>CM076574.1:832329881-832929881 GCA_034641835.2 Pinus albicaulis
AAAGCCTGGGGTAGGCAAGGGGAAATGCGTGGGCCAATCACGTTTGACTCTCTTTGGGGCGGACTTTTAGTTGTTCGTCGAAGGTGATCCTAGACCATGACCTAGATGATGGTATATTAACTGATTCATGACCATAAACACTTAAATGAATACTTGATCGAGATGAGTGATGATGACCACTAGTGGATAGAGGGAGCAGCACTGACCTAGACAACAACCAGCGATCAAATTTTATTTTAAAACTTATTTGAAACTATAAAATTTTACCTAATACCCTATCAACTAATCTTGAAAGAGTACATTTGATCACTGGTGATAGACAGACACTAACATTGGCTTCAGCTAGGGATGGAAGCTCCTTTAAGATGTGTCAAGAACACCAAATATGAGGTAGCCTTATCTAGTGGGAATTGGAGTAAAAAATAAAACACTAGACACTCAAATGACTAACTAAAACAAAAAATGACTTTGAATCAAAAACTTGATTACTGACTGAACTTACTTGGTAGACACTTTCAGGAATTTTAGGACGTAACCTGGAAGCAAATCATTAATCAACACGCCCACCTATTGAAGATATGTATACAATCATGCAATATGTGATGCCTCGATTAACAACAATCATCAAATGGCTACTTAGTTGAATCATGCTACACTTTCCTTGGCCAGGACAAAAGAAAACAAAAGATATGCAACTCAAAGTGTCCACTTGAAAATGTGCTCATGATTCATAAATAGGAGAAAGATTCATCTTCCTAAATGAGCACAACCTCTTGACCAAGATCATGGAGAACATGCACAACACACTTAAGCCTTTACAGATGAAGAACAATCCTCCTTCCAAACTATTGTTTCGCCTCTGTGTTGAAACTGATAACCTTCATCAACGAATGTTGCAACATTGACCTTCATTACTGGTTGTGACAAATTGGAAATAGGGTATTCAAAATCATGCAAAAGGCATTTAAAATTTTCACCCATAACTTCATGATAATTATCAAAATGAATGAGTGCATCTTGGTTAAATAAATATTCCTTCATATCATTTCCAAAACAAGATTTGGAATGTTCATGAAAGGTTTCAATAGGAGCAATCATATCATTATGCACAAACAAAGATTTTTTATCATTCAAATCTGTAGTGAGACAT
The DNA here is from genome assembly GCA_034641835.2 of Pinus albicaulis. Taxonomy (NCBI): domain Eukaryota; kingdom Viridiplantae; phylum Streptophyta; class Pinopsida; order Pinales; family Pinaceae; genus Pinus; species Pinus albicaulis. The sequence goes on from CM076574.1 coordinate 832,331,032, forward strand.
TTTGGGATAGCAACTTGTGTATCAAAAAGTTTTTTTTCATTCTTTTTAAGCACATCCTCATGACAACCTTCAAGTATAATATCCATATCATGAATACCGGGAATGTTATTTTTTGGATCAAACAATTCTATTGTAGTCTCGTTAGTTAATTATTTTTGAAGACTATCATCTTGCTTTGTATGATGGAAAACTATCTCTAGCACCTAATCCTCTTGCAACTGTGGAATACTGTCTACATGAATTAGTTCACTACTTGCACCTTGATCACACAAAAACTAAGAAACTGGCTGCAAATTTTCACTTATCTCTGGAGAAAGGACATGTATATCGACATCCAGTTCTTGATTGATTTCATCTTCAGTTAAAAGAGAAATTGTTGATGGTTGTAAGTTTTATACATGTTGTAAATCCTCTTGATCATCATGACAACTAACCTGAGAAGGGAATTCATAAAGTGCCTCTAAAATATACTCTTCATCCATAAATTATAGATCCTCATCAATACTTTCAAGATATTGAATGAAACCCTCAAAATGATCACAACAATTATGTACCAGTAGCAAAGATGGATAATACTCTTTATAATTTTCAAAGAAAACCAATGAAAATCCTTTAAAGAACATATACTAACTGGTCTCAACCATTCATACCATGTTCTTGCTTTGTCTTCTAGAGTAGCCATAAATATCTTCATTAAACACTCCTCAGGAAACTTAACTTTAAGTCTACGTACATGCATATGAAACTTGATCAAGTGGAAGGAAGCATCATCTTTCTTTTCATCTTTGAACATCGGAAGGTAAGATAACCAATCAAAATGAGGCATAGGGTTTGGAAAGCCAGGGATATGAGACTGATCCATAGGATAATACCTAGCATTCCTTCTTGCAGTTGAATCCATCTTGAAAACAATGAAGTCACCAAAAATTTCTTCAAGCTACCGGTTTTTGAACAGTGGAGTCGCCATGAAAACTCTGAACCTTTGGATTCTCATTAGGGGAATTTTGAGGTCTAAAATGGGCCTCTTAAGAAAAATGTACAACAAAAATAAACTTTATAACAACCAATAGGATTCAAGATGATGATGTCAACCATGGGGGATGATTTACCATTTTTTAAATAAAAGGGTAAAAATATTAAAAAATTATAAAATAATAAAACTACTTTTTCAACTCGTATTTTCAACTTATCTCCCAAAATTTTTACTCAAATTTCGAGCGGGAGTACTCGTTGAATTTTAAAATTCATTCATCATCAAAAGGTACCCCATGTTATATACTTTTAAAACAAACCACTATACATGAAAAATGAGAAATACATGAAAAATGTGATTGCAATCACGTTTTTTCATGTATTTCTCATTTTTTCGTGTAGCAGGGTCCATCAAAAGTATGCAACATGGGTACTCCTTGGATGAGGAATTAAATTTTCCATGCAACGAGTACTCCCACTCGAAATTTGATTAAACCCTTAGGGAGATAAGTTGAAAATACGGTTAATAGTTTTTTTTTTTTTTTTTTCACTCTAAAATTTGATGATGTAATCTAATATTATTTAATTACAATTTCCTTAGGAGGTCCATTTTAGACCTCAAAACTCCCCTAATGCTTCGATACTGGAGTCGCCAAGTGAAATATGCACAACCTTTTTGTGCTTGACCACTGTTCACCATCATCAATCAGAGTAATCTTTGTCATTCTTTCCCGGGAAATATTCAACCTTTGTTCCCCGACAACAACGCCAAAATTTTTATCACTCCATCCGTTTCCCAAGGCTGAGAATGGAGACTGAAGGAGGTAACCTCAAACCAATATTTAGATTTGGTATCTAGCCCTACCAAAGCTGGGGGATAGAGTAGGTTAGAGTTTTATAAAAAAAAAAGATTTGGGTCTACAAGCCTAAATGCACCCTGCAAAAGAATGATGAAAAAATGTTATAATGGTGGAAGGGTAGGTAGAATGAAAGAAAATAAATGTGAAGATACATGAAATTTATCCCAAAGTATCATTCAAAGGATTTCATGTATTCTCAGGTTAAAGAGGAAAAATCTAAAGCAAAGGATTTTTCATCCTAAGTTTCAGGATTAATTCTTTTAGAGTTACTTGACATATTTTATGTCATGTTCTAAAGTCCCCAACCTTATACTCTGCCCGACACATTTCATATGATTCCACCGACCCCGCCATCCACTCACCCATCCCATCATCATCGTTAATCTCCCACCACCTTCTGTCTCATCTCCGCCCCCACCATTACATCCGACAACCCACATTCATTTCTGGCCCCCCTTTTCTTCCGAAAGTTAACGACGAGGGGGGGGGAAGGGGGGGGTGGTATGAAATGGGCGGTTTCCAAAACTGGCCCTTTTGCTACGTGTCAAGCGCTGGTCTTTTCACACCCCCCATGCTTTTCCGCTTACTTTCCATGACCTCCTGCAAAAAGCGGTTTCCACCATAATAAAACCATGTTGTTGACCGTTAATCCCCCACCATTCTTGTTACTCCACAACACCACTCATGTCACGTCTTCCTAATCACTCCTGCTCCTGCCTAAGGACCCGTTAAGCATTTAATTATTTAAGTCGTTACCCAACGTGCTCGTGCCATGTCAACAAAAACCTCACCACCCTACAAAACTACCTTTCCCCACATGTTTCAAAGGTTACTATGTTCTCATTGTTTTATTGTAACAAGTGATTGAATTTCAAAGTTTTACAAATCAAAATAAAGCGCAGAAATCTTCAATTGTCTGCAGATCAAGCAGAATTCTCTCTTTTTTCTCCCCCTCTTCTTCAAATCCCCTTATGTGCACCTGCAAATACATTTCTATCAGTTTATTTTTCAGAGAGAAATAATGCCTCCAAAGAAGAAGGAGCAGGAACCATTTAATCCAATGGTTCACCCTCATGTGGACCTGGACCATGTGGCCCTTGTTGACATGGATTTTAAGATTCATGAGACTATATCAAAGTTTGATCTCTTTGACATTGTTGGCTTGAGGGGTCTTGACCCAAGTTCGGTTTTAAGGTTCGCCAACAAACCCCTATACTACTGGCCCTTTCGGAAATGGCCTGCTTGCATAGGTCAAGGTCTCATCTGAAGTAGTGTGGGAGGGTGTTGGAACCAGGTTTCCGCACCCTGAGATAGAGAAAGTTAATTGAAGTGGGTTCGTTCAGGTCTAACAGGCCTACACTGGTGAAGCCTTAACGCAAAATCCCTCAACAGTATATCAAATCTTATAACTCAACGAATAGCACGCTAACAGAGTAAAGCAATTAAGTCTAGCCAGATCTATGCATTTATTCCCTTTTACAATATCGCATCCTTGTGCTCATCAATAAATTATCCACATTCAGCAAGCCATTATAGATTTATAATTAACACAGAGTGCATCCAATAATCATAACATATAATAATCAGATATCCAAATACTCTTCTCATTCATTAATATCCAGATCCAGCTTAAAGACTTTATCTACTATCCCGCACACACAGCCAGTGGGGTCAACACACAGTAGGACTCAGGGTCTCCACGCACACAGCCAGTAGGAGCCCTTACCCAGAAAATCAACACAAAGATCCACAAATTCATATCCAAGCTTAATCAAAACTCAGCCTACCTCTAGACTCGATTTATCCATCTATTTATAACATATTATCCTGCGCTACTCTATGGTCCGAAAACCATGTTTTACGAACTCTTAGTCTACCCCTTGACCCATTACAATTCCTTGTGTTCTTTGACCTGCCCCAAAGCCCTTGCGCTAGACTAAACTATTACAAAATTACTACAAAACTGGACCAAAAATGCGGTTAGGGGACCCCGCTCCAAGAGGCCCCCAACACAATCTTGTGACTTGTCCCAAGTCACAGCGTCAGCGGGGTCTTCATCGTCTCCTGAAGCTATTTGATAGCGGCAGTCAAAGGGGGCAGGACACCTATGCTCTGTGCGGCTGCATTCCACACAATATCAACCAACTTTTGTGAAGTTGGGCCTTCTGTAGCTACGGTGACACTCTCCAAGTTACCGATTCAAGTGCTTCATGGCCCCATCTAATCCCTGCGAAAGCTTGAGAGCTTCATCAACCCATGGCTTCAGATGGTCACTGAGTACCTGCTTCTTTCGTCGGAGCCCCTCAATTTCGTCTCTAAGTGCGTGGTTGGTCCAAAGGCGCGCTGGTTGTTGGGCTGGGATGAGGGTGGGCATAGTGCCTTCGATTTGCTCGAAATCTTGCTCCTTTTGGCGCAACTCCTGATTGATTTGGCAAAGGAGGGGATCATGTTGCACCTGGGACCATAACGCCATATCAGTCTCGAACAAGTCGTTTCCCTTTGTTATCTATGCGGTAATACTATTTGTAGCTTCCGTGACGAGTGCAGCTTGTTGAGCGCGCACCTCAGGAGGGGTCTCAGGCTGTAGCTTGGCCTGTAGTGATGCTATCTGCAGTTCCAAATCGGCCTTAACAACCTGTACTTCGGTCTGGGATGCCTTCAAAGCAGCGACCAAGCCTTCGACTTTGGCCTACGTCGTAGCGGAGGCAGGAATTACTTCTGGTGTATCCTCGCAGAGCCAGCCTATCAACTGCTCTAATTCAGCCATCCGAGGGGACATGCATGGCTTTATCCCAGCCCACTTTGTATCTTTTTCTTTATCTTTCTCCATTCCCTTCACCTTCCCTTTGCCCTTCTTCTTGGATGGTGTAGACACAACCTCCTCCATATTAGGAGTTACTTTGAATACGTCTTTAGACCCAACTTCCATGGAAGCCGTGATAGGCAATGACTCGACGGGGTTGGTAGTGGTCATTATTGCTCAAAAGACGAATTCAGGGTTGCTATTGTCAGAAGGGGTAGCTCGCCTAGAAATATGGATGGAAATTTCACAGAATAGACAAAGTTCATTGTGGAGCACTGCACGAAAGTTTTGGAAAGAAAACGAACCCATTGTGACCGATGCCCCTCTTTTTATAGCCCCTGATGGGTAAAAACGGTCGGATTAGCCTTAATTGCAACTTATCGTTACTGAAACGGTAAAAAATCCTCCCAGATTATCGCATTAAATTCCAATTTCTCATTCTGTTCAAAGGTAGAATCATGTTTTCACCCAGTTGTCCCATTCCAACGGCTAGTTTTTCCAGCTGCATACTACCCCTGCGTATGCGTCGCACCTTGTTGCACCTCTGACCTTACCTACTATCTCTCTGCATCCATCGAACCCACCTTCTCTTGCTCGCATCATCCTTGACACAGCTACTCCGGTCATATAGTCATTTGGTCGACACTGAGTTGTCCCTGTAGGGTTTCAGACGACTCCTATTAACATACCCTGGCAAGGAATCTCCGCGCGACATAGCCAACCTGACTGCACCACCATCGGTAATATCATTCACTATGTATGGTCCCAACCAATGCTTACAAAACTTTCCTGGATGGTGTGCAAACTGACTGTCATAAATTCATACAAATTCTTCTTCCTTAAAAACCTTATGTCGGATATGTCGATCATGCCAATCTTTCTCGCGATCCTTCTAAACTTACTGATGGAACTGAGCAATGAACTGATCTTCTTCCAAGGCTAGTAGTTGCTCCAAGCGTTCCTCCATGATGTCTGGTTCCACCATGTTTGTAAAAGTTGAAATGCATTGGTTGGGAACAATGTATTCCATAGGTTTGATGTCCTCCTTCCCATAGACCATTCTGAAAGGTGTTTTTCCCGTGATTTTTTTACACGTGGTTTGATAGGCCCAGAGTACTAAGGGAATGCACACATGAAAATCACGTCGGTCAGCATTACAGACCTTAGTGAGCATGTTTTCCAAGATTTTATTGAAGGCCTCTACTGCCCCGTTCCCCTGTGGGTGATATGGGGTACTATTTGCATGGTGGATCTGAAATTCCTTAGTCAAAGACGTAATAGTTTCATTAACAAAATGCGTACCTTTGTCGCTCATTAGGATCTTTGGGCAACCAAACCTGGTTAGAATATGTTCAAAAATTAAGTGCGCAGCGGTATACGCAATACAATACTTGACAGCTTTTTCTTCCGCCCATCTGGTTACATAATCAGTGGCAGTGATGATGTACCAGGCACCCATCTTCTTACCCGGGGGATTGATGGGTCCTACAAAATATATGGCCCACTTTTCAAATGCCTGCAGAGCCATCTATGGTTGCAGGGGCATCTCATCTCGATGCGAGGGTTTCCCAGTCCGTTGGCATGCGTCACAATCCCAACAGTATGCATGGGCATCGCTATGCAGTGTGGGCCACCACAACCCAGCCCTCAATACTTTCTGCACAGTGGCTTTCTTGGAATAGTGCCCACCTGCAACTCCTCAATGGGCCTCATCCAAGATAGCTTGTCTTTAGTGTTCCAATACACACCTTTGCAGCACCTCATCTACACCCACCTTGTATAGTTATCCAACGATTATGGTAAAATCGGCTCCGCGGGCGACCGATTCCTTTTTTAGTGGTATAGAGTAGTCATCGGGCGCCATACCTGTGGTCAAGAAATGAACGATGTCTACAAATTGCTCATCAACCACCTTGATAGCAAACAGTTGAGCGTCAAGTAATCCTTCTTCCAGATCAGTTGGCTCTTCCCCGCTCTCGATCTAAGACAAGTGATTAGGTCCGGCATTCGATCTCCCATGTTTCACAATGATTCCAAATTCATACTCTTGAAATAGCAGTAACCACCTACAAATATTCCCCCCCAACATAGGCTTATTGACCAAGTATTTTAAAGCTGAATGATTTGTGAACATCTTGAAGTGTCCACCTAAGAGATAGTGCCTGTATTTCTGTAGGGCATACACCATTGCCAATCCTTCACGCTCCGTAGTGGAATTGTTACATTCTGCACTAGAGAGTTTTCTGCTGGCAAAGGCAATTGGATGATCAATGTCCCCTTCTCCGGGCTGCGCTAAGACATCTCCTGGGGCTATCCCTGACGAATCCACATGCACATGAAAGACTTTTGCCTAGTCGGGAAATATAAGAATAGGTTCAGTTAAGATCTTTTCCTTTAGTAGCTCAAAGCTCTTCTGACACTCGTCATACCAAAAAAAGGAGACATCCTTCTTTAGCAGTTTTTCTATTGGTGTGGTGATCAGAGCGTACCCTTGAATAAACTTCCTGTAATAACCGATGTCGCCTAAGATGGAGCGCAGCTGTTTCTCAGAGGTGGGGACTTCCAAATTGATGATAATCAAGATCTTGGCTGAGTCAACCATCAATCCCTGCTGACACACCACGTGTCCCAATAGAATACCAAATGGGACACAGAATATGAATTTCTTGATGTTTAGCGAAATTAGGTGTTTCCTATAGGCATTCAACATCATGCACAGGTTTGACACATGATTCTTCATTAATCCAAAAACTGTCCAATCGTCAAAATTGACTTCCAGAAACTTATGAATGAATTCCTTGAATATTTCTACAACTACACATGAAAAGATGGCAGGGGTGTTCTTCAGCCCAAACGACATGACAGTGTACTGGAACGATCCCCACTCAGTCGTGAAGGTTGTCTTGCTACGGTCTTCAGGTGCTATGTGGATATAATGGTACCCATCAGTGAACCAGTATGCTTCTTGACCTCCCACATTATCTAAAATTTCATCAGAGAATGGCGTAGGGAAAGGATCATGTACGCAGGCATCATTTAACTTGCGTAGGTATACGCAGATACTTATCTCTCCTTTAGTATCTTTTTCCTGGACCACCATAGGGCTTACCCAATATGACTATTCCACCGCTTCAATGATACCTGCGGCCACCATCTTCTCTATTTCCTCCTTGAATTTCTATTTATATTTAGGGTTTAGGCGATAGGATTGTTGTTTGACACGGTGCGCATCTGGCTTCAAGGTATTCCTCATAACACCCATATCCCCGACGATCCCTTTTAGTTTTGAGAACTTTTTGGGGAAGAGATCCTGATATTCAGTCAACAACTCCGCGATCTTTCCCACTGTGTCACTATCCCAGTAATCCCTAATTTTGGCCATCTTGGGTTGCGCTTCCGTGCCAATGTTGACTTCCTTTAGTTTCAAGGGTTTGGTTACATCCATTGCATGTAATAAAGGTCCTGCAACCGTACGTTTTCCTTCTGACTCTGGGATAGTGATATTCCAGGGCCCTCATCACAGTCTTCTACTGACAAATTTCTGCAGATGACAATATCCTGCATCTGCGCATGCCAGGTTGGCGCAGTACATTCCTACTTATAGAAAGACTCATTAAAGACTAGAGCATCTATATCTTGCAAGGATTCATCAAGTTTCTTAGTTCCTCCCACTAAACCAAACGTCATCATGAAATCCTCAGCCATTGTACCCCAGTGACGAGTGCGCTGGTGTAGTTCTGCATCAAAATACCAGGTGGTGGGGATCAGCCCTAAAGCATGGATAAACATATGGACCCATTCACTCCATGTGTTTTTATTCCATACTTCCATCCAGAGAACCAAGTGCTTGCACGGATCCCCTCGACCCAAGAAGAGTTCAATGGGTGGGTTGATAGGGGGGTCAAATTGTAGGATCATCATCTTTTGGCATTCCCCCCAGTCCTGAAAAGCTCCCTTATGGGTTTTCCACCATCGTGTGGGGGTTGCACACATAACCAAGTCAAGGGCCCAAAACCTCTGTTCTTCAGGGACATCCGCTTCAATTGCTTTAATAAATTCTTTAACACTACCATAACCATCAAAGTAGGGTAGTTCTCTTACCTCTGAGGAGATGCATCAGAAGCTCTTTGTGATCTTAAGGCACCGCAGTGCAGATACATCATGCAACCGGTTTTACCAATTTTCTATCTCTCCATCTGAGTCTGAGAGGCATTCACTGAATTTTTCCCAGCATAACATGCCATCATCCATAGGGTTGATCCAATCGTCGTCCTGGGCAGTCATTTTGTAGATGCGATTACCATCCTCCTCCTCACGTACTGGTTCGGTATATCGCTCATCTTCTGCTGGATCTAGGGGGACTATCACTCATGTACCTTCGTTTTCAAAGATCATACTTCTCCTTTTCAAATTAATGATACCTCCCATGTCAATATCCCAATCCAAGTCTAAGAGCGGAGGGTAAGGGTTTATGTCATCCACAATTTGGATTACTTCAAAATCAGCGTAAACTTTAACACCTGCGACGTCTACCACAACCTTCAGCAATCGCAATAGTGGGATGATATTTTGCTGATTAGCCATCCGTAACTAAATAGTGGACCACTCCATCTTAGGTTTTCCCGCCCTTTTCCAAGTTTGCTTGGGTAGGACATTTGCATCTGATCCTAAGTCAAGGATGACTTGGTCCATTTCATAGTCTCCAATCTGTGCAGTCATATGCATCTTCCGCCCAGTCCTTTTTTTGTTCTTGTACAACTTGTTCACAGTTTTAACCTCTGGTTGTGAGGCAACCTTTTCTGCACAACTTATTAATGCTTGAAGATTCTCTACTGCCTTCTGGTTGCGCAACAGCTTCATACATGCCTGAAGGAATGGCTTAACTGCTTCATCTGCTTTTGGATCTACCGAAGTCTTTGAGGTAGATGCTCCATCCTTGGTCATCTCCCTTCGAGTTTCCATGAAGGTTTATTTCTCCTTTTTCAGATCTAGGCTTTCCTTTTTATCAGCATCCCTCCTAATTAGCGGTTCAGCCGCAACTTTTTCCTTAGCCCCTCCAATGGCAATGACACTGTGCGTGATCACATTGATACTTGGCCCATCATCCTGTGGTTCTTCCTTAACCCATTGTACATTCTGCGTGGGTGTTTATTGTTTCTCCTGCATTTTTTCTATTAGCACCCGATAGTCCTCAATGACATGGTCGAACTGCCTGCAATATCTGCAGGATTAGCGCGCAAGGGTCGGGCAGTCTCTTGCATAATGTCCCACGTCTCCACAATTGTAGAAAATCAGTTGCCCTCGTCCTTGACCTGCACTTCCACCTCTCCCTCCTCCCCTTCCTCTTGTGGGGGATCCTCCCTGCCCAGAGGGAGATAGTGGTGATGAGGGGTTAGCTTGCACCCTATATAGGTTTCCCCTATCTACCATTAGGTCGAGTGTTCGACAATTTTTTTCGTCGTGACCCACAAGTGAGCAGAATCTGCACCATTTTTGTTTCATTTCTGGAACATAGGCACCTAATCATGGGTAGTGATCTGTATCATGTCTTCCTGCTACCCAACAATCATCGTACCACAACATGGGGGTACTGGGTCCGGCCATTTCTCTAGGGCATAGGGTACTTGGCCCCCTAGCCTGACACCCTGCAGCGTATGCACCAAACATCTGGACTAGCTTCCTTACCTCGATCCCTTTGCAAGTTCTAAATTTGTAAGTGCATCACCTCTAGCTGGCTCTGGATCTGTAGTGCCGCAAATTGAGTATCATCTCTCTGCGCAGCTTCTAACTTCATGGCAATATCCAAACCTTCTTCCTGGGAGTCAACCTTCTGTTGTCCCATAGGTTCACGCAGATTTGGTAACAACATGGCGATACACCATTCCTTGTGTTGTTGTCCTCATAAACAAATACTCCATCACTAATGACTTTCTTCAGTCATTGGTCAGCTTCCCAAACGGACTCTGTAGGTACTTGCTTGAAATCTTTCAATTTGACCACACAGTGAGAGTAGGAATTAGGCTTCTGGAACTGTGGTTTTAGAGAATCCTTAATGTTTTGTATTGACGCGTTCATGTGCTGACTAATATATCCCATAAACCAATCCAGGACCCTTCCTTCAAAGGCTATGGACAACTGCACTCTTTTGACAACATCATTATTAATATTATGTGCAGTCCATACAAACTCTGCTACAAACTAGAAGCGATCCATATCCTCATCCCCTGCACCCTTAAAGGTAGGTAGTTTTATGTGCGCAACCATATCGTCCACAAGTGGTGGCGGGGGTGGGATAGGAGAATTCTTACCCTTGCGCGGGTTTGATGACGGTGTAGTCAGGGGACTGGTTCCAACTTGCATAGCCCCTAGTTAAGATTAGGGGATTCCCTTAAGGGAATGTATACCGATCTATCTCCTTCTTTATTAACCCAGTAGTATTTACCGCTTCTTGTCGTGCTTCCACTCTGGTCAAAGATCATTCACTCAATGTGGCCACACAGGACACCCTTTTCACACAATAGCATCTTAATAAAAAATTGCAGGGTTTGCAGGAACTTACCTCTAAATCCTTTGAAGAACCTTCGCTCAAATTCCGAATATGACACAAACTCATCAACTGAAAATTATGTTACAAATCCTCCCACAATACTATCAACCCAGTGATCTACAGTCCTGGTGATCTTTTTATCAGTTTTTCCCAGTTGTTGGATCAATTCAGGGGTCCACTGTGTGACCTGATCGTCTTTCCAGTAGGTCTGGAACTCTACTAATCATGCCAACCACTCTTGTAGTTCGTGTGCGAAGGATACGAAGAATATTTCGTGTACTTCTTTAAAGATGTACTTGTTCTTCCAATCTTCGGCAGATAACTTCTTACTTCTATTCTCTTTTAGGGAAAACTCTTGAATCTACTTTTCAAACCAATACTCAAGTTCAGGCTTCAACGACTGCCAATGACCCTGTGGGATTACCCGATCTCTCTCTCAAAATTCTCCTGGTCCCAGAAATGGAACCATTTTTTGGCTTGAGGGGTCTTGACCCAGGTTCGGTTTTAAGGTTCGCCAACAAACCCCTATATTATTGGCCCTTTCGGCAATAGCCTGCTTGCGTAGGTCAAGATCTCACCCGAAGTAGTATGGGAGGGTGCTAGAACCAGGTTTCCGCACCCTGAGAGAGAGAAAGTTAATTTAATTGGGTCCGTTCAGGTCTGACAGACCTGCGCTGGCGAAGCCTTAATGCAGAATCCCTCAACAGTATATCGAAGCTTATAACTCAATAGATAGCACGCTAATAGAGTAAAGAAATTGAGTCTAACTAGATATATGCTTTCATTCCCTTTTACAATATCGTATCCACGTGTGCATCAATAAATCATCCACATTCAGCAAGCCATTATAACTTTAGAATTAACACATAGCGCAGCCAATAATCATAACATAGAATACTCAGATATCCAAACAGTCTTCTCATTCATTAATATCCAGATCTAGCTTACAGACTCTATCTACTAGCCCCCGCACACAGCTAGCAAGAGCCCTTACCTAGAAAATTGACACAAAGATCCATAAATATGTATCCAAGCTTAATCAAAACTTAGCCTACCTCTAGACTTGAGCTATCCATCTATTTATAACATATTATTTTGCGCTACTCTATGGGCCACAAACAGTGGTCTGTGGACTCTTGGTCTACCCCTTGACCCATTACAATTCATTGGGGTCTTTGACCTGCCCCAAATCCCCTGCATTAGACTAAACTATTACAAAATTTTTACAAAACTGGACCAAAAATGCAGTTAGGGGACCCCGCTCCAATGGACATATACTGTTGGTTGGAGGATAAGCTCATCGATGAGGCTGATGATATAGGGTTGTGGTACACTAAACTACCATATTATATATTCCCAAAAACCCATAGTTGCCCTGAATTTATCAGAAGGTGTCATGCATGCTATGATATAAATCAGAGGACTGTTGTTGCCCCCACAGGGGAGGTTCTATTCAGAATTAGTGCCCAGTCTATCATGTAAATGATGCAAGATCATATTATTGAAGAAACCACACCTTTTTCCTATCAAACCCTCAAGGAATTGTACCAGAAGTAATATTTTTCCAATAGAGCCAAAAATCTTGAATTATTTATGGCTACAGACGCACCATTGCCCAAGAAAAATCCTCCATATCCATCTTCTACATTCTCTGATAGGACTCAGCACATAGTCATTTTACTTTCTTACCTATTGCTGGAGCCCCATGATTTGCAAGATTGGCAAAAAAAAATCTGCAAGGAACCACATAAGATCGCTTGGGAGTCCAAGGACCTATCCTTCCTGGGCTCAAAGAGGGCCCTCTCTATGCTTGTGATGAAAATGATATATCTTTATGCTTATGTTTTCTGATTTTAGGCTAGTTATGAAGTTCTGGGACTATTTGTTTTGTTTGATTGATTGTTTGACTAATTGATTGATTGTTTCAGTTGAATAGATAGACTGTGAGAAACATTAATCCATTGGGCTATGGAGTCATAAAAGGATTTAATTATACATAAACTCTGCAAGGGTTTTCATAGGGCAAGCTAACTATATCAAGTAGATCTTTTTAGTTTAGATGGAATATCAAATGACAGCAAGTTGTGAATTCAGTAAAACTAAAGGGCAATTAAGAATCCTTTAACTATACTTCAACAAGAAAAGCCTTTGAGATATTTGTTTAAGAGGAACTAAAGAGAAGGACACCCCTAAATTATTTAGCTCATCTTTACTAAGAAAACCTTTAAGACAACAATCCAACATTCCTAGAGAGCAGGACACCCCTGAATTCTCTAGTTATTACTTTCAGGCAAAGAAAACATTCAAGATAATAGTTCAGTGAAACTAAAGAGCAGAACACCCCTGAATTATTTAATCAAACTTCAAAGAAGGCCTTTAAAATAGCAATTTAAGAAAAACTAAAGAGCAGGGCAAACCATAAATTCTTTAGCTAAACTCTACTAAGTAAACTTCAAGGCAACAAGCTAGGTGGAACTAGAGAGCATGACACCTCTGAATTCTCTAATTAGACCTTGCAGAAGAAAACATAAAGATAATAGAAAAAAACAAAGTTAAGGTGCCCAAACAACATATCTCAACCTAAAATTTTCGTTCTTTTATCAGAGAAATTAATGAACAATATGGAAAACAAAGGAGAAACAATGACAAAGAGGGATAACATCACCATTAACATAGCTCAAGAATCCGGTGAACGTGGTTGTATTACTGATGTCCAAAATAGTTACAATGCTCCAGTGCAATGATCTTTGCAACTCAGAGTCTGATCAAAATTCAACCTAGCGGCTCATCAACTAGTCGAACAACCAACCAACCAACAAGAATAGTGAACAATACATGCAGTATTTATCTACAGATGAGGAGGTGATCCTAGTCTAGGGTTTCAAGCTATAGTTATTACAGAGTAATTGTAATCTTGACCTTTGAGACCATGCAAGGCCCAAGGCAAAATATCGCTGACTAACTTGTTGTAATAATAACTTTTAACTTAACTGATGAACTAACCTTAGGATATGTTTGACTTTTTGGCTTTTACATTAACTTTTGCAATAACTATTTGAGCTGCTTAAAATATCTCTGACTGCTTTATTAAGTGTGGTAGGTGTTTAAACCAAAATTTGGATATAGGTGACAATCTAATTGTGAAGAAGTAAATGGAAATTTGCTTTATCATTCAGAACTATCTTCCTTTTTTTATTTTCTTTTGATTTGTCCTTCAACCTCTGACTTATCTTTAAACTTGGATTTGTCTTTTCTTTAACTCCGTTTCTATCTCTGATTTTTCTTTGACTGCCTTGAATTACTGTAATCTCTTTCCTTAACCTTACTTATCTGCTTTGTGTCTTGACTCTATCTCTTAAATCTGCTTTTTCCTTTAACCTTTGATTAATCTTTTAGCCCCTTTCATTGTTCTTCTGACTGTGTTTCTTCATTTTCCTTTCATCTCTGCCCTTTATTTTAATAAAAATTCGTTGCTTTTGAGGAACTGAATGATCCTTATTTGATTATGATCTCCTGCTTCTTCTGATATTTCTTTCACTCCTAGCCCTTGGATGAATAAAGCTCCTGGATCATCACCCAGAGAACTTATTTTAAATAATTTTCGGACTCAGAAATGCAAATTATGCATTTCCTGATACGTCGATCACCTGCACATTAAAAACAATCGTTAATAAAAAGCCTGCATTGTGGACAGAGTATGGATATGGAGGATTTTTTTTTTTGTGCTTGGTTATGGCAACACAGGGCTTATAAACATTCAAACAGGTAGATGGTTTTGTCGTTAGGGCGCGAGAGCGGTGAGCTGTTTTCGCACGGTCCATAGGCGGTTAATGGTATTTGGAAGAGGGCATGTGATAACACAGAGGAGCGACACGTGGTGGATGGGACGGTTTACAAATCGCCCATCTCGCAAGGTCCTAAATGTTTTAACCTTCGCGCATTTGGATTTGCGACAATGATCTAGGGTCGTTGGATCGGGGTGTGTTGATCCAACGGTGGTCAAGGTTTTAATGAAACAACAAGATATGATGTGGGGCCGGGATTTTTAATGAGGTGGCGGGTTTGAATATGACGTGGGTCAGCGTATATAACAAAGTGGAGAGTTTATTACATATGCGGGTTTTTTGAAATGCGGGGCCCGAGGTAAGGTTTTTAAGCCGAAGCGCTTAATAAACATCATGGCTAGGGTTATATGAGGACGAGGGTTTTAGGCTTAGAGCGGGTTTATAAATATGAAGGAGCGTTGGCTTTTTTTTTTTAAACAAAACATAGTTTTATTTAAAAAGGGTGGGTCCCGAATCAATTTAACTCATTTGGCTTAAAACAATGTAAAAAGGGATTTTTTACATTGTTTTAGAGGGAGAAGGGGAGATGATTTTTAGCACTGAGAGTGGGGTTTTAGGTAGGAAAAAGGGTTTTTAAGAGGGATTAAGGTCACACATGGGTTATCAGAATCATGAGGGTATTTGAAAGAGGCATAATGAGAGATAGTGGATAGGTAAAGTGAAAATAATGAAGGCAGTGAGATTTCTGAAAATAAATGATAATCAGGGAATGTTATTTTCAGCAATTTGTAGAAAATCCATACTCATCTAGTGATATTGTGAATACAGGAGACAAACAGTGGCTCCAGCTAGGGAGGACGACTCTTTTAGGAGGTGTCAAGAATCAGATCTCAGATCTCTGGATTTTGTAGATCAGTGCCTTATGTACTTGGCTGATTTTCCATTTTGTAATGTTGATCCGTTGCAACTTTTTGTGATTGTGATCTTCAAAAATTTACAACCATGCTTCCTGCAAACAAATTCTGCCTACCCATCATTCTATTTTAACATTTTTTTTTCATTCTTTTGGGTGCATTTAGACTTGCAAACCCTTGATATCATTTTTCTTTTGAAAGCAAAAACTATCTATTTCTACCCTTATAACTTCCAAAGGCTCAAATTAGACTGATGAGCTCTTTTATTTTCTACCTAACTAATTTTCTGTCAAGATTAAACATTTTGACATCTTTCTATTCACTAACTATTAACATGAAATTTAAAACATGACTAAATCAAGATTAAGCAGTTTGATTGTCATGATTTGTGGCATTTTGGACAAGCTGCACACAATATTTATTTTGCAAAAAGTAAACTAAACTGAGGGCTTTGATTTTGGATCTGTCATTTATCATTTATCCCTGTCTTTTCTTATTGGTTCAGATTTGGACTTTGGAACCAATGTCATTTTCTATCTACCTACTGATAAGCCAAGTTTAAACAGTTTGGCAAATCTTCAATTTCTAACTTATCAGCAAAAATTCAAAAAATTTTCAATCATGATTATGATGTATGATTGAACAAGACTTATTTTCAAAGGTGTGGCATTTGGACTTGCACACTTTCAAAAATATTTATTTTTTGGTATGGGGCTTACCTTTTTCTTTTTTATCTACCCTCTTTTCTTCTTTTCTTTCTTTTCTGTATCGATTTTTCTGAGATTTTGTTTAATCAATGTTTTGTACAATGAAGGAAACTTTAAACTGAGATTCTTAACTGAAATAATGCTTGAGCATCGTGCCATTGACAGGTCCTCCAAAAAATTATGTTCCATCCATTTCTTGTAGGAAAAATGCATTATTACCTCTTGCAGAATGGATGATGTATGGACATTTCCATAAGTTGTCAAATTTTCCATGCTTGCCTTTGTCCTCTCTTATTGAATCCCACTTCAGCACTTTGTCTCCAATGCTGAAATCATTTTCCTTGTTCATTTTGTCAAAGAGCTTCTTGATGTTTTCTTGCACCAGCTATGTTTTGTTGTATACTCGTTCTCTAATTTGCTACAGCTGAACAGTTTGGTTTATTATTCTTTGTATGTCATTTCCTTCAGACTGCACCTCTTGAATGAGCTTCATTACTGGCACTCCCAAGCTTGTAGGGAAGACTGCATATGTTTCATAGACCAGCTGATAGGGAGACATGTCAATTGATTTCTTACTTGTTAGTATGTCTGCCCATAGTGCATGAACTAGTTTGTTGTGCCATGATTTCTTGTTCTCTTCCAGCAACGTTTTGATGATGTTCACCAAGATTTTGTTTGAGGATTCAACCAACCCATTACCTTGAGGGTAATAAGTTGTTGAATGACCCAAAGTGATGTGATATTTGTGGCAAAATCTACCATTTTCTTAGATCTAAAAGCAACAACATTTTCAGTAATTATTTTCCTAGGACAGCCAAATCTAGATAGAATATTGTTTTCAAGGAATTTGATAATCATTGAGTCTGTGGCAGTCCTGGAAGGGATGGCTTCTATCCACTTTGAAATAGTCAGTTGCAGTAAGGATCCATTTATGTTGCGCAGAGGAGGCAGGGTGGATTTCTCCAATAAAATCAAGACCCCATCATTGAAAAGGAGCTTCAGCTGAGATAGGCTGTAATGGAAAAGGCATCAGTTTTCTTTTACCCTAAAAAATTTGGCATTTATGACAGGAAACTACCATTTTTTGGATGTCTTGGAAGAGGGTAGGCCAATAGTAACCAGCTTTAAGGATTTTATTGAAAATGGTTTTCCAATATAGGTGGCATCCACACTCTCCTTCATGAAATTCATGCATAATCCTATCAACATCTTCTTCAGGAAAACATTTAAGCAATACACCACCAGAATTTTTCCAATATAAAACTTTGTCAAGAATGCAGAAATTCACAGCTTTTAACTTCAAGAATCTGGCCTTTGTTTTGGACAAACCAGGAGGAACATTTAGATTAAAAAACACATATAATATATCAATATACCAGGATGAGTTCAGAAATGTTTCCTCAATAGGTGGAGTCACCAGCTCCTCTTGTTCATCCAATGAGTAAATCATATTGATGTCCAATACTTGAAAATTTGTTTCAGCCATGATTTTAGCCAGTCCTTGTCCCTTAATTAGCTTGGTGGGCTTGATTTCCAGGTCATATTATAAGATAAAAACAATCCACTTACCTCTTTTTCCATCAGGATCTTGTGTCAATATGTCTTTAACCACTGTGTGAGGTACAAACGTAATGATGTGTGAATGCAGAATGTAGACTCTGAAATATTTTAGTGCCTTGACTAAAGAAAAAGCCTGCATTTCCATGATATTGTATTTCAAAGGTGCATCTCTTAATGCTTGGCTGAAGAATGTTATGGGCTGCTCTTGTCCTTCTATATTTTTCTGTAATAAGACAACAACAATTGTGTGTTCTGATGCAAAGGAGAAAATGAAGAAGTCTTTGGTGAAGTCAAGGTTGATTAGAACAAGTGTAGGGTAAGAGCTTGCTTCACCAAATCAAAAGAATGATTTGCTTCTATGATCCATTTGACTCATGTTTCTCTTTTGAGCATGTTAGTAATGTTTCTTAGGAGTTCTGCAAGGTTTGGTATGAACCTTAAGAAAATTATTTTTCCAATGAAAGACTGCAACTCTTTGATGTTCCTTGGGTGACTGATTTGCAATATTCCCTCAATATTTTTGGGTCAATCTTGATCCCTTATTCAGATATGATGTGGCCTAAAAGATTCCCTTCTTGAAGGCCAAACAAATTTTTCTTGGGATTTAAAGACAAGCCATACTTTCTGCACTTTTCAAAGACCTTTCTTAAATGAGCTAGGTGTTCTTCATTATTTTTTTAATAGACAATGATGTCATCAAGGTATATCACAATGAAGTAACCTATTTCTTCTGAGAAAGCAATATACATTGCTCTTTGGAAAGTAGTGCCAGCATTCATTAACCCAAAATTCATTTTTACATACATGAAGGTGCCCCAAGGTGTAGTGAAAGTTGTCTTGTGTTGATCATCTGGATGTACCAGCACCTGATTGTACCCTGAAAATCCATCAAATAGAGATATTATTTTGGAGCCTACTACCCTTTGTAATATGTGATCCATTTTTGGTAAATGATAGTTGTCCTTCAGGGATGATTTGTTTAAATTTCTGAAGTCTATGCATAGCCTAATTTCTCCTGTTTTTTTCCTCACAGATACAAGATTTGAAACCCATTCTGAGTATCTAAGAGGGACTATTATTCCAACATCATACATTTTCTTTATTTCTTTCTCCACCAGTGGAAATTGGACAGGTTTTATTCTGCATAATTTCTATTTAAAGGGCTTATGGTTTTCTTTCAGAGGAATATTGTGCTGAATGATATCTGTATCATAGGACTTCAAGTCTTCATAGCTCCAAGAAAAAACATCACTAAATTCTTTGAGCAGTTCAATATATTTATGTTTTATATGTGTTGGCAATGTTTTGGACAGTTTTATCAATTTGGGCTCTTGTTCACTGTCTATATTGCATTTTCTACACTTGCTTTAGTGGATTCCATCTTTGGCTTCTTAGCAACATCATTAAAATCAAACAGTTCTTCTAGAGGGATAAGTCTTTTTGGCAATGCATCATCTCTGAACTACAACACTTCAAAGTCTTCTTTCTCTGGATCTTTACACAGTTCTGTCCTATGTGGGTGTTCTTCTTCTAATAGATTTATATCAACATCATGGGTGGCTTCCTCTTTGCCTATATGTTCCTCAGCAGAGCAATCCACTTTATGATTTGAGTTTGAATTTGGCATTTCAAACTCATTTTTGGACTGTAAAAAATCTTCAATCTGTTTGTCACCTTCAAAAACTTGCCAATATTTTATATTATCAGGGATTTTTGCTCTGTATTTGACTTGTACTATGTATTGTTTGTTATGATAAGGTTTTTGACAAGTATTGGCTGCAAAGGCTAGACCATTGGCAAGGATATTTTGATTTCTTAGGGAAAAGGCAAGATCATATTCTTTGAATGTTTTTAAGAGGTCAAGGGCATCATTCCTATATTCTCTTAATCTAGGGTGTTTATTTGAATATTCTCCCTTAATCTGCCTAATGACTAGCTCAGAATCCCCATGGACAAAGATCCTTTTGGATCCTAATTTTTTGAGTAATTGTAGCTCTAAGAGGAGTGCCTCATATTCTGCTATGCTATTTATACATTGAAAGTTCAGTTTATATGAATGACCTTATGCCTGATTGTTCCTAGTGTTGTGCACCCAAACACTTTCTCTTGAACTAGTTTTACCACAAGAACCATCAAAGCTCATGCTCCAAAGAGGTTCAACTTTAGGTTTACCATTATGTTGTTCTTTGTGGTTGTCACCATGTTGGTTATTATGTTGTTCATTTTTTATTTGGTCTGACTGTTCTGCCTCTTCTTCCTCTTTTTCAGTTGTTTTCTCATTTACTACTACTTGTTCATTAATGTTTTCATCATTGTAAAGGATAAATGAATAGAGGTCTGTGTGGACATAACAGAGAGGGGAGTTATTAGGGTTTTCTTGACTGCTAACCATGTATTTCATATGAGTTTCCCTATATAGTCTTCTTGGTTGACTAAAGATAGGTATGGTAGCATAAGTCATGTCCATTTGGAAGGTGCCTTGCAGTTTGGCTCCCCATGAGCGTGAAAAGAGCATGCCATATTTAGGGGGGATGTCAGCCACTACAATATCCATTACTAGGCTCTTGGTTAGTATTTGTGCTAGATTAACACAAATATCTTTGATTAGGCCTAGAAATTTAACTCTACTAGAATGAAAAGAGTATAAATCTTTGTATGGTCTAGTTATCTCAAGGTCTAGTCTTTCCATTACTACCTTTGGCATGAGGTTATGTGAAGCTCCTGAATCTAACATGGCATTGTGGAGGATTTTATCATGAATGTTGAGGCTGACATAAAATGGAGGCACACCTCCCTCTTGGAACTTTCCTTCTACTTCAGGTCCAAACAATAGCTCAGGTTTATCATCATTTAAATTAACAGAATCAACATTTTCTCCTATGCTTAAACCTTTCAAAACTTGGGATCTATATACATCTTGGCCAACTAATTCAGTAAGAGGTATGGAGATTTTTATCTTGGAAATTTCGTTCTCAATACTGAAGGGTGTCTGTCTTTTTGGCATATTTAAATCAGTCTTATCAGACATTGTTTTTACATCAATTTCAGCTTGCTAATTTTTATTTGGAGTCTCAGTTAAAACGGTTTTGTCAGGGCCACTAGTTGATTTACTAGTGTTGCTTCAGTCATCATTATGTTGGTTGTTTTTGTTTTTATTTTGATCAGAACTTTTAACTAGTGTGTTTGAGGTTTCTGCTGTCATTTTAGGATTATTTTCATAGGTCCTCCTAGCAGAAATTTCAGGGTTCTTTCTGTTGTAAAAGGTAACTAGGTCGGTCTTCATGTTGACTATGTAATTATGAAAAGAAGGAGACAAAGATAATAAAATGTATTTTGTTGTACTTGCTTCATGGGTTTCATGAGCAAGTTTTTATTATGTAGAGAGACTTCTTCTTGATGTCTATTAGATTCTTGTATTCTAGGTATAAATAGGATTAAGTGTCAAAATCATGAAGGATCCAATTCAGATGGATATGCTCCAAGACCTTGTAAAGAAGCTCTCAACAAATATGGTGCTCAAGATAAGCGTTGGAACATCTCCTCAAAACAACCTATAAACAGTGGAAAATACAACTAAAAAATGCTGGAGATAAACCTTGTAAAGTCGGCTTGAAAATGCTGGGAAGGTTGGCTCAAATTATGTCCCAACAGTTCACTAAATAGGTCGGCTAATTATAGGGTCGAATAACTATAAATAGGCCAGAAAACTTCGCATAAATTACGGGGAACAGAATTTAGATATGTTTGAGATTTTTAGTCAAGATCTCAGTGATAAGGAATGCGGATTATAGTGTACACATTGCGGAAGGTTCAGTAGGGAGCAGATTGCAGAAGGTACAGGCGAAGTGTAGATTTCGGAAGGTACAGGAGAAGTGCATATTGCGGAAGGTGTAGGAGAAGTACAGTCTGCGAAAGGTATAGGAAAGGATAGTTTTCAGATAGGTACAACAAGGTACAGGATTGCGGAATGGTGAAGCAAAATTACGGATAGGTGCAGGAAGAGTACAATGCGGACATTTCTGAGTTTGAAGAAAGGAATTTTCCAAAGTCAAAGACAGTGATCATAAGAAGAAAGGTTGATCTAAAGGTGTGAGAAAGTAAGGAAGGTAAATCAGAGATTTACCTTCCTAACTACACTTCAAGAAATTCAGTTACAAGTGAAAACTAATTCTGTCTCTACATTTGAATGAGTACTTTGATAATTGACTTGATGAAAGATTAACTAAGAAGAAAATACATAAGTAAGCTCACAAGTAATTATCAAGAAGAGAATTTTTGTATTAATCTCAAGCCCTACAAATTCTCAACACTTTCTCTTGGGAATGTCTTGGGTTTTCTTGCTTCTGAGGTCATACTACCTATGCACTTCCATGATGGCATTTTCGAATCCTTTTTTATAGTCTTCAAATTCTAGGCATTCTTCTTCATTTGGGGCAAATATGCCTTGTTCTTCCTTGGTGAGGAAAACAATTTCCTCATTGTTTACTCCCATTAGATTCATTTGACTTTGTTCTGGTTCTTCAATCACTCCGTCATCCTCATCATCATAGTTTTCTTGGAAAGAAGGCCTGATTTGCTGGTCAGGTCCTTTCTGTCTTATTTGAGGGGGGTTTCTTCTAAAGTTTTGGTTTTGGTTCTGATTTTGATTTCTGTTTTGAGGAGCTGTTTGGTTTTCTTTGGGGTAAGCTCTATCATTCATTTTTATTCTCTCCATCATCCTTTCCATAGTTCTAACAAGGTTATCAATCTTATTATCAGACGTGGAGGCTACAACCTCTTCCCTTTATGTGACTCTCTTTTCATTTTTCATCCTAGCTCTTTTGGCAATCAGATTTTCCTCCACACTCACTGCACCACTCTACATGTCTTCTAATGTACGAGGGTCTCTCTCTCTTAGTTGATAGGCCATTTATGGGTCAAAGCCATCTGGAAATTTCATTAAGGTTATACCTTTTTGTGTTTTCATGTGGGTAGGGAGGGAATTATACACACTATTGAACCTAGTGTAGTACTCTTGAACACCCTCTCCAACATTTCTCTTGATGTTTTCATACTCTGATAAGATTTGGAGATGGTTCTTCTTGACTTCCCATTTATTTAAGAACAGTTGATGAAAAGCAGGGAAGTCATGTATACTATTAGGGGTTAGGCCTTTAAACCATTCTCTTGCTTCTTCCCCTAAGCTTTGAGAAAACATTATCAGTTTAACAATTTCATCGTCTATTTCTTGTCTGTCAAAATAGTCATTCATTCTATCCACTTGTTGAGCAGTTATAGAACTACTTGCATCATATAAGAGAATATTGGACTGATAGTCTTGTGGTAGAACTACTAGAGGCAATGGTAGAACTAATGGGGCATACCAGGTTTCCATGCCTGGGGGATGGGGAAACAAAGGAGGGTTAACAATTGGAGAGTTTATTAGAGGAGGTGGAGGGTTAAATGGAGGAAGGTGAACAGTGGGTGTATGAATGGGTTTTGAAGTTAGTACAACAGGATTCCGCTGTAAGGTGGATGGGTCTAAAGTTATCTGGATTATCCAACTCTGGGATCTAGTCCTGGACAAGATTTTTTCCAGGGGTGAGCCAGATAGGATACCTCGCAAGTCTTTAAGGTTTTCAGGTAGGGAACTTGCTTTGTGAATAGGTCTGCTGATAGTTGAATTTTTAAAACCAGGAGATTTTCTTAGGATGTGCTCTGGATTGTCAACTATTGCAGGAGGGTTTGGATCTAGATGGGATTTTGTACAGATTCTTCTAGAAGCCAGAATTTGGACCCAAGGTTCAAAAAGTTTGAGAGTTTTATAACAGTTTGAAAACAAATCAATCTATGAAAGAGATACTTTATTCACAAAGTATTTTTGACTGGGTTATTTTTTAGGTTTGATGATATCAGGATTTCTCAATAATTTTCCCAGTGGATTCTGTTAGAAAACCAGTGGAGTCAGCAGGCCTACTGAAAACTAGTGGAGTCACCAAGTCGATGATTTTAACTATTTTGAGGTTGGTTGTTGTCCACCATCAGCAACCAGATACTAGTCTTCGCTGACACTTGATTCATCTAAATTTGAATGGATTTTTTTGAGTTCTTGAGGGAATATTAAGCCGCATTAATAACTCAGTTCCCCAGTATGGTCACCACTATGTTGGAGCCCCGTGATTTGCAAGATTGGAAAAAACAAATCTGCAGGGAACCACATCATACCGCTTTGGAGTCCAAGGACCTAGCTTTCCTAGGCTCAGAGAGGGCTCTCTCTATGTTTGTGATGAAAATAATATATCTTTATGCTTATGTTTTCTGATTTTAGACTAGTTATGAAGTTCTAGGGTTGTTTTTTTTGTTTGATTGATTGTTTTAGTTGAATATATAGACTATGAGAAACATTAATCCATTGGGCTATGGGGTCATAAAAGGATTTAATTTTTGAAGGGTTTTCATAGGGCAAGCTAACTATATCAAGTGGATCTTTTTAGTTTAGATGGAATATGAAATGACATCAAGTTGTGAATTCAGTAAAACTAAAGGGCAATTAAGAATCCTTTAACTATACTTCAACAAGAAAAGCATTTGAGATAATTGTTTAAGAGGAACTAAAGAGCAGGAGCCCTGGATTCTTTAATCAAACTTCAAAGAAGGCCTTTAAAATAACAATTTAAGAAAACCTTTACTAAGAAAACCTTTAAGACAAAAATCTAGCAATCCTAGAGAGCGGGACACCCCTGAATTCTCTAGCTATTACTTTCAGACAAAGAAAACATTCAAGATAATAGTTTAGTGAAACTAAAGAGCAGGACACCCCTGAATTCTTTAATCAAACTTCAAAGAAGGCCTTTAAAATAACAATTTAAGAAAATCTAAAGATCGGGGAAAACCATAAATTCTTTAGCTAAACTCTACTAAGTAAACTTCAAGGCAAAAAGCTAGGTGGAACTAGAGAGCAGGAATTCTCTAATAAGACCTTGCAGAAGAAAACATAAAGATAATAGAAACATACAGATTTAAGGTGCCCAAACAACATATCTCAACCTAAAATTTATTTTCCTTTATCAGAGAAATTAATGGACAATATGGAAAACAAAAGAGAAACAATGACAAAGAGGGATAACATCACCATTAACATAGCTCAAGAATCCTATGAACGTGCTTGTATTACTAATGTCCAAAACAGTTACAATGCTTCAGTGCAATGATCTTTGCAACTAAGAGTCTGATCAAAATCCAGCCTAGCAGCTCATCAACCAGCCGAACAACTAACCAACCAACAAGAATAATGAACAATACATGCAGTATTTATCTACAGATGAGAAGGTGATCCTAGTCTAGGGTTTCAAGCTATAGTTATTACAGAGTAAATGCAATCTTTACCTTTGAGACCATGCAAGGCCCAAGGAAAAATATCACTGACTAACTTGTTGTAATAATAAATTTTAACTTAATTGTCGAGCTAATCTTAGGATATGTTTGAATTTTGGCTTTTACACTAACTTTTGCAATAACTATTCGAGCTACTTAAAATATCTCTGACTACTTTATTAATTGTGGTAGGTGTGTAAACCAAAATTTGGCTATAGGTGACCAATCTGATTGTGAAGAAGTAAATGGCGATTTTCTTTGTCATTCAGATCTGTCTTCCTTTGTTTATTTGTGTTTGATTTTTCCTTCAACCTCTGACTTATCTTTAAACTTGGATTTGTCTTTTCTTTAACTCTATTTCTATCTTTGATTTTTCTTTGACTGCCTTGAATTACTGTAATCTCTTTCAACCTTACTTATCTGCTTTTTGTCTTGACTCTGTCTCTTAATCCTGCTTTTTCCTTTAACCTTTGATTAATCTTTTAGCCCCTTTCATTGTTCTTCTGACTGTGTTTCTTCATTTGCCTTTCTTCTCTGCCCTTTATTTTAATAAAACTTCGTTTCTTTTGAGGAAATGAATGATCCTTATTTGATCATGATCTCCTGCTTCTTCTGATATTTCTTCTGCTCCTAGCCCTTGGATGAACAAATCTCCTATAACTTCACCCAGAGAACTTATTTTAAATAATTTTCGGACTCAGAAATGCAAATTATGCATTTCCTAATACGTCAATCACCTGCACATTAAAAACAATCATTAATTAAAAACATGCGTAGTGGATAGAGTCCAGATATGGAGGCTTTTTATTTTTTCACTTGGTCATGGCCCTCCAGATCTTTTGGACGCGTTGCAGGGGTTTTATGGTGGCTCGGGGTTTATTGCAACAACACGGGGCTTATAAACATTCAAGCGGGTAGATGGTTTTGTCATTAGGGTGTGAGAGCGGTGAGCAGTTTTTGCATGGTCCATAGACGGTTAATAGTATTTGGTGGACGACATGCGATAACATAGAGGGAGCGACGTGTGGCACATGGGATGGTTTACAAACCGCCCATTTCGCAAGGTCCCAAAGGTTTTAACCTTCACGCATTTGGATTTGCGACAATGATCGTGGGTTGTTGGATAGGGGGTGTTGATCCAACGGTGGTCAGGGTTTTGATGAAACGGCGAGATATGATGTGGGGCTAGGATTTTTAATGAGGTGGTGGGTTTGAATATGACGTGGGGATGGGGTATATAACAAAGTGGAGGGTTTATTATATATACGAGTTTTTTTAAATGTGGGGCCCGATGTAAGGTTTTTAAGTGGAAGCGCTTAATAAACATTAGGGCTAGGGTTATATGAGGACAGGGGTTTTAGGCTTAGAGCGGGTTTATAAATATAAAGGGGAGTCGGTTTTTAAAAAAAAACAAAAGAGAGTTTCATTTAAAAAGGGTGGGTCCCGAATCAATTTAATTCATTTGGCTTAAAACAATGTAAAAAAGGATTTTTTATTTTGTTTTAGAGGGAAAAGGGGGATGAATGAAGGGGAGATGATTTTTAACACTGAGATTGGGATTTTAGGTAGGAAAAATGGTTTTTAAGTGGGATTAAGGTCATACATGGGTTATCAGAATCATGAGGGTATTTGAAAGAGGCAGAATGAGAGATAGTGGATAGGTAAAATGAAAATAATGAAGGCATTGAGGTTTCTGAAAATAAATGACAGTCAAGGAATGTTATTTTCAGCAGTTTGTAGAAAATCCATAGTCATCTAGTGATACTGTGAATACAGGAGACTAACACCTACTAGGATATCATTTAGATCAGTGGCTAGATGAAGCAATGATAAGCTTCCTGTCAATACTGTCATCAGAGTCTAATCCCTCCATTGTGTTTAATTTTAGTCAATTCCTTGCAGATGCCATTCATGACCAGTTTGTCAAGTTTCACACAAAGGAAGTGTTTAAATACACTTCAGTCATTGTTTATATGTTTGTATATTTTTAGGCAAACAGGTTCCAGTTTACAATAAGAAAAGTGAATGAAGATTCCCAACTTCAGTCTGTCATCTTCTGGAAAATAATGTTGATGAAAGATCAGAAGGATTACACTTACAAAATATTTATAGTATTATTTGTGCATCTAGCTATGAGCATCCTCAACAGCACAGTGGAGTCGAGGATCAGTGAAGACATTAGAAAGATCATGCAACTGCCAGACCAAGTCAGAACTAGAGACTGTTACTTGTACCAAAACTATACAGAACTAAGAATATATGGCTGTGAGTTTCCCCCTTACAAGCTGCCAAAGTTCCTCCCCGTGAGGATATTTTCCCTGGAGTACATTAGGTAGATGATTAATGCAGATGAGGTACATTTTGTATCAGCCAAAAATAAGTCTCAGTTTAGGATCAAATCCCAAATTGGTCCTTTCATTTGTAACAGTAGAGCAACAGGAGAGGAGGTTGACAAGATGCTAAAAGAGATGAAGTTTACACACAATTTCACTTGGTCCTATGACCCATCGAGCATCATATCTAATAAGAGAGTAGAAAACAAATCAACTCCTTATATTCACACCCACATTCTCAAGATTGAAAAATTTATGAACTAGAAAGAGTGGGTAGAAAACACCTCGCAGGAGGTTGAAGAGTAGATAATTTCATCTTCAAGTATACAGACCCCTACTCCACAACAAAAGCAGAATGTAAAGGATAAGAAAGACAGAGGAAAAGAACAAGAAAAAGAGGCAACAGGAAAAAGACCAAGAGATGATCAGTCACCTTTGGAGATTGATACATCTAGCAGGGAGTTTAAGATGAAATATAGGAAGAGAGCAAGAATTCACATGGATATTGATCAAAGCAAGGAATCATAGCAGCAAATAGTAATAACTATCAGAGACTCTCTTTGTTCTTCTCCAGCAGGTGGTCAAACTATATTTTCTCCTACTACTTCAACTACAATTCCATTTCAGTAGCAAAGCCTTCAAACACCTACATCTACTACTGTTAAAAGGGAAAAGGAGGAAACAATATATGACACCTTCAAAGAGATCAAGAGGAAAAATTAAATATTGAAGACTAGCACCTACAACCAATTTTGGAAGCATACCACCAGTTCACAAAGTGGGCTTATATCAGCCTTCAATTCAGATAAGGGAAAGATGTGCATGGATTTCTTAGAAGCCCAGATTTCTCAGCCAAAATCACTTGTTGATTTCAAGAATACTTCTTTTGAGTTTAATGTCAAGGACATCCACATAATAGATTAGATGGAGATGCACAAACATACTGGAGAAATTATTTCATCTATCTTGACTAGCATTGCAATGAGTCTGTTTAAATTATAGGTATCATTGGCCAATATTCAGCCACACCTCAAGATGGAGAATGTTTCTTCCCTTGCAAAGGTTACCAGAATCAAATCCCTAGAGTATTTAGTTTTGAAGATTGGGTATTATCCAACAAATGTAGAAGCAGTAGAAGAGATATTGAAGAAGAAAAACGCAGACATAGTAGCCTTAAGAAAGCAGCTCAAAATGTAAGCTACTAAAGACCCTATAACCAAGGACATAGAGGAGAATTAAGCACAAAAATTAGAGATGATGAAGCTGATAATGGAACAATCAACACAGCTAAAGAAAATGGAGACAGAAATGGAGAAATTAGTAAAGGAAAAAGCGAAAGCAGTAGAAATGGCCATCATTCCCTTGTAGGTTGTTCCTATTGCAATCATCCCTTCAACTACATCATCAACCATAGGTACATCGGGTGATACAAAATAGCTAGCTAAATCCATTGAGAATATGTCCATCCAAACAAAGGAGATTAAAAAGATGGAAGCACAAATTAATACCTTGAAGGATCAAAAGGTAAGATCTGACAATGCACATGAAATAGAAGTGCAAAGAGCCCAAAAACATATTGAAAGATTGCAAAAGGCAGATAGGGAAGCTTCCATTGGTCACACTATTGGCCAAGAAAAGGAGATCATATGGACAAGTATAATCGACTCTATGAATGAAATATGGCCTTCTTTTCAAACTATATTTGAATAGAAAGAACTAATTGAAAAGGTAAAGGATGCAATAGCTAGGGCCACCAAGAAGCTTGGGGATATGCCTGAGACTGCAAATAATATCATAAGATTTTTAAATTCAAAGAGTAGGTATGAATTGGATGAACTTGGAGTTGAAGAAAGAACAACAACAAATCTAGAGGTCAAGAAGGTGCTCACTAAGAAAAGCTTAGTTACACAGTTGAAGGAAAAGTGCCACAATTTGGATATTGTTGTCAGTATATTCTTTAACAGAATCGAGCCACTGACCAATAGAGGGTTACCATCACTGTTCGTGATCAATGATAAGCTTATTGCCGGGGAAGAATATGTGAAGAAACTAAAATACATTGCTAAGGACACATCCAAATTTGCAGGTCTTATAGGAGCAATGACTGGAAGATATTTCCTTGAAGCCATGAGAAACGATATTTTCATCCAACATGAAATTAAACACATTTTTGTGTTGAGGCCTGTTGTGGTTCCTGTGTTTTGGCAAGTTTGGCAATACCAAAAGACAAGACAACATCAAACCACTTTGAGATCTTAGGATCTAGCCCTCCTGGATCCAGAGAGAGATCTCTCTATAAAGGCAACGAAATATATGTCTTTGGAGTTCAATTTAAGGTCTTGGGCTAGTTATAGGGCATAAGGGTTGTTGTTTTGTTTTGTTTTGTTTGGTTGGGAAAACATGAAGGCAGGGTTCAATGTAAGGTCAAGAAGTGAGAAAAGAAGGATTTTTGGCAATGGGGAGATAATATCAAAGAGAACACAAGTCCATTGGGAAATGGGGTCATAAAAGGGTTCACTTGCAATTCAATATCCAAGGCTTTCAAATGAGCTAGTCGTCTAAATCAGAGGATCTCTTAAGATGATATTAATGGGATGAAATGATAAGGAATGAAGGTGAATGACAAGGAAACCTTCCAAGGTGACCACTTAGGAGCAAATCTAGGGACAAGGCCTGCCTTAACCATCTATGATCAAACTCCTAATGAGGCTAACTCTTCATAGAATAGGAAACATTTAAGATTGACACAAAGTGAAGTCTAAGATCAGAGAAAGACTTTTAACCTTCTCTGCTTTTGACATTCAGATTAAGGGATCTTAGAAAGGCTAACTGTTGGAAAAGGACCCTAGTGAGACATAACTAACTCTAATCTCCCAGTTTCCCAATTTTTTTAGCTAAAACCAGACAAGAACATCTAAAAACATATTCTAAATTCATACATCAGCAAGCATGGATAAACCAACTTCTATACTGGTTAAATTATCTTGAATTTGTTCTTAGATTACACAATTAGTAGAAAACATCAAAGATAAGAAGAGTAGGAAGCATTAGGGTACTTTACAACAGTATATCCTAAACTAGATTACTAATTCTTATCAGAGAAGTGAAATATGATGCATAACAAAGGGAAAAAGATAAAAGGTAGAACACATCACCACTGATTCATATCAAGATCCAATGAACATGCTTGTCATATTAGAAGAGCAACACCAGTCATATACATCATTGTCCAAACATCTTGACATCAACTAGAAATCATCTCCCTGCCTATTTTACAACTAATACGCAGAACTCTATCTCAATGAAATAGCTTACAATCCACGGTTAACCAACATTTACAATGTATTTCTGATGAGTTCTTATAGCTAAAAGAATGGAAATAGAGGTAGATAGCATAAATGAATCATAAAAACAGAGGAGAAGTGTTTATGCAACCCATTCTGTCTTAATATCCATGTATTTACTTTTAGTACTCTTTGGATGAACTAGGGGTCTTTGACAGGCTGACAATAACTCTAGGGGTATGTTCCTTGATGTACTTTCTGGTTGTTTTGTACTCTGTTTGTACTTTGGGACAAGTAAGGAAGATAAATGACTTTCAGGCCTTCCATACTTTGTAACTAATGCTCTGGAAAGCTCAGGACTTCTGTCAGGGTGATAATCTTCTCAGGAGCTTGATGGAGAATAAAAAACACTATGGGAGCTTGTCCTTTCTTGGAAAAGAACATTTTGCTGATGTGAAACCACTGATATGGCTTGTTTCATGTGATTTAGGCCTTATTAGCCTTCTAGATCATTTTTAAGGTCTTCAATCTGTATCTTCGTCCTATAATCACTGGATTATAGCATAAATCTTCAATAATATACCTTTAATCCCTTTAAACTTTCACTAATACTCTTTTCCGCTTCTGCTGACCGTTTCTGGTGCATGTGCAGGTTTTAATGGCGCAGGAGGGTTATGAGAGGGTTTAACCTTGATTTCTTTAATAAAAACATGCTTTAAAAACCTCCTCAGGAGTCTTCCCTGCAATATTTAGTTCTGAAAAATGGCATTTTGCGCCCTGCATTTCCCTGTCTGTGATTGTGAGACAGAGAGCAATTTTCACCATCCGTAACCTGCAAAAGACAACAAATTCATTATGAAAAAAGCTTGCAGGGGTGGGAGGAATGCTGTGAAGGGCCGGGGTGATGGTGGCGCAAGCGAGGAAAATGGTGGGTGCAGGTGGAAAAACAGAGGAAACCCATGTGGAATGGAGGAAAAACAGACTGATGAAGGTCTGGGGCGATGCGGGTTCTGGACCGCAGACATCGGCGATCTATGGTCAGGATTCACTGGTGAAGTTGTTTAGACGGCTAGACTGGTGGATAATAAATGGAGGTGTAATTATATTAGAGCCGTCAGATGGATTGTGATCGATGGTGGATATCGCTTGACGGGGTCAGATGGTGAGGAAAATGAACGGAGGCGATATTATGTTAGGGCCATTTGATAGGGATGATGAACGGTGGTGATTGCCTGATG
This sequence comes from Pinus albicaulis, assembly GCA_034641835.2. Taxonomy (NCBI): domain Eukaryota; kingdom Viridiplantae; phylum Streptophyta; class Pinopsida; order Pinales; family Pinaceae; genus Pinus; species Pinus albicaulis. Next base: position 832,363,388 of record CM076574.1, read on the forward strand.
GAGTCATAGGGGAGACTGGATGAATGGAGAACGAGTGGGGGTGAGATCCAACCTGAATCGTTCGATCAAGTTAACCAACGGCGAAGATTAAAAGGAAAAGTTCAATGCGGAGAGCGGTAAGCGGAAAACCGGAGTGGTTTTCGTGCGGGGTCGGAGGTGTGAAGTGGTTTTCACAAAATTTGCACGATTCCATACACTACGCGCCATGTGGAAAAACAAAACCTCCCATATCACACGATTTTTCACCATTAACATTCGGACGCCAAAATAACGTGATAAGCTCCTTGGTCGTCGGATGTAGGGTGGGGAGATCTGATGGTGGAAATGACAATGCGATGAGGGAAAGTGCGCGAGGCAGAAGTGGGCCATCGGATTCACTGTGGACCATAGGATCTCTAAGAATGGATGGTTCAGATCTGATGAAGCGACAGAGGTGTTTTGAACAGGAAATGGAGGCTTAGAAAGGTGGGCAGAGCACGACGTGATCTTGACTGTTGGTTCTTGTGGATTCAATGGTCCAGATCCGTTCAAAGATCTCAATCATCAGGGAAAGGTGAAATGGACCGGAAGACTGAATGGGGACCAGATGGTCGTCGATCTTGTGCAGATCGACGATCCATAATTCACCTGACTCAATCTTCTGCAGATCGACGGTCCATAATTCACCTGACTCAACACGGCAGGGAAAGGAGAAAATCAAAGGAAAAGGGTTTTGATATGGTTTTTCAAACTTTTAAGCACCTGTTCACACTGCTTAGGTTCCATGGAAGGGGGTTAAGGAGAATAAGCCTTCGGGGGCTAACTTCCTTTGTGGAGCGGAAAGAACGTTTTTATGCATTTTAAAGGGATTTTTGGGGGTTTTAGCGCCCGGTTGCGGGGCTAAGGGCCTATGAAGAAAGGCGCTGTGGCATATAAGCCCTCAGGGGCTTAAGGCTCAAATAGTGTAAAAAGAGGGGTTTTTATGCTAAATTTAGTGTTTTTGAGGCCAAATGGAGGGTTCCAGCAAGCAGCAAAGGGGATTTTAAAACCAAACAAAGGGAGTTATAAGGTGTAAAAAAGGAATTTTGATGATATGGAAGCTTAAAGGAGGGATTTTGGGGAATTTTGTAAAGAGGAAAAAGTGGTGAAAAATGGAGGTTTTGTGAGGATGAAAAGGAGAAAATGGAGGCCTTTTTTAGGACATTTTCTTTCACAAATAGTGGGGCTTGTCAATGTAAACAGCAGTGAGGATTGCTTCAAAGGACAGAAAACACTTTAAGGCTTAAATAATGATATATTTTCAAGGAAAATGTTTCTCTTGAAGGCTTAGAAACCAAATTAGCCACCTGTTTGCTATGCCAAAATTTTATAAGTGGCTAACAATGGCTCCACACGGGGATGGCATCTTCTTGAAGGTGTCAAGAAATTCAGAAATAATCTTTTGGAAGTAGGCCAGATGCCTGATCCTTGACAATTTTTCTCTTTGATCAGCTGCTACAAATCATGGAAACATCATATCAACAGTAATATTCTCTCAAACAATCTACCTACCCATCCTACTGTCTTAACATTTTTTCTTCAAGGTGTATTTAGACTTGCAAAGCTTCTTCATCATTTTTTTTATTGAAAGCAGAAAAAACTAATCTAATTCTACCCTTATTCCTCCATGAGACCAGATTAAGCAGTTGGCCTCATAGCTTCTCTACCTACACTAATATCTGCTAGGATTAAACTGTCTTGCAGATTTCTTTCTCTACATTCTAAAACAGAAATTTAAAAACAATCAAACCAGGATTAGACTGTCTGGTTTGCTGTGGGTCCATGGCATAAAGACAGCTGCACATGAACTAAACTTTGCAGGAAATTGAAACCAAAATTGTGAAGGCTTGAAACTTGGAAACTTTTAGAGCATCCTTCTTTTCTTGTGACTTAGATTTTGAGCTTGTTAGAGTCACTTTTGTTCTTCATTTCAGCTCTGGTTTTAAGTTTGTCAGAGCTGATTCTTCTTCTTTCTTTGCTGGTTCAGGTTTTGAGCATATTAGAACCAACTTTTCCCTTTCTTTGACTCAGGTTTTGAGCTAATTTGAGCCATTCTTTTGGAGCTTCATAGGTTCAAGTTTTGAGCTTGTCTGAACCTTTTCTTTCTCTTTTTTTTTGTATTTTTCCTTTTTCTTTAAAACTGAACAAAGAAATGGTATTTACAATGCAAGGTGAAATCTTTAAACTTTGAATTTCAGCAGTAATAATTTTTTAGCATCCTGCCATTGACAGGACCCCCAAACAAATCTGAACCATCTAACTCTTGCAGAAATAATGCATTTGGACCAATGGTGGATTGAATGACATAAGGGCCTTGCCATAAACTGTCAAATTTGCCATGCTTACCCTTATCTTCTCTTCTAGAGTCCCACTTGAGCACCTTCTCTCCAATTTTGAAGTCACAAGCTGTTGTTCTCTTATCAAGCAATTTTTTGATGTTCTCTTGCACTTTTTGAGCTCTGTTGTAGACCTCTTCCCTTGTCTACTGGAGATGTATTGTTTGATTGATCCTCCTTACCATGCTGTCCTCTTCTGACTGTATTTCTTGGACCAATTTTATCACTGGTACCCCTAAGTTGGTAGGGAACACTGCATCTGCCCCATAAACCAGCTGGTATGGTGACATTCCAATGGATATCTTTGTAGTCAATCTGTCTGCCCACAAAGCATGCACTAACTTGTTATGCCATGATTTTTTATTCTCTTCAAGCAGCTTATTGATGATGGTCACCAAGATTTTATTTGATGATTCTGCTAGCCCATTACCTTGTAGGTAGTAAGCAGTAGAATGAACCAGTGCAATCTAATATCTGTGACAAAAATAAATCATCTTTTTGGAACCAAAAGCAGCAGCGTTATCAATGATAATCTTCCTAGGGCAGCCAAATCTAGATAGGATATGTTCTTCAAGAAATTTAATAATAATAGAATTTGTGGCATTCCTAGAAGAGATGGCCTCTATCCATTTTGTGAAATAGTCAGTGGCTGTGAGAATCCATTTGTGTTGGGCAGATGAAGCGAGATGGATTGCCCCTATGAAATCTAGGCCCCACTGTTGAAAAGGAGCTTCAACAGTGATTGGTTGTAATGGTAAAGGAAGGAGTTTTCTTTTGCCCTCAAAAATTTGGCACTTGTGGCAAGCAACTATCATTTTGTGGATATCATGGAAAAGGGTGGGCTAGTAATAGCCAGCTCTAAGGATCTTGTTAGTAGTGGTTTTCCAGTAGAGATGGCCTCCACACTCTCCTTCACGAAACTCATGTTTGATCCTCTCTGCATCAACTTCAGGAAAACATTTAAGCAATAAACCATTTGCATTTTTCCAGTATAAACATTCATTTAAAATGCAATAATTTCTAACTTTTAACTTTAGAAACCTTTCCTTAGTCTTTGATAAATCAGGAGGAGCATTAAGATTTGTAAGCACGTATAAGATGTCAATATACCAAGGTGAGTTTTGGAATTGTTCTTCAACAGTAGAAGCAGGTAATCCTTCTTGTTCATCCAAGGCATCTACCATGTTTAGGTCAAGGGCTTGTAAGTTAGATTCAACCATTAATTGAGCTAAGCCTTGACCTTTGATGAGTTTGGTGGGTTTGATCTCCAAATCATACTCTAGTATTACAACAATCCATTTGCCTCTCTTTCCATCTGGATCTTGGAACAAAATGTCTTTCACCACTATATTAGGCACATAGGCAATGATGTGAGAATGCAGAATATACACCCTAAAGTCCTTTAAGGCCTTTACCAAAGCATAAGCCTGTTTTTCCATTATATTATATTTCAAGGGTGCATCTCTCAACGCTTTGCTAAAAAAGGCAATTGGCTGCTTTTGTCCCTCTGGATTTTTCTGCAAGAGGACAGCAGCCACAGTATGCTCTAATGCAAAAGAGAATATGAGGAAGTCTTCAGAAAAATCAGGGCTGATTAGGACTGGTGCCCGGGTGAGTGCATGTTTAACTAATTTGAAAGATTTTTTGGCCTTTAGAGTCCATTTGAATCCCACTTCCTTTTTCAGCATGTTTGTCATATTTCTGTGGAGCTCTGCTAGGTTGGGAATAAACCTCCTTAAGAAGTTAATTTTCCCAATAAAGGACTGTAATTCTTTTATGTTTCTTGGGTGGCTAATCTGCAGTATTCCCTCAACTCTTTTTGGGTCTATTTTAATCCCCTTTTCTGATATAATATGGCTAATAAGTTTACCTTCTTGGAGGCCAAATACAGTCTTTTTGGGATTTAAAGATAGCCCAAACCTTCTGCACTTTTCAAAGACCTTTCTCAAATGTTTAAGGTGCTCTTCATCAGTTTTGGAATAAACTGTTATGTCATCAAGGTAAATTACAATGAAGTGGCCTATTTCCTCCGAGAAGGCAATGTCCATGGCCCTTTGAAAGGTAGCCCCAGCATTCATTAGTCCAAAAGGCATTTTCACATACATGAAAGTGCCCCAAGGAGTGGTGAAAGTTGTTTTAAGTTGATCTTATGGGAGTACTAAGACCTGGTTATACCCTGAAAAGCCATCTAATAGAGATATCCACCTAGCTCCTACTACCCTTTGCAGGATGTGTTCCATTTTGGGTAAAGGGTAGTTATCCTTCAATGAGGCTCTGTTAAGGTTTCTGAAATCAATGCACAACCTAATCTCTCCTGTCCTTTTCTTTACAGCTACAAGGTTGGACACCCAATCAGAAAACCTCACAGGCACTATGATACCAGCCTCATACATTTTCTTGATTTCCTTTTCTACTAGGGGTAACTGTACAGGGTTTATTCTGCGCAGCTTTTACCTAAAAGGTTTTTGGTTTTATTTTAATGGGATTTTATGCTGGATGATCTTTGTGTCATGGGCTTTCAAGTCCTCATACCTCCAGGCAAAAACATCAGCAAACTCTTTAAATAAATTAATGTATTTCTTCTTGATGTGTGCTGGCAAGGATTTAGATAATTTAATCATTTTAGGCTTATCCTTGTTGCCTATATTACATTCTTCAACATCTAATTCAGTGTGTTCTATAGTGGGTTTCTTTGCCACATCATTAAAGTCAAAAAGGTCCTCTAGGGGTGCTAGTCCTCTAGGTATTCTTTTGTCTTTGGACTGCAACACCTCTATGTCTTCTTTTCCTGCGTTTATGTATTCTTTTGATTGATTTTCGAATTCTTTGTTTAACATGTTTATTTCTACATTGGGGGATGGTTTTTATTCATCAGGGGTATCTTTATCTGAACATCTTTCATCGGATTTAGAGTCTGAATCAGGTAATTCAAACTCATTCCTGCGAAGCAAGAAATCCTCTATTTGTTTGTCACCCTCAAAGACCTACCAATTTTTCTCATTATCTGGCACTGCAGGTCTATATTTTGTTTGAATAATGATCTGTTTGTCACTAGGTGATTTCTGATATGAACTAGCAGCGCAGGCCAATCCATTTGCAATAATTTTTTGACTCCTAGGGACAAATACAAGCTCATATTCTACAAATGTTTTTAGAAGATCCATGGCATCATTACTATATGTCCTTAATCTAGGATGCTTAGCAGTGTACTCTCCATTTATTTGTTTTATGATTAATTCAGAGTCTCCATGCGCAACTATCCTCCTAGCTCCTAGTTTTTTCAATAGATTCAATCCTAGGATGAGAACCTCATACTCTGCAATGTTGTTTGTGCACTTAAAGTCTACTTTGAAGGCATGACTCTCAGCATAGTTTCTTTCAGTATTGTGCAACCATACTCCAGCTCCTGCATTCTTCCTAGTACAAGACCCATCAAAGTTCATGCACCATAAAGGATTGTTTGCAGATTTGTTATCATTTTCACCCCTAATACTATGTTCACCATCATGTTGTATTCTGAGGTCTGCACCATGTTGTGATGTGTCTTGTTCTTTAGAATTTTCATGGAGTTCAGAGTGATGAGTAATTTGTTGTTTGCAGTCTTGGTTTTTTTCACTCTGGTTTTTGGATTCAGTACACTCTTCCAATGTTTCTCTCTTGTTTTACTCTACATCTAGAGCTTCCATTATGTTAAAATCTATGGGCTCTATTCTATTGTTTGAATTTGTCTTCTAACTCTGGCTCATATGCGAATTCATCATTGTAAAGGATAAAAGAGTCCAGGTCTGTATGGACAGAGTAGAGAGGGGAATTTTCTGGTTTTTCAGGGCTACTAACCATAAATTTCATGTGTGCCTCTCTATATAGACTTCTAAGCTGGCTGAATACAGGGATTGTGGCATATGTCATGTCCATCTGCATTGTTCCTTGTAGCTTGGCACCCCATGATATTGACAACAACATGCCATACTTAGGAGGTACATCAGCTTCTACTACATCCATTGCCATGCACTTGGCTGGGATTTGGGTCAAATTCACACAGAGATCTTTGATTAGGCCAAGGCACTTCACTCTGCTAGAGTCAAAAGAATATAAATCCTTATAGGGTCTGGTTATCTCGGGGCCTAACTTCTCCATGATTACCTTTGGCCTAAGGTTGTGTGACGCTCCTGATTCATGCATAACATTATGCAGGATTTTGTCATGGATATTGAGGCTGACATAAAAAGGACGTACTACCCCTTCCTGAATTTTACCTTCGATTTTTGGGCCAAACAAAAGAGCTGGTTGATCATCATTCAAATTGACAGTATCACTGTTTTCTCCTAAGTTTAAAGCTTTCAAAATTTTACCTTTATATACATCTTGGGTGGCCAACTTAGTGAGAGGGACAAAAACTTTAATTTTGGCAATCTCACTTTCTAGATTGAAAGGAAAGTGATTCTTTGCAAGGTTCAAATATGTTTTGTTGCTCACTGTTTTATTGGCAGAATCAGCTTGCTGGTTCTCATTATGTTCAATGTTTGAAGTTTTTTTATCAGGAGCATTAGCTGCATTGCTAGCACTGTTACTTTCTTGACTCGGTTTATCAATGTTTTGGATGTCTTTATCCTTATTTTTGCCAGAACTCTCAACTGTTGATTTGTTGCTTTCAGCAGTCACTTTATGAGTCTTTTCAGGTCTTTTCTCAATGCTGATTTCAGAGGCTTTTGGTTTGGGAGTGTCTAAGTTATTTTTGCTTCTGAGATCATATTGTTCTAGGACCTGCATGATGGCATTTTCAAATCCTAACCTATAGTCCTCGGATTCTAACCCTTCCTCTTCCCAATGTGAGTGTAAGGTCTGATTATCCTCTGTAGAGAAGGTGTGATCTTGGTTATCTACCTCCACCATGTTTATGATGGTTCCCTCTAATTCTTCTATTATTCCTTCATCCTCATCAAGGAAATTCTCTTGGAATGGAGGTATGACTTGTTGATCAGAGTCCCTTTGCCTATTGGGAGGGGTGTTTCTCCTGAAGTTTTGGTTCTGGTTTTTATTTTGGTTTCTGTTCTGGTTATTGACTTGGACAACAATTTTCTCCACCATTCTTTCTATCCTCTCCATGTTTTTTGCTAGACTATCATATTTGGAATTAGATGAAGAAGTTGTGTTGTCATCCCTATATGTTACCTTATTTTCAGCCCTCATCCTAGCTTCCTTTTCAATCAGGTTTGCTTCCACACTCATTGTTCCTTTATGCATGTCTTCTAATGTGTTACAGTCTCTCTCCCTAAGCTGATAGGCCATATCAACATCAAAACCTTCAGGGTATTTCACTAGGGCCATTCCTTGGGGAGGTTTCATGTATGGTGGAAAGGCATTGTAGACACTGTTAAATATAGTAGAGTAGTCATGGACACTCTCTCCCTGATTTCTTTTGAGATTCTTATATTCTGCTAGTATCTGGAGGGGGTTGCTTTTTACTTCCCATTTGTTTATAAAAGTTTGATGTAAAGAGGGAAGGTCATGGATGCTATTGGGAGGTAAGCCTTTAAACCACTTCTTTACTTCTCCTCCTAAACTCTAAGCAAAGATTCTCATTTTGATAGTTTCATCTTCAATTTCCATATAGTCAAAGGCATCTTCCATCCTATCTACATGATGTTGAGCTGTGGAGGATTCCTTTCCAGTGAAATGAGGGATTTTGGACTGATATTCATTGGGTAGTGGAGCCAAAGGTTGTGGTAACACCAAGGGAGCGCACCATGCTACCATGATAGTGTTTTGTGGAGGTAAAGGATTGGTTTGAGTAGCAGGTATATGGATGACAGAAATGCTAGGACCAGCAACAAACTGTTGAGCTGATTTAGGGTGAGAGAGGCCCAAGTTTTGAATGAAATGAATATCAGGAGGTGTTGATGGAGGGGTTTCTCTGTCCCTAATATTTTGATCACTATGAGGTGGAGAGCTTGGAGGCTCAAAGTTTGTCTGATCTATAGCACTGAATGACTTAGTTCTTGGTAAATTACTTGGTAAATCTAAGCCAACTTGAGGATCTGATAGAGCTGCAAAATTTCCAGGTGTTGAGTTAGCTCTACTAATGTGTCTGACAATTTTTGGATCCCTAGGTGTGGGAGACTTCCTAAGAATGCTCTCAGGATTGTCAACTATCTCGGGTGGATTTGGATTAGGATAAGCTCTAGTATGGATTGTTCTTGAAGCCACTATGTTAAGTCCTCAAACTCAACAAAGAAAGTTAGCCAGATATGACAGTCTTTAAGAGGCAAACTATCTTCAAACAAAGAAGCTTAATCCCATGTGTTTCTTTTGGTATGGATGATGTTGTAATGAAACTGGTCTCCCAGTGGAGTCTATTGAAAACAAAGATAATCAGAAGGCCTACTGATCATTAGTGAAATCCTTTGGTCATTTAAGACTGTGGAGTCGCCAAGTGGAAGGCTTATAATGTTCGAAGGAGATTTACTGTCCACCACAGTGGTTAACTACCAAACTTAGGGTAATATGGTCTCGTCCCTAGTGGAGTCGCCATTATGTTGTGGTTCTTGTGTTTTGGCAAGTTTGGCAATACCAAAAGACAAGACAACATCAAACCACTTTGGGATCTCAGGATCTAGCCCTCCTGGATCCAGAGAGGGATCTCTCTATAAAAGCAACGAAATATATTTCTTTGGAGTTCAATTTAAGGTATTAGGCTAGTTATAGGGCACAAGGGCTGTTGTTTTGTTTTGTTTTGTTTGGTTGGGAAAACATGAAGGCAGGGTTCAATGTAAGGTCAAGAAGTGAGCAAAGAAGGATTTTTGGCAATGGAGAGATAATATCAAAGAGAACACAAGTCCATTGGGAAATGGGTCATAAAAGGGTTTACTTGCAATTCAATATCCAAGGCTTTCAAATGGGCTAGTCGTCTAAATCAGAGGATCTCTTAATATGATAGTAATGAGATGAAATGATAAGGAATGAAGGTGAATGGCAAGTAAACCTTCCAAGGTGACCACTTAGGAGAAAATCTAGGGACAGGGCCTGCCTTGACCATCTATGATGAAACTCCTAATGAGGCTAACTCTTCAGACAATAGGAAACATTTAAGATTGACACAAAGTGAAGTCTAAGATCAGAGAAAGACTTTTAACCTTCTCTGCTTTTGACATTCAGCTTAAGGGATCTTAGAAAGGCTAACTGTTGGAAAAGGACCCTAGTGAGACATAACTAACTCTAATCTCCCATTTTCCCAATTCTTTCAGCTAAAACCAGACAAGAACATCCAACAACAGATTCTAAATTCATACATTAGCAAGCATGGATAAACCAACTTCTATACTAATTAAATTATCTTGAATTTGTTCTTAGATTACACAATTAGTAGAAAACATCAAATATAAGAAGAGCAGGAAGCATTAGGGTACTTTACAACAGTATATCCTAAGCTAGATTACTGATTCTTATCAGAGAAGTGAAATATGATGCATAACAAAGGGAAAAAGATAAAAGGTAGAACACATCACCACTGATTCAGATCAGGATCCAATGAACATGCTTGTCATATTAGAAGAGAAACACCAGTCATATACATCATTGTCCAAACATCTTGACATCAACTAGAAATCATCTCCCTGCCTATTTTACAACTAATACGCAGAACTCTATCTCAATGAAACAGCTTACAATCCACGGTTAACCAACATTTACAATGTATTTCTGATGAGTTCTTATAGTTGAAAGAATGGCAGTAGAGGTAGATAGAACTTTAAATGAATCATAAAAATAGAGGAGAAGTGTTTATGCAGCCCATTATGTCTTAATATCCATTTATTGACTTTTAGTACTCTTTGGATGAACTAGGGGTCTTCGACAGGCTGATAATAACTCAAGGGGTATGTTCCTTGATGTACTTTCTGGTTGTTTTGTACTATGTTTGTACTCTGGGACAAGTAAGGCAGATAAATGAATTTTAGGCCTTCCATACTTTGTAACTAATGCTCTGGAAATCTTAGGACTTCTGTCAGGGTGATAATCTTCTCAAGAGCTTGATGGAGAATAAAAAACACTACGGGAACTTGTCCTTTCTTGGAAAAGAACATTCTGCTGATGTGAAACCACTGATATGGCTTGTTTCATGTGCTTTAGGCCTTATTAGCCTTCTGGATCATTTTTAAGGTCTTAAATCTGTATCTTCGTCCTATAATCACTGGATTATAGCATAAATCTTCAATAATATACCTTTAATCCCTTTAAATTGTCACTAATACTCTTTGTCGCTTCTGCTGACCTTTTCTGGTGCATGTGAAAGTTTTAATGGCGTAGGAGGGTTATGAGAGGGTTTAACCCTGATTTCTTTAATAAAAACATGCTTTAAAAATCTCCTCAGGAGTCTTCCCTGCAATCTTCAGTTCTGAAAAATGGCATTTTGCACCCTGTATTTCCCTGTCTGTGACGATATGTAGGAGCGCATTTTCATTTATCCGTAACTTGTAAAACACAGTCAACAACTATTATGAAAAGCCCGCGGATTGGGGAGTGAATTTTGTGAAGGGTCTTCAAAAGTGATTAAAAAGGAGTGGTAAAAATGGACGCAGTGCAGAAAATGTAGAAAGAGGAAAACCACAGTGTGGAATGGAGGAAAACAATTTGATGAATGCCCTGGGCGATGCTATTTTGATCATTCGATTAGACTCACATTAACATCTACGTCAGACTCACCTTGCTGTTGAGATGGCTAATCGTGATAATGAATGAGGCACGACAGACGCTGATTGTGATCGACAGTGATATCGCTCGATGTTTAGATGGCGAGGAAAAATGAGCTTGAGGCAATATTACAGGCCATTCCGACCGGACGTCGAATTCCGGGGTGATCGCTCGATGCGGGAGTCAGAGACTGGATGAATGGAGAACGAGTGGGGGTGAGATCCAACCTGAATCGTTCGATCAAGTTAACCAACGGCGAAGATTAAAAGGAAAAGTTCAATGCGGAGAGCGGTAAGCGGAAAACCGGAGTGGTTTTCGTGCGGGGTCGGAGGTGTGAAGTGGTTTTCACAAAATTTGCACGATTCCATACACTACGCGCCATGTGGAAAAACAAAACCTCCCATATCACACGATTTTTCACCATTAACATTCGGACGCCAAAATAACGTGATAAGCTCCTTGGTCGTCGGATGTAGGGTGGGGAGATCTGATGGTGGAAATGACAATGCGATGAGGGAAAGTGCGCGAGGCAGAAGTGGGCCATCGGATTCACTGTGGACCATAGGATCTCTAAGAACGGACGGTTCAAATCTAATGAAGCGGCAGAGGTGTTTTGAATGGGAAATGGATGCTTAGAAAGGTGGGCGGAGCATGATGTGATCTGGACCGTTGGTTCTTGTGGATTCAACGGTCCAGATCCGTTCAAAGATCTCAATCATCAGGGAAAGGTGAAATGGACCGAAAGACTAAATGGAGACCAGATGGTCGTCGATCTTGTGCAGATCGATGGTCCATAATTCACCTGACTCAACACAACAGGGAAAGGAGAAAATCAAAGGAAAATGGTTTTCATATGGTTTTTCAAACTTTTAAGCGCATGTTCGCACTGCTTAGGTTCCATGGAAGGGGGTTAAGGAGAATAACCCTTCAGTGGCTAACTTCCTTTGTGGAGCGGAAAGTGTTAGGGTCTCGTGATTTGGCCGATTGGCTAGCCAAATGACGATGTAACATCAAACCAAGCTTTGGAGCCCAAGGACCTAGCCTTCCTGGACTCAGAGAGGGCTCTCTCTATATGTGTAAAAGATGTCGGTGTGTTTACTTGCGGTGTTCTGATATTAAGCTAGTTATGAAGTGTGTTTTTGGTTTTTTTAGTTTTTAAGTTTGTGAGGGATAAAACTGATCAAATACATAAAATGGATAACAAGATGTAGATAAATTGGGCTATGGGGTCAAACAGGTCAAGGAAGCTATGAGGTGATGATGTAAAGCTGCTGTAGGGCCAATTTGATTCACGGTAGAAGGGATCTTTGGGAAAAATGGATTAAGTGGACAAAAAGTTGGTGAAAGACAAGGGATTTCAAGTGTAACTAGTTTATAGCAGACATAAACATGTTATAGCAAGCCATTAATCATGCTAAATGCAACTATGAGCTAATTAATACATAGAAATCAACCATTCCAGCCATACATAGAGGTATAAGACCCTCTAACTTCGGGAAATGGCTATCAGACTTTGGGGAAAACATATAAGACAAACTAACAACTCATAAACTACGCCGGAACGCCTAAACACAGTCTCTAAGTCATTGGGCACTTGGACAAACAAGTTTTCATAGTTTTAGGCAAAGGGCTAGATCGGGACTAGGCCTCCTTGGTTCAACAAAATGATAAACTAATCAGTTCAAGAGATAGTTTCATGGACAGAACTATGAGCAGCTAATAGGTAGGCATGGCACACCATACATCCTACTTAACATTCATAGAACTTATGAATAAAACTAGCAACAATACCTTAAGTTACTAAAGAGCAGCTAAGAATTCTTTAGCATAACTAAGGAAGAAGAAAACATCAAGCTATGAAGATTCAGGGATCTTGAGGTGCCTTCATGGGCATATCTCAAAATCAATCTCTACTGATCTATAGCAGCAAGAAACATGTATTATGAATGAAAACTAGAAGACAAAAACATATCAAGAAACACTATACCATTCTACCATGTCATGGAATCCATCAACAATCCTTCATCATTCCTCAAAAGCATCCAAGAGGCAGTCCAAAAATCATAACTCAAGTGTATTCTTCAAAGCTCATATGACCAATGTATTAATTCTTCTCTCAAGTTCAGCCTCTCATTTACAATGAAACCCATGGAATAAATAGGCTTGAGGGAGGAAAACCTCATGGAGCAACTAGCTATCCCATTGGCCAAGTCAAAATATCTAAACTTGTCCTTGAGGCTTTGCAAAGCCTAAGGCACAAAATATCCCATAAAATATCTAAAAAACTGCTAAAAACGGAAATTATATTGACTTTACATCATTTCCCAAGGATAAAAATAGCTTAACGCACATTTGGGAAAAACAGATTTTTGAGGTTCAAAAATTACAAAAATACTTCATATTTATGCCTGAAAAAGGTCCCCTGACTTGCTGGATGCAATTGGCAGCCTTCCCGATGTCGAAATGGGGCTCATGAGGGCTTTCTGGAAAGCTCTCTGTGTCTACTTTCCGGCGCAACTAAAACCATCTCAATCCGAGGCCTGGAAGTCATCCAAAACTGTACCTGTGTGCAAAAACCCAGAAAATAGCAGACTGCTGATATGGCGGGCAGAATGTGCAAAAAGAGGGTATTTTTCGCCAATTTGAGGGGGCGAATGATCTTCAAATGCCCTGAAAATCGCTAGAGACCTGCTCATGGAATTATGGCATCCATCGGTATCATCCTCCTCCCTTGACAACTCATCAAACTGAAATGGCGAAATTATGAGTTTTCGGCCAAAAACCCAAAAAATGCCAAAAAACAAAAAGTTGCCAAAACAGGCCCAAAATTGGCATGCATGACCCTCAAGGGTCCATAGCAACATGCTCCGAAGCTAAGGCCAAAATATCAAGGGCTGATATGCTTTTCCCTTCCTTCTGTGCTAGGCGCTTCCCCTTTACCTTCTTCAGCTTCTCTTGTGATGCCTTGAGTTTGCGCCGAGCAAACTGATTCAGCTTTTGGAAGTGGTGTGTCCTCTTCCTCTGCAGCTCAAGATCCCTGTTCGCCCTCTCAAGCTTCATTTCCAAATGCTGGTTAGCTCTCTCAAGCCATGCTTCTTTGTTTTCCTCAATTTCCTGCTCAAAACTGCCTTCACTGTATGTAAAATGCCCTTCTGGATTGAAACTGTGGCAATATGCTGTTTGGACAGATAAACAATGTGGTTAGGATAGATTGCAACAATGTTTCTTTGAATAAACAACCTCTGCTCTCCTTAAAACCAGCCCTTCACCTTTGAATGTACCTCAGCCAGGCAAAATTCTCAATAGGGTACCATATGTAAAGATGAGACAAACTGCTGTGTAGATTTCCTGTATACAGTGTTTAAGAAATCATTCTTCTTGTGAGTTTGTTAGATGCCAATCAACACTTGTATTTGTGTCTCCAAGACAAAACTCAAATATTAAAACCCTGCTCTTCAGAAAGTGGCCCTACTCACCCTTAGAATATCTCTATCAACAGATTTCTATAGAAGAGACCATACAGTGAAAGAAAAAGGAGACTTAGGTTAGGTGAAATATCAGTGCACAGTGTTTTATGAAAAACACCCTTTACTTGTGAATTTAAGAGATCAACCACCACATTTATATCTCTGTCTCCAATATTAAATTCCCATCAAAAACCTGCCCTTCAGAAAGTGTCCTGTTCATCTTTGGAAAATCTCTTTCAAAAAATTTACAGTAGGAAATAATACAGTGAACAAGAGGGGCAGTCTGCTAGAAAGAGTTTGCTGTGAGAAAGTGCTAAAATCACCCTGTTCTTGAAGCCTTAGATGTCAACCAATACACCTTACTCCTTGCTCAAGGAGACTTTCAGTCATTAACAACTCTGCCCTGTATAAGTGTGCCAACTTTCCACTGATCTTGCATATGTGAAATCAGCCCTTATGCAATTAAAAAGTCACTTTAACAATCCTGAGCAAAGATGACAGAGTTTGAAGGCTTCCAAGTTTTTAGGTAGAGGTTATGTGAGTTTTATCCCTTCAGAGCAATCAATGGCGCCTTACGAATGTAACCCTCTGGTTATGTTATAAAAACCTCTGCTTGGATGGATGGCAACTTTGTCAATAAGCTTTGAACAATACAAAGCAACCAACTTAACAATACATTGAATACTGTCTTTTTATGAGTAATGTGAACAAGCTTCCTCCGGAGCTTCAATCTATACACTTCTGCTTGACCAAGAACCCTTTCTCCCACTAAACTTCACTGTTCTCTGTGTATGTCATTTCACTTAAACAAAAACATGCTCATTTTAAAGTTAACCTTGTTGTGAACATACAGTCAAACTCATATTTCAAAGCGGAGGTAACAGGGTTTTAAAAGCTCCAAAGCTTGAGCAAAGGCTGTAAGGGTTTCCCTTTTTCAAAATGATCAAGGCCTTTTCAAAATGGAATATCAGTCATCTGTGGAAGAAAGCTTTTATGACTTCTGAAAATCCACTTGGCAGTGAGTTGTTAAAGAGCAGAAAAATAGTCACAGAAAATACACTTGAACAGCTGTCTGGTGGCTGAGTAGGGTAACTTTGCCCAATGGTATTTTAAAGAAATGACACACCTTTGTCTTTGATTAAATACAAGGTGAAACACAAACCCTTATCTTAATCATAGTCTCTTCCCTCAGGTGCCTTAAATAACACATTCAACTTTTTACTACAGCTTTACATTTCAAAACCTCACACAGCAAACACTGTTCTTCCCTTTTTTTAGCTAGGGTGACAAGGTTTTGAAAGTTTTTGTATGCTGGGGTGTGAAAGTTTTGAAGTGGTTTCAACACACTTTTTCCTCTATAGGCCTCTTCAACAATACATCTATCACTCCAGCATGGTTTCAAACCAAGGCATACATAGTTTAACTTTAGTGTTCGAGATTTTCAAGGTCGGAGTTGAAATACCTCTTGAATTTGAGGGGAAATCCTTTGGAGGAAAGCTTGAGTAGCACCGGAGACTTTTAAACCTGTGCGGCACTCTTCAATGATAGAACGTTGCGCAAGAGAAACCGCCCGGGTGGCCTGTCGGGTCGGGCTGTCGGGCGTGTACAGGCACGTCGCGCGTACACGGGGCGCCTTTGTAAATTCGCCCCCAGGCGCGTCGCGCGGAATGGCAGGCGCATCGCTCGGCTTTTTACAGTGCCACTTCTGAAAATTCGACCAGATCTTCCTTGTTTTTGGTGCTATGGAGGCACGGAGCTTCGTTTGAACCTTTTTAAAAACGACACCTTCACTCTCCTATTTCACTCTTATGATATTTCAAACATTTTCAACGGTTCCTTCATCTTTTTCTTGTCATGCCAAAAGAACTCGGTTGGTCTTTTAACACAGCGAGGCCTCTTTTTCAAACAGTGTTATTTCTTTCCCATTTTTCTTTATAGAAAACGAAACAGCAGGGTGTTTCGAATTGTTTCATGGGGAAAATACCTCCTTTAGTAATATTGAACTTATTATTTCAATAACCTTTCGACCATCTTTGCTCTTGTGTCAATAATGCTAGTGTTATTCCTTATATAACCTATTCTAACACTGTCAAGAGACATATCTGCAAACTGCTTTGTTCTTTGAAGGACAGGGCTAGTTTTGTCAACATGTTTTAAAATCTTTCTCTAGAAACTGAAAATAGGCCAAATCATTCTTGTGCTTGATGAACCTGTAGACTGACCTGTAGGACCCCTGGTTTCAGAAAGATTTGAAATGCTGCCTCAAAAAAAAAGGGTTCTTTGATACACAATCATCACTTGATTTGATTGGTGCATTTGACCTCTTGTAATGGAGCCATTTCCAAAGCCTAACTCTGTCCACTGTTTTACCTCTTTTCCTTTGCAGGTGTCATATTGTAGCTGATCTCTTTTCAAGCTTGCCAAATTCCTCAAAACTGGATGATGACTTGTAATAAAATGTCATGACTGTCCCCTGCTTTGCAGAAATGCCTCCTCTTTTTAAGCTCGGTTTTGATAGAATCTTGTAGATGTCCGTTGATTGGATTTGCAATAGTGAAGTGCTTCATGGGTTTTGAGTGCTGCCCAGAGCTAATAAAACTCATTTCCAGAGACTCTGTCTTAATCTGCTGATGGCTATATGATGTGCAGGCTTTGGCAAAAGCTCTTTTTTGTACATGGTGTCAGTTCCTGCTTCCAGGTGATAAACAAGTTCCTTTTTGGATTGTAAGGGCTATATTCTAGCTTGCATCCCTTCATACCATATTTTCTCTGTTTTACTCAAAAAGAGCTCCTTTAGACTTCTGGGCAGGTGATAGTGGAGTACTGTTTAACCACTTCCTTTAAAGAAACTACTCCTTTTTGGTATCAATGCATGCATATATTCAATATTGTCTCCTTTCCACTATAGGTACAGTTTGACAGACATTTCATTTAAATAGGAAAACCAATACTTTTGTATCATAAACACTATCATTTAACTGGTGTAAATACCTTTTAGCTTTCTTCCTTTGTCTCTTTCCACTGTCTCTTAGATCAATCAGTTTTCAACAACCTGCAATGGCTTTGGCCATCTGCTCATACATGGAGGAGGCTTTTCATCAGGTAAAGTATCCGAAGGTTGCTTGACAAATCTGTTTGACACAGCCTTTCCCTGGATGTGATGGAAGGTAGACCACTTGAAAAACATCAATACCAGCATCTCTACTTGCAATCATCACTGTGTTTCAGAACAAACCCTAGCCAAAGTGACACTGTCTCCCTGCACAGCTCTGAGGGTGACTGAAATATCATCATTTGTTTTGGTCATCTCATGACAAATTATTTGAAGGATAGTCTCTGTGACTATGGAGGTCAGTGTCCTTTGAAAAACCAACAGCTTTTCTTTTACCTATGTAATGACATGTTTTGTCAGCACCTCTTCAATTTGATCTGGTGGACAAGCAGGCTGCTTATGATTGGAATTTTTACCAATGACATGCCTTTCTAAAGTTCAACAATTCAAATGATTTGAAAGCTTCAGATGACCTCCTTTATCAGACCAGACTCTTTTTCCTTTGAGCTAGCATATTTCAAACTCTATTCCTGTTATGATCATCACTCACATTCATAAAACCTGGAGATATTGTTTCACTGTTCAGTAAAAAGGAAAACCTGGACTTTTGCAATCTTCAAAGTCAATACTGGCCAGCGCCCTCTGCTTGTGGATGAAGGAGGCGCCTTAACCCTCTGCTTGTAAATGAAGGAGGTTCTGGGCCATGAAAATTTACCAGTTTGCTGAGACAGTGGTATCCCTTTCTTACTGTGATTTTCATGCTGGAAAGAGCTGTAAAGTCTGGATGAGTAGCTTTCTGTTTTGCAGACATATCTCAGGCTCAAGTTACATTTAGAAGCAGCTGTTCCTCTAACTGTAAATTCAAGAATTTACTCTATGAGATGAAATTATATTTCCTGCCTTTGTAGAAACCATAGAACACTGTGAAAAACCTAATAGTCAGCTTGAGATTGGGTTTTATGCAGTGCTGAGATCTAGGGGGTGTGAGTGGCGCGACTTAGGGTTGTTTGTCAATTTCATTTGCAGAGTGGGAGGTCATTCATGGTTGGTCTGTAGCAGATGGAGGCTTTTTGGCTTTTTGATGATTGCCAAGGGTGAAATGTCTTAAAGCACCACTTCCTAACATAGGGGAGACTTTTGAAACAGATGTGGATTTTCCCTTTAAAGCTGATGGGCAGACCAATAAGGCTGAAGCTGAATAGGATAGTGACAATGAGGTTTTGATTTCGACAGGGGTGGACTGAAAAGTAGAAGGGCAAAAAAAGTTTTAGGAGGGTTTTCTAGATGACATATTGACATAAGGAAATCAGTTTCTAGAAAACTCAGCTGTAGATATAGTCATCACTAATATGTAAAAAAAAAATATTGATGGCTAACAGAAAGAACGTTTTTATGCGTTTTAAAGGGATTTTTTGGGGTTTTAGCGCTCGGTTGCGGGGCTAAGGGCCTATGAAGAAAGGATCTATGGCATATAAGCCCTCAGGGGCTTAAGGCTCATAGAGTGTAAAATGAGTGGTTTTTTAGGCTAAATTTAGTGTTTTTGAGGCCAAATTGAGGGTTTCGGTGGGCAGCAAAGGGGGTTTTTAAACCAAACAAAGGGAGTTATAAGGTTTAAAAAGGGGTTTTTGATGAGATGGAAGCTTAATGGAAGGATTTTGGGGGACTTTTGTGAGGAGGAAAAAGTGGTGAAAAATGGAGGTTTTGTGAGGATGAAAAGGAGCAAATGGAGGCCTTTTTTAGGGCGTTTTCTTTCACAAATAGTGGGGCTTGTCAATGTAAACAGTAGTGAGGATTGCTTCAAAGGACAGGAAACACTTTAAGGCTTCAAGAATGATATATTTTCAAGGAAAATGTTTCTCTTGAAGGCTTAGAAACCAAATTAGCCACCTGTTTGCTATGCCAAAAATTTTATAGGTGGTTAACAAGGCCCACTTTTGTTAGATTCATAGAGACAGATGAAATATATTGAACGGTGATTAGGATAAAGATTTCAAATGAGAAGCACTAGGAAAATTTGTGTGAATACTGTTGAGCCTCAAAATGGTGCTTTCTTTCATTCCATTTTACCTCATTTTCCTTTGTCCATTCCTATCCTAGACCCAATTGATCAATGAATATAGTTAAAATTACTTCTAGAATGATTTACATGACTGACTTGCTAAGTTTTGTGATTTTTGCCATTGTAAAGCATTTTGACCGGAACTAGCTGCAGAATGCAGACATTCCGTAGCTAACCGGCGATTCTGCAGCTGTCTTCACGTTTGAGTATGTTCCAAGTGGCCTCTCAAGAAAAACCGCATATGGGCATAATCCACGTCATGTCTACATGGTTCGTTGCTCATCATGGAGGAAGAAACGAATTTTGGGTATGGTTTTGGAACGTGGGAACACATTTAGGAAGGAAGACTTCTATTAGGACTGTCTCAGTCCAGATGTCTTTTCCTTTTCACGCAGCCACTTCAAGAGTCCTAATGTGATTCCGATAAGGAAAGACAGTGTTCCTGAATTGTTGCAAATCTTGTTATTTACATTTGTTATATAAACACTTGGGAAACCGAGAGCTATGTGAGATTTTATGTTAGATTTGATGCTCGATTTTGCTTAGATTCTGTGCTACATTTCTGAAGACGCAGAGTGCTATGTTCAAGTTCTTTCATCTTTAATGGAGCAGACAGTGTTGTTTTGAAAGCGTGATTTAATTTGGAGTTGAATTCCGTCAGGTGGTAGAGGGCCCCTGCCTCTTGCACGGATTTATTTGCGTAAATTAGATAATTATTCTAGCTGCCTTTACATTTTTGAATTTGAATTAGTAGTTGTTTTAATTAGCTATTGTAGTTATACTCATTCTAACTCTTCCACAAGAAGAAGCTCTTCCAAAATATTATAATGATGAATGGGAAATGGCTATAGTATTGTAGGATTTAATTGTAATTTTTGTTGTTCACTATCACAGTTACACTTGTTCTAATCACTCTTCCACAAGAATAAACTCTTCCAATAAATTCTTAAGGAGTCCAAGACATGACCGTGATAATGAATGATTTAGTTGTGTGTTTGCACTAAGTACCATCTCTGTTCTTTCTCTTAAACGCTTGTCCAAAATATCATAATGATGAGTGGGATATGGATATGATATCTTAGTTTTTCATTGCTTTCAGTCCTTTATGTTTGCATTTGCACTCAATTACACAGTCAGAATTGTTCTAACTCTTCCAAAAGAAGGAACTCTCCCAAAATATCAACAATGATGGACAAACAGACTGTATAATTTCATAGAATAATGCATGATAGTATAGTTAGGATACTCCAGAGTTTCATTGCACTTAATTCATGTTCAGTTGTTTTGTTTTGGGTTTGATAATGACTTGTAGTTTAACACTGTTTTAGGCTAGTGATATCTTAGGTTTGGTTGTAGTTCAACTCATTCCATTTGCATTCTACATTCAATTGTTATTCACTGCATACTAGATTACTTCAGTTGTTAAGATTAACAAAACAACCTTCATTATTCACAAACCTCTTCTTGTTCTAAAATTCATAATTGACTCATCACTACATGAAAAGAAGACCATATCACTTTAAGGCCTGAAGTACCTCTGCAATTTCCTCATCATTTCATAAACATAGCTCTCCCTCAAAAGACTATTTTGAAAAGAAATCAATAACTCTTGAGAAAGGTTTTGTGACATTCAATTAAATTGCAGAATAGAGTTAGGGATTAGCTTTAAAGTAGAAAATATTATGATGATAAAAATGTTTTACTCCAAACATACTTCAACAAATCTCTAATCAAGGACAAGATGTTGCATCATTATGAGTTAGTTGTTTAAACTGTTTAGTTAGGAAGATTTGCATGCTTAGTTGACCATGTTTCAAGCTCTCTCTCAAATGCCTTTGATGAAAGAATTTGACAAGTTTAGTTTGTGTTTTGAATCATTTGCTTAAAATTCATTATCAAGCTTTGTTTCTGATTGGTCATAGTTTAGATTTGATTATGTTTTGTCATCAACCAATTAGGTTTCACTTTGTTTCTAATCATTAGCTTCCTTCTATCAGCTTTCTAGTCATCTTTCTTGTGAACATAAAACCATCAAAAGACCAAAAACATCATAAATAATCACAAAAAGACCAAAAACATCACAAAACACTACACACAACGCATTGGGAAACAAGTACCTAGGTACATACAGTACACTTCACTTCAGCAGTTTACAAATCCTGGTTGACAATTAAATGAGCTCAGTTTAGGAGACTAGATTGAGACCAAACAAATACCAAGAAGGGTGAAGGCCAACGTATCAGATAGATCAACACAAAAACATATCATCCAAATCAGCCAGCACAACACCAAATCGAATCATACAGCAACAGCTTTCTCAAAAATAGGGCCAAATGTCGAATTAAGTTCAATGTATCCACTTTGTGGTCACACTAGTCAAATTTTTCTTATTTTGTAATTAATAACATATTTTATATGTAGATACGCAAATCATTGTAGAAGTGAGTTAAATACTACATACATTCTGAGTATCAGGGGTTGGACCCTGGATTGTAAAACTTTTCTATTGTAGCATTGTATTTTCTTGAAGCTGGAGCATCAATAATAAAATACCATCTGCAGGTTACTTGAGCTATGTTTATATGGTGATGTTATTCCTTTTCTGTGTTAATTTTTCCATTGTTTTTCTCTCAGTACATCATTTGAATCTTATTGTAAAATAGAAATCTGAAGATTAAGATTTGTTGTTAGAGCACCTTATTTCTGGTTGTGTTTACAATATAAATGTTTTTGTTCTGAATTCTGGTTAAGAAATTCTTAATTTCTTTTTAACCATTATTGATTTCACTGTTTCTTTCATTTCATTTTAAAATCCAGTAAACATAGTTAGCTTGCCTTGTTAATGCTCTTGAAATTTTGATGCAACAACCCAACCTTTTATGACTACATAGCCCAGTGGAATTAGTTTAAATAGATCTACTAATCCAACCAAACAATCAATCAAAAATAAATCTTTACTATTATTATAATTAACCTAATATCGTATCCATAAAACAAAGCTAAATCTAAAAGAGAGATCACTCTTTGAGTCTAGGAGGGCTAGATTCTAGGATTCAAAGTGGTTTTGATGTTTTCCTATATAATTATTCTTGCCAATCTTAAAATTATAGAACGATAACAAGATTAATGAGAAAAAGTTCTGATTTTCTGTATGGTTTTATGACTGGTTTTTCATGGTTCTATTCTGGTTTTATGATCTTCTCTTGTTATGGATCCATTCCATGGTTAAATGAGTTCTTGGCTACTTGATATGAATGCATAGGCTAATGTATTTTATTGCAGCTAATAAGAGAGGGAAACAATCCTTCTTGGTGATTCTCTGATGAAACTATGAATTTATGGCCTATAGGTACCTTGACCGCAAAGTGTTTGTCTAAATGATTTTCATTTATTGGATAAGTTTGAGTAGGAATTGACTCAGGAACTGTGAGTGATGACTCTTGTGGATGATTAAGGTGATTCTGGAGAAATACGGGCAATTCTAGGCAATTGGTCTGGAACTAATCCTAAAAATTTGAATCGAGCTTTCTATTTGCACCCTTTGAACTAGGAAATTTGGCTGGAACCACATGGAGGAAGGCATGTGCGTGAAGCTAGAGCCTTTTGGTCGCATGCACATCTTGGTATGTGTGTGGATGGGCTATGAGGTCAAGTAAAAATAAGTTCCATATCAGGTTTAGATCACCAGTGGATTTTGTTTGACTTATGGGTGATCGAGTGTCCCTTAGAGGTATCAATAAGTTTTTGGTTAGTAGACTCCACCTCCATAACTGGAACTTGGATGTCGGGTCATGTCATAGTAACTCTCAGCTTATTTTTACCCTGGAGAGCTTGTAAAAGCGGGTAAATGTGGGGTGGGTGGTTACAGGGTTGTATTAGAGCAGTTTCGTTCCTTATAAACCTTTTTCTAGTACTGGTGTTATAGAGTGGTATCAAAGTGATGTTTACAGTATTGGACCTCGTGTACATACAGATGATAATGGTTATCATGCATGTAGTTATTTTTAAATTTTTGTATTATCATATTGATTCAATCATGATATTGATATGTGTTTACATATATATCATGCTAATTTGGATTGACTTGTTCAGATGAGATATCCTCCCATAAGATACATTAAGATATGATTTTGATTATGTCTTCTATTTGGTTTACCTAACATGGCATGTTTGCAGAAAATAGAAGATCAAATATGAAGAGAAGAATGGTGGATTACAATTCACATGACTCCCCATATAGGCCTAACGTGAATTAAATGGAATGGGAGAAGTCAATTGAGCAAAAAGGAGAAGAGTATTCTCCTAATCTAGCATATAAATTGAGGAGATTTAGGGAAGAGATTAGAAGTTGCAAAGAATATAATAACAGGTTGATTGAGGCACAGGAAAGACTTGCAAGGACTCAATAAAATAAATCTAAATTCATTGTGGTTATCCTTCAAATCCTTTCAAAGTTGAAAAAGTAGGGATAGATGGGAATCAGTTATGGATACAGGAAGGAGGATAAGACTAATGGGGAAGATGGTAACAGGTCTCGGAAAGAGTACAAGTTGGACAGGGATGATACAGTGAGGAATGGAAGACTCTTGGATAAACCTGATTGGAGGATTGGTACGGATAGTTTTTATTTTAGCTCTTCTTCCAGGAGACATTATCACCATCACCGTCATCATCATAAGAACAATGAATATTTTCCAAAAGAGTTTAAGAAAGCCAAGCCTCCTATTTTTTATGGGGAAATGAAGAAATCAGAAGATGAAGAAGAAAGGTTTCTTGGGATGAGGAAATTATCTAGATTGCATGACTACTCAGAGAACATGAAAGCCAACATAGCCACCTGTTATCTCAAAGAAAAGTATACATATGGTGAGAAGATATTAAGAATGTTAGATTAATTAGGGAAGGGAAGATGACTTGGGGTGAGTTTGAAAAAATCTTTAGGAAGAAGTACATTTCTAAGAGATATTATGATGGAAAGATCGAGTTCTATGATCTCAAGATGGGTTCCATGATATATGAAGAGTACACAAAAGAATTTCTAGAATTTTTAAGGTATGTTCCCTATCTCAAGGACAAGAAAATATTCAAAGGTTCATCAGTGAATTTCCATTGTCAATCAAATATCAGATTGAGTTTGATGAGCCTCTATCATTGGAGGAAGATATCAGGAATTTAAATCATTGTTACAAGCAGTCAAAGCGCGAACCTGAGTTAAAGTGTGACTGCAAAGGTAATGAGAAGACTAAAGGAAAATGGCACAAGAAGCAAGGAAGATCTTAGGATGTAGGTGAGAAATAAAATGCATCCCCTTATAATAAGTTTAATGCAGCCGAGAATGGACATGGGTCTCAGACTGGAGAGAAGCAGAATAAATGCAATGGTAGGGAGCCATTGAAGTGTTGGATCTGTGGTAAATACCATTGCATGAAGGATTTTCCATTGTACTAGGGTGGCAGACCATAGATCTACATTGCTCAGGAGGCACAAACTAATGGGGATGTTGTTCAGGTCATTCCCTGGATCTATTCAGCACTTGATAACAGACAGGAAATCCAGCAGGCATCTATTATTGAGATGGAAGGTTAGGTTCATGATAAATTTATTTCCATTTTGATTTATCCTAAGTCTAATTATAGCTATGTTAGTCCTGACCTAGTGTATTAGTGTCGTTTGAATAAATAAGTGCATGAAAAATCATGGTTGGTGCAATTGGCTATAAGAACCAAGAGAAGAGTTCATCACTGGGTGAGATCTTATGCATTTGATATTAATGGCTTCCCTACGACATCACACCTAAATGTGCTTCATTTGGGTGCATATAACATGTTTTTGGGAAAGGATTGGTTGTTTACTCACGGGACTAAGGTAGATTGTTATGACAAGGACATTGAATGCCTCGATGATGATCGAGAAAAGAGAATCTTGCAGGGAAAGAAAAATCCTATATTTGTAAGAATGGCTACATCTATGCAATCTAAGCACAATTACAGGAAAGGGTGTGTAGTGTTTGCAGTTCAAGTTTCCAGTGACAAAGGGAAGGATGATGATGATGATGAAAACCTGAGAAGGTATCGTGTTTTGTAGCAGTTTTAGGATGTGTTTCCTGCGGAGATTATAGATTTTCCTCCTCACAGAGAGGTGGATTTCTCTATTGAGTTGATACCAACGACAACACCAACATCTAAGGCGTCGTACAGAATGAGAACTCCAGAGTTGGTGGAATTGAATTTGCAGCTTAAAGAGATGCTTGACAAGTGATACATAAGGTAAAGTGTGTCTCCTTGGGGTGCACCAGTGTTGTTTGTAAGGAAGAAGGATGGAAATCTCATATTGTGCATTGATTACAAACACCTGAACAAGGTGAATATCAAGAACCGGTACCCATTTCCTCAGTTTGATGATTTGTTCGATCAGTTGAAGGGAGAAGAAATATTTTTGAAGATTGATTTGAGATCAGGATATCATCAGGTGTGCATCAAAGAAGAAGACATCTACAAGACTGCATTTCGTACAAGGTATGGGCATTATGAGTTTGTGGTGGTCCCTTTTGGCCTTAGCAATGCTCCAGCCACCTTCATGTGTTTGATGAATAGTGTGTTGTGCCCTTATATAGATAAGTATGTGATAGTATTTGTTGATGATATATTGGTATATTCCAAGAATGAGGAGGAGCATGTGGAGAACTTGGCAACGATATTGAGATTGTTTAGATATAATCAATATTATGCCAAGCTCAGTTTCTTTCAATCTCGGATTCATTACTTGGGACATGTTGTTTCCAAGGAAGGGATAACAGTTGATCCAGAAAAATATTAAAGCTATCATGGCGTGGCCAACTCCAAGGAATGTGCATGAGGCCTCTATTTTCTTCATTTTCCTCCTCACATGCAACATGTGAAATTTTACCTTCCTTTTCTCATAATTTTCTGTAATTTCATAAATAAATGTGCCAAAAATACTTGTTGCCTCTTTAATGCCTTAGCCATTTCCTTTTGCCAATTTTCCTTAGCCATAAACACATATCCAGTGATGCCCACTAGGATATATTTTCCCAACATTCAGCTTGGAATAAGTGTCCCTTAAACGTGGTCTTATTTTTTCCTTTATTAACTTTTATTACATGAAATTTTAGCTCGGGTCTGTTACAGAACCCTCCCCCTTGGGGAACACCATCCTCGGTGTTAAACAACACTTATACCTCAGCAAAACCGTCGAAAAGAAAACATACTTCTCATGGAGCTTTATAATTTAGCTTGATGCATTATTTACAATGAATAACATTCTCAGTGAAAAATCATGACAACATGATCATATAACATCCATACCGCTTATTGGGGCTTTATAACTTAGCTCATGGCAGTATTTACATCCATATACATATTTACATATACCATAACATCACCAAAACATATTCCAAACATTAAACCAAAATTGCTTTGCCTCAACTTGCAAATAATGAAGGAAACATGGCCCGCATCTGATCCGCCATCTCCCATGTAGCTTCATCGGTCCCAAAGTTCTTCCACCGCACTTTAACTTGCTCGATTGCTCTATTACGAAGCATGAGTTGTTTCCATTGCAATATTCATTGAGTTTCCAACTAAAATTCTCCTTCTTACTCCACCTGCAATACAAACCAATCAATAACATGATCAACATCATTTATACACCTTTTAAGTAATGAAACATGAAACACATTGTGGAATTTCACTGTTGGAGGAAATGCAATTCAATAGCCTACTGGTCTAATCCTCTCAAGGATCTCAAAAGTCCTGCAATACCATGGTGCCAACTTGGTACATGATATGATCCTCAAGGAGCTCATTTTAGGCTTAATGCGCAGATAAACATGCTCCCCAACCTGAAACTCCTTAAATACCTTGTGCTGGTCTACATAACTCTTTTGTTTGTCCTATGTTGCCTTTAGATTCCTCTTGATAGTATGCATGTCCTCCTCCATGTCTGCAACATGTTTGATCCAATCAACACCTTGTTAATTGGATCACTCCAACTGATAGGAGTATTACAACTCCGCCCATACATTTCCTCGAAGGGACTCATCCCCAATGACTCCTGATACCCATTGTTGTATGCAAACTTAACCAATGGTATATAATCTTCCCACATCCATTGTTGATACATCACATACATCCTCAACATGTCCTCCAAGATCCTGTTGACCCTCTTAGTCTGTCCATTTTTCTGTAGATGATAAGTTGTAATGAAGGCCAACTTTGTGCCCAAACCTACAAATAACTCCTTCCAAAACTGGAAGTGAACTTTGCATCCTTGTCTGACACAATATTCTTTGGAACACCATGCAATCTGAATACATATCTGATGAACACATGTGCTACATTGCTAGAAAAATACGTAGTCTTTACTGAAATGAAGTGTGCTACCTTTGTGAACATGTCCATAACGACCATGATAGAATCATGTTGTTTCATTTTCCTCGAAAAACTTGTGATAAATTCCATGAAAATGACCTCCCATTTCCACTCCGGAATCTAAATAGGTTCTAGTAAACCACCCGAATTCCTACATTTTTGCTTTACCTACTGACAGTCCAAACACTTAGCCATGAACTTTGCTACATCCCTCCTCATATTTGGCCAATAATAGAATCTCTTCATTGCAGTCAATGTCTTTTGATAACCAGGGTGACCTGAACATGGTTTCGTATGAAACTCCCTCAATATCACCTTCTTGAGATCACTACTATATTGCACATATATCCTGTCTCTAAACCTAACCAATCCATCTATTGTGAGACGATAGTCCACATCCTATAAACCTACACTTGTACATGTACCTGCACATGTACATGTACTATGCTGCAATTTGTGCCTAAGCTCCACATACCTGACATCCTACTGACCTGCCTGCAATATCCTATCCTATAAATCTATCCCATAGGAGCTCATAGTTGCAATGTGATTTACATGTATCCGCCTGCTAAGAGAATCTGTGACCATGTTCTCTTTGCCTTTGTTGTATTTGATCTCAAAACCAAACTTACTGAGCATATCTAACCATCTAGCTGCAATTTTTGCCTAAGCTCCACATACTTGACATCCTACTGACCCGCCTGCAATATCCTATCCTATAAATCTATCCCATAGGAGCTCATAGTTGCAATGTGATTTACATGTATCCTCCTGCTAAGAGCATCTGTGACCATGTTCTCTTTGCCTTTGATGTATTTGATCTCAAAATCAACTCACTGAGCATATCTAACCATCTAGCTTGCTTGGCATTCAGATTCGATTGATGAAACAAGTACCTCAACCCACTGTTATCACTCATCAGTACAAACCTCTTGCCAAGAATATAGTGCCTCCACATCTTCAATGCATGTATGATCATTGATAGCTCAAGATCATGCGTCAGATCATTTTTCTCATGTTCATTCAATTTCGATGGCTCATATGATACCACGTGTCCATCCTACATAAGGAAGCCACCAATCCCTCCCTTGCAAGCATTTTTACATATTATAAACTCTTTTTTTGGATCTGTGATATTTAACACTAGAGCATGTGTCAACAACTGCTTAAGTTGTTCAAAATTGGCCTCACTCTCCTTCCACTCAAACTTCTTACCTTTCTTCTACAATGATGTAATAGGATAAGTAATCTATGAGAGTTTCCTCATGAACCTCTGATAATAGCCTACCAATCCCACGAAATATCTCCCCTCATCTACATTTCTAGGATTTGAGCACTCCATGATCTCCCTTATCTTTTCTGGATCTATTGTGATGCCCTCCTTGGAGACAACATGCCCAAATTAATGTATCTCAGTCTAGAAGAAACTGCACTTGTTGAGCTTAGCATACAATTGATTCCCTCTCAACAATCTCAACATTGCTGCCAAATGCTCGACATGCTCTTCCCCATTCTTAGAATATATCAATATGTCATCGATGAAAACAATCAAGGTAGATGGAGCATTATTCAAACTGAATGGAACGACAAAAAACTGATAATACCCATACCTGTTCCGGAAAGTTTTCTTGTAGATGTCCTCTTCTTCGATGCGTACCTGGTGATAACTTGATCTCAAGTCTATCTTAGATAAAAATGTCAATCCCTTCAGCTGAACAAAAAAATCAAAAATCCTCGGTAATGGGTACCTGTTCTTGATGGTCACTGTGATCAAATGCCTGTAATCAATGTATATTCTGAGAGTGTCATCCTTCTTCTTCACAAAAAAAATGGGTGCGCCCCAAGATGATACACTTGGCCTAATGTATCCCTTATCCAGCATCTCTTTCAACTGCAAATTTAACTCTACCAACTCATGTGTGCTCATCATGTAAGGTTCCTTTGATGTTGGTGTTTCCCCTGGTACCAACTCAATAAAAAATTATACTTCCCTGTGAGGTAGCAACTCTAAAATATTTGTGGGAATTACATCCTAAAACTATTGTAGAACTGGATACCTACTCAAAACATTTGCATCATCAACTTCCTTACCTTTATTTCTATATATGTGTACTACAAACAACACACACCCTTTCCTGTGACTGCATACATAGTTATCACCATCCTAACTGATGTGGATTTCTTCATTCCCTATAAGACTCTTGGTTCCCCATTGTCATCCAAACACTCAATGGATTTTTCATTATAATCCACCTTGGTCCTGTGAAGATATAACCAATCCATACGCAATAACATAATGTATGATCCCAATGGAAATATGTTCAAGTGTGTTGTTGTAGGAATTGCATTCAACTAAAATGCACAAGATCTTACCCAATGGTGAACTCTTTTCTTTGTACTTGTAGCCAACTGCACTAATCAAGATTCTCCATGAATTTATTTTCTCATACCACACTTATCCACCATGTTAGGATTAATATAACTATAATTAGATCCAGGGTCAATCAAAATAGAAACAAATTGATCACAAATCTTACCATAATCTCAATGATAGAAGCATGATGATTTTCCTATATGTTTTCAATGTCTGCATAAATCTGAGGAATGTTATGCCCAACATCCCCAATTTTATGCACCTCCTGTGAAATATAGATCTGGGGTCTACCACCCTGATACTGCAGACAGTCCCTCTTATGAAGATCATTGCCGCATATCCAACACTGCAATAGTGATCTACCATCACCTTTAGTTTGTTTCTCTCTAGGCCCCTTCCTAGTTGTATTGAAAATATTGTAAGGAACCATGTTTTCCTTCTCACCTGCATCTTACGGTCTCTCCTGCTTTGGTGACCATATTCCTTTAGATTTATCATTTCCTTTCAAATCATGCTTAGGCTCAACTTTATGTTTTGACTGTTCATAACAATGCTTTAGCTTTCAAATTTCCTCCTCCAATGATCTAGGCTCATCGAACTCAATATGTTCTTTTTATGCTACTAGCAGCCCACTGGTGAATCTTTTAACATTGGCCTTCTCCTCCTTGAGGTAAGGCACATATCTCAACAACTCCAAAAATTTCTAGTATACTCATCATTTGTCATGGAACCCATATGAAACTCATAAAACTCCTTATCTCTATCATCATAGTACCTTTATGTCAGATAATTCTTCTAGAATATCCTCTCAAAGTCACTCCAAGTCAAATCCTCCTCATAAATACCCCTAACATTCTTCACATCTTCCCACCAAATATCTGCTTTACCTTTGAGTCTAAATGTGGCTATTCTCGATTTCATGTTTTTTGAAAATTCATGCAACCTGGATAATTTCCTCATACCAAGCAACCATGCCTTGCATCCTATGGTTTCTTCATCTCTCCGTCAAAGGTAGGTGGATTTTCTTTCTTAAACTCGTCTGAAAAATACGCCATGTTACTCATCTTGTAAGGATGGTGGTGATGACGATCATAATGCCTATCAAAACCAAAACTAGAGTAGTACTTGTGTTTGTCACCTCTTCTATCCAGAGTGTCCAAGAATCTTCCATCTCTAATTGTGTCATCTCCACTCGACCTCTAACCACCATGACACCTATTGTCATATGCCCCATTAGTTCCATCCTCATGTCCATAATTGATCCAGAGTGGCCCCTATCGATGCAAGTATGACAAACTCTGAAGGATTGTCGCATTCACTTCTACTTGTTTTTCTTGTTCTCATATGATTTTTTCATTGTCTGTCTTACAAATCCTTACCTCTTCCTTCAAACTTCTCAATGTATCTCCTAAATCAGATGAATTCCCAACACCATGTTTCTCATCATAATGATAAAGAGAATATTTGTATTATACCATCTTGCTAGCCATATTTGATTTCTTCCTGCAAGGCATATCATGTCATCTTAAACCAAATCACAATAAACAATGTACCTTAGCATAATTAGGGGAGGATGTCTCATCTGCAAGATCAACCAATCAATGTAGTACATGTATAAACATTAATCATAACAGCATATAAACTTGTAATGCATAGGTATATTAGCACATAGACATCATCCTAGTTGGATTCTAGTCATCAATGCATGATCATACACACTACACACCATGACCTCATGCATGACAACCTCAACCATACCACTGCACACTAGATAACATGTAAGCACCTGAAATGCATAACCAGTCATATTCTTATCACAACACATTTACCACAACACCATCAACCCTTACATGGCGACATCACTACCACCATGACCAACACCATGCAAATTCAATAAGTACATTGACCACAAGCATGAAAAACACATGCACAACCAACACGAATGCATGATGACAATAAGCTTGACAACATTAGACTTTTCCCAAGGAGAGCGCAACCACGCTCTGATACCACCTATAACGTACACCTCCCCTCACATCTACCCAAGTAACTGGCCAACCGGGGTAAACATGATTCGAGGGAATGCAGACTCAACCTCCTTGCTGACCTTAATGAGGTGGAATCGATGCTGAATACCATAACATAGACTCCCTGCACCTAATATAGGACCCCCAGAGGCTATCCCAGTCATCAAGCTGACTTGTCCCTGGGTCCCACTGACTTTTACTAAAGAAACCCCTCAGAAGTTGCCTTGATATGGGAAAGGGTGCATCAAGGATGCTTTGGACGCACCCACAACATATGCATGTGTGCGTCCAGGGACTCAATTACCCAGACCTGTGCTTGCATCTGTGGGATTTAAGGCACTTTTTAATCCCATAATATTGGACACTACCTAAAACTTTCTGTAGCTTTCATAATCCATCAAACACATGAAGACAATAACAAATAGCCAAAAACTAATTTTGGGACTAGACCTAACCATCCCCAACCGGGACTGACATTCTGTCAAACACCTGGCATGAATGAAACATATAGGTCTAGGATACAAGATAGAACATGAATGACTGAAAACTCTTATGATACATTACAAGAAGGATCACCACCCTCTTGCTTGAACATATATGACATCAAGTAGGTCTTACATCCATTATTTTAACAAGTATAAGTAAATACATGAAATAACCAAGACATGAACCAGTCATTTAACCATGCTTATTACTAGCATAAAACCGTGGAAATAACAGTGAGATAAAATTTATTATATCCACACATTAATAAATATAAAAGAAAGATAACATGGCTTTCATTAATCATAGGCAACAACCTACTAGTTTCGGGACTTCTACGTACCACCCAACCATAGACATGGCTGAGCCAAATCTCTCTTCATCCAGTCTCTCGTGTGCCATATTCCAAGCATGAATGTGGGATATCATGGATAAACCAATCCAAAAACAACCAAGGCAATCCAGAGGTTAAACCATCTCCACCCTCACCATACCGTGATCACACCAAATCTGGTGCTTCGGTCACAAAAACAAATCGAGATTGGAATGCCATCCCGAATCCATTATTATCCTTGAGGAATTTTCCATCTCCATGTTTCTCAGGCTTTACCACAATCCAATCCCAAATCACTAGGCCCTAAATGGAGACACCACCCTTAGTATTTACCGTGTATCTTGCCAAAACTGGTCAAGGGATTCCTAGGCCTTTGGGAGTTTTCCTTGAGGCCACCTCCACCCTGGATTCCAAAATCCATCTGGGAATTCCAAAGATGAAAAATGAGATAAAAATACCAACACACCATGGCATCTAGAAAAAGGAAAGTCGAGGCTAAAAACCACTGTCAAAACCTGGAAAAACCATGCCACCGACAGCAATAGAAACAAATACCAACATGAATAAGCCATGCATGTCCAAACTAGATAGGATATCACACATGTAATATGTTAGCTGCAACTATTCTTGTTTAAGTTGCTAGATCCTGCTCTTCCTTGCTTTATCCTTGCTTTCCTTTCCTTGTCCTTCCTTTTCTTCCTTTCCTCTTTCTTGGTTCATTGTTGATTTTCTCCAAGAAAACTCTAAGTATCCAAGAGTTTAAGAGAGATATAATAATGAGAGAGCTCCAAAACTGAACTAATAAAAGGTACCAAATGATCCTCAGAAGCCTTTTTATCAATGAGGCCTTTGTTTTCTTCATTTTCCATTATTTTCCTTCATTTTCCTCCTCACATGCAACCTGTGACCTTTTACCTTCTTTTTCTCCTAATTTCCTTTATTTTCATAAATATATGTGCCAAAAATATGTTTTTTCCCCTTTAATGCCTTAGCCATTTCCTTTTTCCAATGTTCCTTAGCCATAAACACATATCCAGAGATGCCCACTAGGATATATTTGCCCAAAATTCAACTTGGAATAAGTGTCCCTTAACCGTGGCCTTATTTTTTCCTTTATTAACTTTCATTACATGAACTTTTAGCCCAGGTCTGTTACACATGATGCAGGAAGGGTAGGTGGTATGTTTTGAATCAACGAAGTTTAATGAGCATGAGCATAACTATATGACCTGTGATCTTGAGTTCGTATCTATCATTCATGCATTGAATATGTGGATACATTATCTTCTTGGCAGGAGGTTTGTCTTGATGAGTAATCACAGTGGACTGAGGTACTTGTTTAACCAACTCAATTTGAATGTCAGGAAATCTTGATGGTTGGATACTCTTAGTGAGTTTTATTTTGAGATCGGGTACATCAAGTTAAAGGATAATAAATTTGTATATGCTCTCAATAGGAGAGTGCAGGTGAGTCACATTTCAACTATGAGATATTATGGGGCAGATTTACAGGAGTGGATCTTGCATTCATGGTAGCATTATGAGAAGTATTCTTCTGCAACTTTGACCCAACAATTTCTTTTAGAACTTAAACCCAACAGTTCCTTCTGCAACTTCGACCCAACTATTTCTTCTGCAACTACAACCCCAACAATTATTCAGCACTTTGAATTACCCAGTAAATTTTTAGCACTTCGATTTTCCCAACAAATTTTCATCACTTTGACTTTCCCAACAACTTTATAGCACTTTGACTTGACCAGCAGCTGTAGAAACCATAACACAAGAGAGAGAGAGAGAGAGAGAGAGAGAGTGGCCCAAAACTTCGATTTTTCTCTTCTTCTTCTTCATTTTTGTCCTTTTTCAGCTTCTATCTTAAGGAGATCAAACTTGCTTGAGTGAGTATAAAAATGAGGTTGAGTTCCTTCTTATATATAGGCTTTTTAAGGGTATGAATTGTTATCTTTAGGTCGACTTGTCCCTTCATGTAGGCCAACTTGATCTTTGCACCATGACAAGGTCTTGGAGGGTCTTTTGACTCTTATTTGACTCAAATAAATTTTCTTTACAATATATAACATGCCCAAATGGGTCTTCAATACATGAAAATGAATCAATTGACTTGTAGACTAAATAACAAGCCCTAGAAGCACTCAATGGGTACTTGACCTAAAAATAAATTTCTCTTGAACATGAAAAACATGCCTCAAGAACAACAATAATAAATTTATATTTATCTTTTCATTAAATACATCAAATCATGATTACAATGCCATTATGAAGAGCGAACCTAGTTACATATTTCAACACTCCCTCTTAACTGGTGAGGTATTCATAATCCATACAAGATACTTAGACATTCTCAATCTGAAGAATTCTCATAAAGAGTCAGATTGGTAAGCCATCTCTTTGCATCATACCGTACCAACATTGTCACATAGAAAGGCCTTGATTAATAGCTCTATCTCTCCACAAGATCATAGCACAATTATGGTGATACCAATGAATGATAGACACCATCATTGTTATCTCTCTAGGAACATACCCCACCCGGGTGTTCATAGGGTATGTCCTTCCAAGACAATTCCTATCTTGGAATGTGACACGTCCTCAAGGAATTTCCTCTTCGATTACTCTATCTTGGATGCCCTACCTCATTTTCAAAGAGTATCGGATGCCAGATGCTTACACAATCCTACATTCTTTCTTCACAGATTGAAGACAATAATGATGTGTATATATCTCCATCTCAACTAGGGAATATATACACATTCCTATAAAATGAATGTACCCAAGCTCCCTCTTATCCAAGGACTTGCTTCTAGCAAATTTCTTCTCTTTGGTGGATATCATGGTACCTTCAGTTGCTTGTAGATCTCCTCCTTTCGATGTCATGAATTTCACTTTCGTCATTATGGAGACTTCATATTCTATATTTTTCCTCATAGGTCACCATCCATCCATCACTTTCCTTCATGAACCATATCAGTCATGTCTCCTTCTCTTTATCAGAAAGTGAACTTCTAGTCCACATCTGGTTTTTCTTCATATTACTACATTTTCTAAGTCATGTTTTCTATCAGGATCTTCCATCCAACCACATGAGTGCTAGTTGTAGGTGATATCTACAACTCTCTTTTGGTATCCATGTATCAACTCATCTAGATGTTGTTCAAAAATAAATAAAAAATGAACTGAAATCAAAGTTACCTTTTGTGATGGTTTTTCACCATCACATTTTCTTCTTGCAGTACCAACATCCTGAAAACATATCTCCAAGAATTTCAATGTCAAGGGTCTCCTTCCTTTACAGACCTTATCAAGGTCTTCATACCTTCTCTATGGATATGTCACAACCAATTCTTCGAGTGTTTATTTCTGGTGACTATAGTTGCATCTTTCATGATCACTTCTTTCTTTATTCACATATTGCTTCCCAAGAACTTCCATCCATAGTTCTTTCATCTTTGTCAACTACCTCTTACTCCATACGAGGACAAATTATGTTGATTTCATATTTTCAATATGTGAACCATGCCTTCATGCATCTTTCCAAAGGAAGAGATCCCTTTTATTTGAACATGCTCATGAGGCATAGAATTTACCCATGCTATATTCAACTATATATGATGACTTGACTTAAATATTTCAAACATATACATACCTATTTTCTCCTTTTGGTCATCTATACTTCCTTTGGAAGCTTCCTTTCCTTGATTGAAAGTACTTCAATCATCTTGACATGTTTCACTCCTTTGTCACCATACCATCATTTTTCTAAACAATGGACTCCACACAAGGTGAAATGATTAGCGAGACACTTGCTTCTTCCAAGAGAAGTGAACCTTATAATGAAGATTCCAACAAAGGATCTTGATTATCCTCATCTAGAAAATGCTCCTTTCTAATGATGATGATGCATGATGAAATCTATGCTAGATGAATTTCTTCTACCAATAAGTACTAGTTATGCTTTCAATGAGGTTAACAATACTTATTTCCTTTCTATTATGACTTATACAACCATTTAGACTTCTACTTCAACTGTCATTTCCAACCTACTAGAATGATGTCGTGATCTTTTATACGCTTCTAATATGATTTCATATCCTAATATGATGCATCCTATCATTCTTATAATTCCTTCTACCATGATAGCTATGAAAACTGAAAAAAGAACACACTTGAGGATATTATCTCAGTCATAGTATAGATATTTCACTTCCTACCTCTTTGATTTCTTATTCCACTTCTTCAGTGACATGGGATTCTTCCCTTCCTCTTTTGTTTTTTTCCTTCTTGAGTTTATGACAATTTCTTTTGTAGTTCCCATATTCATGAAAGCCATAGCATTGGATCGTTGACATATTGATCTTCATTTTTTTCTCAAATTTCCCTTGTCTCTTGGCCATGGAAGAAAACGCTTGAACTTGTTCGCTTGGTCCGACATCATTATTTTCTTTTAACCTGGTTTCTTCAATCTTACACAATGACCAAATTTCACTGAATGGGGTGCCTTCCTTATTTACATAGATGCTTGATATGAATTTTCCCCATTCATTAGGTATTGCATCGAGCACCATGGTGGTCATTTCTTTATCGAAAATTATTTCTCCCAACTCTTGTAGTTGGTATCTTATTTTTGATACCCTCATAATATATGAGGTTATTCCTTCTTCCTTTGATACCTTCATCTTATAGAGCTGAGTTATATAAAATATGACTTCTCTAGCGGTGCGTATGGATAAAAATTCTATTAGCTTCTCGTAGATTTATTTTGGTATATCCACTTTGATACATAAGGTACGAGGGGATCCTTGATGGATTCTATAAGTGTCCTTTGAGCCCTTACTTCCCCTTTCATGTACTTAGCTAGAGCTTTATATTCTTCCTTTGGAGGCTTAGTGATTGAACCTTAACATGTCCAACGACTTCATTTTATATGAGGATCAAATTTTTCCTCTTCTTCCATAAAATAAAGTTCAATGACCCAACCAATTTGTTGTTCTCCTTGCAAAATGAAGTCATTTTGATAGATTCAGACATAGATATTAAGATACTTACTTGTCAAGTGAAGATACTCCTTGATGATGAAATATTGAACTTGATGTCTTTCTTGATGATGTTGATAATAGAAGATCTCTTCTTTAATGAAGATGTCTTCCTTCAAGTATGTTCTGAAAAGTGATCCTTTCTTCAATGAGAGGGAGATCACCTTGATGTCTTTGATGATTATGGTAGTGCTTCTTCATGCTTCCCTTTGGTGTAGGTACTTCAATATTCTTCAATGTGTATACCTTTTCTAAGTGGTTCTAGGGTCTTAGAGGTCTCCTTTTCCTTGTGATGGAGGTTGTAGTATTTCCAACAATTCTTCAATTGTAGAACCATTTATTTAAATGAGCTAGGGTTTTGAGGTCGCTTTAGTTACTTCCTTCAAGATAATGAGAGGGTTAGTACTCCTTGATGGTTGATGATTTTTGATGTTTTCCAGGTGATCTTCTTGTGCTTTGTCCCTTGAGTATCCTTCTTTAAGTTTCCTTTTCTTGATGTAGTTGCCTTAGCTCTGAAACCATGTTGATAAATCTAGGGAAGTTGAAGTAGGTGATTTCTCTTGCTTTTATAACTTCTTGTGATGTATTTTTACTTGATTAAATTCTTCTTTCACTTGATTATTATTATTGTTCTATATCACCAAACAGCTACCAAATCAAAAGAATAATGAGACAATAGGACACAAGATGTAGGCGATCAACCAGGGCCAAAACCTCTCTA
The DNA here is from genome assembly GCA_034641835.2 of Pinus albicaulis. Lineage (NCBI taxonomy): Eukaryota > Viridiplantae > Streptophyta > Pinopsida > Pinales > Pinaceae > Pinus > Pinus albicaulis. The sequence continues at coordinate 832,402,388 of CM076574.1, forward strand.
ATTGAGAGGAAAACCCACACGAATTATTCTCTTCTTATAGAGTCTTCAAATGAAAAATTACAGGACCTTAGACCTTTGACAAAGCCCCTCCAAGACCAAGTCAACATTTCTCCTTGATGAACTTTATTTCCAGCAATTTCGACCCTAGCAACTTCTTCAACAAATTTGACCCTAGCAGTTTCTTCTAGAAATTTGACACAACAGTTTCTTCTGCAACATCAACCCAACAGTTTCTTCTAGAAATTCGACCCAAAAGTTTCTTCTAGAACTTCGACCCAGCAGTTTCTTCTCGAACTTAGACCCTACAATTTCTTCTGTAACTTCGACCCAACAATTTCTTCTAAAACTTCAATCCCAACAACTATCCAACACTTTGACTTTCCCAGTAATTGTCCAGCACTTCGAATTACCCAGCAACTTTCCAGCACTTTGACCTTCCCAACAATTGTGTATCACTTCGACTTGCCCAACAACTGTAGAAACCTTAACACAAGAGAGAGAGAGAGTGAGTGACCCAAAACTTCAATTTTTCTCTTCTTATTTTTCGTCCTTTTCCATCTTCTATATTGAGGAGATCGAACTTTCTTGAGTGAGTATACAAATGAGGTCAAGTTCCTTCTTATATATATACTTTTGAGGGGTTTGAATTGTTATATTTAGTTTGACTTTTCCCTTCATGTAAGCAGACTTGATATTTGCACCATGACAAGGTCTTGGAGGGTATTTTGACTCAAATAAATTTTCTTTACAATATGTAACATGCCCAAATGGGTATTCAATACATGACAATGACTCAATTAACTTGTAAACTAAATAACAAACCCTAGAAGTACTCAATGGGTGCTTGACCTAAAAATAAATTTCTCTTGAGCATGAAACCCATGCCTCAAGAACAACAATAATAAATTTATTTTTCTCTTTTAATGAAATGCAACAGATCATGATTACATATTTCATTATGAATACTGAAACTAGTTACATATTGTAATAGAGGTTGCATGGAGTTCCTAAGAAGATTATATCATATAGAGATATCGAGTTCACTTCCAAGTTTTGGAAGGAGTTGTTTGCAGGCTTGGGGACGGAATTAGCTTTCGTTACAGCTTATCATCCGCAGAAAGATGAGAAGACATAGAGGGTTAACAAGACTCTTGAGGATATGTCGAGTTTGTATGTCATGCATCAGCAAAAGAAGTGGGAGCAGTATCTTCCACTAGCAGAATTTGCTTATAAAAATGGGTATCAGGAATCCTTGAAGATGATTCCATTTAAGGCTCTTTATGGGCAGAGTTGTAATACTCCTATCAATTGGAGTGATCTAGTGAACAGGGTGTTGATTAAACTAGATATGTTGGCCAATATGGAGCAGGATATGTAGGTTACTAACAGTTATTTAAAGGAAGCATGGGATGAGTAGAAGAGTTATGTGGATTAGCATAGAGAATTCCTTAGAGACATTTTGAGTTCTAAAATGGGCCTCCTAAGGAATATTATGAAATAATTGTGGAAATAATAAAATAATATTAGATTACATCCTCAAATATATATATATTCAACTCGTGTTTTTATCTTATCTCCCTATAGTTTTACTCAAATTTAGAGCGGGAGCACTCATTGGATGTAGAATTTAATTCCTAATCCATAGAGTAGCCATGTTGCATACTTTCAATGGACCCTACTACACAAAAAATGAGAAATACCTTTAAAAATATGTTGGCAATTACATTTTTCATGTATTTATCAGTTTTCATGTAACAAGGACCATCGAAAGTATGCAACATGGTTACTCCTTGGATGAGGAATTAAATTTGGCATCCAATGAGTTCTCCCGCTCAAAATTTGAGTAAAACTGTAAGGAGATAGGTTGAAAATACGAGCTGAAATAATAGTTTTTTTGTTTTTTTTTTTTTTACTTTTTTTTACTTTTTTACTCCAAAAATCATGAATCATCCCCCATGGTTTACATCATCTTTTTGAATGCTAATAGTTCTCATAAAGTTTATTTTTGTTGTACATTTTTGTTTTGAGGCCCATTTTTTACCTCTAAATTTCTCTAATGCAAGGAGTTTCAGGTTGGGGAGCATGTGTACTTGTGCGTCAAGCCCGAGAGGAGTTCCTTGATAATTGGGTCATGTGCCAAGTTGGCACCTTGGTATTGCATGCCTTTTGAGATCTTTGAGAGGATTGGACCAGTGGCATACAGACTTGGACTACCTCCATCAGTGAACTCCATGATGTTTTCCATGTTTCATTTCTTAAGAGATATGTAAAGGATGTTGATCATGTGATTGAGTAGTTTATATTGTAGGTGAAACCAGAGGGAGATTTATAGCCAGAGCCACAATGCATATTGCATCAGAAATATCTCATGCTCTAGAACCGAGCAATAGAGCATGTTAAAGTGTAATAGGAGTACTTTGGGCTCGATAAAGCTACATGGGAGATGGTTGATAAGATGCGGGCATTATATCCTTCTTTATTTGTCAGTTGAATAAAATGATTTTTTGGGATATTTATCTATATGTATATGTATGTCATTGTATATATCGCATCGATTTGGGTTATAAAGCTCCAATAAGCAGTATGTTTGTCATTATTTTAGCAATTTGTCATTGTAAATACTGCAACGACTTGTATTATAAAGCTCCAATAAGAATTATGTTTTGTTTTCAGCGGTTTCTTGGTCATAAGTGTCAAATAACACCAAGGATGGTGTTCCCCCAAGGGGGAGGGGTTTGTAATAGCCCCAAGTTAAATTTTGGTGTAATAAAGCACATTAAAGGAAAAAACAATACCAAGGTAATGGGACACATATTCCAGGTTGAATGGCGGGAAACAATATCACATTGTGGTCACTTGTTGTTAATTAATGGCTATGGAAATTGGCATTAGAATTGGCAAAAGGAAAAGGGAAATAAGTGGCAATCAATTCGAGAAATGAAGGAAAATAGGAGAAAAGGAAGATGAGGAGACAAGAATATGCATGCAAGGGAAATTACAAAGAAAATAAAGGAAAATGAAAAAAAATAGGGAAGGGAAAGGAAAAGACACCAGACATCAATGATAAAAATGTTGAAATTGGCAATAAGAAGGGCTTCTAATTTAATTAAATTAGAAGTAAATTGTAATTCCATATCACATGACCACTTGTTCGAGTTAACTGAGTCAAGAATACTTGGATAGCTCATTCAATTCAATTTTGGGGTCAAACTGTAGACATCTAGAATTCACGCTAAGTTTTAGGGGGTCCAGTTGCAGTGTATTTAGAGTTGTAATTATTTAACCTGATTATTTGAGTTAAAATCAGTTTAACTAGTTCTAACTGATGGATGAGCTAGTGAAAGGTCTAGTGAATTAAATCTGATTTAATTCAAATACATTGATCAATTAGATAACTGATAATTCATTATAAATAGTTGTTGCATGTCAATTCTAAGAGTGACCCAATTGAGATTGGAGTTAAAGGGAAGAGAATTATCAGTTGTATAATTAGAAAATTGTACAGGTCATGCATGAGTTCAGCAAGATGCCTTAGATGGATTGTGCAATCAATTCTTAGGAATTTCCTAATTAATTGGGGCTCAATTCCTCTAAAAATGTGTAAGCAAGGCTAAGCAACCTAGAGGAAAGAAATTGGTTAAGTATCAGACCATTCTTGTTGGAATCAAAGTGAGATAGTTAGAGATAGTGTAGAGAACTCTCAAGCCTGAGAGAAGCATTGTATTGTTTCATGTTCTTGACTTAATGTAATATACAGAAAGTGGAGGTTTTTAGTTGAGGCTTTCCCCAAATACATATTTATGTTGTGAGATTGAAATTCTTTCTCTTTCTTGTTCATGTGATTGTGCGATAGCATTTGGTTTCTCCAAATTTGTAGAATAGATTCAAGTATTTTATTTTAGCATATTACAAGATCATATGAATCTATGTGGATTTCTACATGGTATGAAAGCAGGAAACATTATAGAAGAGAAGAATCAGTTTTTTTTGAACAGGTGAATTGAATTTGCAAATTTATTCTTCAGGACTAGCAGCAAATCAGGATGTATTTCTTTGGATTGAGACTCAAATATTCCCTTGAGGGTAATTTGAATTACATAGCCTGGAAGTACAGGATGGAGGCATTGTTGGAGGACAGCAGACTGAAGGAATTCATAAGCAGTGATATTCCCTAGCCCGCAGTAGCAGATGATCAACTTCTTGATGCATGGAAGAAGAATGTAGAAAAGGAGAGAAGTATTTTGTTATAAGGAGTTCGAGATCATATTGTCTCGAACCTCCATGGAAAGGAAACTCCATATGCTATGTGGAATGCCTTAACAAATCTGTTTCAAAATAGCATCAACCACATAAAGTTGGCGTTGAAGGACAAGCTCAAAAATATCAAGATGGAGAAGGGCGACACGATACCAAAATACTTGACGAAGTTCACTCAATGTCGAGATGATTTAGGAAGTGCTGGTGTGAAAGTTTCCCATGATGATTTGGTCATCCTGGCACTTCTAGGCCTTCCCAAGAGCTAGAAAAGCTACAAAGACTGAATGTATGGGAGGGAGAAGCTACCAAGGTGGGAGAAATTGTGGTCTGACTTGGTATAAGAAGAGATTTAGCGGAACACCAGAGATGGATCGTCATCAAAGACTGATGATGAAGAGAACTTTGCCTTGGCTGGAAATGCGAATAAAGGGAAAGGGAAGGTGTCCCATTCCAAATTGGATTCCATTCAGGAGGGCAAGAAGTGAGACTTGTCAAAGGTAAAATGTTTTCACTGTCATGAACTTGGACACTATGAACAAAGTGTCCACACAAGAATACTGGAAATAATCCCTCAAGAGGAGCGGTAGGTGAAGCACTTGCTTCATAGTTTGAGTTTGATTTCACCCTTATCGCATGCATGACGTCATTGGTGATGGGTTATGTGTGGTACTTAGATAGTGGAGCTTCATTCCATATGACCGGAAACAAAGAATTCTTCGGTAACTTGGAGGAGAAGGATCTCCAGATGCACATCGAGATGGGAGATGATAGGAGCTATAGCACTACCGGCATAGGTACAGTTACCTTTCAAAGGGATTCAAGTACTCCTCTCACATTAAAAGATGCCATGTATTTTTCTGGTTTAAAGAAGAATTTGCTTTTTTTAGCTATGTTGGAATACCATGGCTATGATGTGATATTTAGGAAAGGAAAGGTGTTCCTTCGTCAAAAAGACACAGGACAGGTGAAGAAGATTGGGGTTCAATTAAAGAACCTCTACAAATTGGATGTAGAAGACTATGTTTCCTTGAGCACGAAAGTAGAGAAGGTGGAGATTCGAGACATCGGTGGGTTATGGCACGGAAGGTTGGGCCATCTACACCATGGAACTTTGAATATCATGCAACAGATTTCCATAGGACTTCTAAAGGATGCACTTGAGTAGTGAGATACATGCAAGGGGTGTACATTGCAGAAGTATACCAAAGCCACCTTTCACGATAAGGAAAGTTGAGCAAAGGTGATCCTTCAGATAGTTCACTTAGACATGTGTGGACCATTCTCGACAGCTTCCACAGCAAAACATAGGTATTATGTGATTTTTGTAGATGCTTTTTCACACAAGTGTTGGATTTTCTTCATGTAGAAGAAAAATCAGAGATTCTCAAATTTTTGTGAGTTTAATGCACTTGTCGAGAAATATACAGGGAATAAGGTGAAGGACCTGAGGAGCGAAAATGGTGGAGAGTATGTCTCTAACGAATTCAAGAACTTATGTGATTCAAAATGAATTCAAAGGAATTTATAGAAATTCATAACCCACAATGGAATGGGGTTGCAGAAAGGAAGAACATAAATATTGTGGGAGCAGCACGAGCATTGTTGCATGATTAGGGCCAACCGTTGCATCTGTGGGAAGAAGCATTAAACATAGAAGTATTTGTGCAAAACATAAGTGCTCGTCAGATGCTTGGGATGATTACACCAGAGGAAGCTTTTTCAGGTAAGAGACCAGATGTTTTGAATTTTAAAATTTTTGGTTCATCAGATTATTTCCATGTAACCAAATATGTCAGGAAGAAGCTAGATCCAACAGCTAAGTTGGGGATTTTTGTGGGGTACACAAATACACCTCACAACTATTGGGTGTACTTACTAGCACACAGTATGACAGTGGTTAAAATATATGTGAAATTAGATGAAGATAATTCCATGATAATTTACCTTGAGAGGGAAATCCAGTGGCATGCAGTTGAGGAGCTTTTGGTTCCAAAAGAAGAACCTTTAGATGTAGAGCAGCCACAAGCAGAGGTGCAGAGAGTGGAATCACCCACTCATGAAGAGACATCTCAAGACAAAAGGAAGCGCACCATAGAGCCTTACATGTTTATGCTTGATGCTAGAGAGAATGTGGGAGCACCCATATCACATTGCAGGCAAAGAAGATCCCCATAGTGGTACACTGTATACATATATCTTATGAGTAAAGGTGTAGAGATAGAGCTATCATCTTTCAAGGAAGCAGGGCAGAAACCAAATTGGGTTGATTCCATGGTTGAGGAGTATGACTCCATTATCAGAAACAGTGCATGGGAAGTTGTCCTAAGACCGAAGGGGAAGTCAGTTGTAGGATCTATGAGGATCTACAAGGTGAAGCAAACAACATATGAGAGTGTGGATAAATACAAGGCTATATTTGTGGTCGTAGGGTTCTCTTAGGTGGGTGGGATTGATTATGATGAGACCTTTGCACTAGTCGCAAGGTACTCATTAATTAGATCCATCCTTGCACTCTCAGCACAGATGGGATGGCAGATACATCAGATGGATGTAAACACAACCTTCCTCAATGGAGTGATTGAGGAAGAGGTGTACATTGAGCAGCTGGAAGGTTTTGAGACCTTAGATAGAGAGTCGTATGTGTGCAGACTCAAGAGAGAATTGTATGGGAAGAAGCAAGCACCTCGTGCTTGGTACACCAAGATTGGCAACTACTTTATCGGGTTGGGTTGCACCAAGAGTGAAGAATATGTGAACCTTTACCTATTGTGGTAGAAGATAAACGTTTGATCATTGTACTTTATGTCGATGATTTGATACTGACAAGTGATGAGCAGCTCATCAAGTCTTGCAAAGATAATCTTGTAAGATAATTTGAGATGAAGGACATGAGGCTCTTGCACTATTTCTTGGGATCGAAAATTTGGAAAAGAGATGGAGATCTATTTGTATCTTAGGAAAATTATGCCAACGAGATTATAAGGAAGTTCCACATGGAGGGAAGCAAACCCATGGAGACTCCTCTAGCAGGAAAATGGAGGAAGGAGGATGCTACTTCAGGTGAAGTGGTAGATGCTACCATTTACATGAACCTTGTGGGTTCACTCATGTATTTAGTGAACACATGACCAGACATATGTTATGCAGTTAACCAGATTAGTCAAGCTATGGTTAAACCTACCAAGCTCTTTTGGAAGGCAGGAAAGCATGTGTTGAGATTCTTCAGAGGCACTACATAGTTTGGGCTATGGTACAAATGAATAGAGGGAGTGAAGCTTCAAGGCTTCACAGATGCAGATTGGGTAGGAAGTCCATTCAAAAAGAAGAGCACATTAGGGGGCATCTTCAACATTGGATCAGCATCATTTTCATGGTACAACAGGAAACAAAGATCAGATGCACTCAGTGCAACAGACGCAGAGTACATGGCATCCATTCAGGAAGAATGTGAGGCTATCTGGATGAGGAAGATACTTGTTGGTTTGTTTGGTCAACATATGGATCCAACGGTGATTTATTATGATAACAAAAGTTGCATCAAAATCTCAGTTAATCCAGTTTTTCATGATAGGTCCAAGCATATTGATATCTAGTATCACCATCTCAAATATTGTGTGCAGAGGCAGATTATGTCATTAGATTACACTCCCACAGAGGAGCGGGATGCAGACATCTTGACAAAGACACTGTCAAGAAGCAAATTTAAGTTCCACAGAGGCAGGATCGGGGTAGCAAACAATCCCTTTATTGTTGAGAGGGAGTGTAGAAATTGGAAGCAATAAGGGCTTCTAATTTAATTTTCCCTTAATTAAATTAGAAGGAAATTGTAATTCCACATCATATGATAGCTTGTACGAGTTAATTGAGTCAGGAAGACTTATTTATCTCAGTCAATTTGATTTGGGGGTTAAATTGGAGACATGTAGAGTTCACTCTAAGTTTAGAGGCTCCATTTGCAGTTTATTTAGATTTTAAATTGTTTAACTTTATTATTTGAGTTAAAATTAGTTTAACTTGTTTAACTAAAGGATGGGCTAGTGATAGGTCCAGTGAATTGAATTTGATTTAATTCACATGCAGTGATCAATCAAATAATTGATAATTCGATATACATAGATGTTGCATGTCAGTTCTAAGAGTGACCCAATTGAGATTGGAGTTAAAGGGAAGAGAACTATCAGTTGTATAATTAGAAAACTGTATAGGTCATGCATTAGGTCAGTAGGACACCTTATATGAATTGCGCAATCAATTCTTGGGAATTTCCTAATAAATAGGGGCTCAATTCCTTCAATAATGTGTAAGCAAGGTTGAGAAACCAAGAAGCAGGAAATTGGTTAAGTATCAGACCATTCTTGTTGGGATCAGAGTGAGACAGTCAGAGATAGTGCAGAGAACTCTCAAGCCTGAGAAAATCATTGTATTGCTTCATATTCTTGAATTAATGTAATATAAAGAAAGCGAGGTTTTTAGGTGAGGCGTTCCCAAGATACATATTTGTGTTGTGAGATTGAAATTTGTTCTCTTCCTTTTTCATGTGATTGTGTGATCGTATTTGATTTCTGTAGATTTGTAGAATAGATTCAAGTATTTTGATTTAGCATATTACAAGATCGGCTGAATCTATGTGGATTTTCTACAAAAAAAGGAATCAGATAAATTTTTGATAGTTTTTGTCAGTTATAACTTTTGATCACTTTCAGTAAAAGCGTTATGAAACCAACTCACAAAATAGAAGAAAATATAGATCAACAAGTTCAAAATTATCCTCTTAGAGGGGGAAACCTCCTTTACATTAGATAAATGAGCAATTATTGGATTATTAAAATAAAAAAATCTCATTTCTATATATAGGAGTTTAAGGGGTCACAACATAATCAGAGCCAATATAAAAATAATAATGTAAGGGCACAACAATAAAAATATTGGGCTTCTATGGGGCACAATAGTATCAATATGTGGACTACATGGGCACAACAATAACAATAAGGGGGATACACTAACAATAATAATAAGGTGATACACTAGTATTATAGGGACCTAACATGCCCCTCTCCTTCAAAAAAGTGATTTCCTCAACGCCTGAGTAGTTATGGATGCTTCCGTATAGAATTTTCATCCTCCCATGTGGAATCTTCAGCAGGTAAGTTCTTCCACTTGATGAGATACTCTAAAATTGATTGATTTCGTAGCTGTCAAGTTCTTTTTGGGAATTATTACGAAGGTATAAGCAATATTTGTACCATAACAAATCATTTTTCCAGCTAAATGTATCAGATGTAATGGGACCTTGTTGGAACTTTTGAATCAGTGCCCACACTTCTTCGTCATTCTTCCATTCATCCCTTGCTTCTTTTATCCAATGTGGTTGAATAATAGAAATGACACAAAGAAATGCCTCCATATCCTCATGCTTTCTTGAGAGTGCTTCTGCAACAACATTTTTCTTCCCTTTTTTGTAGATGATTTCAAAGTCATAACCCAACATCTTTGTGACCCATTTTTGTTTCTATTATAAAGATAATGTTTTTTCTAAAAATTATTTAAGACTATCATGATCTATTTTTACCTTGAAGTGTATTCCTATTAGGTACGATCGTCATTTCTTAAGTGCATGTAGTATTGCCAACATTTCCTTTGATTGGACGGATTTCAAAAGAACTGGGTCTTCCTTCTTGCATTAAAACAACACCAATTCCATTTCTTGAGGCATCACATTCCACAACAAAGGTTTTTGTGAAATCTGGCATAGCTAAGACCTGTGCTTGGAACATTACCTCTTTAAAATGTTCAAATGCCTTAGTTACTTCTTGAGTAAAAGAAAATGCAACTTTCTTCAGTAATGTTGTTAGAGTTGTTTTTATTCTCCCATTATTCTTAACAAAATTGTGATAATACCCTGTCAACCTGAGAAATCCTCGTAGATGCTTTATAATTGTGGGGATTTTCCATTACTTAATGGATTTAATTTTGTTAGGGTCTACCTTAACATCCTCATGAGATACAATATGACCCATATATTCCACCTATTGTACTCCAAAGAAACATTTGGAGGTTTTTGCATATAATTGTTTCTCCTCCAATATTTTGACCACGCTATCAACATGTTGAACATGATCCTTCCAAGACTTGTTGTAGATTAGTATATCATAAAAAAATACTAACTCAAATTTTCTAAGGAAGGGTTTGAAAATTAAATTCATCAAACCTTGAAATGTAGAAGGTGCATTGGTAAGGCCAAAAGGCATGACCAAAAATTCCTAATGACCTTCATGATTTATAAATGTTGTTTTCGGAATTTCTTCAATCTTCATTCTTATTTGATGACATCCTGAACGAATATCCAACCTGGTGAAGTAAATTTCTCCATGTAATTCATCAATGACAAGAATGGGAAACTTATCCTTAATAGTGAGCTTGTTGAGCTCCACATAATCCGAACACATGCGCCATGATCCATCCTTCTTGTGAACCAATATTACTGGAGCAGAGAAAGAACTTTGATTAGGCTGAATTATACCTATCTCTATCATTTCTACAACCATACGTTTAATTTCAATATTTTGGGCATACGGATATTTGCAAGGCCTGATGTTTGGAGGAACACTTTTTGGAATCAAACGACTAGCATGATCATGATCACGAATAGGTGGGAGGCCTTTTTGAGTCTCAAATACTTTGGAATGATTGTCCAAGACATTTTGTAGATCTAGAGAAATAGATGATTTCAAGGTTTGAACCTCTAGTGAGCATAATTTGAATTGCGTGCTATTGCTCTTTCTTTAGAAAAAATGTCATGCCATTAGAATTGATTATCTTTCCTATTTTCCCTGTGACACCCCTTAATTCAACTTCCTTTCCTTTCCAAAAAAAATTCAATAAAAGTTCTTGAAAATTAAAATATATCATTCCCAAATATTGTAACCATTAGACTCCTAGTACAACATCAGCACCACCCATTGGAATGGAAAGCATTGGACTATTCAATACATATTCTCCCATTGGATAGTTTGATATTATGGCACTTTCCACGGAAATTTATAGTTCCTCCATTTGCAACCATTACTTGACACTCTGGTGCTAGATATAGGAAACAATTCAATTCCTTGGGTATCTTACAATGAATAAAACTATGGGTACTACTTGAATCAATCAAAACTATTACATTTTTCTTTTTGATATGTCCTTCTATCTTAAGAGTTTGAGTGGTAATTTTTTCCAATGTAGTACAAGATACGGTTGGATTCATTTATTCTTTCTCTTGGGTTGGTTACTGGTGTATATCCTCTTCTTTCGAAGTTTCTTATTCCTTTTCTTCCTCCTCTTCATAATCTATGTAAAATAATTTCTTCTCGACACACTTATGACCTTTAGTGTATTTTCTATCACAACTATATAAAATCCCCTTTTCTCTTTTTCTTCCAATTTTTGTGGTGTCAAACTTGTAATTTTTGGAAGGCTATGATAAGCAACACTTCCATCTTTATTGTTGTGAGTTAGGCTTCCTTGTTTCCATAATTTTACTTTCATTTTTTTCTTGCCAACCTAAATGCCTTCTTCAATGAATCGGACTCTTAAAGGAGAACCTCATTTTGGATATTATCCTTTAAAGTACCTATCAATAAATCAAACGTATGCTCCTCTTGAATATCATTTACCCTTATATTCAATTTTTGGAAGTCCTCAATGTGCTCCGCCATTGAACCCTTTTGTTTGAGATGGATCAATTGCCTAAAGAAGGTGTTGCTCTTTGTATCCTCATAATGTGCTATCATTTCCTCCGTAAAAATTGACCAAGTGAAAAGTGATTTACAAGAACAAATCCATCGATACCATAGAAACTGATTGGGTTCTAAATATAAAGTTGCAATGCGTACCTTTTGTGTGTGTTTCACATTATGGAGATCAAAATATTGCCTTGTTTGTGGCATCCATTTTAACAGATCCTTCCCATCAAACTTCTTCATATAGATCTTTGGAATGTTGTGGGTCTTAAACCAAACATTGGAGTCTCTAAAATAATCATTCATATTCTTTTTTTTCACCTCGTGATTTTCATGGAATACCTTTTTTCCACTAATAAGCCTTGATTGTAGTAACTTTTTCAAACTTTCCTTCAAACCGTCCATGTTTGCTTTTAAACCATTCATGTCACCTTTAAATTCTACTTTTAATCCATCCATGTCGCCTTTTATTTCTAATTTTAAGCCATCCATGTCCCCTTTTAAACCCTTCATGTCACCTTTTATTTCTTCTTTTAAGTCATCTATGTCATCTTCAGTTGCTCTTTGTGAGAGCGAAATTTGTTGCACTTGGTCCCGTAGCTTTGATATATCATGTTGCAATTCTTCCTCTTCATGCAACATAGTAAATATTTATGAGGGCTTAATAGGTGTAGAATTATTATTTTTTGGAGGCATTTTATAACCAGATATATATGCTTCATTATGCCCCTTGAATCACTTCAAATTGACTTTTCAAACAATACTTATGCAAAATTTAAAAAAATACACGCATTTTTCTTTCTTTTTAGGAGCTCTATATTGAAATTGTTGTATCTCTGTGATTTCTGATCTCCAAGATCTTAACTTCAGTCCTATGGTATCCCTTTGAGTCTTATTTCCAATGCTACATGTCAAACCAAATTTCAATTCTTCAAGATAAATTTATGCCAAATCTCCCACAATGTCCTGATTATGGATTGGTTCAGTAGAGCGAAGTCATAAGGGATGCCACGTGTCACTGTTTAAACATTCGGCTCTGAAATTGATACAGAAAAAAAATGTCATGATTATGGACTGGTTTAGTAGAGCGAAGTTGTAATAGATGTCACGTCTCAATGTTTAAACATTCGGCTCTAAAATTGATACAAAAAAAAAAAAAAAAATCTGTTCACTTTCGGCCACTTGTTACAAAATTCAAATCTGATGCCTGAAATGAAAGTTATGATGATTTTCTCTCGGTCACGTGTTTGAGATGAACTTATGGAGCCTGCAAAAACCCTAACTTCCTCATGTCATATCTCTGAAAATATAGCGAACCAAGACCTGAAATTCATACACGAGGCTAACCAGTAATTCGACTCCATGTGGTTTCAATTTCAACTTCTGAAACTTCGTAGAAAAAAAATTATAGCGAAAAATCCAAAAATTTGTGTTCGTAGTAGAGAAACCCTAGAATCCAAAGCTCTAATACCAAATGTTATGCTACCAACTCACAAAATAGAATAAAATATAGATCAAAGACTTAAAAATTATCCCCTTCGAGGAGTAAACATCATTTACATTACATAAATGAATAATTTTTGGATGATTCAAATGAAAAAACCTCCTTTCTATATATAGGAGTCTAAGGGGTCAAAATATAATCAATGCTGACATAACAATAATAATGTAAGAGCACAACAATAACAATAGTTGGATTCTATGGGGCACAATAATAACAATATGGGGACTACATGAGCATAGCAATAACAATAAGGGGGGCTACACTAACAATAACAATAAAGGGACACACTAGTATTATAGGGACCTAAAAAATAGAGCTCTAGGAGAAGAGAGGGAGCACTTGGACATAAACTAGAAAGCAAAGGACAGGAAAAGGAAATAAGGGGAGCATAAGGAAAATATCAAAGATGTAGCATCTACAACGGGAAGATTTTGCAAGTAACAGGTTGCATGTGTGAGTTCCGTGTTGTGATTTGAATGCACAGTGCATGCATTTGGTTTACATGATTACTTTATTTTCATTGGCATGGGATTTTCTTGGATTGACATTGGTTTCATCCTTGTCTTTCCATTTCCTAGATAGTCATGGTGTGATGGGATGCATTCTTGGTTGAGATTTAGATTGTAAGAATATTTTGGATTCGGGTGAGGTGGTCTCAGGAAAATACCAAGGGTTGGGTGTGATATGGTTTTCTCTAGGAAGCCATTAATAGGTGTGTGGAGAAAAGAAAATTCCTCTAGGTATAGTGAAGAAACTATGGGGCATCCAAACTTGTGTTATTTTGGTGATTTTTGGACTGGTTTAGGAGAAATCACTATGGTTGAGGTTTGAGGTGGTTTAGCCTCTAGATGCCCTGGTTGGTTTTGTTTTGGTTTATCTCATGAGATCCACATTCATGCTTGAAATATGGCACAGGGGTGATTTGTTGAAAGAGAGATTTGGTTCATCCCAATATATGGTCGGGTGGTACGTGGAAGTCCCTGACTTGGTTGGCATTTTCATATGTAGTTATGTGTTGATTTTTATTAAGATTAATAAGCATAATTTCTGATTTTATATATGATTTTATGATTGGTTTGTCATGGCTCTATTTTGGTTAAATGTTGGTTACATGCATGATATATTTCCTATTTTATGATGTGCACTTGTTAGGATCCATTCCATGGTTTATTCACTTCTTAGCTACGTGATATGAATGCATAGTCTAATGTATGTTATTTCAGCTAATAAGTGAGGGAAGCAATCCTTTTTGGTGATTCTCTGATGAAAATATGCATTTATAGTCTACGGGTACCTTGACTGCAAAGTGTTTGTATAAATGATTTTCATGTATTTGATAAGTTTGAGTAGGAATTGAGTCACAAACTGTGAGTGATGACTTATGTAGGTGATTAAGGTGATTCTAGAGAATTTTGGGCAGTTCTGGGCAATTGTCCTGGAACTGATCCTAAAAATTTGGATTAGGGTTTCTAGTCAAACCCTCTGAACTAGAAACTTTCAGTTGCAACCGCATGGAGGAAGGCTTGTGCGTGCAGTTGGAGCCTTCTAGCCACATGCACAACTTGGCATGCATGCATCTAGGCTATGCGGCCAAGTAAAAATAAGTTCTAGGTCATGGTTAGATCACTAGTGGATGTTATCTGACATTTGGGTGATTAGGTGTCCCTGAGAGTATCAATAAGTTTTTGGTTAGTAGACCCACCTTCATAACTGGAACTTCGATTTCGAGTCATGTCATAGTAACTCCACTACAAGGAAAATACCCTCTAGCAAAGGTTATAACGGAGGTTTTTAGTGTTATAAAATTGACCAAAATTGTCAAAAAAACATTTGCTTCTACATTTGTTTTAGGTAACTGAGGTTTTGGTGGAGCTTCTAACGGAATTTCAACACAACTAAAAAAAACTAGGCAGCCAGAGGTTGTTACAAATTTTTTTCTCATCAGTGTGCTAATCAGGTGTCAACGCATCGTTTTGTTTTAGTGAATGCACTGATACTGTAAACATACCAATCACTGGGACGAAAAACAAATTTAGGATGCCCCAGAGCGTTTAGCAACATCCTAGTGTGTGCCAACCAGACAGTCGCCTCGGGGCAATCGAAGGTGCATGCACTGGGACGTTATGGTCTAAAACCGCACCGATCACACTATAGGTGATACAACGCACCAGGTCGTTCTAATTGGTATTGATATTTTTGTGGTGCCCATAGGTCGTATCAACGCACTAGTGCGTAGTATTATACAAACACATCGATGCGCAATATCACACAAACGCACCAAGCATTCGAATTGGTATTGGTATTTGTGTGGTGCCCATAGGTCGTATCAACGCACCGATGAGCAGTCTCACATAAACGCACCAGTGTTCAATTTCACACAAACACACCGAGCGTTCTAATTGGTATTGGTATTTGTGCGGTGCCCATCAGTTGAAACGTACTGGTTCGTCGTATCATACAAATGCATCGGCGCACAATAACTAACACGCACCAGTGTTCATTTTGTATTTTTTAGAAACATCGACATGTGACAGTGCAATTATTGTGATTTTTTTTAATTCATTATTCATCAAAAGTTGACGCATATCTTATAACAGTATTCATATCAATTAAAATTCTTATTAGTGCATTTGAATGTGATGTTTGGATTGATTTGTTATATCATATCATAATTGTTGTGATTTTTTTAAATTCATTATTTATCAAATGTCGACACATATCTTATAAAGTATTCATATCAATTAAATTTTTATTAGTGCATTTGAATGTAATGTTTGGATTATTTTGTTATATCATATCATCAGATTTCGCATCTCTTCATTATAATATTTAATCATCCACATATTTAATAAGTGGTGTTACATTTCACAACGACAATGGAGAACACAATAGAATAAATTAAAACATATTTTATTATATATATATGAATAAGACACTATTTTTCATACAAAATGGGACAGTTATTGGTATCCCTATGTCTTTCAATTGGGACAACTTGTCCATTACATTAAAAAAAATGTCCAATTTCACAAACAAATATTTCAAAAAATAAGTCTTACTTTGATATCCAAACATATTTGTTGGGTGCCAGTTTTTCACAATTTTCCTACATTTGTTTTCCCTATTTTGCCTCATGACTATAACCAATGGGACTATCTTTGCCTCTTTTTCCTACCTTTCTATTCTAACTTGTGTTGTTTCACCTTATTTTCATTACTCTGCCACTTCATCAATTATTATGATATATCTTGCATTTTTATGACTAATTGAGGATGAATGTTTGGAGAATATCTATGGTCTTTGTGTTGTCTTTCCAAATGTCATTTGTAGCACCAAAGACCCCGAGCATGAGGTACACAGGAGCAGTTAAGGGTGTGATGTTACAGCGAGCGATGTTGTTGCACCTAGCTATTACAGACCTGTCGGAAAACTGTTGTTACACTCTGCTATTACAGACCCGCTGGCGAACTACTAATACAGTTGTACCACTGACTAGATCTCGTCAACACTTGTTGCTGACATGTCCATTAGTTGTTACACTATAGCTGTGGTTTTATGGCTATAGTTGTATAATTTGTTTAGCATTGTATTTTTGGAATAACAGCCTATGGGAAGTTTGATTGTAATCTGTAATTTTCTAGTCTGACTTTTATTAAGAACTGGTTATAACTATATGTATTCTATTTCAATCAGCATGAGAATCATAAGATTCTCATGACTGATCTATCCCTTGATTTTCTGAGATGTAACCACTATATAGTTCTCGGCCCTAGAGGTCGAAAGGTTAGCAGAGAACAACATTATTTTGGCTTTGTAATTGTGCTCATATTAATATAGAATATCATGTTATTGATGTTACATGTGTTATTCAATTACGTTTCCATTAAGTTATTTCTCTACCCGCGCCCTGCTAAGATTGGCAGTGATTGCAGTGATTAAGGTAGTTGTGTATTTGTATTTCAGTTTATGTATCAGTAGAGGTGTTGTTGTTGTTGTTTAGCTATGAAAATGTCCACTTCAATTTCAATACTGTGTATGTTGTTACACATATGATATTATAGACACCAGCTAGATACTTCTTGTATGGCGCGCTAGAACAGATTAATTGAAGTGTGATTCCAGTATTGTAGATCATTTTATTTCTGCATGAGTGATTTACTTCCATCATTTACTTCAGCAACGATTTCTTTTAATTTCAATTGCTTCTGGTTGAGTGTATCGGCACACACAGTGAAACTGTCATTCGAATAAAAAGACGTCCTTGGATTGATAATTTATGTGTATTGTTTAGTCATTCAATAGTGATTAATACAGCCCAAAATTTTGGCACCGTTTCTGGGGATGACAATGATGATCCAATCAATCAGAGTTTTTTCTTAGAAGTGCAATTTTTGTGTGTTTTTTATAGTGTCTCCAGCGACACAATTGTCGGGCAATAAGACAAGAGGTAAGAACCTGCGTAGCGCTCTAACGAACTTGAGCGGGCTCACCAATGTCTTGCTGGGACACTTAGGAGAGTGAATTTCTAAGCATTTTGTTTTCCTTAGTGTCTCCAGCGACACAATTGTCGGGCGGTAAGACGAGAGGTAAGAACCTACGCATCGCTCTAACAAACTTGAGAGGGATCACCAATGTCTTGCTGGGACACTTAGGAGTTGAATTTTTGGGTGTTATTTTAGGGTGTCTTCAGCTATATAGTCATTGGGCGGTAAGACGAGAGGTAAGAACCTATGCATCGCTCTAACGAACTTGGGCGGGCTCACTGTTGTAGAAACTAAAGCACTTATAGGATGAATTGATACACATAGGGCCCATGTGTGCCAGTAGGACCACATCAACATCTACAAACACCCCCCACTCCACTGACTACAGGAAAGATGGGTCGTAAGAAGGAAAATAAGGGTGTAGATTTGGAAAGAAATACATTCTTTGGAGATCTGATCTCAAGGGCAGAAAAGGAACAGTCCACGTCATACAGAGATAATCGGAAGACAGGACCACAGAAAGCAGCTACCATATCAAAGCCTAGACCATCGGTGTCTTCTGTGTCTGGACCTCACCATCCTTCAAACAACATATCCACTCCTGAGACCAAGACTCCAGATTCAAAATAGTAGTGGAGAATCATTGATCAGGATCTGAGAATTGAAGGACACGGAGAGACCAGTGGGGAGCATCGGGGACCTGAGGAACAACATTCAGTGGATCATCAATTGGACGTTGGTAGCGTTGTTAAACAATTGGTCCTGGAGCAGCTTGATCCTTTTATCTGTCAATCTCTAGTAACTCCGAGGTCAGTTCATCCCATCAGGAAGAATCAGCCATGGGGGAAGAGAATTTCAATACAGATAGCTTTGTTACTTTTGAATTCCAAATAGTAGTAACAAGGGATAAGGCTCCTGTGAAGAATATTCATTTATCATCCCTACCATCCTTTCAAGGGATGGTTGTTGAAGATCCTGATACTTTTCTATTGGAATTCGATGTGCTGTGTAGAGGTTATGACTACACTTCAGATGCCCAGAAGCTAAAATTATTCCCTGCTACTCTGAAAGGAGCAAAATTAAGATGGTTCATGAGACTATGTGCTGGCACAAATTTAATTTTGAAAACAACTCCGCATACCATCAGCAGTCTCGTTGAAATCGAACCTGGGAAATGTTTAGACATCAACCCTAACCTGACTGCTGAACAAAACGGATTTCTGATACCGCTGTTACAGAAATACAAAAATCCATTTGCATGGAACTATACGGATATGAAAGGAATCCATCCTGGCCTATGTACTCACTGCATTTACCTTGAAGAGGACTACAAACCAGTTAGACAACCAAAGTGCCAAATGAACCCCGCACTTAAGGAGATAGTGAAAGAAGAATTGCAGAAACTCCTTAATGCTAATTTCATCTACCCCATTTTTGATAGCCAGTGGGTGTCTCTGCTTGTCATAGTTTCAAAAAATAACGGCAAATGGAGAGTCTGTGTTGACTATAGAGAGCTTAACAAGGCCACTCAAAAGGACCATTTTCCTTTACCATTCATTGATCAGGTCTTGGATACTCTTTCTGGAAAAAAAAATATTTTCATTTCTAGATGGGTTTAGTGGCTATAATCAAATACAGATTGCCCCGGAAGACCAAGACAAGACAACCTTCACTTTCCCATGGGATACTTTTGCATACATATTCATTCATTTTGGCCTATGTAATGCACCAACAACCTTTCAGAGGGCAATATTGGGTATTTTTTCTGATCTTTTGAATGACTACCTTGAAATCTTTATGGATGATTTTACACCCTACGGGGATGCCTTTGAGACAACATTAGTTAACTTGGAAAAAGTGATGGAACACTGTGAACAAACTAATGTTGCTCTAAGCAAGGAGAAATGCCACATGATGATGACAGAGGGAATTGTGTTGGGACTTTCATTTCGGCAAATGGAATCAAGGTAGATCCTGCAAAAATTGAGGTAATCTCGAAAATCCCAACCCTTAAGACTCCAAAAGAGGTACATAGTTTTTTGGGACATGTAGGATACTATAGGAGATTTATAGAGAACATTTCAAAGATTGCATCTCCTCTATTTTCATTACTCATGAAAGATGCGGAATTTCTATGGACAGGGAAGTCTGAGCAGGCCTTTTTAAAGTTGAAAAATTGTGTAACAGCAACACCTACTTTACGAGGAACAAACTGGGAATTGCCATTTCATATTGCTACAGATGCATCGGACATGGTTGTGGGTTTTGTTTTAGGGAAACTGGAGGAGAAGAATCCTTACGCCATTTATTACATCAGCAAGAACTTAACTCCAGTAGAACTCAACTACACTGTTACTGAGAAGGAATTCCTAGCAGTAGTGCATTCTATCAACAAATTTTGGCACTGCATCACAGGGTACCAAGTATTTGTACACACTGACCAGGCTGCAATTCGATTTTTTATGAACAAGCCTGTTACTAATGGTAGAGTTACATGATGGTTATTTTTGTTACAAGAATTTGATATTACTATTTTAGATAAACCCGGAAAAGATAATGTAGTTGTTGATTTTCTTTCTAGATTAACTACAAGTGATGACTACACTACCACTGAGGATTCTTTTCCAGACGAATATCTTTTTTCCATCTCTACTCACTCACCATGGTATGCAGATATAGCCAATTACCTTGCTGGAGGAAAAGTCCCACACCAAATTTCTTCCAAGGAAAAAACGAAGATTATACAACAGAGTGCTACCTACTCCTAGATAGAAGGAAATCTCTATCACACTAGGCCAGATTTTCAGATTAGGCGATGTGTTAGAGAAGATGAGGTATTTGAGATCTTGAAGGCTTGTCATGAGGAACCTTGTGGAGGACACTTCGCTGACAAGAGGACAGGACATAAAATACTCTCAACAGGGTACTATTGGCCAACTATATTTCAGGATGCTAAGAATTTTTTGAAAGGATGTGATAGCTGCCAAAGGATGGGCCAGCCTCTGAAACCAGATGAGATGTCGTTATAGCCTCAGATAGTGATAGAACCATTTGAGAAATGGGCCCTAGACTTTGTGTGGCCAATTAATCCTTCATCGCAAAAAAAATCATACATATTGGTCTGCACCGATTATGTCACAAAATGGGTCAAAGCAAAGGCACTAACCAGAGCAACAGAGCAAGTTGTTTCAGACTTCCTGTTTGAAGATATTTTTTTTCGCTACGGGATACCCAGAGAGATAGTGACAGATGGGGGGCCTCAGTTCACATCTCATTTGATCAAGAACCTGGTTGAAAATTATGGAATTCATCACAGAATCACTTCACCATATCACCCACAAGCAAATGGTCAAGTGGAAAGCACCAATAAAGTCATTGACGGAATCTTAACAAAGACAGTAACCAGCCACCGAATAAACTGGACCGAGAAACTTCCAGAGGTACTGTGGGCTTATAGGACAACATGGATAAATACTACAGGGTTCTCACCATATGAATTAGTGTATGGTAATAATCCTTTATTCCCCATAGAATTTGAAATAAAGACATTAAGAACAACATTGTAGGTCGATCTAGATTTGAGTACGCCACACACACAAAGATTGAACCAGCTCAATGAGTTGGAAGAGAAACGGTTGGCTGATATTCAACAGATAGAGATCATTCAGCATCAAAGAGCTAGATGGCATGATGGGTTTATTAAGAAGAAAAAGTTCCTGAAAGGATATTGGGCGCTTTTGTATGATTCAAGGTTCAAAGATTTCCAAGGAAAGCTCTGCACCAGATGGCTAGGTCCTTACGAAGTGGACACGGTCTTTGACAATGGGACTGTATAATTGGTCACCATTGACAATGCTAAGACACCGTTACTGGTTAATGGGCACCGTCTAAGGTTATATCATCAATCCGCTTCAAAGGAATCATTTGTAAACATTGTCACGGACTCTGATCTTCATGTTACGACAGCAGGGGAACATTCTCCTGTGCAGCCTGAAAATTGAAATTCCAATAAGAGCAGTAGTTGAAAACCACCTTTGTGGCAGCTATTATACCTGTTTAAAAAATTTGAAAATTTAAAATTTAAAAAAAAAAAAATATATATATATATATATATATAACAAAATAAAAAATAAAAAGAAAAATAATAAATCTAACTGTGAAAACCCCTTTCCGGGGCGCAGTCAGATAGTTGGTAACAGTTGAAAACCACTCTTGTGGTGGTTGTTACACCCATGTTTTTCTTCCCAAGACATCATCTTCTCTTCCTGATCTATTTCATAGGATGATGGTATTCATTTAATTTAATTTTCTGTACCAATTTCTCCTGATTATTATGACTTTTTTTGAAGAATAATCTAAGGGTTGCCTTGGTTGTTACACATGTAATAGCCAACAGCGACGAACATTGTTTCTTATGTTTCATCCCATAACAGAAATAATCGTGCCAACCAAATGCAAAAACACAAGTGCTGCAAACAAAATGCCGCCAATTCAAAATATTCCTCCACGTCACCTCAGGTATGTAATTCAAAAGGTAATGTTATCATTTATGATTTGGTGATTAATTAGTAGAAGTAATGATATTCCCGTGACGGCTGTGGGTGGTCATCACCATTAAGGTGGTAGAGGGGAAATGTCTTGAAATCATTGCAAAAATTCGTAGTCATAAACCTCTATCAAATCTGCATTCACCCAATTAATATCACAATTGTCAATGATGACTGAATCTGATTGGAAAAGAGCGTGTGTACTAGATCCCATTACTTTCCATAACGAGACATTTATAAAGATTAGTGTGATGTACGATTCGATAATCCGTAAAATCTGTCACCTCCCATCAACCTCTTCAACTGAAACCTTGCATCCTCATTGTAAACTCGTCAATTGGGATAAACAGAGACATCGAGAAGCAGTGAGCAGTGCAGTGACATTACAGTGGGGCTGAGAAGCAAGAAGCGAATTTAGAAACAAACAGCAAGATGGGTGGAGCAGCAGTCAAGCATGAGCCGAATTCTATGGACGCCTTGCAAAATTGTCCTAGTGCCTACCATATATTCAGGGATTCTGGATGGATTGAGTATTTCCAGAAGCTAGAAGGCTCAGACGAGGTTGTGCCAATTGAATTTTCTCAGAATTTGAGTCACAATCAAACCCCAAGTTAGGGGCCTGCAAGTTGAGGTGACTGAAGAGGTACTTGCTCGGGTAACTACATTTCTGGTAGAGGGACGGAGGTGGTTTAACAGAAAAATCAATGACCCCTCCTTGAAAGAAGACTTCCTAGAAGGAGAAGAAAAATTGGAGAAGAAAGGGAGGGGAATTGACATGTTGTTGCTTCCTCATCCTTGGGCAGATGTCGCCCTGGTTTTAATTAAATATATCACTTGTGAGGGAAGATCCACGATAGTGTTTAACTATCACTTTCCTCTGCTTAATCACCTTCGGCACCAACAAAATATTAATCTTCCATTCTACTTGTTAGGGAACATGAAGCATATGGCGGCAACAGTGAAGACAACAGCACACCCGGAGGCATGTGTGACTAATCACGGACTCATCAATTTAATCGTGTTGGATTCCCTAGGCCAGAAAGGAAAAACTTGGGAATAATTCGAGCAAAAGAGGCCAAGGACAAGCCGGGGGGAACAGACCATGACTTCGGGAGGAAGTCAGGCAGAAGTAGAAACCTAGACTCGGCCCGCTGGAGTTAGAATTGGGAAAGAGCCTACTGATAAACCAATTGGGGATAGAAGTCCAAAACAAAGGGTGAAATTCAGCATACCTGCAGAAACTTTTCCTACGACCAGAAAGCAAACAGAAGCAGAAGTCTTAGAAGACGAAAGGAAACCCTTCTCATCAGGTAAGGATGAAACCCATGTCCTGTTTTTAGAACTCGAATATCTAAGAAAGGAAAATGAATAATTAAAGAGAAAATAATCTAAGGGGAAGGAAATCCTGGTGTCTGTATGCACGACATGTTTTCAAGACTTAACAACAGCGAGATATAAGGTCTGTAGAGAAAATATCAGTCCAATGGAAACAGAAACAGAACGACAGGAGGCTGTTACACAAGAACCTGCTGATAATACTACTGTTACACAAGAACCAGCGGTTAAAGCAGAGCCTCCTGTAATAATTGACCTAGAAGCCGACCCACAAGAACCTGTGGAAGCCACTGCTATTGTAGAAGAAACATCAATGGACATAGAGGCTACTCTAGGTGGAAGCGAAGGGGCTGACACACAAGAAACAATAGCAGAGGTGGCACAACCCCTTTTAGAAAAGGCTGTTACACCCATTATTGATGTGGATATTGAATGTAGAATAATTTTAGGCCCCATCTCGGGATGGAGTTCTGAGAAAATCTTGTTAATTTCTGAATTAAAAAAGTGGAAACAGGAAGCAATATCCCTTCAGGAGGGGACGATTTCGCTGAAGGAACATCAGAGAGAAATAGACACTTTACATGAAAGATGGATGAAATAAGAGTTGAAGAAATGATGGGAGAATTATAAGAAGAAGGAAGCTCTGAAGAAACGGGAGGAACAGTTGCAGGTTCGAGATCTTACCATAGACAAGCAAAAACATCATGATCTCGCCCTCAATTTGCTGGGTTGCAGGCAGCCTTCTCCATCCTATCCTATGTTTCTATGGGAACGTTACTTCTTGTTCCAAATGAAAGTCATTATGGAGGATAGACCCTATTTATGTTCTTCCACTCGCACATTTTTGGATGTGTTTCATGCCTTCGATTTCGATGAGAAAAGCTTGTTGTGTGAGTTATTATTACACAATATCATTTGTGAGCATGTGAGTATGCAGATGTTTGTGGCAGTATTCTCCTATATGGGAGATCTTCAGTTGAGAGCTTTTGTGTCCTTCATGAAGAATTAGATTGAATGGCATTTGGCCATCAAATCTATGGAGGCTAATGAGGAAAAGATGGTATTGTAGGTTCGAGCAGAACCGAGACGGGCCGCCTAATTAAGGCGAGAACTCAGGAGAATGATGAGTACCCCTAGGATTAAAGATTCGGCTGCCACTTATTGAAGAAGAATTGTGAACTTCTGCTTCAATCAGTTCTCAATGATGAAGAGATGAGCCTTCACTAGTTGCTTGAAATGCATGGAAGCCAGCAGCGCTGAGCTACTGAAGGGGTACCCATTATCATTCCAGAATTTCATGGTGGTTGTTACACATGTACCAGCATATGCACAAATCGTACAATCCCTTGGTGCTTTGTGGCTCGGATTGAGATTCAAGTTTCCTTTGATCTAGCTGCCAATTGAGGATTCTCAGAGTAATTATGAATTGAGTAAGTATGATTCAGAATCCTGGGTACGGAATTTGATGGCCAATCATGGGTACGGGTCTGCAGACGAAGATACAGCTAGTGCTTATGATCTCACCGACACGCACCGAAGATGTTCCCAAGAGAGATGAGTTTGCATGAGGACATGCAAGTATTTCAGTTGGGGGGAGATGTTGGGTGTTAGTTTTGCACACTTTTCCTACTTTTTTTTTCCCTATTGTGCCTCATGACTATAACCAATGGGACTATCTTTGCCTCTTTTTCCTACCTTTCTATCCCAACTTGTGTTGTATCACCTTATCTTCATTACTCTGCCACTTCATCAATTATTATGAGATATCATTCATTTTTATGACTAATTGAGGATGAATGTTTGGAGAAGATCTATGGTCTTTGTGTTGTCGTTCCAGATGTCATTTGTAGTACCAAAGATCTTGAGCACGAGGTACACAAGAGCAGTTAAGGGTGTGTTGTTACAGCGAACGATGATGTTACACCTTGTTGTTAAAGACCCGCCAGCAAACTGTTGTTACAAACCCGCTGGCGAACTGCTGATACAGTTGTACCACGCACTGGATCTTGTCAACCCCTGTTGTTGACCTGTCCTTTAGTTGTTACACTACCGTTGTGGTTTTATGGCGATAGCTGTAGATGGTGTTTAGCATTGTATTTTTGGAATAACAGCCTATGGGAAATTTTGATTGTAATCTATATTTTTCTAGTCATACTTTTATTAAGAAGTGGTTATAACTATATGTATTCTATTTCAATCAGCATGAGAATCATAAGATTCTAATGACTGATCTATCCCTTGATTTTCTGACATGTAATCACTATATATTTCTCGACCCTAGAGGTCAAAAAGTTAGCGGAGAACAACATTATTTAAGCTCTGTAATTGTGCTCAGATTAATACAGGTTATCATGTTATTGTTGTTACATGTGTTATTCAATTTATTTTCTGTTAAGTTCTTTCTCTACCTATGCCCTGCTAGGGAGGAAAGGCCCTCCTTCTTAGCAGAGATTGCAGTGATTAAATTAGTTGTGTGTTTTTATTTCAGTTTATGTATCAATAGAGGTGATGTTGTAGTTGTTCAGTTGTGAATATATCCGCTTCAATTTCAATACTTTGTATGTTGTTACACATATGATATTAGAGACACCAGCTGGATACTTGTTTTGTGGCGCATTAGAACAGATTAATTGAAGTGTGATTCCAGTCTTGTAAATCATTTGTTTTTGCATGAGTGATTTACTTCCAGCATTTACTTCAGCAACGATTTCTTTTAATTAGAATTTCTTCTGGTTGAGTGTATCGGCACAGACACTGCATCTGTCATTGGAATAAAAATATGTCCCTGGATTGATACTTTATGTGTATTGTTTAGTCATTCAATAATGATTAATACAGCCCAACAATATTGATCATCATTCTTCGCTTGAATTGTTGTCATCGCTTGAGCTACTTCCATGACTTGGGTTATTTTGAGGAATGTGTTGTTCAGAGTGCTAATTGTTTTCTTCTTCTTCACCTTCCATCTACAAACATAAAAATAAATTGTAATGAGTGTATATACATTGGTGAGAATAATGAAAATTGAAATATTAAATAGTATACATCAATGTAAATCGAAAAGAAATGACATATCATAGCAAGAATTAACTCATGAACTATATGCATTCTTTCAAAACCAAATTTCATGCCATCTTTCAACATTTCATTTGTTGGTGCAGTTCCATACTTTGTTTCCTGCAAGTTTCATACCCCATAACAAATCATATATTTAATATAAAATATTTTTTTGTTCTATTAATTATAGACGGAGCTAAGTAAAACAAGATCAATAGAGGCTTACAAATTCCACAATTAATTTAAAATATGCCAATATATACTGAAAACTCATATTTAACCCAATGTCAATCAATTCGTCTGATGGTTCTTATTTGTATGTTAGCACTTGTTTGAAGACATTCAATGATTATTGTTGTAAAACAACTTAAAATATACAAAAAATGAAATCTAGTTAAGTTATTATAAAGAAGTAACAATTACTCACAAACTTAGATTCAACCATTTTCTTCCTTGTCGTCCTATTTTATGTGTTGAATGGGTTCCATTTTCTTTTCTTTTCTGCGAGAAAATACTTGAAAATTAATATTTAATGCTAATTTTTTTATTTATTGTACTTAATCAAAAAATTCAATGATTACATATTACATTTGAAGCACATTGTTGTTGAGATGGCTCCTCGTACGATGCATTTATGTCCATTTCTTTGACCATCTCCTTGTACACATTTTTGGACATTCCTACTGGCATATTCCTGATATCATCTCGTTCATCCTTTGAGATTTTCATAATCTTCCTGAAAATGTAACATGACAATAAACTATTTAATTTTATATTGATATATTATAAGTAAATATAACAAAAGTGATATTTATAAATGATTGATTTCTAGTAATATATACATATAATTCTAGAAAAACATTTAAAGGAATATTATTTTTTCATTCTTTTTTTGTTGTTGTATGTTTTTTCTATTAAAAGTCTGACATGTCTCATTAACCAATTCTCTAGAAACTCATCCTTTAGTTTAGATAAAATTTAATTCTCGGAATCATTGGATTGATTTTTGTACTTTAAGTGGAAAGAACATCTATACATTCGTTCCACTAGACCCCTCAAAATTTTGTAAAAGTTTTTCCTCCTTTCGTTAACCTCTAGCACCACTCCATATGAGCTAAAGAGCAATTCATTTTCATTTGTATGTTCTATTTGTTTTATTTTCTTAGAACAACATTCATTTTCTGAGTTGCTAGTCCCTATAGAATATTAAACATATGTGAATTAATAGATTGTTTCAAACATGTTATCTAATATTTTTAAGTATATTATTAATGAAAATTAAAAAAAGAAATTCATATTGGATCGATAGTACTTTTTCATTCACCCGATTCATCCTTCTGCAATTTTTCCATCAAGATTTTAAGCTCTTATGGTATTAGATCAGAAATAACCTTATCGAACTTCGTCATTTTGTGGCTCTGCATGATACACAGTAAACAATACATATTAGTTAAACTTACATATAGTTCAAAAATAATAATTTTTTTTAAGAATTTACAAAGAACTTGCCTTTTTTGTTTTTGTCAATGTGCTATCAGTGTTTTTGTTACTTGATCTCTTGTCAGCCATTTCTTTATCAATATGAAACATGTACCATACCATTCATTAATATATTTTATAAATAAATCATAAGCATTTCAGGTAAAAAAAATCAAGAAAATTGTGCGCCTTTCAAGATGTACGCACTGACGTCGGTGCGGTGTGTTCTTACAAGCGCACCGCCAAAACAGTAGAAACATCGTACGATGCTCTCTGTTAACAAGGAGAACCAGTTTGTCATATGTTAACCAGCGCATTGATTAACACAGACAAATTAGTAAAAATCCTCTAGTGTTAGTTTTTGTAGCATATGATGTCGTGAAGAGGGTAGTGTGGCATGTTCTTATAAACGCATCGAGAAAACAGGGGACCACTGTATAGTGCTTTCTATCAACAAGGAGACCCGGTGTGTTATATGTTAATAGGTACACCGATTAACATAGAGAAAATAAAAATTGTTTTTGTCAAACAGTACATGCGCAGTGCGCTATAATTAAATAGCGCACCAATGCGTTATTTTACATCTGACACATGGATTAAATATATGTATGTGTGTGTGTGTGTGTTTAAATTGTTTTTATCCAATGGTACGTACATGGTGCGCTGTGATAAAATAGCGCACCGGTGCGTTATTTTACACAGGGCACACCAATTAAAAAAATTATGTTTTTTTTTTAAATTCACGTAAGGGCCGACATGGATTGGGATCTGACTTTGCAAGTCATCCCGTGAGTTAAATATAGGTACGTGCACGGTGCACTGTGATAAAATAGCGCACCAGTGCGTTATTTTACACAGGGCGCACCAATTAAAAAAATTATGTTTTTTTTAAATTCACGCAAGGGCCGACATGGATTGGGATCTGACTTTGCAAGTCATCCCGTGAGTTAAATTTCATAGGCCTATATATATAGCAATACAAACCCTATAAATCTAAAATTAAAAGCCCTAATTCTGAAGTCACAAAAACAGGAAAAGCAATGGCATAAACAAAAAGAATCAAGGGTTTAGCGTAATTTTATTTTTTTTATTTTTTTTCTGAAAATGAAGAGTAAAATTTAAATTTTTACTTACCATGTATTAAATCAAACAGAAAATGTAAAAAAAAATTATTACAGTAAAATTTAATCACCGGATGGTTTGAAATTCTATGCTACAGGGTTTGAATCACACGAGGTTTGGAATTCTGATTGTCTGAATAGTTTTGTTCGAAAGTATTTCGCTGCTCCACAGTGCTCTCGTGCTCTCTTGCTCTAGGTATGTCTCTCGTGCAAATCTCTCCCTGAAACTTTTTAGCAAAAATAATGAAATAATGAAAAGATTTTACTATTTAAAGAATTGTTTTATGAAATTATATTTTCAAAAATAATTTTCTGCCCATTTTTCAATACCATATTTTTTTCACTTTAAAAAATTAAAGTTGTGGTTTTTTTTTTTTTTTTTTTTTTTTTTTTTCGACTAGCCGGCGCGTCGTCGATTACTAACAACTTAACGTGCGCCCATGCTAAATGCATCGGTGCGGTTAACTGTATATTAACACCAATAACAATAAGTCCATTTTTAAGGCACCAAAATTAATTTTATATGTGTACACCAAAATTTATTGTTGATTTTGATCAAATGCAAGGAGAAAATATCATAATTATATCGAATGGAAAATTATTCAAAATCTAGCTCGTTCCATAATATTTCTCAAAGTCCATCGTGGAGTTCTCCCTATCCATCTCAAGATGTAAGATTTTATTGAGATTTTATTTATATTTTCATTATCTAATTTAATTTAATTTTTTTATCCATATCAATCAGCTTAATAAAATTAATGTATACAAATTTGTAGGTTCATGCAAATTCATAATCGAGTTCAGATGCACCAAATATTCAAACAACTCCAAAACGTTAGAAGCTCTTATTAGGAGTAGCATACCGCAAGGCACATTTGGTAGATTAAAATGGATAGCCGCTTCGCCCTGCCAATTGTAACATTGCATCTTCTAGCCACAATCCTGGGACAATGATGGTAATAATAATTGTTTGGTATATTAATGTAATTATTTCAACATCAAACCAATTAATCATGTATTGTCGATGTGATTACTAATTGATATCATAGATTTTGTACTAATCATGTTCAAATATATTTTTTGAAATTATTATGATTCTATTAATGATGAGTGACCTACCTACCATCTTCTATTGCACCCCATGACAATGTCAAATCGAGAGAAGACTGGATTAAGAGAAAAAATCGAAGAGGAACGATACCAAGAATGGTTGAATCAACCACCTATTCAATTCCCACTACGTCCAAATTCACCAATTAGGAATGACTACAAAAATAATAGTACTTCAAAAGTTGGCAATGGAGGCAATCAAATAGAGGTTGGTATGGATGATTACTTAAGGGATACGACTGCCATGGAGACAATGTTGTTAGATGCATTCCAGAATGATGATCGGCTAGGGGATGATGCTCATATCGCTGATACCTTTTTCAAAAGCCTTAAGTTTTCTTCCACCGCCCCTCTTTTTGGACCTGACGGTCAGTCAAAGTCTACCCAGTTGGGGACAACGATGTTACTGTACAACTTGAAAGCAAATTTTGGCTTTTCAAATGCATGTGTCTCGGAAATTTTGAAGTAAGTTACCAGAAATTCCTCCCTTATATTTTGAGAAATATAATCACACAATGAACATTACAAATGGTCAATTTTATGAAGGTTAATAATTATATCGGCATTAATGTACATTTAATAATGTCCAAAGATAAGGTTCTTCCGAGTGATAATGTCTTTCCCGGTAGCTGCAAAGAGGCAAACAAATTGTTGAAAATGTTGGGTGTTGAGTACATATCATATCATGCATGTCCAAATGATTGTATTCTATATAGAAGAGAATATGCAGACAAAGATATATGTCCGAAATGTGGGCATGACAGGTATGATAAATCAAAAAAGAAGGGTAAATCACGTGGTCCTCCTTTTAAGATATTGAGGCACATGCCTATGATCCCAAGGATTCAAAGGCTCTTTCATTGCAAAGAATTAGCTATGTTGTAGGGATGGCATGCCTCACACAGAAGTGAGTTGGGATTTATGTGAATCCCAACAAATTCAATAGCCATGAAGCATATAGAGGATACATGGCCAGAAAATTTCAAGGATGAAGTACGAAGTCTATGACTCAGCATAGCCATGGATGGCGTCAACCCATATTCCCTCCAAAACACCAACTATTCTATTTGGCCTGTAGTAGTGATCAATAACAATATCCTCCCATGGTAGTTCGTGAAGAATGAACATCTTATGTTGGCTTTCATAATCCCTAGTAGAAGACAAGTGAAGAATATGGATGTCTACTTAGAACCATCGGTAGATGAATTGAAGGAATTATGGGATGGGTACGATGTATCAAGACCCATCGCAGCAGAGAGGATTTTTACGTTGTATGGCATATGTGCTTACACGACACATGATTATCCAGGCTTAGGAGTTTTCTCTGGTAAATTACATGTTTATTGATTTGTTTATATACATAACAATATTCTTTTGCATATTAGTTATTTAATTTTTTGTAATTGTTCTAATCGTCATGATATTCTTTAACGTGACATGCATATATATTGTATACAATAATCTCGCAGGTCTTGTAACAAAAGGGTATTTTGGATGTAAATGTTGTGGACCTTCTCTGAAAGCTAGATGGTCCAACGACCTACGAAATCTAGTGTATGACTGCTCCAGGTTATTCCTCCTAGAAGAACACCCTTATAGAAGAGAAGCATCTGCTTTCAATGGTAAACGAGAGAGAACCCAAAGGCCTCCAATAACAACACAAGCTAAATGACTTAGAGCATATGAGAGAGAGAAGGATAAGGAGTTCATAGAAATGTTCGATTCAAATGGGGAGCCTATGTTTGATGAGCCAGAATTCTTCGACATCTATGTTGAGAAATTTCCCATCGGGATAAAAATGAAATCTATCTTTTATAACCTCCCATATTGGGAGCATCTTAAGATTACCCACTTATTAGATCCCATGCATATATTTAAAAATGTTTCATCTTCTTTATGGAGGCACATTCATCGAAACAAAGTGACACATTGGTTGTTAGGAAATATCTTATTACTTCAAAAACTAAAAAGAAACATTGGCCAAGACAATTAGAAAGTACAGGATCAGAGGCAGGCGTTGGTCCCTCTAATTCATGGTATTTCAAAGAAGGTGATGTCCCATGGATTTTTAAAAAAGATGATATTTCTTTGGCAAAGGAAGTTATACTGGGTGTGATGGTGCCATCTTCATACGGGTCTTAACTACGGCGCTGCTTCACCGTGGATGACCATTTTTCGGGGTTGAAATCACATGACCATTTGAATCTTCTAAGAGTATGTATATTGTCAAAATCATTATTTTATTATTTGTTATATTTATAAATTCTATTCTATGCAGGGATCATAAAACATAACTAATTTTTTATATTATTGCATGTGTTTATAACTTTTCAGTGTCATTATCCTTTGTTCATGCGTGGGTGTGTGAAACATGAATTCCCTAAAGACCTAGGACGTGCCATATCTAAATTAACTGCATTTGTACACTGGATCACATCAAAGGAGATTCATGTGGCTAGCATTCCACGGTGTCGTCAAGAGATA
This sequence comes from Pinus albicaulis, assembly GCA_034641835.2. NCBI lineage: Eukaryota > Viridiplantae > Streptophyta > Pinopsida > Pinales > Pinaceae > Pinus > Pinus albicaulis. Next base: position 832,435,490 of record CM076574.1, read on the forward strand.
GTTGAGATTGTTTGTATGTTTGAGAAGGAACTACCGACGAGTTTCATGGACTTGCAGGTTCATCTTCTAATCCACCTAGTAGATAAAGTTGAATTAGTTGGGGTGGTTTCTTGTTGTTGGATGTTCTTCTTAGAGAGGTAGAAGGAGAAATTGAAAGGTTTTGTTCGAAAAAGAGAAAAACCTGAGGGGTCTATGGTAGAGGGGTACATATCATATGAGTCTTTATATTATGCCAGTGATTACATCAAGCAGATCGAAAACAGACCAGGTGTGGTGATTTGGGACTATAAAAGGAATGAAGACAAAAGAGAAGAGGAGTTGCTCCTAACGAATTGAAAAAGACACTTGATAAAGAGTAAGCAACTTATAATTTTCAATTTACGTAAAGTAAATATTCATGTTGAACTTATATATAATGTATATTTTGATCTCATATGTTCTATATGTCGGTTTGATTTCATCGGTGAATGCAGAAATTGAAGCAATCAATAAATCCGTTCTTTACAATTCCAAAGCGACACAACCGTGGGTCGCATTGTACGAACAAAAGAGGATGAAATGAGATAGTGACAGGAAATAATTCATACGGTTGAATGGTAGAAGTGTGCCTTATCCTGATCATTTAAAAGAAAATATGTCAAAAATATGCTCCAACAATTGGGTTGTTGACCAAGTCAAAGAGGAATATGGTGCAACTAGTCATTACTCGCGTGCTGAAGAGGATGTGCTAAACGTAGGGATTGGGTGCACCCACTCGGTAATAATCTATTTATGCACCTTTTAAACTTAATAATGCACCTTTGAAATTTAATTACATCTATATTTCATATTTTAACTGTTGGGTTATTATAAGGCACATGACACTATGATTTTTTTAACTTTTTTATAGGTTCATTTGTTTCTATGTGGGCATATGGAGATCATCACGTGCCTGCTGATTTGGAGGTGCCTCATGCTGATCAGGATCAATTGCCTGCTCATAATGACTCGACGTGGATGGTCCAGCATGCTGATCTGTGGATGGTGTGGCAGCCTGCTCAATCGATGGACCTGCCTCCTCATAAGGACCTGTGCCCTCCTCAGGATCAGTTTCTTGCTCATGATCATGATTGTTGGATGTTGCAGGCTTCTAATCTCCGGTGTGAGGTAGAGGAGGAGGTGGAGTACTAGTTGAACGATGATAACTCCCCTGATCGTGATCATTATATGATGCACTGCTCGACTGTCAACGTACTGCATCTCCACCATGCCTACGTCGACCGACCCTCCTCGCTCGCACCAATACTCTGGTAGCTCCAACAATATGCCGCATTAGGGTCAACATATCATGGGGCATGCCTCTTGATATCGTTGTCAGCCTATCATCAGCCTGTATCTCTCTAATAATGGCTAGCCTAACTCCCTCCTCCACTAGGAGTCGACAAAGTTGGTCGCCCAACTCCATCCTAAATCTAGTGTCAGGCCTACGCCTCACACCTGCCGATACCTGCGCATGACCATGAGGACCAGGTCTGTCACCGGTCTGATCCTCTGCATTTTCCATATCCTGATCGTCAACAAGATCTACACCTGGATCATTTAGTGGCGGTGGCATCTCATCGTCAACAAATGACCCAATATCTACAAAATATATGTAAGTACACAACAATAATTAGACAATTTCATTAAAAATTTAATAAAAACAAGTTAAAGAATGTGTTAGAATAAATTTAAAGAAAACACTAATATTACCTCTCTCATCCAGCGGCTCATCATCTGTGAAGAGGTTGTTGGCACACCCTCGCCAATCCAAACCAGCATACGTGCATGGCACCAGAAAAAAAGGCGTGATCATAAAAATTGGATAGCAACTCTAGTGCATCATGAGATATCCTCGTGGAAAAGTCAGACTCGCCCCTCTTTGGCATCATCTGGCCCCACATCTCCATCCGTACATGCAGCATCGGCCTACGAGATTGCCGAACAAAAGTAGGCCTCATCTCTGGAAACCTCTCAAAAAATAAACAAAATAGCTCTGAAGAAAAATGGAAGCTCTCCCTCCCTTGTGCCTGAGAATGACATCTATCTAAAGTTGTACAGAACTACTGCAAAAAAATCGCAGACCACCTCACAAGTCGTGGCACCTGTAATAAAGAATCAACATAAAATAAAAGCGAGCACCTAATGTGTTTCCCATCATTGGTATGGTGTGAAATGGTCGATAGCAGTAGTGAGGGACACCTCACCTCCTCTGCACCAAACGAAGCAATACGTAACTGATCACTGGAGACCTGAAAATCTGCAGGAGACAGTATATCGGCACTAATGTATCTCTGGGAGTACACCAAATAACTCCCTGCTGCATAGCCGACGGGGACCTTTGGGAACGAGGGAAAATCCTTCCCTTTCCTACATATGTCAGTAATAAAATATATGTCCTCCTCAGTGGGTGTGTACCACTCGTTAGGACCAACCCGAAAAGCCTGTCAGTGGGCATTCCACCTGAAGATGAGTTGTCACAATAACCCATTATGGCCCTTCAAGGATGTAGCCTCCTCATAGAACTTGAGGAGGCTTACCTCCCTTAGGAGCAACTGGGTGGCTTTCGTAATAGGGTGAGGGTACATAAGTCTCTCCCTCCCTCGTGCCTCCCACAGTCGAACCACATCATACTGGTCCGCCATATGTTCTTGTTGTTCCCTCTCTTCTCTCCTTTAACGTCGTTGAATGATTCACATATTAAATACATTTTATTTTTAAATGAGACATGTATATATATATATATATATGTATGTATGTATGTATGTATTATTTTTTATATTTTTGAAAAAAAAAAAAACAGTCGGTGCGCCAAAGAATAACAGTCATGCATCAGTACCGGTGCATTTTTTTTATCGCGCATCATCCGCGGTGCGCCTGGAAATTTTAGCGCACCGCACAAAATGAAATGTACTTTCTCCTACGATGCATTGACGAAACTATCCATCCTGGGGCGGATATTTATGTCAACACACCGCCCAACATTAATTCATGGTCAACGATGTGGTCGTTTAACCGACCGCACTGTTGACTATGTACAAGTTCGCGAGGGTGGTGCCCAGACCAAACTACTTGCCTTGGGGTGGATAGTTTCATCAGCGCACCACCATCATGGCATCATTACACAGTCGACGTTGCGGTGGTTAATCCGAATGCACCGTTGACTATGTACCAGTATCGGAAGGGCAATGCGCTGACCAAACTATGTGTCTCGGGGCGTATAGTTTAGTCAACGCACCACCCTTCTGACATTAGTACATGGTAACCGGTTTGGTTGTTTAAATGACCGCACCGTTGACTATGTACCGGTGTCCGGAGGGCGGTGCACTTACTAAACTATTTTCCCTAGGGTAGATAGTTTAGTCAGCGCACCACCCTCTCGAACTTGGACATAGTCAACGGTGTGGGCAGTTAACTAACCGCATCGCCATTTATGTTTTTAAAAAAAACACGGTGCGCGTTTTCGGTACCGCACCGAAATCAGTACACGTTTTTGGTACCGCAACAGAACCAGTGCAATTTCCGTTAGGACTGGTCGTAGTGTGGCCTATAAATTTATAGGCGTCATAGCAAACTAGTGCGAGCCGAACAGCTCGAGCGCACCGCGAGGGAATTTTTTTTTTTTTTTAAAGGATAAATTTTAAGGTTTTTTAGAAATCTAATCCGCTAACAAGTTTAATTATGGATAAACAAGTAAAATAATTATACATTTAGGCGTCGAGGAAGCATATTTGTTGAATAATTTTCAAAACTAAATTTTCCCATTGTTTTCCAAAATTTGAAATCAAGAAGGTGGGTAATGGACGGCAACAGTGCGTGCAATGGGAGCATCGATAGCAAGGTGCCTCACACAAGGGAAATTTGCACCAGTGCTTGAGAACTCTGGAGCACTGAAGAAGTGAAAATGCATATTTTATGGCCGTAATTTCTTTTTATTTAACCATGTTCTGGTGCACAGGTTTTTTAGGCACACCAGGTGGTTTCTTCAAAGCGCACCGAGCTTGTTTCCGTTTAGTGCAATTTTTTATGACGCACCAGGCCTGAATCTGTGTAGCGCACCGATGCGCTACAGTAATGAGATGCACCAGGAGAGTTTGTACGAAGAGCACGGTGTCTTGGTGTGCCAAATTGTAGTACACATCGGTGCTTTTCTAGTTAAACGCACCGGTGCGGTGTATGATGAGAAACGCACCGGACAAAAAACACCCGCAAAAACCTCCACTTGCCAACCTCGTCTAGAAACCTCCGCTACAAACGGATATCTGAGCTATTTTTATAAGGGGTTCCTCAAAAACATCCACTAGAGGGTCTTTTCCTTGTAGTGATCTCAGCTCATGTTTACCATGGAGAGCTTGTAAAAGCAGGTAAATGTGGGGTGGATGGTTACAGGAACCTTTTCTACTACTTCTAGAAGCCTCAACTAGACTGAGCCGTAGCTCCTCCTGAGTGAAGTCACTCCACAGGCATTCCCAATATGGAAACTTATCTCGTCTATTAATCCCTTAAACAAGCGTAGCCCACTCCTTGCTAAACCCGTTTATAGCAACTCGTACTAGCTCTCCATCTACCAGCTTCTCTCTCACAGCTGCTAGTTCATCACTGATCCCTCAATTATGGTGAGATATTAAGTTACATTCTCACACTTGTGCATCTTTATTGTTCTCAACTTTTCCTCAAGAATCATCTCTCGATTCTCAGAAGGGTCTTGATCGAGCTTGAATAAGGCATCCCACACTCTTTAGTTGTATCTTTACCTGCAACATGAGGGACTACATGATCTCAGAGTCCATCTAGGATCATCCTCTTCGTCTTGGCCATATGCCTTTGGAAAATCCTTCATTCATCTTCATCTAAAGGTTTTGTAACACCTTTCTCTACAAAATCCTTCATCCCAAACTCTTCCAACAAGAACGTTATCTGGACTTTCCAAACACCAAAATTTGGGGTGCCATCAATTTTAACATCGTGTGACATATTTCAAACTTGAAATTTGTGTGCTATTTGATTCATGTTCACTGCTCTTATACCATGTAGAAAATCCACAAAATTTATTTTCATATAAACACAAAATTTCTCTACCAAATTTTTCAATGGAACAGGGACAAAAATAAATGCGCAATTCACACAAGAGAACACAATAATTTTTCGAGTAAACCCAACTGGGAAAACCCTCGCTTGCTTGAGAATAAAATTGAATAACAAATAGCAATATATATCTTAAAAATACACTTGCTTCAATAGAGAATACAATGACCTCTCAGCCTTAGTCTAGACTTGAAACAACCTGCAAGAAGTTGACCCAATTTCCCTAAATCCTTGCACAAAAGGGCTCAAATTTCTTTTTGTAGTCCTCCTAAACCTTAGGGAAAATCGAGCTCCTATTAAATAGGGAAAATCCCTATTTCTATGTGCACTTCTAAAAGATATTCCTCATTTAGTAATTCGCAAAAAAAAAAAAAAAATCTTGGCTTATTTCTCTCACAAGATCACACAAAATTATGATACAAATTGTGCCTTCGTTCCTTCTTTTAAAGAAATTTGAATGGCTAAGTTTAGAAAATTTATAATTAAGGAATGATTTTGTGATCGATTGAGTTAACTAAGTGAAAACGCACATGAAACTCATCTTATCTCAAATATAAGACTTGAAACTCAACCACTCATCATTTTTCTCAATCAACTCGCACTAGAAGACAAGTAACTCGTCCTTCCAGTTGAGCACATTAGTTAACTGCATCATACCTCGTCCTAATTTTTATGGAATATCCTAATTTTTATGAAATTAAGCATTCGCAATAAATAACTCGAATTTGAATCCTTGAATAAAGGAACAAATCAAGGAATCAATTTCTCGCTACTATTCGCAACATGCAGTGCGTTTTTCCTTTTAGATTTTGTAACTAGTTGTTGCATCATACCCAACACCACTATTCAAAAAGGGGTTGACGTGCTTTTTTCAATCACTGGTTGACTAGGAATGGTTGACGAGGATGCTTGCTTCGATGTCATTGTTAACAAGGGTCTATTGTTTAACAATCAATAGATGAATTTCCACCTAGATTCATTCAGGATGGGGCACTCTTTCATTTTCCTTATGTTGATGTCCAGTTCCATATACAAATTATATGCGAGGACTAGGAGCTCCTACCACACTTGTCAAATGGTAGAAAAAACTATGAATTCCAAGTATAAATTCTCAAAAATCATTTTTCCCATCGTACCTCCCGTGACATCCTTGAACAGTTCCTAACTATTCTTTTTCTTGTATAGCACAACTTGATCAATGTTCTCAAGATATCTCCATTTGTCTTGTGTCCAAGGTGAAACCATACCCAACTAAATAGCCTTATAGAAGTGACCTATGAATCATTGTGTGAAGCTTTTGACTTCCTTGCATTTCTCGTGTGCTACGATGATTGAACTACATTTGTCCTTTACGAACATGACCTCCATGATGAAATAAATCATGGAATGAATGTCAAGGAGCTTTAGATTATTGGCAGGATATATATTGATGAACTTGATCATGTCCTCTCCTAATTCTACCTTATTGCCCAAATGATCCCAAGCATTTTTTATTTCAAGGTTTAAATTATTTTTTAATGTCTTTGTGTCAATCAAGACCATGAAATTATCCTTGAACAAGTTCATTGTAAACTTGATCTAATCACAGATACAATTATTGGCACCTATGAGTATTTTCTTGGCATTTATTTTCTAACTAAGGCCCCTATTCACCTCTTCATATTCCAACATCATATTTGCAATTTGTTTATCTTTATGAGCAATGTCAAAATGAATATGAAGGCTAGAAGCTCATTCCTTTTATCCAATAAATATTGCAAATCGGAAAACATAGAAGCTTTGGCTTGATAGTCTTCTAGGAGAGGGGATAATAGTGCATTCAACCATGTAATTTTTCATGACTAGATCATTATTCTATGAACTATATCTCAGGAACGACCTTTTGTTTATGTAGTCTTCTTGTTGGTGTTAAGGCAAATTAATCTTCTAGTCTTATCATGGTTTGCTCATGTTTGGATTTAGCTTCATTAAAAGCTTTGACTTGGTTTTAAGCTAAAATTTTCCTTTTCAACTTCTTTTATATCTTTGTTTTGGTTGTGTTCAATATTAGGCATGTTTAAATTCCCTTTGAGCGTAGGAGTTTCATTATATTTATCCCTGAGAATATCTATAATATATGCTTATTCCTATTCAAGTACTCCAGTCATGATAATCTTCTATTGCAAGTCTGCAACGATAATTGTTTTAGCTCTATTACTTGCATTTTCTATACACAATTGTTCTTCAGTTCTATAGAGCTACAATGTGAGTTTGCATACATTAATAGAGGCTTGAAATAAGAGTATAGTCATTGTGTCACCTATATTCCTATGCCACTAGATTTTGTCTTGGGGAGGTAGACTGTATAAATATACAGTAAACTGAGTGGTCTCATAATCTTCGGGTTTCGACTATCAACTTGAATTGTCTACTTTAGGTTACACAACTTTCATTTACAATTTTCTAGTCTTGCAGTCAACCATGGACAAGAGTCTAGAGGTAGGTATATTCTCCTATGTTAGTTGGGGTATATAATCCATGTTTATCCTATTCATATACTTCCTTGTTTGGACATGGTAGGATGTCTTTCTGTGTTACATTTGAATAAGTGATTTATCCCATGACGACACTTCTAAGGAAAAAGGAGACTTGTTAGTAAAAAAATTAACAATAAATATTGTTTTAGTACCACCTTTGTCTGAAGGATCAATTATTGATTTTATCTTTTGAGGAAAGGGAAATTCCACATCCATTGGGTCTTCAAATGTTTTCCTAATGGTATTGGGGTTACAATAATTTGTTTGTGCTACTTTTGTTTCCCTGTCTGCATCTAAATTTTGTTGTGTAAGCAGTTCAGAATTCTCACCCTGGGATTCTTTATTTGTGATTTTTTCTTTCTACTCATTGGGCTCATTGATATAGGGAAAGAATTTCATAGAAACTCTCAAATTAGAGATAATATGCAAAGGACCATATCTCTTGTTTTCATCTTCCTCGAAATTTAAGGTTTTCAATAAATTTTCAATAATGGGCAGAGCTAGCCTTAACTTGACAGTGAATCTAAACATTTGTATAGGGACATTAAATGTATATTTTCTTCCCTTAGATTCAAAGTGCAGGTCATTGGAGTGTATCCTCTGGCATATGCATTCTAAAGCGAAAATTTCGGGAGTCAGATATCGAGGTAACATATAAGGTTCACATATGTGCCAAATATCCTAATTAAAATGTAATCTTTCTCTATATACCAATATCCATATTTCCATTGGTCATTCATGTGTAGGTGAAATATATATTATTTTGGCATCCTAGGATGGGATTGGCCATTGACCAATACAAAAAAATTATATACAAAAAAATCGATGAATCTTTGATCTATTAATTGTTGTTGATTTACAACAACAATTCGAATCCATTAGAAAGGGGGTTATCCTCTCCCAATAGATTTCTACTTGTAGCCCTAATGACTCAAAACATGAAAATTTTCCAGCTAGAATCATGTAAACCAAATATGATTGAAAACTAAAAATTATTTATTCATGCAATTGTACTAGTTGTTCGTGGACTCTTTCGGCCAGATATGACGCACAATTAAATGTGTCAAAGTTTAATAATTGGTGGATAAAACCCAAAATAATTGTGTCTGCTTGAATGTCATCATCATAACCTAGAACGATGCTAACCATTGAGATAAAATACTTTGTGGAACCCTAAAATATGTCCATATCAAAGGGGGATTCTCCATCGATATTGACATCTTGGTTTGTTGATAGGCTTTTTAAAATTCCTTTCCCTGCTTGTCAAGTAAACTTTCGAAGTGTTTTTCTAAACCTTCATCATCAATTTCCTCAAAGACTGACATAATATGAGGGGCCGAAGTGTAGTCCTCTTCTGTGAGGGAACATACAGTAGAATAGCCCTGACGATCCCTACCATTTGGGATGGGTCATAGGAATTTAAAAAAAGATATATGAAATCTAAGAAAGGAAAGGTTAGGAGAAGCAACCTGTGTGGGAGTGTTAGGTCCCTATATTACTAGTATAGTCCCTTATTATTGTTAGTGTAACCCCCTTATTTTTATTATTGTACCCTTGTAACCCCCATTTTGTTATTATTGTGCCCTTAAATTATTATTGTTAGGTCGGCTAGGATTACATTGTGGCCCACTAGGATTACATAAGGGCCCCATGGACTCCTATATATAGAAAGGAGGTTTTGTAAATTGTATCATCCAAGAATTGTGCATTTATGTAATGTATTGGAGGTTGCCCCCTCGAAGTGGCTTATTTCTAAGGCGTTGATATCTCTTTTCTTCTATTTTTGGAGTTGGTTACACAACAGGGAGGCCATTTTCCCATGTGGGAAAGGACTAAGAATTCTCAATAAAGCATGCATGGGCCTCATTTTAGAGAAACTAGGGTGTTTTATCTATCACAAAAGGCTCGAAAATGGCAGCATCTCTATGCAGGAAAACCTTGGAAACATCTGAGTTTTTTTAGTGTTTCTCCAAGAAATTCCCTCTTTTCTTTAGGTGCCATGAATCACATAAATATTTAGCTATATTCCAAGGGTAGAATGGACATACTTTTCTAATGGAATATTTCACTATGACTAATCGCTTCAGGTATCAACTCCTCGACCGTTGACCATTGGAATGAAAGTCGATATTTCTCGAAATCTCTATTAAGATGCGGTAATAAATTACATCATCATTATGTGTGTGTAATTCAGTGTACCCCACAAATTAACTATCAAGTCGACGTAACCATTCTGAGTAATTTTCTAAAATAGCAAGAACGGTTTTTCCTATGCTTCAAGGCAGTTTCTACTTTTTTCCCTGTAGGCTCATTCGCCAAAGCGTCGATCATTTAAAAGGTGAAATGAATTTTGACGATTGATCATGATGGGGTTACCCTCGTTAGATCTAGCTTCATGTATTTAGTGATGTGGGACCCTATCACACACAACATGGTATTAATTAGGAACAATAAGTGTAATTGGAGGTTGTAGGATCTCGAGGACAGATTATGTTGTTGATTCAGTGACATCGTCAAATCAGGCTACAATAGGACTAAAAGAACACTAAAAAAATACTAGTATTTTACAAATAGATTCTTCAACCTATTTGGAATGCATATTTTGACCATAGCACAAGTGCTCCATAATGTGCAACACCCCTCATCTCAATAAATAACATTGCAAATAAGCAAATCCTAGTGAAATTTTATACTCTTCTCAAAACAAGTGGCAAGTTCCCAAAACAACACAAGTTGAGCAACACTTTCACAAATTATCTTCCATTCTAGGCCTAGAACATATGACAGAACATGTCTACTCCATAATGCATCATTAGTTCTATTTTCAAAGGAAATTTGAACTCAATTTTGCATTTCCTTTTGTATATATGGTGTGAAATTTCCTTAATTCAGTAACTAGAATCTTCTAACTTATGCAGATTATTTGTCTTCAGAAAATTAATTTGGAAAATAAAGATTATTCCTCTGCAGCAATATTCACAAATATATATAGGAACTAAGAAAATAATGCACACCAAAATTTTGACACTAGTAATTTTGAACAATATTCCCTGGAGAAACCTCAATGTGGGGAAAACCACTTCTGTAGATGAGCGTCTATATTATTATTAAATCTTCAGCGAAATTGACAAATACAATCAACTTGCCTCTCACTGGTAAAGCCCTAGCAATCAATATATTTTGATTTGTGTAGCATCCGAAAGTGTTCCAAGTCTCAAAATTTGCAGGGAGGCTTCAACAGCAACATTCCAAAGAACCTAGAAACCGTTTGTGGAAATCCCACTCGGTTCATGACTTATTAAAATAATTAATTATTTTAATGAAGACCCTAAGTACAAAGTTAGGGAAATGAAATAATTAAAGGTATTAATAAGTTAGAGTGTGAATCTTCTAGAAAACAAGGATCAAGTCAAGTTTTAATCTTAGCCATTGATTAAACTTCTAATCTGGGCCATTGGTTCTCCAACGAGGAGATTATCAAGAAGGCTTGAGGATCATTTGGAAAATAATTCAGACATACAATCAGTACCCGAAGGAGATCGATTCTGATGTAAGAGAATTTTATTTTAGTGGGAGATTTGCAGGGCAAAGAGCTTGCAGAAGCGAAAGGAGGAGGGAATAAGAAGTGATCGAGATCAAGGAAAGAGGAAGCAGTGGGCCACTCGAGGAAGCTCTGGGTTGCAGCGCAGAGAACCCATGCAGAGCCTACGCAGACTCGTGCAATCCAGCGTTGGGACTGTGTAGAGAAACATGCAGACAGGCACAGGAGATGCCATAGGCTCATCAGGGTGTCATAGAATTGTCCAAGAGAGTCAGGAATTTTTTCTTAGGTGTTTCATATTTTATCTGCCAATATTTTTTCTTGTAAAGATATCATTTGCTAAAGAATTAATAAAACCCTCATCTGTTGCACCATTTTTCCCGCATTGGGTTTTTCTGGGGATAATTGTCCAAAAATAATCGTGTACATGTGATTTATCCTTGTGCTTATGTCCTTTACTGTTCATTCCTCTGCATATGTATTCGTGAATGTTGCAGTAGTATTTATTTCGATATTTTCTAGAAGATTTTTGAAAATAACTTATTGGAATAATAAGTAGGAGGAATAAATCTATCACTGCAACTGTATAGTTTTCATATTGAAAATTTCACATGGTATCAAAGCAAGAGATGAGTAACATGAAGGGAGAATCGAATAGTGAACGAAATTTTACTGTTGCAATAGCAACGTAGAAGGGTTCACACAATTCTCCAGGAAGGGAAATAAGCATGACAAAATAGATGGATCACGATATCTCTGTTTTGGCATCCATACTTGAGGAAGAATTTTCTTGCGTATCAAGCACTGCTTCTTCTAATGTCTCGTATATTGACAGTGGAGCCTCTGCACACATGACAAGAGTACGGGACTGTTTTTCCGACTACCAAGAAGAGCATATGAATTTTAAAATAACCATGGGCAATAAAGCAAAATGAACTATTGGGAGAGGTACCGTAGTTTTTCAGACAGACGCTGGAAATAGGATATGGGCCATTAATGTATAGCATGTGCCTGGGTTGGGGATGAACTTTCTCTCAGTGTCTCAACTTCAAAATCGAAATTATGACATCTACTTTATTGGCAATAGAGTCTATGTCAAACACCCCAGTTGGAAGAAGAAGGCATAGATCGAGGTAAGAAGCAACAAACTTTACAAGTTGCAGCTTGAGTCTCCAATGGCACTGGTCGGTAGTGCAGATGCAATGGACTTGAATGAGCTATGGCACAAAATAATGGGGAATTTTCATCATGGGGTGTTAAGAATTCTCCAGAAGATTGTCAAAGGAGTTCTAGAGTTGAGCACTAAATGAGATGATGTCTGCAAGCAGTGCATATTGGGAAAATATGCCAAGGCAGCGTATCAGAGAAGCAACAATAGGGCCAAGTGTGTATTAGACTTGATACACTTAGACATCTCTGGACCAATGTCCACTAGAGCTCTTAGTGGTGTCGAGTACTTTTTCACCTTCAATGATGACCATTCCAGGAAAACCTAGATCTACTTTTTGAATACCATGGATGAAATCTTCAGTCGGTTTAAAGAGTTTAAGGCTCTGGTTGAAAAGCTGACAAGAAAGTGGATCAAGGTATTGCGATCAAAAAATGGTGGTGAATACATAGATAACGAATTCATCGGGTTCTGCGCAAGGGAAGGTATCAAAAGAGAGTGGACAACTCCATACAATCCAGAGCATAATGGTGTGGTAGAAAGGAAAAACAGGACTATTTTCGAAGCAACAAGGGCAATGTTCTATGACCAAGACATGCCCAAATTAATGTGGGTTGAAGTGTGTAATATAGTTGTCTACATTCAGAACAGGACTCCTCACACTGCATTGGGAAAGATCACGCCGAAAAGTGTCTTCACTGACAGTAAGCTTGAAGTGAGTCACTTTAGGATCTTCAGCAATACAGCTTACTGTCATGTGCCCAGTAAGAAGTGGAAGAAGTTGGAAATGACTGCAGAAAGAGGGTATCTGGTAGGATATAGCAAGAATGCAAAGGCATATCACATCTACATTCCTCAAAGTAGGAAAGTCACGGTGCAAAGGGATGTGAATTTCATGGAGGAGAAGGCCTTCAGAAGATCCTGCAAGTTGCCTTCTGCTACACAGTGTGAGGAGGAGCCTCTGGTTCATCCCCAACAACTAGCAGCAGAAAATTCAGTTGCCTCTCCAAGGCATAGGGATATAAGGGACATGGCTCTCGAGTAGTTTCAAGAGGGAGAGTCGGTAAATCCACTCACCACCAGTGGAAGAACAAGCAGGGAACTTCGACATATTCCGAAGGATGCAGAGGACTTTGTCGGAATCCCCCGAAATGAGAAGAGACAACGTAAGCATCTTGAGAGGTATCAAGCGTTGGTTGCTCAAGTGAGAGAACATTCCAATTTTTGAGAACCAGCTCATCAGTAGGTGTGGGTTGATGCAACGGTGGAAGAGTACAGTTTCTTCATGACGAATGATGTCTGGGAAGTGGTCCCCAGACCTCAAGAGAGATCAATTGTAGGATCCAGGTCAATCTACAAGATCAAGTATGTTGCAAATGGCAGTATCGAGAAATTTAAAGCCAGTTTTTTGCTAAGGGGTATGCTCAAAATGAAGGGATTGACTATGAAGAAAACTTCGCCCAGTAGCCAGATACACCTCTATCAAATCCATGATATCCCTTACTACACAGATGGGATGGAAAATTCACTAGATGGACATCAAGACGGCATTCGTGAACGGGGTGATAGAGGAAGAGGAGTATATAGAACAACTAGAGGACTTCGAGACGCATGATCAGAAGAATCATGTGTGCAGATTGAAGAAAATGTTATATGGACTGAAGCAAGCTCCTAGAGCCTGGTATGGTCAAATTGACAGCTACCTGTAGAATATAGGGTTCGTCAAGAGTGACGCAGATCCCAATCTCTACTATATGAGAGTAGGGAGTGATCCGTTTATACTGGTTTTTTATGTAGATGATCTATTTTTGACAGGATCATCAGGGCTCATCACAGACTGCAAGAAGAATTTGGTTGAGGAATTTGACATGAAGGATCTAGGACGGATGCACTATTTTATGGGGTTGGAGGTTTGGCAGCATAATGGGGAGATATTTCTTGGTCAAGGAAGATACACTACAAAGATTCTGAAGAGATTTCAGATGGAGGATTGTAGACCCATGATAACTCCAATGATCACCAACTAGAAGAAAATCGACACGTCTGAAGACGATGAGGCTGATCCTATGTTATATAGGCATCTCATAGGATCGTTGACGTATATGGTAAATACAAGGACATACATCTGTTATGTTGTAAATACCCTCAGTAAATTCATGGTAGAACATAAGAGGGCTCATTGGGCAACAGCCAAGCATGTTCTCAGGTACCTTCAAGGAATAGTCGAGCTTGGATTGAAGTACAACCGAAGCAATGATGTCAGGTTGAGTGGTTTCACCGATGCAAATTGGGATGTAAGTTCAGTAGATCGGAAGAGTACCAGTGGGTATTGTTTCAGTCTAAGATCAGGAATGACTTCCTGGTGCAGCAGGAAACAAAAATCCTTAGCATTGAGCTTAGTAGAAGCAGAGCATATGGCAATCATCATAGCTTCATGTGAGGCCATATGGCTTCGAAAACTGTAAGTGAACCTACTCAAGGAGAAAATGGAAGTGACCAGTATCTTATGTGATAATCAGAGTTGCATCAAGCTCTCTGACAATCCTGTGTTTCATGATCGATTGAAACATATTGATATCAGGTGTCACTTCATCGGGGACTATGTACAACGTGGAGTTGTTCAGTTGTAGTACACTCCAACAGGAGAACAGGTGGCAGACGTCCTCACAACAACTTTAGGGAAGACTAAGTTTTTCTACTTCAGATAGAAGATGGGGATGATGAAGAATCCCTTCCAGTAGCAGGAATGGATAGGGTCAGTATTTAGAGGGAGCTATTGTACAGATGCAGCAGTGACAATGGCAATGTCAAAGGCAGTAGTACAGACGACGGTAGCGCAGCTGATGAGGGGCATCGTCCAGATATCAGCAGCACAGAGGGTGCTTCAAAAGCAAAGCAGCATGCAGCAGGCATATTGTTGGAACACCTTCCTCACTAAGAGGGAGTGTTGATTTTTGTAGCATTTGGAAGTGTTCCAAGTCTCAAACTTTGTAGGGAGGCTTGGACAACAGCATTTCAAAGAACCCAAAAACCGTTTGTGGAAATTCCACTCGATTCATGACTTATTAAAATAATTAATTATTTTAATGAAGACCCTAAGTCCAGACTTAGAGAAATGAAATAATTAAAGGGTATTAATAAGTCAAAGTGTGAATCTTCTACAAAACAAGGATCAAGTCAAGTTTTAATCTTAGCCATTGATTAAAATTCTAATCTTGGTCGTTGTTTCTCCAACGAGGAGATTATAAAAGAAGGCTTGAGGGTCATTTGGAAAATAAGTCGAGCATACACCCAGTACCTGAAGGAGATCGATTCTGAAGTAAGATAATTCAATTTCAGTGGGATAGTTGCAGGGCGAAGAGTTTGCAAAAGCAGAAGGAGGATGGAATCAGAAGTGATCAAGGTCAGGGACATAGGGAAGCAGTGGGCCACTGGATGCAGCTCTGGGTCGCAGCGCAGAGAACCCATGCAGACCCTACGGAGACTTATGCAGTCCAACACTGGGACTACGCAGAGAAACACGCAGACAAGCACAGGAGATGCCAGAGGCTGATCAGGGTGTCATAGAATTGTCCGAGAGAGCCAGGAATTCTGTCTCAGGTGTTTCAGATTTTATCTGCCAGTATTTTTCCTTGTAAAGATAACATTTGCTGAAGAATTAATAAAACCCTCATCTGTTGCACCGGTTTTTCTGCATTGGGTTTTTCTAGGGACAATTGTCCAAAAATAACTGTTTACATGTGATTGATTCTTGTGATTATGTCCTTTACTGTTAATTTCTCTGCATATGTATTTGTGAATGTTGCAGTAGTATTTATTTCGATATTTTCCAGAAGATTTATGAAAATAACTTATTGGAATAATAAGTAGGAGGAATAAATTTATCACTGCAACTGTATAGTTTTCAGATTGAAAATTTCACAATATCTCCACTGGAAATCAATCTAGAAACCCAAGTTTCCTCTACAGAATAAACTTGGCCTCCTTAGTGCAATCTGCACCCCTACCTGTGATTTGTAGTGGCAACTGAAAATACATACGGCCCAACTAGAACTCGCACTGCCATTGAAAAATCTTTCATGTAATGCCTTCTTCTACTTGCAACTCGACTGAGCAACTCGCTCTTCCTCCTGCCCCTGTCTCTGGCAACTGGAAATCAATATGTTGCCTAGTTATGTGCAATGGCTAAATCATACTACCTAGTACGGGCCCTTTGCAGAATAATCAGGCCTCCCTTCCTATCATTAGAATTTTGGAATCTTTGTGGGTAATTTATCTGGAAATTCTCTTCCCAATCTCTTTTTTGAAACCCCATTGTTGGTGTCTCCCTATGTGTCATTTCTCTCATTGAAAATAGCACCATTGAGTGTCTCTGAGTTGTGTTCTCCAAAGCGCAACCGACTTGCTTTTATAATCTCTCGTCTAGCAACCAACGGCCATGATCTAATCACAATCAATGGCTAAGAACATCTTGACCCCATCAAGTGACTTTTTCGGAAGCCTCTAGAGAAAAATTGATTTTTCTCAATTGATCTCATTTAATTAACTAGTTTTCATAAGTTAGACTTATGAAAATATTTAATAATTACCTAATTAATCTAATTGAGGCTTTTCTTGTGAAAATTTTATGGGTATTGGAGAAAATGTGTTCCTTACCCTCATTGACACCATATATACTAGAGCACTTGTCCACTACTACCAAAAACTAACACTCTCTCTTAGCAAGGAAGGTGATCTCCACTACTCCCATCTTAACCTTGAAGTAGACAAACTTTTCCTTACCCAAGGCCTCCGTGAGAATATCCACAACTTATTGATTTGTTGGAACGTGTTGTAGCTTAACTGATCCACACTATACACAATCTATAATGAAGTGGTATATGATGTTGATATGCTTTTACCTATCATAAAATATTGTATTCTCAGAGTGTCAAATGCAACTCTAATTATCACAATAGATATTAGTCAAATCTAATCTCTGACCAAACAATCCTACTAGAATATTTCAAATCCAAATAGCTTCACATGTGGCCATGCTTGTTTCCATGTACTATGCCTCTATAGAACTCAGTGCCACAAACATCTACTTCCTACTGCACCAAGAGACAACCCCTAATCCAATACTGAAGAAACACCCTGAGGTGTTTTTCCGATCCGCTTAACTGCTTTCCCAGACAACATCTGTACATTCCATCAAACCAACACCATCACCTCGATCATATCTTAAGCCATATTTGATTGTACCTCGTACTAGATACCTCAATGCATGTATTGTTGTTTTCCAGTGTACTCTCTTTGGATCCACCGTGAACTAATTGAGAGTATTGACCGCGAAACAAATTTATGGCATTTTGTTGACCAGATAGATGAGATATGATCAGTTGCCTATATAAGGTTGGGTCCACATATGCATCCTCTTATGCATATAACTTCCTCTAGTTGGTAAACATAAGCATGGACATGGGTCTACAATCCTGCACCCTGAATCTCTTCAGAATCTCCATAATATATCTCCCATTCCCAGGGAATATCTCCCTGTTTGTCTATCATACCTCTAGTCCTAGGAAGTAATGCATAAGTCCCTAGTCCTTCATCTCGAACCCAGCTATCAAGTCCCTCTTGCAGTCCTTTATGAGCCCTGATTACCCTATCAAGAATAGATCATCCACATACAACACTAGGATGAGCAGCTCACCTACAACCATCAGATAATAGAGGTTGGAATCTGCTTCGATTTTCATGAAGCCCATTTGTTGCAAGTAGTTTTCGATCCGACCATACCATGCCCTAGGAGCTTATTTGGGCTTGTATAGTGCTCTTTTCAGCCTGCATATATGTGTATCTCTCTCATGTGCCTCAAATCCCTCTGGTTTTTCGATATACACCTCCTCTTCTATCACCACGTTCAATAATGCATTCTTAACATCCATTTAGTGAATTTTCCATCCCATTTGTGCTATTAGAGATATCACGGCCTTAATGGAAGTGTATATGGTCACTAGTGCGAAGGTTTCCTCATAATCTATTGCTTCCTTCTATGCATACCCCTTAGCCATGAACCTAGTTGTATACTTCTCCACATTGCCATCTGCAGTATACTTGATTGTGTAGATCCATAGAGAGCCTACAACTGACCTATGCACTGGTCTAGGCACGACCTCCCATACATGTTTGATCATGATGGAGTTATACTCCACCATGGAATCCTGCCACACCTAATGTTGTGCAGCCTCATGATAACTGGAAGGCTCCCTTTCAATGACCTTTGTCACAAAGACCTTGTACATATCTGGTTTCCTGCGCTCTTTGGCGCTCGATCTAAGAGCTCCCACGAACTCTTATGCATCCTTCAATGTCTGGAGCGCCTCTCTGCTTATTTTTTTGATGGTGGTTGCAGCTTCATGCTCCTTATCTTGCTCCTAATGCTCCATCTACTATGAACTCACTGGACCTCCTGCACCTAAGCTAGTGCTCGTGTTGGTAATTGTACTAGTGCTTTATTGTCCCTATGGTTGTTGCTCAACCCTTGGAGCTTATGTTGGCCCACTTTGATCATCTGTTGGAAACTCACGAGATCTCTTGAAGGCTTTCTCCTCCTATAAAATCACATCCCATCTCACGATGATCCTCTTGCTACCTGGAATATAGATCTTGTATGCCTTGCATATTTCGTTGTGGCCAAAAAAATAACCATTCACTACAATCTGATCCATTTTTGTGTGTTTATCATCTGGAACTTAATAGTAATATACACTACCAAAGATCCTGAAGTGCTCGACCTCTGTCTCCTTCCATGTGAAGACCTCCTCTGGTGTTATCTTCCCCAATGTTCTGTGAGGAACCTTGTTATGTATGTACACGATTGTACTACATGTCTCTAATCATATAAACTTAGGCATATCCCGGTCGTATAACATTGCCTTTGTTGCCCCAACAATTGTCTTGTTTTTCCACTTTGCAACCCCATTTCGTTGTGGGTTGTATGGAGTTGTCCACTCTCTCCTAAGGACCTCCTTCGAACAAAATATTGTGAAGCCTTTATCTTTGTACTTGCCTCCATTATTCGTACAAAGCACCTTGGTTTTTTTCCTTGTCATGTTATCCACAAGAGCCTTAAACTCTTGGAAGTGACTGAATACCTCATCCTTTGTCTTCGGGAAACATATCCAAGTTTTCCTGGAGAAGTCATCAACGAAGGTCATGAAATACTCATAAAATCTGAAAGATCTAGTCGACAATGGGCCACAAATATTTGTGTACTAACTGAAGCACGCCACTAGCTCTACTGCCAATCCTTGGGAACGCTTCTTTTGCGAAATTCCCAATTATGCACTCCTTGCACATATTATCGTGTTTTGTGCTTAATTCTGGAACTCCAATCACAATCTCTATGAGCAACTTAAGTGCTCCATGATGTAATTGTCCCATCCTCCTATTCCATAGCTCTCCCAAGTCTCTGCCACTTCCATTGCTACTAATCAATGCCTTTGGAGAATTGAACTTCAACTTCTATAACTTGTTGCTTCGAACCCCGATCTGTTTTACCTTCTTTGAACTCTAGTGTTTAATGTACACCTTCTTCCCTGCGAAGTAGACAAAATACCCATTATCGTGTAGTGCAGAAACTGAAATCAAATTCATACCTAAAATTGCTACATGCAGGACATCTATAACATTGGTGTTCTTTCCTAACTCCCTTTGAACGTTGATGGTACCTCTCCCATTTGGAGTACACTTCATTTTTTTCCCATTTTTATTTGGAAGTCCCTCTCCTCTTCCTTGTAACTAGATAAATAGTCTCTAACCCCTATCATATGTGTTGATGTTCCAATGTTTAAGTACCTGACACCTGTGGATGTTGAGCTAGAGAGGCCAGCTACTAGAGTGAATTAATTTTCCAATCTAGAAGACAAATCCTCAAGTTTCGTTGAAGTTGTTGTATGCTTCCCCTTCTTATGCTTCTTCCAGATAGGACATCGGTTGACGTAGTGTCCATGTCCACTACAACCAAAACATTTTACCTTCCTCATGTCCTTCTTCTTCTCTCCTTCTGAGCCTTGTCCCTTACTCGGACCCTTCTTCGCCTTCCCTTTCCCTAATAGGGCTACATTCCCTTGATCCTTATCTACCTTTGGTGCTTTGCCGCTGCTACTGGTGCCATTGACCAAGTTGAGCCTAAGCTCCTCCAAAGTGAAGTCACTCCATAGGAAAACCCAACTTGGAAGACTATCTTGCCCAGAAATAACTTGGACGAACATGCCACATTCCTTGGTAAACCCATTGAGGTAAACCCATTGAGTGTTACGTGCACCAACTACTCATCATTGGGCTTGTCTCCAACTGCATCCAATTCATCTCTTGTAAGTCAAACTCTGGTAAGATAGGATGTAACATCCTCACCCTTGTGTTGCTTGATGGTCCTTAGCTCTCCTTGAGAATCATCTTCTTGTTCTTCGAAGGATTCTAGTACAATGTTACTATGGTATCCCACATTTGTTTCGTTGTGTTGTTATCTGCGATATGTGGAACAATATGACCCTTGACTCCATCAAGGATAATCCTCTTTGCTTTAGCATTCTATTTCTTATAAGTTTCCAGTTGTTGTGGATCTGTAGTTTCGGAAATTACATTCTACGCATACTCCTTCACTCCATGCTCATCTAATAAAGAATAACACTATGGCCTTGCATGCGCCAAATTTCGAGGCTCCATCCAATTTGTCCTGATCTCTCAAACTTGTTGCGGCCATCTCTGGAAATATCCGAAACTCAAATAAAGTGGAGAATAACTGAAGAAACCAAACTAGGTTAAAACCCTTGTGTTTCTCTTCATGTGCCCTGGAACGATTTACTCCTACAAACCCTCTATGCCTAGATCAGCTCTGATACCATGTGAAATTTTTTTAATTGCAGTAACTGGAAATTTAATCTTCTAACTTATGTAGTTTATTTGTCTTCAAAAAATTAATTCAACAAATAACGATTAATTCACTACTGCATTCTTCACAAATAAATACAGGAACTAAGAAAATAATGCACACACATAAAAAAATTGTCATCAGTATTTTTGGACAATAGTCCCTAGAAAATATTCAATGTGGGGAAAACCAATTCTACAAATGAGGTTTTACATTATTATTAAATCTTCAGCGAAATTGAGAAATAAAATCAACTTTCCTCTCCCTGGAAAAGCTCTAATAATCAATATCTCCACTGGAAAATCGATCTCGAAGCCAAAATTTCCTCTGCAAAATAAACAAGGCCTCCTTCATTAAAGAACTTTCAAGGTTTAAAATGGGCCTTCTAACAAAATGTACAACCAAAATAAACTTTATAAGAACTAATAGGATTCAAGATGATGATGTCAACCATGGGGGGTGATTCACCATTTTTGGGGTAAAAAAGTAAAAAAAACAATAAAACTCTTTTTTCAACTTATTTCCCTAATTTTTTACTCAAATTTTGAGCGGGAGTACTCGTTGGATGCAAAATTTAATTCATCATCCAAGGAGTACCCATGTTTCATAAATTCGATGGACTATGCTAAACGAAAAATGAGAAATACATGAAAAAAAGTGATTGCAATCATATTTTTCATGTATTTGTCATTTTATTTGTAGCAAGCTCTATCGAAAATATGCAACATGGGTACCCCTTGGATGAGGAATCAAATTATGCATCCAACGAGTGTTCTCGCTCGAAATTTGAGAAAACCCATAAGAAGATAAGTTGAAAATACGAGTTGAAAATATAGGTTTTTATTTTTTCCCTCTAAAATTTGATGATGTAATATAATCTTATTTTATTATTTCCACTATTATTTTATAATTTCCTTAGGAGGCCCATTTTATACCTCAAAATTCACCTAATGAGTGCAATTCGCACCCCTACTTGCAATTCACACTGGCAATCGAAAATGTGTATGGCCCAACTCGAACTCGAACTACCACTGGAAAATCGTTCCTGCAACGCCTTCTTCCACCTGCAACTCGTTCTTCCTCCCGCACCTGTCTCTGGCAACTGGAAATTGATCTGATGCCCAGCTATGTGCACTGGCTAACTCGCACTGCCTGGTATGGCCTCCCTGCAGAATAATTCAACCTCACTTCTTGTCAGTGGAATGTTGGAATCTCTGTGGAGACTTCCTCCAGAAATTATCTTCCAAATCCTTCTGTTGAAACCTCGTTGTTGGTGTCTCCCTTTGCACCCTTTTTCTCATTACAAATTGCACCACCAAGTGTCTTTGCCTTGTGTTCTCCAAAGCCCCATAGACTTGCTTTTACAATCTCTAGTTGAGCAACCAATTGCCATGACCTAATCACAATCAATGGCTAAGATCATCTTGACCCCATTATGTGACTAGAGAAAAATCGATTCTTCTCAGTTAATTTGATTTAATTAACTAGTGTACTTAAGTAAAACTCAAGAAAATATTTAATAATTGGCTAATTATTCTAATTGAAGTTTTTCTTTCAAAACATTTTCTGGGTATTGGAGAAAATGTGTTCTTTAGCCTCATAGAAAGCTTACACACTAGAACACATGTCTGTAGCTACCAAAAACTAACATATGGTCCATCCATTTATTCTCTTTTTTTCTTGAACAAAAGGTGAAACCTGACCCTAGCAAGCATAGGGGATGGCATGATCTCTTCAAAAAAAATTAAAAGACAATATGAAGATTCTAAAGTGGAAATCGAATCGAAGGAGTTGTGCAGCGATGGTGAACTAGGGTTTCCTAGGTCTTAAGGTTTTTTATGTCTCTGACATGTTGTAAGGACTTGTAGCATCCTTTGACTAGCTGCAGGACTGTCACGTCGGTGTATTATTCCAGAGCTCTCGATGACTGAACCATTGGGGGGGGGGGCACAAGGGCCCCCCTCCCATCCTTGTCTCCTTCTACGGCGACAGAAGCTGCAGCTAAACCTCCTGAGGTACCATATGCATCAGTTCACATGAACCCTCAGGATGTCGTGCCTCCTACTCAGCAAGTGACGGATGGCCCAAAGGAGAATTCTCTGGTTTCCTCCACCTGTATTCTGAAGGCGGCCAAGTGGCCTAAGATTCTCTTACCTATGCACCAGATTAATGCTAAAATCCAATATATGAGGGACCATGCCCTGATTGGAATATTTATTAGCTTCTGGCCCACAGAGAAATCCCTTCGATGTTGGATAGCAGCCAAATGGAAACCAAAGGGGCACATCAACCTCCATCTAGGGTCTAAGGGCTTATTCAACATTATCTTTACTTGCTTGGAAGATAAAAATAGTGTAATGGATGGCGGGCCTTACTTCTTCAACTCTGTTGGGATTTATCTCTGGAACTAAGTGGAATGTTTCAACCTTGATAAAGAAGATTTCAGTTGGGCCCCTGTTTGGGTAAGACTCTACTCTCTCCCCCAGGAATTTTGGGATGAACACATATTGAAGGATATAGGAAATAGCCTAGGCAAGTTCATCAATATTGTTGATGAAACAAGAATCAACAAAGATACAGCCTATGTCAGGATCTATGTGTATATGCATATCGTGAAGATGCTTCCTGACTCTGTAAGTCTATTGCATGACGACTTTGAATGGATTCAGACCACAGATTATGAACATGTGACTTTATGTTGTTGTCAATATCACAACCATGGGCATCTCTTCAGATATTTCCCTCTGAATCAAAGTTCAAAGGATCGCAAAAGCTCTAATTCAAAGGATGTTGAGGGTTTTACCAAGGTTAAAGGGAGAAGACGAAAATAAAAGAAGGCTAATGGAGCCCCATCCCAACAGCTACCAAATATAAACAACAGTTTTGATGCATTGGCTTCTCTTGCTTCTAACGCTCCATCTTCATTGGCAACGATGGAACCTCCCTCCAAGAAACCAAATGCGGTCCTTCAGAAAGAAAGTCTACATATCGTTTCTAATGCTCCAACTACTTCTTTGCAAGAGAATCCCAAATATACAGCACCTATGAAACACAATAAAAATGTGGTTGTGGATTCTAATGAGATGTTGAAGAACAAGGAGAAGCATACTATTGCAGAGACAGAAACCCATATGGAGGAGGAACTAGAAAGCATTGATTATGGAGATTTGGGTATTCTTAGTTTAGAAGATGCATGTCACCGCAAGAATTTTACCTCTATTCCGCAACAGAAACTCCAATGTTTGGAGGAGGTCCTCGCAAGAGCTCAGCATCTCTCAAATTTGGGAATCCAAGAAGGGTTAAGCCAATATGGTGGGAAAAAAATTGTTAGAGAAACCAAGAAAAGAGGGTGTCGCACAAATTTACAAAGACTTGTCGTTCTAGAAAGAGAACTAGTCGCATCAAGGTTATTCCCAACATTGACTAGGTTCTACTCCGTCCAACCCCCTAGTTCTTAATGAATATCATCTCCTGGAATATTCGAGGACTCAACAACCCCTCCAAGCACCATCTTATCAAAAAAAGGTTAGTTGAATATAAACCCTATATATTCTTTATGCAGGAGACAAAATGTACCAGTTCCTCCCCAGATACTATTAGACTCGCCTATGGAAAGGTTGTAGAACTATTGCAGTTGATACCAATGGGGCCTCTGGTGGTTAATCCAAATGGATGAGTTTCAAGCTTCTCGAAACTTTATCCAGGATTCTTTTCATCTTCTGGGCACAATCACTAGAGGGAATATTACAAATGTTTATTTTCCTCAGCAAATATTGAATAAAATCCAACTTTTGGATTCGCTAGATTCCCTCAAACCAACCCTCAGTCATCCTTTTTGGCTTCTAGGAGGAGATTTCAATATGATCATGAATCTTGAGAAAAAAAGGGGCGCAGAGCCTGTTTAGATATGGACAGTCTCATATTTAAAGATTCCATCCTAAACAACAATCTTATGGATCTATAGACTACTAATGGAATTTATACCTCGAACAACAAGCGGGGTGGCTATCAGCAAATCTCTTCAAGATTAAATAGATTCCTTATTTCAGATAACTTCTTTCGCTTTGGAGGGGATATTGCAAGTACCATTCTCCCTACTGCGGGATCAAACCACTGGCCTATTCAGCTTCACTGGACCCGTACGGGATCCTCTCGGGGTAGGCCCTTCAGATTTGAACAATTATGGTTCACCTACCCTGGCTTTAAAGATCTAGTCAACACTTGGTGGATAAGATTTTCCCCCTGTAATACCACAAAAATGCATCAATTCCAGATAAAGAAAAACTTAAGGACTAGAATCAGCATGTGTTTGGGAACATCAATCATAAAGGAAAATATTTGGCTCTGAACATGTCAAATATTCAACAGAAAATTATTGAGGAAGGTAGGTTAGAGGAAACAGATGTCCTTGAAGCTCGCCTCACTCAACTTCTGGCAGAAATCAGCATCAAGAAGAAATTTTGTGGAGGCAGAAATCTCATATAAATTGGCTCAAGGAAGGTGAACGTAATACAAAATTATTCCACAAATATATCATTCAGCACCGTATGCACAATCGAATTTCTGTGTTAAAGGACAGTAATGGAAATCGGTTGGAGATGCATGAGGAGATAGAGGAAGAACTTCTAACATTATTTAAGGATACTCTCAAGGAGCCCAATCTTTCCAGAGAAGATTCCATCGACCAAATCACTCGGCATATCCCAAGAATTGTCTCTTAGGAGCACAACCAAGTTTTGCTTCGCCCTACCACCCTCCTTGAGGTTGAATTTGCAGTTTTTCAACTGAAAGATGGTAAGGCACCCAAGCTGGATGGTTTCACTTCTAATTTCTTCCACCAATTTTGGGACATGATCAAGCTAGAGAAATGGGAAATTATGGAGGAATCTGCAATACTCAATGGATTCTCTCGGCTCTCAATGGTAATTTCCTTTCCCTGGATTCTAAGGAAGATAATGCATCCTCTCCAAGTAAGTATAGACCTATCGCCCTTTGCAATGCAATATACAAAATCATTTCAAAAATCATTGCTAATGGGCTCAAACCTCTTCTTCCTCTCCTTATCTCACCTGAGCAAACCGGCTATGTGGAAGGAAGACAAATTTTGGATGGAATTCTCCTCACCCATGAGATAATTCACTCTTTAAAGATCACAAAGAAACCTGGGATGCTCCTAAAGCTAGACTTATCTAAAGCCTTTGACAAGCTTAGCTGGAAATATATTAAGAAGGTTCTTCGAGCTTTTGGCTTTGGAGAACCCTGGATAAGATGGATTATGTCTCTTATATCTTCTACCTTATTCTCCATCCTAGTCAATGGCTACCCTTCGGAAACTTTTATGCCCACCAGAGGCATTAGGCAAGGGGATCCTTTATCCTCCTTCCTCTTTGTCATCATGGCGGAGGGTCTTGGTCATTCTTTGAAAGCAGTTGCACATTATACTTCCCTCAAAGGTATTTCCTTGCATAATGAAGAGCCTCATACTCACCAACAATTTTTGGATGATAATATGCTCATGGGATACCCTTCATTCCAAGAAGCTTGCTCTTTCAATTCTATTTTGGACACGTTCTCCCTTGCCTCTGGTACTACAATTAACGTTGGTAAATCCCAGAGATTATTTTTCAACACGCCAGCTTTAACTCAAAGGAACATTGCTCGTATTTTGGGTGTCTCTATTGCCTCTCTTCCCTCCAAATATTTGGGAACTGCCCTGATTGATTTTGCCATCAAGCATTCTTCCTGGAAAGAATTGCTTGACAAACTTGATCAACGACTCAGCTCCTAGACTTATCGCGCTTTGAATGTGGCAGGGAGTATTGTGCTAATCAAATATGTTTTGCATTTGATGCCCCTCTATATTTTCTCTATTCTAGCTGCTCCGAAATGGATCTTAAAATCTATGAGGAATCTGCAAAGAAATTTCCTCTGGGGAGGTAACAAAGGGAAGAGGAAGTGGGTGTTAGTTAAATGGACTAATGTTTGCACTCCCAAATATCAAGGAGTATTTGGGCTCAAGGATACGGAAGTCAGCAACGAAATTATGAATGCTCGCCTTTGGTGGAATTGGGTATCTAATCAGAACTCGCCTTGGGCTAAATTTTGGACCTCAAAGTATGCACAAGATTGGAATCCTAATGATTTGATTCGCTATGATCTGAACATTGGGAGCTCACCTATTTGGAATTCTGCTCGAAAACATAAGTATCTCATACAACTTCACAGTTTGTGGGAAATTCGTAATGGGCAACCGGCAATATTTTGGGAATATTTCTGGAAACGATTGCCCAGTCTTGCATCCTTCTTCAATTTGCCTTCTTGGAGTAATGTGTTGCAGCAGAGAGCTCACAACACTGTCAATCATTTCTAGGTTCAAACACCCCCTCTAAATTACTGAAATTGGAGTCACCCCAGCTCCTGGCTCTCATACTGGGATATGGAAAATCCTTCAGCCGCATGGGAGGAACTAACGAAATGAAGAATAAAGGTTCAAGAGGACTCTGATATCATCAGATGGGGATACATGACTAAAGGTTCCTTCTCTACGACAGAGGCCTATACTATCTTGTCTAGGTCGAATCAAACAACTCCTGACCTCATATGGCTCAATATCTGGAAGGCCAATCTTTGGCCCAAAGTGGATTCATTCCTATGGCTCCTCAACAAAACAAAAAAATCTCGCTCGGGACAATCCCATCAAGAGAGGGTTCATAGGGCCCTCACATTTCCCTCTTTGTCAGTGTGCGCCAGAATCTATTAACCATTTGCTGGATAATTTCCATTTTGCTAGTTTTTTGTGGGATAGAGTCACTAGCCTATTTAGAATATCGGATCATTCTCACGGGGACATTGTTGGTACAATTCGGAACTGGAAGGTTGACCCCTTCTCCAGCAAAATCATTAATATAATTTGGAAAATCATTCCAGGGTTTCTAGTTTGGGACATTTGGAAGGAACGAAATCAGAGAATCTTTAAGGATCATAGTAGCTCGATGGTGGTGGTTTGGGTTAAATTTTTTCATCACATCCAGGAAACTTTAGCTCTTCTCTAATGGGCGGATTCTGATCTCCCAACCTTTGCTACTGAAAAGCACATTTGGAATAATTGGGATTTGAATATCAAGAAGCTCAATATAGCTCCTTCAGGGAGAAATGGAAACGTTGACAGCCCTGACTCCTGGGAGGCACCTCCATCCGGCAGTTTCAAACTCAATTTTGATGGGGCTTCAAAAGGAAAATCGAGGGAAGCAGGTTTTGGAGGGGTTTTTAGGGACTCTCGTGGGAAGATTCTCCATATTTATTTTGGTAACATAAGCTAGGATAGCAACAATGCGGCGGAGCTCGAAGGTCTTCTTCATGGTATCCATATTGCCAAGTATCTTAATCTCTTTCCTCTCCAGGTGGAAGGAGACTCCAGGATCATAATTAATATGGCTATTCTCATTCTTCATGGCTCCAATCCGCCCAAGGTGTCCACCAGTTGGAGGCTTGGTGCTAGTCTTAGAATGTTGGCTAATGAGTTAAGAGATATCAATGCAACGACCTTTCTTCTTGTTCGCAAGAAGGCTAATGCTTTGGCATATTACTTGGCCAATAAAGGGGTAACCTCAGATCTCAGTGTGCATCTCTTCCCTTATGATGAAAATGACCTCTATTCTTCTTGCACTCAAATGGCTAATTAGGACCTGCAAACCCCAGATGTGGGTGCTTAAATGCATTAATAGAGGGCTCTTACTGTCCTGGCCCTTCGTGGTTTTTACATCAGGGAATAGGAGGAGGCAAGTGGCATGACTGCAGCCCTTGCAGCACGGGTACCTCCTCTCCCATGATATTCCTTGGCATGATTGTGTTAACCCTCCTCATCTTTCAAGGTACGAGCATTCATTTCTCACCACCCTCGTCATTATGAACAAGCTTGTTCTCCTTCGGCGTCTTCATTTGCGTTGGATGTGTGTGAGAATTTGCAGAGAGCTGGTTCGAAAGCATCCCTGGTTCGAGTTTGTGTTGCGTTGTGTTCTCTGGTTTGATTCCGCCATGCCGAGACAGCGTATGATTTCGAGGTGGGAGGGTGGTCGTGATGGTCGTGGGAAGAAAGCAATTGAGATCTCCATGGGGAATTTCGCGGAGGACATCTCGTGCCATATCTAGCAGCTGACAGATGATCTAGAGGCTCAAGGTATTGACCAGGATATGTCTTTGGAAGGTCATTACTGGCGTGCTAAAAACGTTCTAGTGCGTGCGTTATGGCAATAACAGCGTCAAAAGGAGGTTATGTGTTCCTTAATTCTCCATGCCAGTCACTCCCTGGTCCAATCAAGGCATGCCGCTGACATTCTGGCCAGAAATGTTGTGATAGCCTTTCCAATTGGCAGTCGTCTAGATTCTCTGAGCTAGGCTCTCCCTTCTAAGCTTCTCCCTCCTGCAACGAAGGTGGATGAGCTTCTGTCTAAATGTAAGAAGCTCAATAGGAAAGCTCTCAAGATCTTGGAAGATTGTAAGACTACTCGACCTAGTCCGAAGATTCTAGTCTGAAAAGGTAAGGGTCTTCCGGTTCATTTTCCATCCTCCTCCAGCAAACCTGAGGACTCTCTTCAAGGCGATTGTCTGATCATTAATGAACAGTCGGATGGGGATTTTCATGTGGAAGTGTCTACCTGGAATTCCGGTGGGGAAATTGACACATCTAAGAAGTCGACTAGGATAGCCATATAGCTCAATGCGCCCTCCTCGTCAAAAGTAGTTGTTGCCGACCTCCCGGACCTGAATGAAATCTCAGAGGCTGAGCATATTTTCAAGCCATAAGTTATGCTTCTTCAGGTGTTTGTGGTTTAATGCTATAGCTGTCAACAATCTTTATATTTGTGTTTATAAGGATATTTCGATATGGCGTAGAGGCCTTGTTTTCTCTTCCTTTTTGTCTGTCGACTGGTTTCCCAGTTTTGGGCAACATTTACATGGACAAGTTATGATTTTGGGTTGTTGGTTTTCTTTTACCGGGCAGCAATCCAACAATATGCTTATGATGGGATATCGAACAGGGAATGGCCAGTTCCTCCAGGCCACCCTATTTGATCTGAACTGTATCACTATTTTTGTACTATATGCCTTTACTATTAATAGAAATAGTCTTAATTACTAATATATATGTGTGTGTGTGTGTGTGTGTGTGTGTGTAAAAGAAATTGTTCAAGGGATCAAAATACGAATGTGCCACAACGTTCTAGTCGGAAATGCTAATTATTAGGATTGTTAATCTATTTCAATTTGCATGCCATTAACAAATTTGTCTAGTGGATTTTTTATTAGATTTGTTTACTTTTAAATTATATTTCTTTCCAACAACCTACTAAAGGCCAAATGAGAATATACTGAGCATAAAAGCACAAACAATACTTTTTGTCAATAATACACTAAATATATGTCATATACCTTAACCAACATGGAAAAATGTCCTTAAAATTATCCAAGTTTGCCATCATAACCTAAATGTTAATCTAGGCATATATTCACCAAGGCTCTTCCAACCTCTTTCATAATGGCGTGAGGAGAAATTTTACCTATCAAGGCATACATAATATTGTAATATATTCAACAATTGAGTAGATGCTTTTTAAGGAATCACAATAAAGAGAAGGAATCACAACAAAGAGGTCCCATGCCCTTTCTTCTAAGTGCACTAATTTCCACCTCTTTTGTAGAATCAATGGTGCATTTCATTTTGCATGCCATTAATGGATTTGTCTTTATTAGATTTCTTATTAGTTAACTCTTTTAACTTCTCTTTCATAGGAATTTTAGCATTCGTTGTTTGCAAGTAGTTTATCCACCTAATTAATGCCTTGCATCCATATATTGAGCAAGGAAGTGAAAATGAAAGTTTGTATCAATTACTCATTGAATATGAGTTCTATGCCCTATATACTATGGAAATTTGGTCTTATAATTTGGATGGCTTGCCTTCAAAACCTAACCCCTTGCTCACAACACATTTCATACATGCATCAAATAAACTATTATTTTTATTCCTCACAATTTTTGAGGAAAGATTTGTAAGAAAATCCTTTGCTCTATTTACTTCCTTTCTTGGATTAAATTTATATTATTTTGTTGCATTGCAAATTATGAATAAGTTGTAAATAAATTTAGCAACATGGAATATCGTATCCATCCATTTATCCTTCGACCCTTGCTAACCAAGGTCGCAATCTAATCATATCTTCCAAGGGGCATCAATCAATTAACTTAATTTTGCTTATAGTCTTTTGTTTTTGTAATTGATTCCAATATTCTATTAATAGCAAAAAGATATTACATCAAATACATATATTTATCAACATACCTAGAGAAACTAATCTGGGAAGTCATGCCTCCTACTAGGTATGACATCCTAAGATATCAGACACTAGAGGTGTTTAAGGGTTCTTCTTTCTTTCCCTTTCTCCTATGGACATCAACCCATCCTACATATTTACCAGTTACATCTGAGAAATATGTCATATCCTCATCTTTCAAAGAAATCTCCATCACTCTGCCCTCCTCAAAGTGTGGAACATATCTGTCACTATCTAAATTATCACTTGTGAGGTCGTTTTTTCCCAGTGGTTGTAGCCACAATTAGCGTTAATGAACTTTCATTCTCCATGGTCGGATAAATATTTTTCATTGAAGCTAGAGATGTGTCAACCGTGGGCAGCACAAGATCTTGGGAGGCTAGAGAATCAGGACGTGCCTTTTCCTGCTGAGGGTTGTCTTTCTTACTGCTTGTCGTGTTCTTGCCATTTGAATCTGCATTCTGACAATGCCAACCACAGTTGGGTTTTCATGGCTCCAGTGACCTTGACACTCCTTTAAGACATACATTCTGAAGATGTCAAGGCTGCTAACAATTTATGCATATCAAAGTTGTGTTTTCATAGTCTAGAGGTTGATGAATTTCCCTTCCTTCCCATTTTAGGATGATTTTATCTAAGAGACCTATACTTAAATCCAATTCAACACAGATTTGGATAAAACAGATTCAAATAAAAGAGATGAACCCACTAGTTATTCTCTCACTGTCTATTTTGACAAAGTGTCCAATAGCATTGCCAATTGTTTTACGAAATTCCGGTGTAATCCACTGAAGGGGTAAGTTTGGCAACCTTACCCAAACCGGAGTGGCCAAAGTCTTCATGAAGAGCAAGTTGAACTCAAGAAACCACGGTTGAATTGAGAGTCCCGCACGACCCCAAAACTAGGGGCCCCAATCAAAAACCCTTTATCGATCCTCCAAATCATTGAATACGACTATAAAATAACCTTTAGAACAATATAGCAGATCTATGTTCTTCATCCAATTCTGAAAAACCCACTCCCTGAGGGTAGAAGCTGAGGGTTAGAATCCATTAAAACGATAGATGACTGCATGCTTAATATAATGATGAATCTTTATCGTGGTGAAGAACGGATTCATCTAGATCGTTGGAGCTTCCAATGAATGTTCAACCATAGAGGTCTGGCCCGTAAGAGCCTTCAAGAATTGGGAGCTAGAGCCTACATTGAGAGCTTCTTTAAATGATTGGGGTTTTGAGGTAGAGGATGCCCCAATTCCTTTGGCACCTCCTTCCAATCTAGCAATGAGGGAGACAGAGGCATCCTTCTTAATGCCATCATCCCTGAGAGCATTTGCCAAATTTAATTGTCTGCCCTCATAGAGGATTCCGGTACTCCCCTATGGGATACATGTCAAGTGAAATATTTTGTTTGCAAGTGAAGATACAGCTCCCTGTTCACAAACCCCGAGAAACAGAGATTTTCCAGATAGGGTTTTAACAAATGTTGGGAATTTTTGAACGTCAAAAGCACCAAAACCATCCAACAGCTAAATGACATAAGAATCAAGAACTGAATGTACCCTCTTAGGAAGTTGATCAAAAATTTCATCAACCACTTTGCGGGAAGACTTTTGTTGCTAAGTAAACTACAATGACACCCCAAGTTCAAGGCCTCCCTAAAGCAACTCACTCAAAGCGTGAGGAAAAAAGCTGCCAGTTCTGGCGACCTATAGAGGTGTGGCGGGGGCTTGGTGAGCCTCTCTATATCCACTGCAGAGTCGATGCCATCATGTCAGGTCGATTCCCGCCTCAAGATTCAAACCTCGATCCATCGTTGGAAGCGAGCATCAGAACCCTAGTGTGGGGTGGCAGTGATGGAGGGTTTCAACTAGGCAGTGCTTTGTATCCTCATGGAAAAATTGGAAGCAGGATCTCATTGTCGATTCTCAATGATCCATTATTGGAAGCTAACAATGGATCCCTGGTGTGAAGGGCAACAATGATAGCAAGTTTCAAATGGGCAGTGCTCTGTGTCGTCATTGAAGAATTAGAGGTGATACTCAGCGAAACTTGAGAAAATTAAATAAAATTATCTATATGCCTCTTTTCATTCAAGCCCTATGATTGCTAATTGTGCTTATAGTCACATCTGCCTTAAGGTATAACCTTGGTGTTTCATTAACCCAAGGTATGGAACACTTGTATGGTAAAATTGATATGTAATCAAGAAATTGATAACATCGAGCTTTTGTTTTCCTGATAAAAGTTTTAATGTTCAACGAAACTTGGCCCTATTGTTTAGTCACTTAAATCCATCTTATTACCAATGTGAAACATATTCCTCAAAGACAAATAACTATTGCTTCAACTATTATGTATTTAGAAACTAATCCCTAAGACTACAACTATGCATTTTCCATCTAACTTAAAAGTTCTCAAACTCCTATTGTGTTGGTGTGTATACCTGCCATTCAATAGTTTACAACAAGCCATTCACGTTGGACAACCAAAAAACATATTTAAGCATACTAAAACTGAATCTAAACTAGAGAAACTCATATTGTGAAAATTCTAGCAATAAAGATAAATGATTTCTTATCACTTCAAAATATAGAAAATGACTTATCACTTCAAAATATAGATATTTATAAAGTTGCAACTCTTTTAGAGCATAGAAAGTTGCCACGACTCTCTCCAAAATTTTACCTCTCAAACTCTATTTTTGTTATTTTGAATATAGAATTGCTCTACCCTAAACATATCCAATGTGAGGAATACAATCCCTCAACTATGGATTCATTTTGACCATTTCTATTTAGAAAAATAGGTCAGATTATTTCTATCTTATTAGGGAAACATGTGGTTCTGGACCTCTAACAAAATATGATACAAGATATAGAACCTTTTCACATTGATGAAATATAACAAACAAAATGGTTCAACTTTGCCCAAATCCTGGTACTCCATTGGATCAATCTATTATTTCCTTTACTTTTATGATGAATCAATTGAAACAAAAAATCTATCAATTGAAAGTGAGGGAACACAAACATATTTTCAACATCACGGGTGGACTCCCATCATTTGTATTGAACCACTATCTATTCATGCAAATATGATCTTCTAATCAATATACAATTAATTATGTGTTGTATCTACACTAAGATGTTGGTCTCCTCCAATGTTTCCATTTTCGGCTTTGTCCCCTTTTATGTTGTCACAAAAATGGATACAACATGAAAGTCTCATTGGATGATGAAAGACATACAACTTTCCATCTTCTATGGAAGGTATTGATGTCCTTGCCTCCCTTCTCCTATCATGCCTTCCACCTCTCATGAATTCTCCAACCATCCAAAAATATCGAAGGGAACAAATTTCTTTTAGAAAGTTTGGCAAAGAAAATAGAGGTCTTTTGTTGAAAATGTAGACATATGAAAATAAGTCTCAAATGTTTACAGTCAAAATTTGAACTCCAACATATATTTACATGTGGGGAGGATATCTTGTACTAAAAATTTCATATCCAACGGACATTAGTAAATCATGCTGGATTTGTATTTTTTTGGAGTTTATATATTCTAAGAGTTAAGCTATAAAAATTAGCTTGAAATGTAAACACATGTAAAGACATGCATATTATAATCCAAATTTGATTAGAGTCCAACTTCCACTTTCAATTATTTTCAAAATATATTGATATATTGTGTTATTATGCAATCTCTAATACGATAATTAACTGGTTGTGGTTTTAAATACATGCATCTTATAATCGAATTTTGTGGTTTTAAATATCTGCATATTATAATCAAAATCAAAATTCGAATAGAGTCCAACTTCCGCTTTCAATTATTTTCTAAATATATTGATGTCTTATATTATTATGCAACCTCTAGTACGATAATTAACTGAGCACACAGTCACGAAGTGTTAACCACTGAACTTTGGCATCCCTTGAGAGGTTTGGGATGGCCACAAATAATTCGTGTGAAGGATGCACCACGAATAACTTAAGGATGACACACCCCCTGAGTCTAACAAGGAGTACACTGCAAACTAACTCCACTTCGTGTACAAATGCCAGTCTTGACAGCAATTTATTCAAAACCAAGTCACCAATATAATTAAGTAAATCATAAATAAAAGTAGATATTGCATTTACGGAGTCCCTCAATCATGAAAAAATCATAACCTATTCAAGAGAGCTCTTGCATTGCGAGTGGGGAGGTCATAGTCATAACCATAGGTGGGAGACAACTGAGCAAAAGACTCGTGTATCTTCAATCTTAATGTGTGGTTCTTTAACAACCAATATCAATTGCATGCAAATGTACCACTGTACATGGTTAAGCATTTTGTTGGCTGATTGCCCACGTATGTGATATCTTTGGTGTCAATAGCAAGCTGGCATGCTATTTCAGGATTCTCATAATAATTTGTTTAAGATCATAATGATGACCAGTAACCTTCAGAAATTGAAAATCCAGTATCAGAAAAAGGGAGGCTTTCCGGGAATTCACCACCCATGACTGCTGCAAATGCTGGAAGTTCACAGCCTAATAATTGCATGGATTTATTTATGAAACCTATTTGTCTGTTCACACGCAAAGGAGTCACAAAATATTGATTAAAAACTGAACTGAAATGGTTCTCACAGATGACAGAATACTGGGAGCTCAACTAACATAAACATTATGGCTTCTGTATGCACAATCAACAAAGTGCACAAAACAGCTATGTGACTATTTGCTGTTACGGATACATTTCTCCTATTTAAAAGGACTTTCCAACTCATTTAGAGAGAGATGTAAAAACAGCAAGCACAATAAGCGGGGTCAAGTCAAAATAACAGTTTTACGCATATAGGAAAATTCTACAATTTTCCATACTCACAAACATTACTATTGCAAACATGTATTAAC
Source organism: Pinus albicaulis (assembly GCA_034641835.2). NCBI lineage: Eukaryota > Viridiplantae > Streptophyta > Pinopsida > Pinales > Pinaceae > Pinus > Pinus albicaulis. The sequence continues at coordinate 832,471,970 of CM076574.1, forward strand.
AATCTAACCCCAAATCCAAAAAGTAGGGCCAATATTAACAAAAAAATAAATTAGATGAAGAACGCATGCAGCACTTAAGTAATCAAGCCTTGCAGATATCCACAAGAATCAATCCTCTTACATTAAAGCCTAAAAACGCAACAAAAATTCAAGGCAGGATCCATTGCCAATTTTTTTTGTAAATTCTTTTGTGAGAACCTAAACTAACTTCCTTCACCACGCGTCAATAGGGACCTTGTTGGAATATCATACAACGTTGCTATCATACTTTTCTCATTACTTTTGCTCAAGAGTCTGCAGTCCGGTTTCCATCAGCCACCCAATACTTTTTCACAGCTATCAATATTTTTTCAGGAACAAGAGGTCCATCTTCGTGGTCCACCAGCTTACTATCCCATCTAATACCACCTAACACTTTTTTCACCCTGTTCAAAACATCAACATTGTCTCGAAGTATGACTGCACCCTCTGGCCGCAAAATACGATCCATCTCTAAGAGAATGTCCTCTATGTCGCACCTGTCCAAAAGCAAAAGGTCCTAATCATAAATCAAATCATGTAGCAAACTAAATCAAACAAAATTATTCCATGCATCATTGAGAGAAAAGGGCCACATTTTCCTTGATATAAGGGCTACACAGTTGCCATTGTTAGGTAAGAACTGGTATACTGCAAAATGTAGCTTCCAACAAATAACATGTCATGGAAAGGTTTTTGTGTAATATGATCTGAGCAATAAGCTTTAATACCGTTCAATAAAGCCCTAAAACAAGAAATATAATTGACAAAAATCAGTTTGGTTCATACCATGATCATATTTTACTTGTCTAGGTGTTTTAATTTTATATTTTCTATATTGCGATTTGATGTACAAGTAAAACATGTGGGAAGGCATAGAGTCGGTGCTTGTTTCCTTGTTTATTTAACATCCATTGGATTGGTTAGTTGAATTTAGTTGAATTTTAAAACAAGTAGGTTCACTTTTTTTGGATCTCCAGTGAATTTTCATTGTGAATTTCCATGGAACCATAGGATTCAGATTGCTTTCTTGGACTGTTAATTCATTCCTATTCAGTATCTTGGAACTGCAAAGAATTTTCTATTATAAATTTCTGAATTTCCCAAAGGACAATTCACATTAAGTTGAATTCATAATAACCACCGTTATTTCTAATACTGTCGTGGGCCGGGAACTTTAGAAGTATGTAATCTTCACCGTCTACTACTTTGTGCATACATTATTTCCTGTGTGTTTCTGATTTCGTCCTAAAACTCCATTATGGAGGTTAAGCAACTCAGTTCTAATGTTGTCAGTGCCTTTCCCTTGCTCATAACACTAACAGGGACTGTGACCCTTCATCTATCTCAAGGTCAAGTCCTCTGTTTACAAGATGTGTTGTACGTAGCCAATTTGAAGAAGAACCTTGTGTCTATTTCGGCAATGGAAGACAAAGAGTTCAAGGTGACATTCGTTGATGGAAAGGTACGTATCTAGAAGAAGAACTTCAAGGAAGCTCTTACTATTGGTTTTAGAGTTGATACACTCTACCAGGTTGGAGGAAGTCCATTGGGGGCTATGTCATGTGATACAACTCTTCAAATAGAGTTATGGCACCGGAGGTTTGCACACCTTCATTACAAAGCCCTTCCCGAAGCAAGGAAGGTGGTGACAAGGATGCCTGAATTTAAAGATGATCATGAAGGTATATGTCAGGGTTGTGCCGAAGGGAAGCATACAAGGGGACCATTCCCCTCAAGTGTCACAAAGACAATTGATATCTTGCAGTTGATATATTATGATTTATTTGATATGTTGCCTGTGACATCCTTGGGAGGATGTTCCTATTACATGACTTTCACAGATGACTTCTCCCGCAAGACCTGGATATATTTCTTGAAGAAGAAGGACGAAGCATTCAAATGGTTTCGTACCTTCAAAACCTTGGTGGAAAATCAAACCGAGAGGAGAATCAAAGTTTTGAGGATCGACAATGGAACCGAGTATGAGTCAAATGAGTTCAATGACTTTTGCAGAGAAGCTAGCATTAAGAGGGAGATCACAACTGCATATACTCCTGAGCAAAATGGCGTTGCTGAAAAAAAGAATAGGAACATTGTGGAAGTTGCCCGTGCCATGCTATGTGGCCAAGGTCTTCTGAAGTTTCTATGGGGAGAAGTTGCGAACACTATTGTGTATGTTCAAAATAGATGCCCACATTTCGCTCTGGACTCCAAAACTCCCGAAGAAGTCTTCTCTGGTAAAAAACCTGATGTTTCTCATTTTAGAGTTTTTGGTTGCCTGTTTACTTTCATGTGCCAAAAGAAAGGAGAATCAAGTTGGATGCTTCTAGAAAAAAGGGAATGTTTGTGGGCTCCAAGAAGTTATCCCCAAGCCCCCTAGAGCTCCTAGAGCTCATAGTCCAACTCAAGCGGGCCCTCAAAATAGGGTCTGTCCACGATACCAAGCTTCTCACGGAAGGTTAAAAATTTGACCTTCCCCAGGGGCTTCGTGAGAATATTTGTGACCTGCTCATCAGTCCCAATGTGATGGAGCCTTACGGCGCCTCATTATACCATGCCCCGGACAAAGTGGTACCTAATATCAATGTGCTTGGATTGGTCATGGAACACGGGATTCTCAAAAAGACGAATCCCACTCTGGTTATCACAAGGGATAACTGTGGTATCTAGCACATGTCCAAGACTCCAAACAGCTAATTGAAAAGCTTTCTCAACCAAACAGCTTCACAACAGGCCATACTCACTGCAATGTATTCGGCCTCAGCGATGCTCAAAGCAACCGATTTCTGCTTCCTGCTCATCCAACATATCGAAGCAGAACCAAGAGTGAAGCAACATCCAGTTGTGCTCTTACGATCCACCTCATTGCCTACCCAATCAACATCGATATATCCATGGAGCCTCATATTCTCGTCAGTGTATCTCAGCCCATGGTTGATTGTGCCCCGAAAATATCTCAAGAGATTATTGGCACCAATCCAGTGAATGTGATGAGGCTCAACCATGTATTGACTCAACGTGTTCACTGCAAAACATATGTCCGTACGTGAGTTCACTAAGAACATCAAGTCCCCCACGAGTTGACGACACTCAGTGAGATTTCCCAACTCGGGCCTAGCAGCACTTCCACACAACTTCTTAAAGTTGAGTTCCATCGGAGTAGTCACGGACTTGCAATCCACCATCCCAAATTTCTCCAGCAACTTCACGACATATTTTCCTTGAGAAAGGAAAATCTCACATGGCCTTTGCCAGACCTCCAAGCGTAGGAAATAGTGCATCAGTCCTAGGTCTTTCATCTCGAACTAGGAAGCTAGCTCCCTCTTACATTGATGAATGAGAGGGTCAGCACCTGTCAGGAAGAGATCGTCCACATAGAGGACCAGAATGAGAGGTCTTTTTTTATCAACCTTAAATAAAGGTTTGGATCAGCATCACTTCGAGTGAAGCCCAGCTTCATCGAGTAGCTATCGATCCTCTCATACCAAGCCCTAGGGCTTGCTTCAACCCATAGAGGGATTTCTTCAACCTGCATACATATGTGTCTCTATATTGGACTTCGAACCCTAGAGGTTGCTCCACATAAACTTCTTCTTTGATTGAACCATTTAAAAAGGCATTCTTCACATCCATCTAATGGAGACTCCATCCTTGCGTTGCAGCAAAGGCAATGATCGATCGGATGGTGGTATAGCGGGTAATAGGTGCAAATATATCATCATAATCTGTGCCTTCCTTTGGAAAGAAGTCTCGAGCAACAAATCTTGCCTTGTACTTTTTAGCACTTCCATTGGCTCCTTGCTTGATCTTGTACAGCCATTTCGAGGTGACAACAGATTTGTCCTTCGGTCTCGGGACCACATCCCAGACATCATTCTTCATAATAGACTCATATTCTTCATGCATAGCATCCTTCCAAACTTGATGCTTTACGGCTTCTTCAAATGTTCCAGACTCAAATTGTATAATAGTACTCATGGTTGCTAGGTACCCTTGATACCTATTCGACTTCTTACTTTCAAGAAATGTTCCCCTTGGAGCAATATGTCTCTCGGCATCTTCGAGAGTGTCTCTTAGCCATGAAGGTCCTCTTTTTATTTGAAGGGGATGGATCTATATCATCCATCAGAGCTTCAACATCGGGCATCGGTTCAACCTTCGGTTCTTCCTGCCTTCTAGCTTCTTCTTCTTCTTTGTCTTCCTTTGAGATAGGAGTATTTCTAACTTTCGTGAGGGCAGCATCTTCATCAAAGGTGACATCATGGCATATCTCCACTTCTCTTTGACCAAGCACACAGATTCTATATGCCTTCGAGGTTTCGTTGTAGCCCACAAAAATTCCCTTCTTTCCAGAAGCATCCAGCTTGCTCCTCTTTTCTTTTGGCACATGAAAATAAACGGGACTTCCAAAAACTCTAAAATGAGAGACATCGGGCTTCTTACCAAAGAAGACTTCTTCGAGAGTTTTAGAGTCCAATGCGGAATGTGGGCATCTATTTTAAACATAAATAGCAGTGTTGGCAGCTTCTCCCCATAGAAACTTCGAAAGACCTTGGTCATAAAGCATGGCACGGGCAGCGTCCAAAATGGTTCTATTCTTCCTTTCAACAACACCATTTTGCTCGGGAGTATACACAATGGTGGTCTCCCTCTTAATGACAACTTCCCTGCAATAGTCATTGAATTCATTTGACTCATACTCAATCCCATTATCGGTCCTCAAAATTTTGATCTTCTTCCCTGTTTGATTTTCAACCAAGGCCTTGAAGGTACAAAACCATTTGAATGCTTCGTCCTTCTTCTTCAAGAAATATATCCAAGTCTTGCGGGAGAAGTCATCTATAAAACTGATATAACATAAGCATCCTCCCAAGGATGTTACGAGCAGCATATCAGATAGATCAGAATGTACCAATTGCAAAATATCGATTGTCCTCGTGACACTTAAGGGGAATGGTCCCCTTGTATGCTTTCCTTCGGCACAACCCTGACATACACCTTCATGATCATCTTTGCATTCGGGCATCCCTGTCACCACCTTCCTTGCTTCGGGAAGGGGTTTGAAATAAAGGTGTACAAACCTTCGATGCCATAGCTCGGATTGAAGGGTTGTGTCACATGTCATGGCCCCCAGCAGACTTCCACCAACCTGATAGAGTGTATCAATTCTAAAACCATACGTGAACGCTTCTTTGAAATTCCTCTTCCAAATGCGTACCTTTCCATCGATGAATGCCACCTTGAATCCTTTGTCTTTCATTGCCGAGATAGACACTAGATTCTTCTTCAAGTCAGGTACGTACAACACATCTTGCAAGCGGAGGACTTGACCTTGATTTAGATGAAGGGTCACAGTCCCTGTCCCTTTTACGGGATAGGTGGCATTGTCTCCAAGGATAATTTCCAAATTAGTATCATTTTCAATCAAATCAGAGAGGGCTTCCTTGTATCAAGTGAAGTGCCTTGAGGCACCACTATCAATCAACCAATTATCCAGCGTATCGGAAGGAGATGCAGCAGAGAGGGCAGATATAAGAATATATTCATGTTTCCTATCAACAACATTAGATTCATCGTACTTGGAATTTCTTGACCTCTTGAAAGGTTGCCCATTTACACTTCAATCTGAGGGAGCCTTCCTCTTTCCTTTGAATCTGTTGTTCCTTTGATTTCCATTCCCCCTTAAGTTGTTGTTGTCATCATCTCTAGGAGAGTCCCTTTTATTGGGGCACTCTCTTGCATAGTGACCAAACTTGTTACAAGTGTAACATCTTCTTTTTCTTCCTTTGGGACCCGCTCTTCCATAGTTTTGATTTCTTGGACCACCAATGTTCCTCTTCTTTGCATGAGCGGTGAAGGCAATAGGGTCACCTCCATTCCCATTCGAGGGATGGTCTCTCTCCATCAGCCTTCTCTCGTCTTGAGTGCATCTTGTCAACAATTCATCGAAATCGAGAATCACATTGTTATTAAGAATCGTAGTATTAAATACATACCAGTCTTGGGGAGTCCTTCAAGAGCAATGAGGATGAGCTCTTGGTCAGCTACTTCTTCTCCAATAGCTAGGAGATCATTCCTGATTTCTGTGAGCCTCATAAAATAGCATTGAATGGATTCATCTTTGCCTTTTTTAATATTCTTCAACATATTTTTGAAGAAGAGAACTTGATTAGCATTTTTGGCCCTAAACATGCTAACCAACTTATCATACATCTCTTTAGATGTGACCAGCTCGGAGATATAAGCAACCAAGTGCTTATGTATAGAATCCTCGATAATCATCTTTACCTTGATTTCCCCATTTCTATACTTCGTCTTTGTGGCAGCCGACGCATTTGATGGAGGCTCATTTATCTTCCTCTGCACATAATCCATGACATCTTGAACTTCCAATATCAAATCCAAAGACATCTTCCAAGCATGATAATCAGACTTATCAGTCAACTTATCATCAAATTTGAAACCCATGTAGGTTAAGGAGGCCATTTTTCCTTGATAAGATAACTTCTTTGGTGATTACTTTTCACACTAAATTGGGCTTTGTCTTCTCCTCAGCTCTAATACCATGTAAAATTAGATAACCATGGTATGTTCTATGCTTAATGCAATTTTACTTCAATCTTTCTTATAGGCCCAATTCAATTTAGCAATCACATAAACATGAAAGTAAAACGTTGATAGAACATAATAATAGATCAACACAAGAGAAGCCAAATAATATATTAGAATTTGTAATTCTTCTTGTCCAACAAATACAGAGGAATGTTTGTTACAGCAGTCAACAGGATGCCCTAACCAGCAAAGACTTAGGCTAGCCAAACCAGCTCTTCCAACATACAAGATCAGCCTTCCTCCAGGAGTCTCACACACACATCAAAGACAGCTCCCAAACTGGCAACCCAAGTCAACACAAACTAGTCAACGATGCGGTCAAAGTCAATGTTTGACCTCGATTTTTGTTCCCAACAGCATGGCCTCCAAAAATCAGAATTTTTGTGCTAAAACCACAGTCAAACTTCAAGGGTTGACCCAGAGTCAACACTGGTTAATGTTGTTCAGAAAGCCCTAAAAATAGTCCAAAATTTTCCAGCTTCAAATTCACACGTGGGAGAGAGAAAGAAGACTCCAAAGGTTGTACAAACCAATCAAATGAAGAGGAATATGTGTGATGATGATATGATGATGAAATGAGCATCATCTCTCTCCAATTTATATCCATCAATGAGGGTGTGTGACACATCTTTTGGGGCTTGTGAGCCTACATTACAAATCTACCCGACCTTGACAATTTACACACGTGTCAAAAATAAAATCAAAATATAAGTTTTGCTCATCCAAACAAGATGATCTTTAGATCAATCTTGCACCTCTCCAAAAGAAGAATCCAACAAAAATATCATCATCATCATCATATGAGCAATGCAACATGGATTTCGAAACTAGTTGCCCAAAATTAACAACTTCTTAGAATTCCTTACAGCCTTCTTCGTTTCACTGTCAAGTCACCAACTTCTGCACTGTATAGATACTCCTTTCCTTCATTGTAGAATCTCCTCCTTACGCACTGCAACTTCGGACCCTAGTTCAAGACCTTAACTATGAGGATGTACCCAAGACAAAACCTTCTTTCTTACGTTGGACTCCTTCTTTTACCTTCGTTGTATAGGCATCATCCTCGCACCAAATCACAGTCCCTTAGCTTGCATATAATTGCAGAACTAATCCGAACTTGTAGTCTCTGTTTTCTTATCTGAAGTCTCAGAGAGATCCAAGTCATTCTTCCTGTAGTGACCCATCCGAAACAAAAATGTTTGAACTGTGTGCTGACTAACCCATCCGAAAATCACAGAGGTATCCCACCGCAAAACTCAAAGAGGAATTCCGGCAATCTATCCTTCTATGGTGACTGAGGTTCCTTTATATAGTTGTTGCCACCTATAATGAGCCGACATGACCTATTGAATAGTTGTGTCTTCTTCTTCGAGCCGACTTGAGTTTTTCTCATTCATTTGGTTTGAGGCCGACTTCAAGGAGATAGTGACAAGGTCTTGGAGCATACAATTACATCAATCATTTGTCCTTTACATGGGTGTAACATGACTTCATATACATGACTCTAATTATAATTATGACAAGATGACAAACCCCAAAAGACATCAAGAAGAAGTCTTTGACCTATAATAAAAACTTCTTGCTCATGAAACCCATGAGGCAAGCATTACAAAAATACATTTTATTATCTTTGTCTTCTTCGTTACATAAATTCATAATTACAATTCATTATGAACACCGAACCTAGTTCCACTTTCAAACATTGTTTTCGCAGTGCCTAGACATTTTGTGCGACAATAGTATCTACTATTGACAAATAATTGTTTATTAGGATGAAATTGGTCTCTTTGTTGGAATAAAGTAATTGGTTTCATCTTAACAGAGTAACTAATCCTCCAACAACAGTTAGAATCCTAGCAGATGCTTGACTAGTGATCCAGGATTACCAAACGAGCTTTGAATGCGCACCTAAATAACCCCCCTAATTTTTATCAACTAAAATAGATAAGAAAAAATACAAATATCTGACTAGTTGGGAGGAAGATAAACTCATTACTCATGAATGGCCAAAATGGAAACAGATCCCCTGAGGTTGAAAAAACTCATGGTATGGATGATTTATTTTCGCCCTCTATTCCAATTTCCATATAAAATATTGATTGACAAATAAAAAGGCTACAAGCGTAACATTATGGATTTAAAACATCCAAAACACAATTTTCTAGTTGCTAAAACATTTGCTCTCCCCTCTAGGTTTAAAAATTAAAACTGAACTTCAAGTTGCACCTCAGTTTTCTTACTCGTTATATGACAGTATTGTTGATAAGTGTAACTAGGTTCGATCTTCATAATGACGTGTAAGAAGAAAAATAAAATTATTATTGTAATGCTTGTCTCATGGGTTTCATGAGCAAGGAATTTTATTTTTAGTGATGGCTCCCGTTATGAGCCTTTAGGATTTGTCATCTAGTCATAAAAGTCAATTTGACTCTATGTCACGTATGAAGGACCCTTCTTAGGCATATTACATTTTGTGTCAGTCATTAAATAAGTATGAAAGCCCTCCAAGACAAGCACAAGACCTATCCTTCATGTTGGCTACTAAATGGAGTAAATATTCTACGCAAAAGAGACATGTCGGTTCACCCTCATCAAGTCGGCTTATCATAGACTCCAACCACTATAAATAGGGCAGCTCGGCATCATTTCAGGCAAAAATTTGTGGTCAAGGTTTGCAGTGGAAAGAAGTGCGAAAAGGCCATCAAGAAGAAGCCTTCTAACCAGTGACGAGGAGGAAAGGAGCAACGAGGTCTTTTGGCATTGGTTTGGAACTGTTTCTTGGGCAAACAACTTCACGCGTGTGTCAGAAACTAGGGTTTCTACAGTGGGTATTTCTGACGTAATAAACGGCAAGAAAAGGATCTCCAAATATGTCCTATTGTTGGCCGAGTTCATCTAGAGAAGCTTTCAAGTATAATTAAGGAAGGAATCACCTCCTAACTTGTCTCTACTTCTCACACGTGTAATATTGCAGCAGTGTGAATCGCAGATCTATGGAAAAAGAGGCCGAAGTTTCAGGGTAGCAGAGAAGCGCAGAAGGAGAATTTTGACTTGCGTTGACTTCTGCAAGGAAGAGAAACAGCAAAGAAAAAGAACTTGTGTCTTGGTCTTGGAGTGGAAAATAGGTCAAGGGTCTTGGTCTTGGTATTCGTTAATTGAAGACTACAAGAAGAAGAATTTGTTCAGGTTTTCCTCTCAAGTGGGAGAGGTTTTGGCCCTTGTTGATTGCCTATATTTTGTGTCTCTTGTCTCTTTATGGTTTATGCGTAGTTGTTTGATGAAGAAGAACACTAATAATCTAAGAAAGAGAAGATTCTAATCCAAGAAAGTAAAAAGCATTCACAAGCAGTTATCATAAGAAGAGAAATCACCTAATACTTGATGCCCTAGATTTCTCAACAAGTATGGGAGTGATGGCCCACCCAATCCTTTAGCTTTGTTTTCAATATAACTAATAGGCATGGAAAAGATGATGAAATAAAAGAACTGCCCCAACTAAAAAATCAATAAATAGAAAAAGCATCGAGATGCTTTCTTAACCCCTTTCCAAAGATTCCAGATCCATCAACAGTTTTGAAAATCCTTGATATAAATTTCCCGGTGAAAGAGAAAATGAATCCAACATTTTGACACACATTCAGATACTACATTCCAAAATAAGTGATGCTACACTAGCCTGCATGCCACAATTGCAGTACCTTGCACAAGGATTGTTGCCAAGATATCACTGATGATTGTTTAGTACCTAGTGTTCAGTTACTGAATATGTCTCAGCATTAGTATTACATTTCACAAGGGAGATTCAAACAAACCAAGAAGAGATTTATTTTGATCTTCATGGCGCTGTAAAAGGTCTAAAATATTATCATGGTAACAGGACTCGCTGAAATTCAACATGTTTTTATAAGTTCATTCATGTCGTCAATTTCTCCACTCTAGTAAGGAAACTCAGTCATACTCGTCATACAAAGTGGAAGGCAGGATGCACAGTTTCTGAAGAAATCGGTCATTATGTTGTGGGGGAATATCAGCTCCTACTTTTTAAAAAAATTTATAACCCCTAAATTAATAACAAGGGTCCAGTGGAAATGTTGTGTATCAATGTTTGTTAAATATTTAGCTAGTACTTCATAAGTGTCCTAGTTGTAGGTTAGTGATTTTAAGTCGATGATTTTGGTAGCAGCAAAAGGTTTATGAAGTTGAACCATGGTTTTGTTGTACCCACTAATTTCTATAAATCAAAATAAGGTCAATGCCTAAACATGGTCTCAAATTTGTTCTTCAATTGGTTTTTCCAACATACTCCCCGTACTCTTTGTATCTAAGAGAGAAGAATATATAGTTCCCATTACTGGGCAGGATTGTAATCCACATTAACTCCCGAGAGGACGTAAGGGAATTCAACCAGCTCATTTTATCTGGTACTTGGGCATTCCCTTCAGCATAAATATTTCACCACTAGTTAGATATGGTCCCTGCACACATTTGAAAAAAAGTTGTCAACATAGATTCATTCCTCAAATGGTTTTGCCACCAGCATAGATCCGTTTTAAGTACAGATCTAACAAGAGCCGAGAGGGATCAAGAATCAAATTTCTTCACGTGCGAACTTCTTTGAGAGTGAAAAATACAATGTGTAATTTTTCATTGTTTAAATTGTATTTTTGAATGCTATATAGAGTACATAACTACTTCAAACGTTTTAACCAATGAAGCGAACATCGCGATTAAATCGCATTTTTTTTTTTTTAAATACGATTTTTTCAGTAAAACAATAAAATTCAGTGATTTTTTGGGCGATTTTTTCGAAGAAAAAATATCGCTACTTGATTAGAAAAAATCGTGGGCCCGTCAAATAGTGACCCAATAAGTTCAAAAATCAATTTTTTTTGGTCATTTTTTGCAAACAGAGGGCAAGAAAGAGAGCTAAGGAGGAGGAGAAGTCATCTACAAGGGCAAGAGAGTTTCTTCAATTTTGGACCAAGTTTCTTCAGCAAAACGTTTTTTCCAGGTATGGGCATCAAATTTGACCATTTTTTTTGTTTTTTTCTTGTTCTTCCAAGGGTTTCTATCACCCATGTATTTTCCATCATTTTTGTTTGCATTTGGTTGTGTTTTTTTTTTTTTGTGGAAAGGGTTTATTTTGGTCAAAAATGCAAAAATTTGGTTGTTAGATTTATTTTTTTCATTTCTTCTTGTGCTTCTAGTTTCTTTCTAATATTTTTGCTTGGGTTTGAATGTGTATTTTTTCCCATTATTGTTGCATTGAGTTGAGGGGTTTTTTTTGTGAAAAAAGTTCAAAATGTTGTATGTAAAATTGTAATTTTTTTTTTAAACTTGCAATTATTCTTGCGCTTTAGGTTCAAAGTTCAAACTTCATCTTACAGTAAAACTCAAGAGTTCAACAAATTTACAAACATGCCAAGGAAATTGGACTCTATGTGGGAATTTGGTGAACCTGATGAGAGGGTTTGACAAATCAAATTTAACTTGCAAGTTATGTGGGAACCACACAACAAGGGGGGTATACAGATTGAAATACCACCTTGCACAAGTTCCTGGACATGAGGTAGGGCCTTTCACAAATACCAATCCAGAAATAATCCAAAGAGCCCTCAAATCATTGGAAAAAATAGAAACAACTAAACTTAGCAAGGCGGCTCTTACGAGTCAAATAGCAGGGTGTCAAAGTGATCGTGAAAGTGGTAGAGGTTTTTCACCATCAGCATCTTCTATACCCAACCTCGCAGTTGTCTCATCATATTTTGTTCCTAGAACCACACCCAGTGCACAACCATCTATCTCCTCAATTATTAGAAAAAGAGAAAAGGAAGAAGCTGACAAGTTGTTAGGCAAGCTTTTTCTTTGGAGTGATATTCCTTTCAGTGTTGCCAGGAACAATCCATTTTACCAGGTTGCGATTGATGTTATCACTGTTGTTGGCCCATGATACAAAACCCCTTCATATGATGACTATAGAGGGCGCATTCTTCAAAATGGAGGAGTTAAGGGCATCATGGGAAGTCACGGGATGCAAAGTGATGTCAAATGGTTGGACTGATCAAAAGGGTAGAACCCTTATTAACTTCTTGGTCAACTGTCCCGAGGGGGCAATATTTATGAAATCTGTTGATGCATCTAAACATATCAAAAATGCACGATTATTATATGATTTATTGGATGTGTTCATTCTGGAGGTGGGTCCACAAAATGTTGTCCAAGTCATAACAGACAACGCTACAAATTATGTTGTTGTTGGAAATATGCTTATGGGGAGGCATCCTAGCATATTTTGAACACCTTATGCTGCACACTGCATTGATTTGATATTGGACGACATAGGAAAAATTCCTTCTGTCAAAGATATTGTCGAATCATGAAAAGAGCATTACCGAAATTATATATAATCACACATATGTGCTTCATTTGATGAGAACATTCACCAACAAGAAGGAATTGGCGCGCCCTGCTATTACACGATTTTCCATTAGTTTCATATCTCTTCAATCCCTCTTGAATTCTACATGGGATTTGAAGAGAATGTTTCTTTCAGAGGAGTGGCGTGCTTTGACATACAGCCGCAAACCAGAGGGAAAGGCCATATGCAGGTTGGTTTCATATCAAGAAAGCTTCATTACTGAACCTTTGATAAAGGTTCTTATATTAGTTGATGGTGAGAAGCCCACAATGGGCTACTTGTATGAGGCAATGAATAGGGCCAAAGAAGTCATTCGGAGCTACTATGAAGATAAGGGGGATGAGGGGTTTCAGAAACAATTTATTGTATGGGAAGTGATTGATGAGCGATGGAACAACACACTCCATCGTCCCATTCATGCTGCATGGATCTTCTTGAACCCCGAATTTGCTTATTCCCGTGGTTTCTTATTTGATGCTGAGGTCATGGATGGCTTTTTCACTTGTGTTCAAAATATGGTGCCATCTCCATTAGAACGTGCAGATATCTCCAAAGAAATGGAGATATACAGAATGGTAAGTGGCACATTAAGCTTTGAATGGTTGTCCGGGATAGGAATACTAAAATGCCAGGTAAAATTTAGTTTGTTTCAAAATTCATTGACTCTTCAAGTTCATAACTTCATACTTTGCTTCAACTTTCAATTTTCAAATTTTCATTATTTTAAAATTTTTCTTATGTTTATAACTTTATAGGTTTCTCTTATTTGTTGTAGATACATGGTGGAGGACCTACGGTAGCAGAATACCAAAACTCCAAAGGTTTTCCATTATAATATTTAGCCAAACATATAGCTCTTTAGGATGCGAGCACAACTGGAGTGTATTTGAAAAAATACACACCAAAAAACGCAACAAGTTAAAAACTTAAAATATTCCAACTGCTTTTTTGAATTCATTAAATATTTTTTTATAATTATTAATTTATTATTTATAATATATATTATATAATTTATTAATTTATGACCCTTGTACAGGTTGAAGTCCCAGTGCCTCAATGACATGGTCTATGTCTACTACGATCTTAGATTGTGGGTGAGACAACTTGAGAGGACACCTGATATGGAGGCCATCTCTTTAGATGTGATTAACACCACTGATGCATGGAGGGTTGAGACCGAGAGGCCTATCATGGAGTCAGCCCCTGATTGGATAGAGCAGGAGGAGCAGGTGACACCACCTACCCCTGTCACCAGTAGAAGATGTGGTCTACATCCTTTAACTCCTAGTGCCTCAGGTTCTGGTGCTTCAGGTTCTAAAGCACAACAGAGTCCATTGCCAGCCCCACCAGCTTCTTCATCTAGAGGGAAAGTTGTTACATTTTCTCGCAAAAGGAGCAAAGGAAATCAGTAGTATAGGTTATTTGGTGCATTCCTTTGTATATGACATTATGACTCATGACATGAAATACATTATTATATTTTTTGTTAATATTTTGAGGTTGAGTTGGGACTCAAAACTTAGTATTCATGACATGATTCATTGTTATGTGTGATGGAGCACTAGACATGATATTACAATCTTATATATTAGTGTTTTTTCATATTTATGTGTCAATTCATTTATTTTATGTTGTGGATGCTTTAGATATTAAAAAAATTGAAGAAAGATAGGAAAATAAATTAATTAATTTAAACAAAAAAAAAAATCTGATGTGTCGATTTTCCCTGATTTCCCCTCGCTGATTTAATCTCGATCGCGATGTTCGCAACACTGGTTTTAACCATCGCTTTATACAATATATACATATTTTTTTCAAACAATATATAATATATACATAGTTGACATTAAAATATTTTACATGACATGTGCTTGAAGACATTTTATCCGTGCACATTAAAATAGTTTTTTTGTTGTTAGTATATTTTTAAATATACATCATATTAATTCATATTAAAATATTTTACCGATCACCCACATTGAATATTTTTATTATATGCAACATTAAAATATTTTATTTTAACATTTTTTTTACTTTTAATAGTAATTACTTTACATGAGATTATATTAAATCATATGAAAAACTAACTAAACATGCATAGCATATCCATTTTTGCTTTATTTATTTATTATAGCAGACACTGCTTTTCTATTTAGAAAATAATTTTTTTTTTTTTAAGGACACGTGTCAACTCCACATTGAGGACCAACATACTTACACATCACCTTCATACTACATTGTAGAATGAGCCTCTCAGCTCAAACATACTCCCCCCGTACCCTGTGTGTGCAATAGAGAAGAATATATAGTTCCCATTACTAGGCAGGATTGTAATCCACGTTAGCCCACGAAAGGGTGGAAGGGCATTCAACCAGTTCAGATTATCAGGTACTTGGGCATCCCCTTTGGCACAAAGATTTCACCAGTGGTTTGATAAGGGTTCTGAACACGGTTGAAAAAACTTCCAAAATAGAACAGTTGGGAAGGATAAGAATGGACCAAAAAATTCACAATGGACCAAATCTTTGTACCTGGTCACGTGTTTTATCTACTCATATTTTCCCTTGTATGGAAGGATAAGAAACACGAGACTTGATCCTAGGCAGCTTTTATGGAGGAAGGAGGTGGATACAAAGTATGCCTACAGTTGCCTTGGATGTTAGCACATTTCTAAAGGATAAAGTACATTTTCTAATGAGCACTCTTGACAGAGAAATGGGTTGGAAACTTGTGAGATAAGTGAGCAGAGAGTCACCATGATATATATATTAACTAGGGCCTAGGCACCAACTCTGGATAATCATACAAAAAACAGGCACCAGAGGAAGTTTTGGCATTTTAAGCTCCTTTAAGTTGTCAGAGAAGACAATTCTCAGAAGGATGCTGCAATCATGACAAATCGTTTCCAAGGAGTTATATTTGAAATTTTAGGGGCCAAGGAATGGATGGGACTTTGTTGTAGGATTTATAACACCTTCAAAACACTGCCATTTAGGATACCTTCCTAATTCTACAAAGATAAGATTCCTTATAAGAGGATTCTGAAACTACAGTAAATTGTAGGACAAAGAGAGACGTGTCTGATTGAAATGGAGAGCTATAAATTGCACCCAACAGGTTGTAGTAAGAGGGCCTGTTCACAAGGAAAGGAATTGAAGTTATGATGAGTCCTATTTTGCTATCAGCCCAAAAAAATATTCAAAAATGATAAAGACTGATTAACCATTAGAAGAAAAGGCTTAAAGAAGGGGTTTCAAGGATACAGGCGACCAATAGATAACAAGGTGTCAAGCCATATGGAATTCAAGTATTGATTTCAATTCCTGAACCTTAGGCTTGGATGGAATCAACCAAAGCCTATGCATGTATCCAATTTCCCAGAGAGAAAAATTAAACATACATTTTTGGACTTTGGGAGGACAAAAGTCATATGTATATGCAACTTCTTTGTTCAACCTCTCAAATGTAATATAACAATCTGAGAAGAGTTATAGATGATCAGATGGCAAGACATGTATTGTGTACTCTCTGGCTAACAAGAATTGATTTTGTTTGGAGGTAACAATGCAAGGCAGCCTTTCATGGTTTCCCTATCGGCCTTTACCTAAGAGTCGACTGCATTTAAAGCCAACCTAGATATCCTAATCACAGCCATAATAGGGGATGTAGAGAATAGATTATATCAAATTTGGTCTTACAGTAAACATGTTAGCTTTGCATGCATATATTGGGAACGGGAGACAATTTGACTGCTGCCTAGTCAACTTAAGATATCTATAATGTGACCATATTGCTTTTATTGTAATATGAGAGCAGGGTTTCCAGAATAAACAAGTATTCCGCTTCCAAAACTGTAGAACTACAAGCAAGCACATCTGTATAATAAAAGCAGCATGTTCCCAAAAATAATGCATACCTGTCTCGGTACATGTTGAAGACCCCATTTGCATGAATTAGATCATATGTCCTTGGATATGTTGAGAAAGCTTCACACCTAATCAATATACCAAGAAAAAAACTAAATTTTAATATGTATAATATCAACAAATTTCAAGCCCAAGTTCAAAATTGTCAAAGCATCACCACTAAATTCAAAGCCAAAAGCTATTACTGCATCTTTCTTTACTGGAAGAGCGTAAGCATACAAAATAGGAAACACAAAAGGGGATTTACTGCTTTTCCCTACCTACTATTACATATAAGTTGAATAGCAACATTCTTAAAGGAAAACCACATGTCATTCTATGGATTTATAAAAATGCAATGCAAGTAAACGTATCAATGTAGAAGAAAAGGCATAGGAAAACCTTGTTTAATTATTTCACACACACCAGCAGCAACAAGACACACAAGAATTCAATAAAAGAAGATTAAAAAAAGATGGACCACGAACATATAATGCAAACATCTCTGCAAAGAGGATAACTCTGTTAGAAAGAAAAACAGCTCGATCTAATGAATCGATCACTCCAAAAGATATTATAAAGTAGGCATAAGAAGAACCAAAGAAGCCTATTCATAATCATTTCTAATAACACAAAAGGTGTTAAAAATAAAAAACAAACAACTTCTCATAGGATCCGTCTCCGAATTTTTACAAAGGAATTTTAAGGGTTTTAACAAGCTTTTGGTAATGATCACAATACACAAGGCATCAATTCCCTTGAAAGCTTTAGAAATGATGACAAACAACAACACAAAAGGCATCTATCCACCTAAAAACTGTTGAGAAACAAATAGGCTAGCAAATTATGGTTGCTTTCTCTTTCATGATAACTACTTGTGAGTGTTGTTGGCCTTTTATTATTATGTTATGTTCTTCTTAATCAAGTAATTACCAAAATGTACATGAAGATCACAAAGAAATAAAAGAACACAAGAAATTAGACTTTAGTTGGTTATTGGTTTATCATTTGTTAAAGCAATTACTTTGAGCAACTCACAATCTTATATGTTTATGAAGCTTATGTATCTTGCATTATCTTGAGCAACTATCCAAGTTATCTTGTTGAGCACATTTCCATTTACGTGAAGCAAAGCATTTCGTAATATTACTTAATTCATGTGCAAGCTAATTTCTTTTTCCAATTGGATTTACATTTGCTATTTACTTTGAGCACTATTTCCATTATATTGAAAGCATTGCAAATCTCTATTGGGAAAACTTACTTGCATACCATATTAGGCATTTTAATATAGTTGCATCTTAACTTAATTTACCTCCAAACATAAGCTTGGTTGAAAGAAATTTCTTAGGGACCCCTTTCTTTCATCAACTTGAGGGACATACACCCTCTTATGTGGTTAACACGGTGACCTTGCATTCGTCAGAGCCACAATCTCTGCAGCGCTGGAGACATCGAGTGTGTTGGGTAATCCAAGGAAGGTATCATAAATACAGTGTTTGTTGTCTTTCTCTTGGACCCCTTCTACAACTCACATAAGAGACTTGTTTCAAAACAGGATGAAAAGTCACATCTAGACTAGGCATTTAGATTAAAAGTGACCAAGATAATTGCATCAAACTTTAGTTTAGGTGCATTCCATGCTAACACATTTTACTATTTTACTTGCAAATTATCCATGCACTTGTCCTTTATGAATATGTTTTGAATTGAATATTGCATTTAGGAAAGTATCATTTGGTTCACAAAGTTTAAATTGTTTCTTTTACAGGTTACTCTATATTGCTTCCATACATGCTTTGAATTTGTAAATGATTATATGAATTTTGAAAGCATTTCTTGAGAGCAAATTTTATATCTTGCATTTTATCTTGCTAACATCTTTTGTTTGATTGACAGGGTTACTTGTGTTTCAATTTTGAAACACTTCATTTTATTTTGAGCAAGTATCATTTATTCTTAAAGCAATATTTGAAGGGACTAGTTTTATATATGCTAATCATTATCTAATTTGTTGATGGTTATTAAAAGATTATTTCATTTTATATTGCTCAATTGATTTGCTCACAATCTCAAGTAATCCAAATTTTACATCTCCTAGAAACCTTCTAACTTAGTTTTCCATTTAGGGACCACCCCCCTTAGCTAACCTAGGAGATAGCTTAAACGGAAAGAGTTGGGAATAGGTGACAGACCCATCTCTTAATTCTTGCCACCAACCACACCTTAAGGGCTTTTCTTGCTAACTAGTAGGTGTGTCTGACAGGCGACAGTTGTAACAGGATCCAAATCTGATTATAAGTAGAAGCTTGTTCTCCTCTTAGTTGTATTTGATCATCATTGGCTTTCATTGTCAAAGAAATACATCCTATTGCTTCTAATATCCTGACAACCACCTCCTTATCGATGGAAACCGCAACAAGGACCAATTTCTTATTTTGTACTCGTGTTTTCTCTCCAAAAACTCACAGTCCTAGAAGCTCCAATGAACCCTCTGCAACCCTTGAACTTTGACCTATCAAACCACTTGATCTGTGACGAATACAACGTTCATCATCCATTATAACTTGTCCAACACACCAAGAAGAATTAAACGCTATAGCTTTTGGAAGCTCTCTAATCACATTTAAAAGGCATGCCTAATACCAAAACATCAATGCCAAATACTCCAAGAATTTAATATTGTTGTCAATATGAAACATGCTATTATTTCCCTCATACTTGAAAAATATCCATTTATACTCAATGACCATCACACCCAATAATTTGACTTCGCTAACTTTCCCTCTGTGTGCCTGAGTAGATTAGCGACGAAGACTCATGATGAAATCAGTTCAATCATCTTGTCGATAATCTGTCACAACAATTTTCACTCCTTTGTTTCTCCAAAGATATTTATTCATGCATCTTTCCTTGTAGCAAGCACCGCATCCGGTGCCATTTCTATATAGCTAAGCGACAGCAACTATAGCTCCTCCATTCAGATTTTTGTCAAAGGACCCATATATTCATGCATCTTTCCTTATAGCAGGCACCGCATCTAGTGCCATTTTTATATAGCTAAGCGACGACAACTATATCTCCTCCATTCATATTTTTGTCGAAGGACCCTTAACCACATGCTCCACCATCAGCTCTTGGGCTCGTTGCACTCCCACAATAAGTGAATTTCAACAATATATAAGAGTATGCCCTTGAGCCCCGATACACAATGTTTTATGATTCCTATATTGCCAAACATTGTGAAAAAAATGCACACACCATAGCACATTTTTGAAGCAAGTTATCACTAGTATTGATGCCTAAGACATCTTTTAGCGTATGTTTTGTCACCTTCCCAATGTCGCTCACATGGAAACTTTCACGCAACTGGCTTGATGAGAACGCCAGAAACTCAAACTTTTTATACCCTACCACACTTTTGAAGCAAATTATCAAAAGTATTGATGCCCAAGACATATTTCAGCATATGTTTTACACCTTCCCAATGTCGCTAACTTGTAAAATTTCACGCAATTGACATGATGAGAAGGCCAGAAACTCAAACTTTTTATTCCCCGTTGCAATACCTTCTCTCATGACTTGCAGACTACACTTGTCTCGATACTTGGCCTTTAGCGGCTCTTCATTTATTGAGAGTGCACGCTTCGTTGGTTCTTCTATCGCTGAAGTGTTTGACCTTTGCGAAGTGGTGGATCAAGGGTGATCGCTACAAGTGTACGCGGTGACTTTGGAAGCACCCAAAGACAAGCAATAATATTGTATTGGATTTTAAAATTATTAGCTTGCCCTTGAAGTTGTATTTGAGAAACATTTGTCTTGTCACAAGCACCCCAGTACCGTAGATCATGATATGTTTCAACCAAATCTTCAATAAGCTCTATGACAATGTCTATTGCCCTTGTGCAAACCCCAATCAACTAAACTATATTTTCATGCCAAATTTTCCTCATATTGACCACCTCTTGAGCAGCATCATGACTCCAATAAGTGACATTATACGAGTTGGATGCCATTTTGTTGTCAATTTCTCCAAGTTGCATCAAAATGGTGTGTAGGTGCAAAGGTGTTTTATCTGCATCTGACTCCTCTTCCATAGTTACATTTTCTCCCAATTCGTCCTAGAGGATTTGATCATGGTCTTCACCTTCAATCATTCTTTCCCTTGCATCTGCAACATGGGTGCTAAGATTTTGTTCAACAGTTGTGCCAGTGAGGTTGATCGTTTTGTCTTCCACTGTTGCCCCATCTAATTATCTGCATTTTCTTATTCTCTTTGTCACCTCTAATAATGCCCATGCTCCAACTGACTCTATCACCCTTGTGAGGTTTATGTTATAATCTTCAAAAATACGCAAGAATTTTATGTTTGCCCTTTCTACCAAGAGAAATAATCACTGCTGCAACATTTATCAAATAAAACCCTTCATGCTAGAAGGAAACCCTGGCTCTGATATCACTGTAATATTCCCTTTATTTATTTATTTAAATTCCCATAAATTTTTCTATGAATTTTCTTCAAAAAACGTACAGAATAATTTTTCTCACGAATTTAGCAAATTTAAATAAATTATAGAACCAATAATCATAAAGCTTTTAGACAAATTCACTACAAACCCTAGCTACTAATTTATAATTCTAAGCGGAAAATTACATCAAATTTATTTTAAAATGAAAATTGACAAATAGATAAGTTGGAGTAATTCGGTTCATCTTCAAAAGCCTCCTCTCGCTGGACTATTCTGTCTGCAAATGTGCGCTGCTTTAGCCTTCTAACAACACGCTCCAATATCTCATCTTGGATAAGTAATTCAGCCTCCCAAAATGATTGTGAATCGAAAAGAATAATTTTCTTATCTCGGTCCTTGGCCTACAAGGCAATTCACTCCCACTGTTTAATTGGAAATTACGCTCACAATCTCGACCTCCCAATAACTCAATAATTCGGCTCTATTGCCTAATGATGTGAATTACTACAAATTTTCCCTTCAAAACTCCCGGAATTAATTTGTTATGCGACCCTTATTTCTCCGTTAAAAGCCAATGGAGAACCTTGAATGATTCTCCCCTCAAACTAGATAGGGTGGATGTTTCACCACTAGCTAGGATGTATAGTTCCAACACCTAAACTGGGATCTCCAGGGGTTACCCCTCACATCATAAGCTACGAGAGCCCAAATTCAGTTCTCAAATATTTCAATCCTCCCCCAAAATGAACTCCTATCTTCTATTTATAATTTTTCCCCATCTGAATACCATGGGTCTGTTGGAAAAGTAACTAGGTTCGATCTTCATAAATGTCTTTGTATTCATGTCATTATGTATATATGATGTAAAGAAAGAAAACTATTTATTTATTTATGAAGCATGGGTTTCATGCTTGGGTCTCTAGTCAAATAGATCAAAGGCATTCATTGTATGCCTCTAGGAATTATCATGAAGAGCCAATGTAATTTGTAAGACCCTCTTATGTACGTAGCAAAATTCAATCAAACCTCTAACTACAAGTCAACATAAAAACACTACAAGTCGGCCATTGGTCCTGTACAGTACACATGTCGGCTAAGGTCTTATTCATGTTAGCCTCATAAAAACATGTCTTTTCGTCACATTAGAACAAGTATTTATTGGATCCTTTTGGACATATACTGCAACGAGCTGAACAAAACAGAAAAGATGGAATACAAGGTTGATTGAAGCATTAAAGAAAGAAATCATAAAAGGTATTTCACTAAACTGTAACTACAAAAGAACAATGGTCCTATGGCACAATAAGAAGTTCAAGATTATAGAAGAACAAAGGTCTGAGACTGTAGGAAAATAAAGGTCCGAAGGTATAGCAAGAAGTCTGAGATTACAAGAGAACAAAGGTCTGAGACTGTAGGTGAATAAAAATCTGAAGCTACAGTAGAGTTGCAGGACTAACATCTGAAAGTCTCTCATCCAAAGCTATAGCGAAGTAATTTGAAGTTGCAGATCTAGATCTATCATCCAAAGTTACAGTGATTCTAAACATTGCAATCAAGGTGATCCGAGCTAGTGAAAATTATAGTGATCTGAAGTGGTGTAGTACGAAGTTGCAGTCCAATGGTTTTGCAGAGGAAGAATTGCAGTTATACTTCAAATACTTGAAGGTGTTCATTTCTGGTAAGCATTGGATGTGCTCTAAGCCTCAAAATTTGCAAGGAGGCTAAGACACATGTATTCTATAATACCTAGAAATCGTTTTGGGAAATTCCACCCGGAGGTGGTTGAATTAAATTTATTAATTATTTTTAATGGATGCCTAAGTCTAAACTTAGGGAATTAAAATAATTAAAGTGTATTAATTAAACTAGGTGTGAAACTTCTAGAAAAAGATGAAGATCAAGTCAAGATGATCTGAGCCATTGATTAGAATCTAATCTGGGTCGTTGATTGATCAACGAGAAGATTATAAGGACTTCAATGGGCATTTGAAAAACACATTGAGTGGAGATCAAGAGATCGATTTCTCAAGTTAATTCCGCAGCAGTTGTCGGATAAGTCATCGAGGAGATTTCTTGCAATGAGGGGCAGGGATAGTTTTTTGATTGGAGGTTTCCTGATCTAGGAATACATTGCAGAGAAGGCAGAGAGAGATCCAGAGAGGCAACGTAGAGCCACAATGGGTAGCGTAGAGCCACGCTGATGCAGCACAAAACCTGTGAGGAGATCCGCAGATTTGCTAAGCAGATCAAATCCAGTGTCGAGAATCGGGGTGTGAGACCAGAGGGCCAAGGAGTCGAGCATCCAACCAACAGATCGATCAGCGAAAGGGAGTGATGCAATCCCTATCAGTTGTGACGTAGAGTAGTGCAGTGACTGCGCAGAGGTAGCTTGGGGCTAGCCATTCAGAGGTTGGTTCAGTGTTGGATCGCCCATGATAGTGTGAGGCATTTCTCACTAATTTTTTGCCAGTCAGATTCTCTATATTGGATAGTCAGTAAGGCATCCAAAGATTGTGTTCAGAACTATTGCATAATATACAAACCCTCAGTTGTTGCATCGGTTTTCCCACATTGGGTTTTTCTGGGGACATTGTCCAAAAACAACAGTGTCAATTGTGTGTGTGTGTTATTTATTTCTTGCTCAGTACTTGTTTCGGCATATTTATTTATGTTGTGAAGGTTGCAGTTGTATTTATTTCGATGTTTACAGTGTAACACAGTAAATAACTTGTATGAGAATTAAAAGTAGGAGAAATAACGTCAGATTGTTGCAGTAATTACGAATTTTCACGCGGTATCAGAGCACGGGTGAAATAGGAGAGCAGAGCTAGGAGAGCCCAACGCTAAGCAAAATAGGGAGATCAAAGAGTTGTGTAGGCAGCAGATTGAATCCCTAGAGGGGATGTGCAATCTAGGCCAGGAGGGCAAGATTCTCAAGGAAAAATCCCTCTCTGAGTGAGTCGACAGAGAGGAAGATTTTCCAAATTGAGATTTTCCAACAGCAAAGGGAGCAGCACAAAGCAATCTTCAGCGGGGACGCAGTTTTTCTGCAGCAGCTTGCTAGTGCAAAAAAGCATTAGAAGAAGGAAGAAAGAACACACTAAGGGAATTCTAACTTTAGAGAATTTATTGCCTAGAAATTCTAATTTCCCACGCAGAAGCAGCAGTAACCAAGATTAATTTTGCTCACTCCAACAGGGAGTGCATAGAGCCAGTTGCGCAGAGGGTTAGAGGCAGCATTCGACATTTGTTTGGGTGAGATGGCAACAACTGAGCTAAGAGATCAAGATCGTTTGGAGGGTGCCTCCAACTATGTGATCTGGAAGGCAAGGATCTCCTTCCTTCTGGATGAGCATGATCTCAAGGAATTTAACGATAATGTGGTAGTTGTCCCCACATATTTGGATCCGTTGAAAGTCTACAAGAAAGAT
Source organism: Pinus albicaulis (assembly GCA_034641835.2). Taxonomy (NCBI): domain Eukaryota; kingdom Viridiplantae; phylum Streptophyta; class Pinopsida; order Pinales; family Pinaceae; genus Pinus; species Pinus albicaulis. The sequence goes on from CM076574.1 coordinate 832,496,826, forward strand.
ATGGCAATAGCCAAGAGGTTGATCCTCGACGGACTGAGGGATCACAGTTTCACACATATCTCGCAAAGGGACTGCCAAGGAGAAGTGGGATGCATTGGCTATGTTGTACCATGGGTCTTCCGAGCAACAGAAGATGTACCTGAAGAAGAAGATGATATCCACAAGGATGCAAAAGGGGGAGCGCATAGACCCCTTTCTTTTGAAGCTTCAAGATGTCTGAGATCAGCTGGCAGCTATAGGGTCAGCGCCTCAAGCCACGAAAATGGTGATATTGGCCCTGAATTCCATCTCAAAAGAATGGCAAGTCTTCATCCACAATATCCTGGGCAGAGAAAAATTGCCGAATTGGGAAGGGATGTGGGCTACTCTTCAACAGGAAGAGATGACGCAAGATCTAGTCAAGTGCAAACTTGATGGTAGTAACAACAATGGATGAAACCCAAGGAGGAAGAGGAGAACCCAACCCTTGCATCAAAGGGATAGGCAGGAGCAGCGGAGGCGAAAAAAGGACGTCTCAAACATCAAATGTTTCTGGTGTGGTGAGCTTGGTCACTACACTATGCAGTGTCCTCTCAAAAGGAAGGACAAGGAAGAGAAACATGATCCACAAGCTACAACCTCAAGGATCGAGGAGGAGGAATTTGCCATGATTGCCCACATACCTCCAAGGGAGAGTTGGGGTGATCTGGTATTGTAGTTAGAAAGAGTTGCAGATGGGCAAGATTCTTGAGGAGTCCACCTCTTGGATCAATACATTGCTATGAGAACCCATATCAGAAGTAGCGGGATGGACCAGTGTTAGTTGGTGCAAAGGAGTGTCGAAGTGACAATGCAGTGGTTAGGAGCGCCCGAGACTGAGCAGCACAAAGCAGAGTTGGTAGCAGTGCAATTGGCACAATGCAGAGTCAACAGCAGCGCAGAGGCTTCAGAGGGTCGGCCCAGAGGCTTCAGAGGGTCAGCGCAGAGGCTAGTAGGAGTCAGAACTCCGGTAAGAGATGCATCATGTTGAACACCTCTGGTTCAGTATTTTGGATTTTTTTTGTTGCAACAACAGCAGAGTTGCAGTGCAAATGCAGTTGGCAAAAGCATGCAGGGTTAGCAGCAGCACAAATGCAACATTTGCGTAGTAGTTGGTGGGCAGTGATATCAGACATCAGCAATGCAGAGAATGATGTTATAGAGTCAGGGTAATGCTTCAGCAGGTTGCATTACTAGAGCACACTCCTCGCTAAGAGGGAGTGTTGATTTTTGGTAGCATCAGATGTGCTCTAAGCCTCAAAATTTGCAGGGAGGCTAGGACACATGTATTCCATAATACGCAGAAATTGTTTTGGGAAATTCCACCGGGAGGAGGTTTAATTAATTTATTAATTATTTTTAATGGATACCTGAGTCTAAACTTAGGAATTAAAATAATTAAAGTGTATTAATTAAACTGGGTGTGAAACTTCTACAAAAAGACAAAGATCAAGTCAAGATGATATGAGCCTTTGATTAGAATCTAATCTGGGTCGTTGATTGATCAACGAGAAGATTATAAAGACTTTGTTAATTTTGGACAACTAGGTCCAAACTCCATGTTGTGATGCTCAGATGAATATACCAGTGTTTTTATTGGGTTCCTCTTTCGGAGAGGTGCAAGATCAATCTAAAGATCATCTTGATCCAATGAGCAAAACATTTATTTTGAATTTATTCAAGATATGGGCACGTCGGCCTTAAGGTTGTCTGCCCCAGCAGTTGTGTCACACACCCTCACTGATGGATGTATATTGGTCAACGTTGGAGGACATTTTCACTCATCTCATCCTCACACATTTCTCTCTCCTCATCTGAATGGTTCGATGTCCTTGGTGGCTCTTCTCTCCGCACATGGGAAATTTCCAGCAGCAGCACATTTCTGATTTCGGTCTAGGGTTTATGAAGCAAACTTTGACCAGCATTGACTTTGATCAATGCAAGGTAAAATCGACCCGAAACTCTCCCAAAATTTCAATTTTCCTAATCCGCATTTTCTGGCACTATTCCCGAGGCAAAACGTTGACTTTGACTTTTTAGCGTTGACCTAGTTGACGCTGATGTTTGTGTTGATTGTTGACTTTTGGGTTGACTTTTGAGTTGATCGTTTGGTTGTTCTAGAGGGTTGTGTGACATTACTAGTTGGCTGACCATATTGAGACTTTGATGGTTGAAGCATCATGTTGACCATCGTAACGCACCAACACACATAAATATTTATGGCTTGTCTTCTGTCGATCTACTTATATGTTCTATCAGCATTTTACTTTATTGTTTATGTGATTGTTGTCTGATATTGAAGAAAAAGTAAAGTTGCATCAAGCATAGAACATCTACATAAATTTACAAACTTCGATGGGCATTTGAAAAACACATCGAGTGGAGATCAAGAGATCGATTTCTCAAGTGAGCAGCGCAGCAATTGCAGGAGAAGTCATCGAGGAGATTTCTTGCAGTGACGGCAGGGATAGTTTTTCCGGTTGGAGGTTTCCTGATCCGGGAATACATTACAGAGAAGGCAGAGAGAGAGATCCAGAGAGGTAGCGTAGAGCCATGTTGGGCAACGCAAAGCCACGCTGAGGCAACGGAAAGCCTGTGAGGAGATCCGCAAATTTGCTGAGGAGCAGATCAAATCCAGTGTTGGGAGCCAGGGTGTGAGACCGGAGGGCCAGAGGATCGAGCATCCAGCCAACAAATTGATCAGTCAGAGGGAGTGACGCAGTCCCTATCAGTTGTGACGCAGAGCAGCCAGTGACTGTGTAGAGGCAGCTTGAGGCTAGCCATTCAAAGGCTGGATCAGTGTCATATCGCCAATGGTAGTGTGAGGTATTTCTCACTAATTTTCTACCAGTCAGATTCTCTGTATCAGATAGCCAATAAGGCATCCAAAGATTGTATTCAGAAACAACTGCATAATATACAAACCCTCAGTTGTTGCACCGGTTTTCCCAAATTGGGTTTTTCCAAGGACAGTATCCAAAAACAACAATGTCAATTATGTGTGTGTTATTTCTTTCTTGCTCTGTACTTTTTTCCGCATATTTATTTATGTTGTGAAGGTTGCAGTTGTATTTATGTCGATGTTTACAGTGTAACACAGTAAATAACTTGTATGAGAATTAACAAGCAGGAGAAATAACATCAAATTGTTACAGTAGGGATTTGAGATTACGAATTTTTACAGAATGAAGTAGTATCTTTGTTGACTTTAAGAAGACTTGTAAGGTGGTTTGACTTGGTCATTAAATCTTGAGAAGTCTTATCTTTGATAAGAGGACATAAAATTTACAAGTAATTATCAAGCTAAGGAAAATCACCCTTGACCTACAACTACTTTGATTTTCCAACATGGTATCAGAGCTAAGGTGAAGGAGAGACATCACATCTAAAGAGCAGAAAGAAGTTCATCATTGTAGCAGCTTAAGAAAATTATTGTTGCAGAAGGTATCCCTCAATCAATAGTGTCTAACCTAATGGCTTATATGTGCAAAGAGAGCAATAAATTAGAAGGAGCATCAAACTTCAAGGCATGGAAAAAGAGAATTGACTTAGCCCCTAAAGAGAATGATGTCATGAAATACGTTCTTGGTAAGGTCCTTATTCCAGATAAGGAGAGTGAAGAAGAAGTTGAAAAATATGAAAAAGGAGAAGTCAAAGCTCAAAGAATTCTCTGATTCTATTAAAGACCACCTCATTACGTTTGTGTCAGAACTATCCATAGCTAAAGAAGTATATGATACTTTGGTAAAGTTATACTCAGTCAACACAACATGTCAGATGATTACCTTAAGGACTCAATTATACCAATCAAAAATGTCAGCAGAAGATACTATATCTACCTTCTTCATGAAGGTATCAAAAATCACAAACCAACTTCAAGAAGCTGGTTTGAAATTATCTGATTCGGAATTAATTACAATAGCAATTAATGCTCTAGCAACATTTGTGCAAGAAAAGAACCTCCATCATTTGAAGAATTATGGGCTCAAAATTCAATAAAAGAATCTAGAATAAAGGCAAGAGGCAAATCTCAGCTTACCAATGAAGTTGCTCAAGCCTTTGCAACTAAATCAAAGAAAGATTTTGATAAGAAAAAGAAAAACAAACCTAGAGATATGTCCAAAGTTCAGTGCTTTGGATGTCATGAATAAGGACACATCAAATCAAATTGTCTTAAGAATCCTAAGAACAATAAAAGAAAGGAAAGGTTTGAAACTTTGACAACTATAGATGAAGAACCATCAAAGAAGCAGAAGGAAGAAGTCAAGGATCTCTTTCATTAGAATGATGATTGGTTTGCAACATAAGGGTATATTAAATAGTCTAGCATGAAGACATGCTAAGAAGAATTATTTTGAAGAATAGAAGTGGCAGTGTTGCAATGAAGATGTTGTAGCAAACGTCCAGTAATCATGAAGGACTGAGATATGCAGTCCTTGAGGTACGTATAATTGTTTAATTATGCCTATAAGTATTAGGGTTTTTGAGACATGTTTGATTTTAGTGTTTGAAGTCTTCATCTTATTGAAGGTTGTTGGCATCTAGGTTTTTGTAAACCTTAGTTATTATTTGGAAATCCTAGTCAAAAGAGAAACCCTAACCCTGATCTATTTTCCCTCATAGAAACCTTAGGTTTTGGTCTCTAAGGTTTGTAGGAAGTCTAGCGTAAATATGGTAAACCCTTGTGAGGGTAGAATTGGATAAGAGATTCAAACCCTAAGGTTGATGCTTCAAAAGGAAATATAAAGAGACTTAAGGTTTGGATCTAAAAACCCTAGAAGTTATCCCTCTATAAGATTCCATAGAAACCCTAGATTGTCAAAATTGTGACTGTGCTCCTGTACTTGTATATTTTGCTTGGTGGCACCTGTCAGTGAACATTGCACGTACATAATGATGAATGAAGGGAATGGTAATTTGATAATCAAGTTAGATCATTGGGCACTCTGATAAAGGTAGACTCATATAATGGACCATGAATGCTAAAGAAAATGTCATGGTGAGGTAAGTCAGATGTTAATTGTCCGTTCTTATTAACTTGTTGCTTTTGCTACCTAGAAAGATTTTGTAGGTATACATGATAAATGTTGAGGAAAAGCTCAACATCTGGTAACTAACATGTTAATTTTTAACATGTTCTTTGGTTAGGTCAATTACTTCATGAGCCCATTCTTTATTCCATTAACTTATTATCAATCATATTAATCATTGACTTATAACAGTAACTGACGAAAGAACATTCAACATTAATGCAAAAGACAAGCCCAGACAAGAGAACACAGTGATTGGCACAAGCCAGGGAAAAACCCCAAGATGGGGAAAACCCTTTTTCAATTCTTCTTTTATTGATATCAAATGTTCAGCAGAGGGAGAGAATACCATCAAGAATAAGATCTAATGATTTCTGTGCATCAACAAGACTGGTTAGGGCACACTGATAGCCCAAAACCAGTGCTCTAAACATGGAGTATTCTCCTCCCAATGGTCTGCTCTCTTGATGTCTACTTCTAAACATTAATACACTGATCTACGATTTGAGGCTCCTCCTCAATGCACCCAACAGCAACCTTGTATCAACATCTATATGAATTGATCCCAAAACCAAGGAAGAAGCCCCTGATCTACTGCGATGTACCTTCTAGTGACTGCGACTTGAGAGGAAGAACCTTCCTAAGCCTTACGACCCCACAAACAAGTGATCCAAATTGTTGTTGTAGTTGTCCCTTAACTGCGGCCTAAACAGAGATATAAAATATACAGAGTTAGCATAAAATCCCTTCTTACCTTTCTTTTGCACTGCAGCCTGAATCAGCAAAGGATTCGTTGCCCTAACCAACCTTGAAACAACCCTCCAAGCCTCCTTATTGGCTACAGCAAGCCTCAGTCAATTGTGGCCTTTCTTCTACAGTAAAACGGCACCTAAACAGAGATATTCCCTTCACAAACTCAACTCCTCTTGGACGTCCCAGCCTCAGATCTGCACCCTATTTAACAACAGGCTCCCCTGCTATTACCCACAGTCACACTCTCAAAGCTGCATATAAAAACTTCAGTTCTGTTTGAAACCCAAAATGGTTCTCAATTTCTAATGTTAAGAGACATTATAAATAAAACCTTTGGCCTTGGATTTAAAACCCAACACTAACGCATATGATCCCATGCGAACATAGCAATCAAAGGTTCGATTTCTGTTTTAAAACTCAAAGCACCGCACAACATATAAAACGACCTTCTCGACCCACCCTTGAACCATAGAGTTGAGCAAATCATATATTAAAACCTTCATAGCATATATTAAACTGACTGATAGGGCCATATCTGGGTCCCACATCATTTCTCACCTCATTAAGCTTCACACATCACGTGCAACAAACACCGTTAGATCTTGACAGTGGAAGATTGGGCGGAAATCGCGTATATTTGGTCACAGAACTTTAACACCGCAACGCAACGCGAAATAAGCAGTTTTGTACCGATGACGTGGCAATTTGTAATTGGATCGCGTTCATAGAAGACAAAACCACCCTCAGGCCAAACATCGCGCGAGACCAGCTGTATTATCACACAAAATCGCTCAATTGAAACCAAAAATTAGAACGCCCAACTCTGGAATTCCGCTCCTTCTAAACCGGTCTTTCTCTACGTTAATGTTGTGGATCGACCTCAAGCAATAACGCTTCAATCAAACATAGTTCTGCTACAGGTTTAATATATTCAACAATCAGAGTTAACTTCATCTACGTCCTTCATCAAAAGGCTAAAAACTCATCGATCTTTTATTGAAGCAAACACACAGAACAAATATGTATTCAATTCATGTGCATTCAATTCTCACAGGAATAGAACAGGAACTCAGATGCGTTCGAAAACATAATCCTTCACACAGAGTTTAATATACTTAACTCGCCATAATCCGCGACAAATCTCACGCTATGACAATATTTTACTGGATCGCTATCGATCCTTACAGTGATCGATAGCCGATCATGAGATATAGAAATTAACTCATAATTCTAGATCATAAAACTCAAACTCATAATCAGAAAATCAACATAACATCTATCTTAATTATGTACAAATCCAGGTTACATCTAAGGCATTTCAACCTTAGTCCAAATTCACATATGACTACATTGCGTTCACTCACTCTCTGGCTTTTCTCCCCCTCTCACACAATACAGATTTGTTTTTATAGATTTTACAAAGGATCGTGAATCGGTTGAGATCCACAAAATCTCTCCGAATCGCTCAAAGAAAACTCTTAGTCTTCTACTCGCACACATGGCAGATCATTAATCCTTAATCGGTTACAAAAATTCAATATCGGTTTAAAAAAAATTTGCCCCAAATTTGCATGATTGTTTGCATACCCGTCTTTTCAGCTTCAGATTCGAACTTAATTCATAACTGTTCGGATGCCCCTGCATCAGACTCCCGAGGCACAAAAATTTATGACCTCATGGTCATATGTCTTCTTTAACTGTCAGCAATTCTACCCACGTCATCTGTGGAACTGCTCCTTGCGATCTTCCTGTAACAACATGCTTGAACAATTCTAACCCACATCCTCTATGGAATTGTCCTCTATGAGCTGCAACAAAACCTCTGCAATAGCAAGTCCTCCCTGCTACCAGATACCTCACCAAGCTTCTTTCCTGAGCTCAGTCTTTCGGCATCTCTTTGGTTCGCTCCTGTGGAACCATTGAGCACTCCTGCTCTAGGTTGTTGCAATCTTCTCACCTTCCTCTGTTGCTACCTTCACAAAACATAAAAATCACAAGCTTAACAAAACTTCACAAAACTGTACCTCTTCTTCCTCTGTACGCAAACTCCTTCTCCGCAGGAAATCATTTTCCTGCTCTGATACCACTTGATAGCGGGCTCCCCTGCTATTACCCACAGTCACACTCTCAAAGCTGCATATAAAAACTTCAGTTCCGTTTGAAACCCAAAATGGTTCTCAATTTCTAATGCTAAGAGACATTATAAGTAAAACCTTTGGCCTTGGATTTAAAACCCAACACTAACGCATATGATTCCATGCGAACATAGCATTCAAAGGTTCGATTTATGTTTTAAAAATCAAAGCACTGCACATATAAAACGACCTTTTTGGCCCACCCTTGAACCATATAGTTGAGCAAATCATATATTAAAACCTTCATAGCATATATTAAACTGACTGATAGGGCCATATCCAGGTCCCACAGCGTTTCTCACCTCATTAAGCTTCACACACCGCGTGCAACGAACACCGTTAGATCTTGACTGTGGAAGATCGGGGGGAAATCGTGTATATTTGGTCACAGAACTTTAACACCCCAACGCAACGCGAAATAAGTAGTTCTGTATCGGTGACGTGGCAATTTGTAATTGGATCGCATTCATAGAAGACAAAACCGCCCTCAGGCCAAACACCGCACGAGACCAGCGGTATTATCACACAAAACCGCTCAATTGAAACTGGAAATTAGAACGCCCAACTCAGGAATTCCGCTCCTTCTAAACCGGTCTTTCTCTACGTTAATGTTGTGGATCGACCTCAAGAAATAACGCTTCAATCAAACATAGTTCTGCTGCAGGTTTAATGTATTCAACAATCAGAGTTAACTTCATCTACGTCCTTCATCAAAAGGCTAAAAACTCATCAATCTTTTATTGAACCAAACACGCAGAACAAATATGTATTCAATTCATGCGCATTCAATTCTCACAGGAATAGAACAGGAACTCAGATGCGTCCGGAAACATAACCCTTCACACAAAGTTTAATATACTTAACTCGCCATAATCCGCGACAAATCTCACGCTATGACAATATTTTACTAGATCACTATCGATCCTTACAATGATCGATAGCCGATCACGAGATATAGAAATTAACTCATAATTCTATATCATAAAACTCAAACTCATACTCAGAAAATCAACATAACATCTATCTTAATTATGTACAAATCTAGGTTACATCTAAAGCATTTCAGCCTTAGTCCAAATTCACATATGACTACATTACGTTCACTCGCTCTCTGGCTTTTCTCCCCCTCTCACACAATACAGATTTGTTTTTATAGATTTTACAAAGGATCGTGAATCGGTTGAGATCCACAAAATCTCTCCAAATCGCTCAAAGAAAACTCTTAGTCTTCTACTTGCACACATGGCAGATCATTAATCCTTAATCAGTTACAAAAATTCAATATCGGTTTAAAAAAAGTTTGCCCCAAATTTGCATCACTGTTCGCATACCCGCCTTTTCAGCTTCAGATTCGAACTTAATTCAAATCAGTTCGGATGCCCCTGCATCACTATTTTGGAATTATTTTGTACTTCCATGATGTCTCAAATGAAGATGGAGGCACCTCTATATATAGGAATTGGAGAGGATCTAGAGACATGTTGTTTGGGCTCTATGAAGGAGAGGTTGACCTTAACATTTGCATATGAATGGGTATAAAATCAAAAACACATTTCTCCTACTGGAAAACGGCACCCAAACAGAGATAATCCCTTCACAAACTCAACTTCTGCTCTTGGACGTCCTAGCCTCAGATTCGCACCCTATTTTAGAAGTATTTTGTACCTCCATGATGTCTCAAATGAAGATGGAGGCACCTCTATATATAGGAATTGGAGAGGTTCTAGAGACATGTCGTTTGGGCTCTATGGAGGAGAAAACGACCTTAACATTTGCAAATGAGTGGGCATAAAATCAAAAACACATTTTTCCTTTACCAAATTTGATGATCTTTAGGTCGATTTTGGTCCTCTCGAAAAGAGTAATTCAATGCCACAATTATCCTCCCCTAAAGGAGCTATCCAAAGTGAAATTTGGCCCTAGTTGCCAATTTTAACACTCCCTCTCAACTAGGGAGAATTCCACATGTCAAACAATTAGTCATTGTCACCGATCATTATGCCATCCTGTCACCATGAACCATTTTTGTATCTCATCTCATCTATGCTCTACTGAACATTGATATGAATAATGAAGAAGAATCGATCGAGAGTGAGTCACAAGACCTTACCACTCTCCACTGACAAAAGTCATTTCACATAACCATGTGAAGAACCGAAATCAAACTTGATCTCAAGTGATCAAGTTTGTTGAACATCAGCATCCTCAACATAGGGAGTACGGCAATACACGATGCTTCCATTGGTAGTGTTATGGTCCCTATCCATTTTTGCCAACTCATTGGCCAGTTGAGAGGTACTTCCCATGTGTCCCGGACTACATGAGTAGGATGATGCATGACGCCAGTAGAGAAAGAATATATCACATCCTGCTCACAACCGTACGTAGGGAAAGGAGAAACCACATCCTATGAACACATGTCACAACCACATGTAGGGAAAGGATAAACCACATCCTACATGCATGCAAACCACCAAGAGTAGGGAAAGGATAAACCACGTCCCACCGACATGTTAACCATCAATCGTAGGGAATGAGCATACTACATGTGGGAAAAGAATGAACCACATTCCATCGGCATGTCCACATGTGACAACCAATAGATGCTTATATGCATCTCTCACTGGTGTATTCGCAGGAGAAGGTGAATCACTCATCCTACTCATATGCCATAGGAGAAGGTGAACCACTTGTCCTGCTCATATGCCATAGGAGAAGGTGAACCACTCATCCTATGCATATATCATCAATCGTAGGGGAAGGTGTACCACTCACCCTACACACGTGTCATCAATCGTAGGGGAAGGTGAACCACTCACCCTACACACATGTCAACCATTATGGAGTATCATAGGGGAAGGTGAACCACTAACCCTGTACACTGCGCACCTATAAGGGAAGGTGAACCACTCACCCTATGGTCGCTCAAAGCTCAAGAAGTACCCCAAGCCCCCAGGAGCTCCTAGAGCTCAATGTTCAATCTTAACCAAAGATCCCTTCATATAGGGAATAGTGACAAGTTGCTTTCTGAGAATCAAGACTAGATCTCAGTGATGGTATTGGATCGTCAATGGGAGCCTCATAGCATATAGATGTATATACAGCAAACATATTGATTTACAGCAAAGATCTTCGCAGCACTTAGCGATCCTCTGCTTCTTGCATATCTTGAAGAAGAAAAAAATATTTAAATGATCTTACTCCCTCTTACTCGGGGAGACCACAAGCCTAAGTTTCTTTTTCCAAAGTGCAAAGTGTCCATTAGGGAACCTGCTCATCATGAGATCTATCCACTCAAACATGCTATAAAACAGGAATGTCCTTTGTTGTACCATAAAAAGTGGTATTTGGTGTCAACATGTGAAACACTGGATTCTCTTAATCCTATTCTGTAATATACAACAATAAGTGCATAAATGACTGCTGAAAATTTTCCTTAAATTTATACATTCGGCTTCAATAGTGCTTTAGAGTAACAAACTTCAGACTTTAATTTATTTAAGAAGTCAAGGTGGTCCTCAACATATATATAGCACTTGGATGTGCTCTTTTCATTTGACAGATCAGCAACATCCTTTAGATAATCTTAATGAGCAGCTTATCCAATATATACGGCTTGACCATAAATCAACTTAAAGTCCTCGTATCAAAGTATACCCCAGTGTCCTTGTTAGCGCTGGAATCAGCACTTGGATTGTGACAAGCGCCTGACCAGACACATCTTAAGCTCAAGGGCTTTTCTTATGACTTGATTGAGTTTTTTGGAAAGTGGTTGGGTATCACACACACTGAAAGATATTTTGAACAACTAGGAATCTCTCAAACATATAAGGGCACTGATATATAATGTGGTAGCAAGATTAGGTTTGTAGCTTAACGGTTAGAAAATGGAAGATAACATTAGCTATGTAAAACAGAGGTCTACAGTTAAGAGGAAATGATGACACAAATTCTAGACCTGTAATGTACAGTGAAAGAAAGTTGTAAAAGGACTTATAAAAGTCTCACCCTACATTTGAAGGACCCCATTACATAGAAAGCTTCCAACTAACATGACAAAACCAATCAGGGATGCTTGAAACATCAAGATTGACAAAAATAGATTGCTCGTGTATGTTCATTTAAAAGACTTACAAGAATATGAAACAGGATTCAATTCAACCTCAAAGAATGACCATGAACTATCTTCAGTTAATGCTAAGTCTGGAATGCTTGATAACAAGACTTACAAAAACAAACTAAGATTGCATGAAGGTTTATAATACTAATAGTAACATGAGCCAGAACAGTGTAAATCATAATCTGGAATGAAATAATGAATAATGGAAACACATAAGAAAATGAACAATACACACACTACACAAGTTGTGAATCCTCAAGAGTGCTTCTAGATATATCATGTATTCAAAAACTATAACACAGTATGCAATGAAAGGTACAACCAACAAACCCATTTCTCCTTGCATTATACAGTATATATACAAAAAAGGAGTTCTGTAAAAAGCCTCCATAAAAAGTGCAAATCTATTTCTGAGACTTTATTACAACCCTCTACATATAATAGAGCTTATCCAAAACATAAAAAGAAAACTGAAATAGAAATGAAGACAGATCATGGCAACATGGAGCTCGAGTGGCTAAGTTGAGGTGGTTGAGTGCTCCTCGTTGCTTGGAAAAATTGCCTCCACAAAAAGTGCAATCTACCAACTGAAAAGAACACATGTACCCTTATCTACAAAAGTGTAGGAGTAGCTAACTAAAAGGAGTAACCAACTGGAAGATAACCACCTTTCAGGTGAGCAACACCTCTTGTTTTAACAGGTCTTCAATATTCGAATAACAATAAATACCCTGACCAAGATAAGAGATCTGTCTTTGAGCTTTGAGGAGGTGTTGTTATATTTTTTAATAGATATCAAAATCTTTTAAAACAAGTGCTACCAAAAATTCCTGAAAAAACCTGTAACTGTCTCTGAAATCCTGCCTATGCTTTCGAAAGCGTGTTGATACTGACCACGTATCGAGATGAGAGTGGAGGGGAGTGAGGTAAAGCGTGGGAATGGAAAGTAAGCGAAAGGCGTGGGAATGGAACAATAAGCAGAAGAATCTATTAAGTGAAATAATAATAACCGGGAGGAGTAACTGCATTAAAATATATCACAATCGCAATCACAGATTGGAGCGGAGTGAATACATTATCGAGGCGGAATTGCAATGTGATATATCGCAATCGCAAGGCGGAGGGGTTATCACAAATCGGGAATCGGAGCTTATCGTATATCGCAAGCAGAGGATTATAGCATTTCGCAATCGGAAGGGGCAACATGGATGGTTAGTAATAGGATTTGCAATATGCGATAAGCGAAGTGACGTGGCAGGGAAATGGGTCTTAGTGTTATTGCAATCGGGGATTTAAGGAGGCAGGAGTAAGTGAATGCACCCAGAATTTGCGATTTGCGATGAAGTAGGTCCTACTAATGGTTTTAAAGTGGAAAAGTGATAAATAAAAGAAATGTAATAAAGTGGCCCAAAGTGTAACAAAGGAATTTTGAAGTGCTTAAACGCTATAGGAGCGTAAGAAAGGAACTCGACAGTGAGATAACATAATTGAATTTGGAGGGTTTAAAGTGGATTTAAATGGAATTTGAGAGCTGGACTTTGGATTTTGTTAAAAAGTGATAAAGACTCATACATTTTGACTCTCCAGGGCTCTCCAACATAGGTTAGAAGACAAGAGAGGATCAAAGAAATGACTTACATTGACGACTAGACTTTGAAAAAATTTGAAAAATTGCAGTGCTAACAGTCCCCATCTATTGTCTACAACAACTGCTGCATTTTACCAGACTTTTAATGCTTCGAAACAAAGCTAGATCTTACATCTTAAAATTACCTCTTTCATTTGAAAATGGGAGGATCATCATCTGATGGAAGGACATCATCAAAACATTACAACTCCCTCTTAATCCTTGCTTTAGGAGATCATCAAGCCTTTGTCAATCTGCACTTCATCATTAAGATGAGACTTTATCATTTTGCAAGGAGGTGATGTGCCAACAAGACTTTATGAATACTACTGAAGGTGAAACTGTAAAACCACCCTTACTGATAACTGCTTGCATAGATACCTATTGTAGTCTGCCAGAATAATGAGATGTTGGAGTTAATTCTGAATCAATACCTTTGATGTCATTCCATACAACAACTGCAATCTTCTTCCTTACAGAAAGAAGTGCCACTATACTTTCAATTAGTGGGAATGATGATAAAGCAGGTGTTGACAGACATTCAATTCTGCAAGGTAAACATTCTTACTGCCACGCAGACCTTGATGTAACTATTGTTGTTATAGACATTACTACTAGAGACTCTTATTGCAAATCAAGACTGAATATTGAAATCCTTGCTTAAGATGACATCTTGATCTGTCTAAAAGAGTTGAACACTTCACAACAAGTCCTAAACTCTAGCTAACTGATTAGTTGTTTCTTGCATACCTCCACAAATGATCATCATGAGATGATGCCAAGATCCAGTGTAGCTGTTTCAAAGGTTAAGGAATCCATGATTTACATTTGTCTTGTTCACAACTTGGATTGTGAACAAGACTATTAACACTATCAACGATATACAGGGCTTGCATAATGTTGAACAGACCATAAGAGATGTTGAGCTGCCATTCATAGAGTATTGCCTCACATAGCAGTCCTGGAGTCATAAATAATAGTGAGGTTTATAGCTTCAGATCTTCAAACTTTCAGGAGGATTATTTTTAATAGGATATTTTCCTATTGACATGATCTCAGCTCTGCCATTTCAAGCTTCTTCTTAGGATTGATTCCATTACCAGAATCAAATGCTTTCACTGTTTGATGCCTGTTGCTATTCTTCTTTCCAAAAAAAAGGGTTTTTCTAAGCTTGATCATGTCACTATAGAATGTGCAAGCCTTGAATCTCACCCAGAAATGAATATGACCAGCATTCACTTCTCTATAGTGCCATATCAATACTCCTATTCACAAATGAGTTGTGTGCTAATGCATAGAACTGAATGATGGTCTCAGAGGACATATAATTGCAGAGATCAATGTGAATGGCTTATATATATATATATATATATATATATATATATATATATATATATATATATACAGTGTTACACAGGGTCTCGGCCCCCCACCTAGGGGTCTAGTTTCCTTGCCCCTTCGCGCTCCGGGGTCGTGGGGATGTATAGGGGGTGTTTCCCCACGCCCCCAAAAATAGGAAACTAAGGGGGGCGTGAGGGAGAGTGTTTCCTCAAATTTAGGGGTCGAGGGGGCATGAGAAGGCGTGTGGAGCCCAAAAAACGACTTTTTTAAAATGAAAAAAATAAATAAAAAATAAAAAGACTTTTTTTAGGTTTATGAAACTTTAGGCGTAGTGTTAGTTAACTTTGTTTCATTATTTCGTCCGCTCAACACTCACTCTCAACCGTCGTTGCTCCAGCAGTGAGCACTCTCATCCGCGTCATGCCGTCGCTCTAGCAGTGAGCCCTCAGCCCTCAACCGTGTCACGTCGTCGCTCCAGTAGTGAGCTCTCAGCCCGTCAGCTCTCAACCTCTCAGCCTCTCAGCACCCCAGCTCTCAGCATGTGCACGTTGTTGCCAGCTCCCGTCGACGTTGTTGTTGCCCACTCCATTGTCCACGCTGATGTTGAGGCCTGCGCGCTCCATTGTCCACACTGCTGCCCGCTCCACTGTCCACTGGCCACGCTGCCGGTGAGGATAGCCCATGCTGCCTACTATTTCAGTTTCCTGTTTAACACATTTAAATTTAATTTTTTTAAATTTTAATCATATATGATATAACAGATAATTTGTAAATCATAATTAGCCCATGTGGTGTAGAGCAGTCGGTGATGGGGTGCATTATTAAGGCACTCAGTCTGCAAGGTCACCAGTTCGAAACCTGTGGGTGATTAGGATTAGTCTAAACTACCAAAAAAAAATTATAAATCATAATTTTAAATTTTAAATTTATTTATTTTTTTCATTTTAAATTGTTTACAGTTTTCTTTGAAATGTTGTGCAGTGGTTTTTTTAAAAGGTTAAATTAAAAATTTTGTTCTTTTAGTTTAAAAAATCAAAATGACAGCCATAATTTATAAATGATAACAATGAACACAGTTACTATGTTACAAACGCTGCATTTATTTATTTTTGCAATGTTTGTAACACAATAACTACTAATTAATTTATTTTTTTCAATAATTTTTTTTTTAAATTGAAAATTTTAATTTATTAAATTATTTGCAATTGCAACCTACAAGTTTGAACTATGAGCCAAAGTCAGTCCACTGACAGTGGTAACAGTGAGAGCACCTATAGTGCTAATGAGTCAGAAGATGCACAACAAGAAATTCAAAGCAGTCACAAGAGGGCAGGAAATAGGCCTGTAAATTATGAAAGGTCCACCAAGCGATCTGGAAAAAATTGCAAAGGGGACATTCTCAAAGCAGCTATACTAGGGTGAAGCAACATATTTTAGCAATCACAGTGAAAGGAGTCAATATGTGTCTCTCAAAGCACATGACTCCAACTCTAAGAGAGCAACTTTGGAGGCTAGAAAGGCAGCCACTTCAAAAGGAATGTTTTCTAGCATAAATGTTGATCCATCCAGTGCTTCATCAAAAAAGGCAAAGGGTGCTACAGTGTCATCTAGTTCTTCTAGAATGGGTGTTACAGTGTCTGGGATGTACAATGTTTTAGATCGAGGTGACACAGATGATGCAAATGGCAAATTTCTTTTTTCCAATGGAATTCCCTTCCATGTTGTGTGTTCACCTTACTACAAGGAAATGGTCCAAGCAATTGCAAAAATAGGACCTTCATATGTACCACCTAGAGAACATAAGCTAAGAACATCAATTTTAGATAGACGAGAGTCTAATATTAATGTGCAGAAAGAGAGAATGAGACAAACATGGTTGAGGTTTGGTTGCTCTATTGTTATGGATGGATGGACTGACATCTGAAAATGCCCACTAATCAACATCATAGTGACATGTGGAGAAGGTCCATTCTTTCTTAAAGTTGTTGACTGTTCTGCAAAGCGCAAGGATGCATCTTTCCAATTTGAGCTTCATCGAGAAGCTATAGAGGATGTTGGTGTTGATAGTGTGGTGCAGGTTGTGACAGATGCAGCAGCAATTTGTAGATCAACTGGGTTATTGATTCAAAGCAGGTATCAACATATTTTTTGGACTCCTTGTTGTGTGCATGCACTCAATAATGCACTGAAGGACATTGGAAAAATCCAGTGGATATCAGATTTGGTGACAGTTGCTAGAGATGTGCAGATGTTTATCTACAACCACCACACCTCCTTGGCCATGTACAGGGCTCACATGAGGAAGGAATTCCTCAAGCCCACCAATACTAGATATGCTAGCTATTTTCTCTTATTGGACAGGATGTTAGATGTACAAGCACCACTATAATCCTTGGTTGTTAGTTCAGAGTGGGGAAGGTGGTCAGAATCAAAGACAGACTTGGGGAAGAAGGTCAGGCTTCAGGTGTTGGACAATGATTGGTGGGTGGATTGTGCTTATTTGGTGTCATTCTTGGGCCCTATTGTGGAGGTCATTCGTTACACTAATTCAGATTCTCCTAGTCTTAGAGAAATCTATGAGACCTTTGATAGCATGTTGGGTCGTGTGAAGGCATCCATTCAGCAGAGGGAGCCCTCATTAGAGAGCTATACATCCCAGATTCGACCCATCATTCAGCGTAGGTGGGATCGCATGAACACACCTTTGCACATGGCAGCATATGCATTAAAACCCAAAATGGTATGTTGAAAGGCATGGGAGAGTGCCTCTTATTGATGATCCAGAGGTAAAGAATGGCTTCCTAGCTGCAATTGCAAAGATGTACAATGAGGAGGAGAGGGAAAAGTTGCGAAGACAATTTGTTCAGTTTGCATCTCTTAGTGACCCCTTCAACACACATGGTGCTCAAGCAGATCGCATAGATCTAGCCCATGATGACCCAGTTGATTGGTGGAGGATGAATGGGGATGGTGCTCCAGAGCTCAAACATCTAGCTATGCGTGTGTTGTCTCAGATTGCTAGTTCCTCTGCAGCAGAGAGGAATTGGTCCACATATAGCTTCATCCACTCTATCAAGAGGAACAGGCTTACCTCTAAAAGAGGTGAGAAGTTAGTTGTTGTGCACAGTGCCCTACGTCTTGAGCATAGGAAGAAACTTGAGTATTTGAAGGGACCATCAACCCAATGGGATGTTGATCCATAGGATGATGCACAGGTTGATATGGAGGAGAGACTTGATGAGACACAGATGGGGTTGGTTGGTGTGCCACTTAGCGTGTTTGAGAATCCAAGTGATTCTGATTCAGATGGTGACATGGTTGATCCTAATATATTCATGCAGCATCTGGATGCAAAGACTAGTGGGGCATTACCTTGAGCATTTATGCTCATTTATCATTATGATGATATCATTTGATATTCTTATGTTATGTTTTATGTTTTATGTTTCAGACATAACTTATTTGCTTTTAAGTTTTATATTTCAGACTTGAGTTGTAAACTTCAATTTAAACTTTATTTTGGATCTTGATATAATATGATATCTTAAACTTTATTTTCATTGTACATTGTTAGTAATTACATTAATGATTATAGAGTTACAAACTTACATGTATGATTGTATGATGTATGTTTTAACTTTTAAACTTGTTTCAATTATATGATTCATCGATTTATAATTTTATCATTTATGATTTATCTTTCATGATGTAAGTGTATGCTGATTGTATATACATTCCTTGCAAAAATACAATTACATTATTAATATTAAATTTTCAATGATATATCATATATTTTTATATTTTATAATATTTATGACCCCGACCTCCCCCCACGTTTCCTGAAAATTGATAGGGAGCTTTTGCATAGGCCACTCCTGCACTCCCTCACTCCCACCTCCAGGGTACTTGGTGGAACATTGTATATATATGGCAGAGAACCATACTTAATTCGTGCTTGATAACAACCAACACACAAGGATACTTTACGTACTGCACAAAGAGGCCGAAAACAGGCCTGAGGTGACTATAATAAAGGAGGCCGAAAACAGGCCTGAGGTGACTATAATAAAGGAGGCCGAAATTCTTATTTAGATAATCAACGAACTGAGGAGGAGATTAGCCCAAATCAACTCGGTCAACTTCAAAGAAATAGTACAAGATGGAAGTGAGCTTCAATCTGCACTTGTTGGCTTCAAAAGCATGTCAAAATAGAATACAAATGAGCCCTAACTTCTGTAGCACCGAACCCTTGAATGATGAACCAAATCACAGTCAAAGATGGCTTGTATTCTTCTTCGCTCTCCCTGAAGTAGAAGGTTGAATACCCTGTTAATTGCAGACCAAATCGTAATGCTTGAGATGTGCCAAATGAGAGTGATCGATACTTAATTTATAGCGGATACATGAGGGCTAATTAGCCTTAGACGAGTCGACTTGTAGTGCTTCCAATGAGCCGACTTGAGATGACATATAAATAAATTTCCTCCATAGTTTGATGAAAAAATGCCGTCCATAGTTCAACATCACATAAACATCTTTTGACTTGAAAACCTTTTTGACTTAAAAACCTGTAGCAGACCTTGCTACCATTCTCTATTGTTAATTAACCCTCGTTATTTCCTTCACTCTCTACTATCAGCTAATCTGCAACCCTGGTTCCTGTGTGGGCTTCCCTAGCTTGCTTGACGCCTTGACTCAGCTTGTCGTAACTTCACATCCAGCTACGGGTTGCTTGCTAATTTCATGCCACAGATTTTCCGCCCTTTACCAGCTCTTGCAATACTAGAACAATCCCTTTACACTTTGATAAATGCATTGATCAAAAATGGTAAAAAGATGCAAATATTGGAGGTTTCTAATTTAACCTTCACTTATGCCTTTGCTTTGCTTGGATTAGGATTGTTACCTTTGATGCAGAGATTACAGCTAAATGATGATGCCCAAAACCATCGGTCTTTCAATGGCTGCAAATCTACTTAAGTGATCCTCTTTGAAACTCGGAGAAGCCACAGGTCTGAGTTCCCTATAATTGATACTTCAATGTGATCAATAAACCTCTTTTCTTTCCAAACCTTACCTCGCTCTTTCCATAGTTGAATGTGGTCTTGCTAACCTGCATATTCTCCACGAGAAGAAGCCCTGAAACAGTCAAGGTTACCTATAGGTTATTTGTTCTCTACCTTAACACAGAGGTCCTAAGTTCGGCATCCTGAAGCTGAACACTTACATACAATCTTAGAAACCTTTCTTCCATATTCGATACTCAAAGCAAAGATATAAATCCATCCTGCCTTTGCTCCTAATTAATGCAGCAATCTAAGGAGAGAGAAGTCTTTCTTGAGGAATATTTTGCACTCATAGATTATGCCAAATGCGCAATCTTACTTCCAGACTTTCAGAGAGAGGAGATCATGTAGACAAAACTTCTGAGTGATTGCTTTTTGCTCTTACTGCTTTTTGCTCTTACTTGGGCTTGTCTCCTCCTGAGCTCTAATACCATGTTAATTTTTAACATGTTCTTTGCTTAGGTCAGTTACTTCATGAGCCCAATCTTTTTTCCATTAACTTATTAGCAATCATATTAATCATTGACTTATAACAGTAACTGATGAAAGAACATTCAACATTAATGCAGAAGACAAGCCAAGACAAGAGAACACAGTAATTGGAACAAGCCAGGGGAAAACCCCAAGATGGGGAAAACCCTATTTCAATTCTTCTTTTATTGATATCAAATGTTCAGCAGAGAGAGAGTATACAATGAAGATTGAGATCTAAGGATTTGTGTGCATCAACAACACTGGTTAGGGCACACCAATAGCCCAAAACCAGCGCTATAAACATGGAATATCCTCCTCCCAATGGTCTTCTCTCTTGATGTCTACTTCTAGACATCCATATGGCATACACTGATCTAAGGTTTGAGGTTCCTCCTCAATGCACCCTACAGCAACCATGTATCAACAGCTATATGAACTGATACCGAAACCAAGGAAGAAGCCCCTGATCTACTGCGATGTACCTTCTAGTGACTGCGGCTTGAGAGGAATAACCTTCCTAAGCCTTACGGACCCACAAACAAGAGATCTAAACTGCTGTTGTAGCTGTCCCTTACCTGTGGCCTAAACAGAGATATAAAATATAAAAAATTAGCATAAAAGCCCTTCTTACCTTTCTTCTGAGCTGTGGCCTAGATCAGCAAAGGATCCGTTGCCCTAACCAGCCTTGAAACATCCCTCCAAGCCTCCTTACTAGCTACGACAAGCCTCAGTCAATTGCGGCCTTTCTTCTATAGGAAAACGGCACCCAAACAGAGATAATCCCTTCACAAACTCAACTCCTGCTCGTGGATGTCCTAGCCTCAGATCCGCACCCTATTTCAGAAGTATTTTGTACCTCCTTGATGTCTCAAATGAAGATGGAGGCACCTCTATATATAGGAATTGGAGGGGTTCTAGAGACATGTCGTTTGCAGTGTGGAAAAAGTCGACAAAAAGTCCCGACTTTTTGAAAAAATCCCGATTTTTTCCCTAAGTCGACTTTATCGGCCGACTTTTTGCCGACTTTCATCCCTGAAAAAGTTGCGATTTTATCCTCGAAGTCCCGACTTTTTGCCGACTTTTTCCAAAAAATCGTGAGTGAGGTAGTTTCTTTAATATATATATATATATATATATATATATATATATATATATATATATATATATATATATATATATATATATATATTTTTGAAAAAATCGGGATTTTTTCCAAATATGAATATTTTTGTATTTTTTTAGTTTTGCCGACTTTTTCAAAAAACTCCCGACTTTGTCAAGTTTTTCAACTTT
Source organism: Pinus albicaulis (assembly GCA_034641835.2). NCBI lineage: Eukaryota > Viridiplantae > Streptophyta > Pinopsida > Pinales > Pinaceae > Pinus > Pinus albicaulis. The sequence goes on from CM076574.1 coordinate 832,518,683, forward strand.
TGGACCCTTGCCGATTTAATCCCGACTTCGACTTTTTCCACATTGGTCGTTTGGGCTCTATGGAGGAGAGGCTGGCCTTAACATTTGCATATGAGTGGGTATAAAATCAAAAACACACTTCTCCTTAACCAAATTTCATGATCTTTAGGTCGATTTTGGTCCTCTCGAAAAGTCAATGCCACAATTATCTTCCCCTAAAGAAGTTGTCCAAAGTGGAATTTGGCCCTAGTTGCCAATTTTAACATAACATCTATGAAGATCAAGATGTGCTCATCTTGGGATTGAAAGGTAGTAGTATAACGGTAACCTAAAGAAGAAGCTCTAATTAGTTTGAAGTCTAAAAAGGTTCAATAGAAAGCCTTGATTAATTAAGTCAAGACAAAAGTGATGTGTAAGATGTATGACCTGGAATTTATCATGAAAAAATGGCTTCATGATCCTTGAAAGAAAGCAGGAAGCATACTCTGGACAGTGAGATGCAGAGGAAAGAAGAAGCCCATGCAAAAACTGATAGTTGGTGCTTTTATGAAAGACAAGGAAGAAGTCTTCTTGTTGTGAAATTGAGAATCTCCTCTAGTCTTGAGAGGAAGTAAAAGGAGTCTCCTTGAATAGGAGCAAGATTTATTATCTAATTAAAAAGAGAATAAGGATATTCTCCTTGATTGAGAGGGAGTATGATTGGGCACTGATCTTTCTGTGTCATGTACAAGACTGTGACTAACAGTCGTAAGTCTAGTGCATACATCACACAAAGGGAGAAATTAGAATGATGACTTGCTTGGTTCTCCTTGTGTAAAGTACATTCATGAAATAGGATTGATGTCCTAGATCAAGTACTTTAACATGGATAAGGAGAATGTTGGATTGAATAAGCATCCTGGACAAACATTCTTGGAGTCATGCAATGTGATGTATTAGGATGAAAATCCCACGTCACATGGACTTGAAAAAGAATGGTTCAGTGATAGGATTACTCCAGGTACCTTAGGTGGAGTATGTACCATGATGAGGTTGTAAGGTGTCTTATGCCTCCCTTCATTGTGCTCTGATCTCATGAGAGATGGAGTGTACTAGTCAAGACCTTGGGTTATATGACAATGTCGGTTATGATGAGTGATGCTTATCAATCTGGATCCCTTCTTATGAGAATATTTCAAATTTGAGATGGACATGTTAATTTATTATGAATACTTCCCTAGTTAAGAGGGAGTGTTGGAAAAGTAATTGGGTTCGGTCTTCATAAATGTCTTTGTATTCATGTCATTATGTATATATGATGAAAAGAAGAAAGAAAATTATTTATTTATTTATGAAACATGGGTTTCAGGTTTGGGTCTTTGGTCAAATAGGTCAAAGGCATACATTGCATGCCTCTAGGAATTATCATGAAGAGTCAATGTAATTTGTAAGACCCTCTGGGGTATGTTGCAAAAGTCAACCAAACCTCTAACTACAAGTCAACATAAAAGCACTACAAGTCGGCCTCTAGTCCTATACACATGTCGGCTCAAGTCTTATTCATGTCAACCTCATAAAAACATTTTTTCTTCAAATTAGAACAAGTATTTATTGGATCCTATGTTGATTTCTAGTAGCATCGGATGTGCTCTAAGTCTCAAATTTTGCAGAGAGGCTTAGAGACATGTATTCCAAAATATCCAGAAAGCGTTTTGGAAAATTCCACCCGAATGGGATTTTATTAAAATAATTAATTCTTTTTAATGGGAGCCTAAGTCTAAACTTAAGGAATTAAAATAATTAAAGTATATCAACAGAACTGGGTGTGAAACTTCTAAAAAAAGATGGAGATTGAGTCAATATGATCTAAGTCATTGATTATGTTTTAATCTGGGTCATTGGATATCCAACGAGAAGATTATAACAAGGACTTCGATGGGCATTTGGAAAACACACCGAGAGAGTCTAGAAATAAATTTCTCAAGTGAGCAGCGCAGAGCAGTCAAAGAGATCATCGAGTTGATTCGATTGCAGTGAGGGGCAGTGATAGTTCCAGTTGGAAGATATTTTCCTGAGCCGAGAATACATTGCAGAGAAGGCAGAGAAGAGGGTGCAAAAGAGGCAGCGTAGGGGCTACGCTGGGCAGCACAAAAGCAGCGTTGAAGCCTTGAAGAGATCTGCAATTTTGCCGAGGATCAGTCAGATCCAATGCCAGGGAGTGAGACCGAAGGGGCAGAATATCAGCAAAACAACCAGCAAAAGGAGGTGATGCAGTCCCCAGCCAAAGTGACGAAGATTAATGCACAGGCATCGTGGGGCTCGTCAGTTCAGTGTTGGGTCAGTGTCAGTGTCAGGTAATCCTCACTAGTTCTCTATCAGTCAGATTCTCTGTGGATAGCCAGATTTGGGCATCTAGTTGTATTCATAAAATTTTGCTTAATAATATCAAACCCTCATCTGTTGCACCGGTTTTCCCGCACTAAGTTTTTCTCGAGACTTAGTCCAAAAATAATGGTGTCATGTGTGTTTAATCTTCTCGCTCAAATCTCGTTTCGGCATATAATTTCCACAGTTTATTTAGTGAAGGTTGTTGTGTATTTGCTTCAGTATTTACTTGTAGAAAATAGTAAATAACTTGTATAATTTATCACCAAGTAGGAGAAGTAATATCAGTTGCTGCAATAGGATTCTGGGAGTAGGAATTTTCATATGGTATCGAAGCAGTGCAGGTGAAGCAAGAAAGCAAATCAGAAGATCTCAGCATTGAAGAGAAAGAGGGAGATCGAATAGTTGCATAGGCAGCAGATCGAATCCCCAAGGAATTGCGCAACCCAGGCCAGAAAGAGCAAAATTTGCGAGGAAGTCTCTCTCTGAGTGAGTCAACAGAGAGGTAAGACCTTCCAATTCGTGATTTGTTAGCGGCAAAGGGAGTAACACGGCAGCACCTTCAACGCAGAGCAGTTTTATGTGGGACACAATATTCTGCAGCATTTTTGTGGGCAGAAAAGTGCCAGAAGGAAGAAGGAGAAACTTTTTGAGGGAATTTCTTCCTCAGTGAGTTCCTTGCCAAGGAATTATAATTCTCCATTGCTAAGCAGCAGAGTAGTCAAAGCAGATCTACATACTCCAGTAGGGAGTGCGTAGGCCAGCGTAGCAGCTGTGCAGAGGAGAGAGAGGGAGTAGTTCGACATTATTCAATCGACAAAGATGGCAGCAACCGAGTTGAGAGATCAGGATCGGTTGGATGGTGCATCCAACTATGTGATTTGGCAGGCAAGGATCACATGTATGTTAGATGAGCATGATCTCAAGGCCTTTATCAAGAATGTGTAGTTGTCCCTGTTGATGCAGATCCGTTGAAAGCCTGCAAGAAGAATATGGCAAAGGCAAAGTGTTTGATCCTCGACAAAGTGAGGGATCATGTATTATGTCACATCGCTGGCAAAGGGATGGCCAAGGAGATGTGGGATGCCTTAGCTACGTTGTATCAAGGATCTTCCAAGCAGCAAAAGATGTACTTGCAGGAGAAGATATGATCTGAGAATGCAGAAGGGAGAACGCATTGATCCATTCCTTGCAAAGCTTTAGGAAACCAGATATCAGTTGGCAGTTGTCGGATCAGCACCTCAGGACACCGAGATGGTCAAATTGGCTCTAAACTCTATATCAAATGAATGGCAAGTCTTTGTCCAAAGCATCTCGGGAAGAGAAAGGTTGTCTGATTGGGAACAGATGTGGGCCGCTCTTCAGCAGGAAGAGATGAGGTGAGATATGATCAAGTGCAAACTTGATGGTAGTAGCAACAGTGGGTCGAAGACCAAGAAGGAGGAAGAGAATGCAACCCTTGCATCTAAGGGGCAGAAGGAGCAGCGGAGGTATAAAAAGGACGTCTCAAAGATCAAGTGTTTCCGATGTGGTGAAATTGTTCACTATGCTACGCAGTATCCTCTCAAGAAGGACAAGGATGAGAAACATGATCCGCACGCTGCAACTGCAAGGATCGAGATTGCCCACATATCTCCAAGGGAGAATTGGGGTGATCTAGAGTTGTAGTTCGAAAGAACTGCTAGTGGGCAGGATCCTTGAGGAGTCCACCTCATGGATCAATACCTTGCTACATGAGCCCATATCAGAAGTAGCAAGATGTAACAGAGTCAGTTGGTGCAGAGGAGTGTCGGAGAGACAACACAGTGGCTAGAGAGCGCCAGAGTCCAAGCAGGGCAGAGCAGGGTTGGCAACAATGCAGCAAGGGACAGCGCAGAGTCAGCAGCAACGCGGCAGCTTCAAAGGGTCAGCGCAGAAACTAGCAGCAATTAGATCTTCAGGGTCATATGCATCATGTTGAACACTTAGTTCAGTAATTTTGGATGTTTTTATGTTGTAGCAGCAGCAGCAGAGTTGCAGTGCAGATACAGTTGGCAGCAGTATGCAGGGTTAGCAGCAGTATGCAGGGTCAACAGCAGCATAGATGCAGCAGCGCAGTAGTTGGTGGGCAGCAGTGTCAAAGGGAGATGTTACAAAGTCAGTGTAGTGCTTCAGCAGGAAGTATTACTAGAGCACGTTCCTCACTAAGAGGGAATGTTGAATTCTGGTAGCATCAAATGTGCTCTAAGTCTCAAATTTTGCAGGGAGGCTTAGACACGTATTCCAAAATATTCATAAAGTGTTTTTGAAAATTCCACCCGAATGGGGTTTTATTAAAATAATTAATTCTTTTTAATGGCAGCCTAAAGTCTAAACATAGGGAATTAAAATAATTAAAGTATATTAATAGAACTAGGTGTGAAACTTCTAGAAAAAGACGGAGATCGAGTCAATATGATCTAAGCCGTTGTTTATGTTTTAATCTGGGCCATTGGATATCCAACGAGAAGATCATAAGGACTTCGATGGGCATTTGGAAAACACACCGAGAGTGTCTGGAGATCAATTTCTCAAGTGAGTAGTGCAGAGCAGCCGGAGAGATCATCGAGTTGATCCCATTGCAATGAGGGGCAGTGATAGTTCCAATTGGAAGATATTTTCCTGAGTCAGGAATACATTGCAAAGAAGGCAGAAAAGAGGACACAGAAGAGGCAACGTAGGGGCTACGCTGTGCAGTGTAAAGCCACGCTGAAGCCTTGAAGAGATCCGCAAATTTGTTGAGGATCAATCAGATCCAGTGTCAGAGTGTTGGGGTGTGAGACCAGAGGGGCAGAAGATCAGCATCTAGCCAGCAGAAGGAGGTGACGCAGTCCCCAGCCAGAGTGACGCAAATTTGCGCAGAGGCAGCGTGGGGCTCATCAGTTTAGTGTTGGGTCAATGTCAGATCTCCAGTGTCAGTGTGAGGTAAGCCTCACTAGTTGCCTTGTCAGTGAAATTCTCTATGGATAGCCAAATTTGGGCATCCAGTTGTATTCAGAAACTTTTGCTTAATAATATCCAACCCTCATCTGCTGCACCAGTTTTCCCGCATTGGGTTTTTTCGGGGACTTAGTCCAAAAATAACGGTGTCATGTGTGTTTAATCTTCTAATCTTCTTGCTCAGATCTTGTTTCCGCATTTAATTTCCGCGGTTTATTTAGTGAAGGTTGCTATGTATTTGCTTCAGTATTTACTTGTAGAACACGATAAATAACTTGTATAATTTATCAAGTAGGAGAAGTAATATCAGTTGCTGCAATAGGATCCTGGGAGTAGGAATTTTCATAGCCTATTCAGATCCTTTTGGACATATACTGCAACGAATTGAACATAACAAAAAAGATCGAATACAAGGTCGATTGAAGCATTAAAGAACAAAACTATAAAAGGTCTGTCACTAAACCATAACTACAGAAGAACAATGGTCCTAAGGCACAGCAAGAAGTCTGAGATTATAGAAGGACAAAACTCTGAGACTGTAGGAAAATAGAGGTCCAAAGGTACAACAAGAAGTCTGGGATTACAGAAGAACAGAGGTTCGAGACTGCAGGACTCAGGAGAATAAAAAATCGAAGCTACAGTAGAGTTGCGGGATTGACATCCAAAAGTCTATCATCCAAAGCTATAGTGGAGTAATCTAAAGTTGCGGGTTTAGGTCTTTCATCCGAAGTTACAGTGATTCTAAATGTGGCAATGAAGGTGATCCGAGCTAGTGAAAATTACAATGATCTGAAGTGGTGAAGTACGAAGTTGCAGTCTAGTGGTTTTGTAGAGGAAGAATTGCAGTAATACTTCAAAAGCTTGAAGAAAGTGGCATCTTTGTTGACTTATAAGACTTGTAAGGTGGTTTGACTTGGTTATTGGATCTTGAGAAGTCTCATCTTTGATCTAGTTCTTTAAGAAGGAGATTGTTTGTGTTTTCCCCAAGTTGTGGGGTTTTGCCTTGGCGAGGTGCCGACATTGGTGTCTTTTGTCTCTTGTATTTGTCATTTTGGTAATTACTTTATGGAAGAAAACTAAAATAATTAAGAAGAAGACATAAACTTCACAAGTAATTATCAAGCTAAGGAAAAAAACCCTTGACCTACAACTACTTTGATTTTCCAACAGGGTCGAATACCATGGGCCACTTTTTGTGACTTTATAAGTTTTATTTCTTGATTAAATCAAAGTCACTTAATTAATCCCTTTTTTAATTAATTACTCAATATCACCTATAGGATCACATTAAATAATTAAATTACGGGACTCCCTTTTTCTTGACTATAGCCTACAGAAATCGGATAGGCTAATGAGTTACTCCCTTTGTGATGATCACGTGAAAAGGGACATGACAACCTTAGTAGCTAAAGAGATAGGATGGAGGGCATCCCACCCAAGAGAACCAACAAGGGAACTCCAAAGTGTTGGAAAATCAGGAAGGCAGAAAGATTTTGTTATGTTGATAATTACTTGTGATATTCTTATGTTCTTATTAACTTTCGTGTTCTTTTATCTTTGTTTCATCAAGCAATTATCAAAACCAAAACATGAAGATCAGGAACACTAGATGTAGGCGGATAGCCAGGGCAAAACCCCTATATAAGGGAAAACCTAGTCAAGAACTCTTCCTTCAATAATTCAAATTTGAGATGGACCAAGACCCTAGACCAACATACTTTCCTCCTCCACCAAGTCAGCCTTCTAATATGATGCAGCAATCTTGAATATTCTCTTCTTGTTTAGCATCTTTAGCCTAGCAACATCTCAGAAAACTTTGATCCCAGTTACTGCAACTACTACAGAAATTTCGGTCTCCTAGTTTACTGGAGACTTTCAATCCCCAGCTTAATAACTTCAATCCTGCAATGGAGACAGAATTTCGGCCCCAGCGTCAGCTCAATATCTTTGAACGTGTGAGAGAAAGGTAGCCCAAAAATCAATCTTATTTTGTAGCCCAAAAACTCGATCTTCTTCTTCCCAGCTTCTCCTTCTTTTCTTGCAACTTCGCACTCTTTTCCAACTACAGCAACTGCAGATCGAACTTGTTGTGAGTGTATGTCAAATGAGGTCGAGTTGCTCCGATATATAGGCTTCTTGTGAGGTCGAATTACCCTGTTTAAGGCCGACTTGGTGGAGGAGGCCTAATTGACCTAATTTACTTTAAAATAATTTTCTTTCTTAACAAATAATTACCAAGAAGGGTTCTTTACAATATGACATGGACAAGGTCACTTGACATAAACCTTGGAGGTCTTCAATGGAGACCTGACCTAAAAAAAATTGACCCAAGCATGAAACCCATGCTTTAATAAGTCAATTTATTTAATAATAAGTTTATTTTTCTTTCTTTTGATAAATATATTTCATTATGACTCAAATACAATTATGAACACCGAACCTAGTTACAAAACCTAGTTACAGTCTTCAACACAAAGCCCCAGCCAAAGTAGAAAGTGAAAAAGCATAGGCACTCACATGAACTAATAAACAACTCGTGGATACCACTCATTTGGTAGAAGGCTTTGATTATAGACACAACTCGACCACCATGGAACAATTGTATGAGCTTGAAGGCAGGATCCACCAAGAAAGGTGCACCACTAATAGTTAGCCAGTGGATAGAGAGATAAAAATGCTAATCCTACAAATAGGCATTTCTAGGAGTCAAATTATCCAATATAACAAAAGAGTGGACTTGCACTAGCACACTAGGGAAATGATTTCCAGTAGTATGGATCACAAGACTGAGCAGGAAACCTCCTACGAGAGCACATTCTAGATATCCTCCAAATGTTGGATGATAAATATATCTCCTTAAAAGAACAAATGTGTGGCCTACACACAAGTAAAGCTTGCTCAATCTATAGACATGTCACATACACATGACTAAACAACAGCAGAAAGATTGATGTTAACAACACTTGGCCAAGGTCACATGAATTCTCCTGAGGCTATTGTAGTTTTTAACGATAAATAGTTGATCATGGTACATCTAGGTATGAGTTTGAAATTCACTACTTTTATGCAGGGAGCATTGGGCCTGCCCATGCAATCAGCTCATGGAACATTATGTATCACCAAGAAAGGTGCACCACTAATAGTTATCCTGTGGATAGAGAGATAAAGATGATAATCCTACACATAGGCATTTCTACAAGTCGAATTACCCAATATAACAAAAGAGTGGACTTGCACTAGCACACTAGGGAAATGATTTCCAATAGTATGGATCACAAGACTGAGCAAGAAACCTCCTGCTAGAGCACATTCTAGATATCCTCCAAATGTTGGATGATAAATATATCTCCCTGAAAGAACAAATGTGTGGCCTACACACTAGTAATGCTTGCTCAATCTATAGACATGTCACATACACATGGCTAAACAACAGCAGAGAGATTGATGTTAACAACACTTAGCCAAGGTCACATGAATTCTCCTTAGGCTATTGTAGTTTTTAATGATAAATAGTTGATCATGGTACATCTAGGTATGAGTTTGAGATTCACTACTTTTATGCAGGGAGCATTGGGCCTGTCCATGCAACCAGCTCATGGAACATTACGTATCCTTCTAAACACTGACACTAGTAAACTGATAGCTCGAAAAATTGCTTGGTATATTTATTTGTTTGAATACATGTTAGCTTTATGAATAAGGCCTATTCTGAAAAGATTCAAGGGTTCAACCAAAGCTCTAGCAAACTCTCAACATGTCTATAACCTAGTTTTGAATATATAAATAGAATATGCTACTCACAACAAAAGTTTAAAAAAAAAAAATATTTACACATAGCAATAAGAATCTTATTGAGTAGTGAGATTCTGAAATCAACCCACAAGTGGCAATGACCTAGTTTTATGTTAGTCATTAGTACTTTATGTTGGTCATTGAAATTCTGGGTTGTCGCAATTTGTGGGGCATTTATTGCCACAACAAATGTTAAGTTACAAAAAGGAAGTGATCTAGAAGCAGCAATAAGAATCTTAATGGATAGTGAGATTCTAAAATCAACCTACAAGTAGCAATAAGAATCTTGGTAGGTTTCAAAAGGTTAAAAAAAAAAGCATGCATGTAAAGCCATTGATCCCAGATACAAAGAACAAAGGATTAAGAGGGAGAGGAAATTGTAAATAGGCCCAGAAGCCTCATGAGAGGAAGGTTTAGTTGCAGTTACTCTTTGAAATATTTAACTCTGGCAAATTGCAACGTCCATATCTTCTCAAGAAAATTCATCTGTCTTCGTATATTGGAGGGTCATTTTATCAATAGAGTTATGTTTAGGAAAAATTTTGCAATCTTGTATACTGCATTTGTTTTCCTAGTTTCAGGAATAGTAGTTTTGGCATTTTAAATTTCTCAGGTACTTTTGGTTGAATAGAAATTAGTTATTTTTCCTACATTTGACTTGCTTATCACCCCGTGACCAAGTTAAGATTATAACAGGAAGCACAAACAATTTTTAAAAACTCATTTCTTACATGATGGGTAGAAATGCTTGTAAAATTGACAAGGCCTATCATCATAGCTAACAATCTGCAGACGTCATTTTCTCGGTAATAAGAGCTAATTTTGGTCAGAATTTTAATAATGTTTATCGAACTTTGAAGTACTTAACAAGTGCAGCCTACATCTTTTTATTTAGCTATTTTACTTAATGTCCATTCCTTTCATTCATTCAGAAATTTCATCCTATCGCCAAGATCCACATTCTACAACCTACCATCTGAGCCAACCTGGTTGATTCATCCTCACATGCACTAACTCATCCCACACATTAAATATTCGTAACTTTTTATATAAGCCTCTAAACATGACAAACTCATGCAAAGAATTGACTCTTTTTCCAAGCCTTTCAAAGCATGAATTTCAATTCCTATTCCAAAAAAATTGAAATTCCCCAATCAAAAGTCTAACAAAAATTGTTGGGTGTCCAAATGCACAAACAGAAAGCTAAGCGACTTACGGACAATAATTCTTCAAATGTCATGGAACTAGGTTTACAAAGCAAAACTGGTGAAACTACTAGAACTGCACTGGAAAAATAATCCTTACAAAAATTGAAGTCTTGCAAAAATGAAAAAGAAATGAAGGGCAACCATACCAGTCATGATAAATTCCAATAAGGCCTCTCTCATATATCACACCAAGTGTATTGTCTTTTGCAATGGTTGGGACAACATTCATAACCCAAGCTTTGTTCGATGAAAGTGCTGCTGCAAAGCCACCAAGACCTGCATTCATGTCCATAACATTGCGATATCTAATCTCTCCAATATATTTGTTGATTCTTTTGTAGGCCTCCACGTGCTTCTTCCACAACTGTGTATCAGCATTATATGACTCGGCTGTAACACCTGATAATGAACCACTGAGAACTCTAGGAGGAACAGCATTAAGGCGCTTTGGAAACTTTTCCAAAATCCCTCCAGCCACATCACTAGCATCATTTACTTTAGGCATTCGTGTAGTGCATCTTTCCATTCTCTTATACCTGGACGATGAGCAAATTTTATAGAGTTTTATCATATAAGCATAAAGTTTCAATCATATGACTAAAAATAGGCGACTGTCAAAGCAGTTCAAGAGAAAAACAGATTTATTTTTGCACTGCACTGCAATCTGAAGCCAACTATGAAAACATGGTTGAAATATTCCTAATAATTGGACAGTTGAACCTATCTGCAGCACAAGATCAATTTATGCATGGTCATTGAAATGTAAAAGCAAACAGGAAAACTCACATGACCTGAAAATGATGAAATCAAAATGTATCTTTGACATGTATTCAGGATATAAAATTGCTAATCCCTTCATAAGAATATTGTAGACATTAAATTCACAAGTTTTAACAGGTTAATAGCCATTCTATTATTTTATTACAAAACAGTTCTCCCAATATCTACATCTGTCAAAAAATTAGCCTGACAAACAAACAGACTGTGTACTTCTGCTTGGCAGCAATACAAGTTTATATTTTTCATAGTCAGCCACACTGACTTTTTGGTTCAAACAAATCCTAAAACCACAATGCACTTTGGAACACAGTCACAGCAAGACTGACATCCAATTTAAAATTTGGTGTGGTATTTAGACTTCTAAAGGGAAAAAAAAATAATTAGAGGATTAATTACAGGGACAAAAGTTAAAAACTCGTTAAATATCATAACAACTTTAACTTGCAGCCTCAAGCCCAATAACATAAAACCTACAAGCACATTCTAGGAAGGGCCAAAAAAGGCATTACCTATCAAGGCCTAAGTATATCTTCAATCCTAGACTTGAACCCTATGTCACACGGTTCGGGTTCGAATTCGAGTTCGGCAACGATTAAGTTCGATTCGAATTCGAATTTTCCGATGAGGTTCGTAATGAGGTTCGACATTAGGTTCGACTATATATATTTTTCAATAAATATATATATATATGGCATAAAATAAAATAAATCAAAATAAATTAATAAATTATAAAACTATGAGTACGAATTTTGATTAGTAAAAACTATGAATAACAAATTTTTATTAGTAAAATGGACTTTGTTAAATATAGAAATGATAATTTATGTTAAAAAACTCATAAAATTTATTAAAATCGAACTTCATGGAAAAAAAATCATAAAATTCGCCTTTAGGTTCGATTAGGTTCGCCTTTAGGTTCGGCATTAGGTTCGACATCAGGTTCGGCATCAGGTTCGACATTCAGGTTCGGCGAACCTGATCGAATTCGAATTTTTTTTTTAGGTTCGCCGAATTTCGAACCTCAAGCTTCAGGTTCGGCGAACCCTGTGACATAGCTTGAACCTAAGAAAACCTGCTGCACTGAGGTTATAGTCCTGCCTGAGTATAAACAATGTCTGGGTTACAAACATTGTTCATAAATATAGTCATTTTTTATTCACCATCAACAAATTTTTCAGAACAGATTTTAGCACACTGTAGATTTGATTATGCTGTGTTATCAAATTAGGCTACATAAACTGTCTTCAAGTTTTCAAGTATGAAGTTCAGGTACTTACCAAGAATCATCTGGATTGACTGATTCACAGGCAGGAGGTGGGTCAATAGTATCCCGACTGCTAGGACAAGAATGAGTATTAATTCTCTTTTGCCAAATGGCAAGGTCACCTTTTTCATACTTCTTTTCCCAGCACAAAAGTTCTGCTATTTCTTCAATTCTTTCTTGTTCCTTCTGGAGCTCCTCTTTAGACCTCTGCCAAGCCTCGTAATGCTGCTTCCAGTTGATGGGAGGACCAGAGAGAATCCAATATCCACCTGGTCTCAGGACTCGATCCACTTCTATTAAATACAAACCATCTGCACACAAATGAAGCTAAGCAAATCAATATGAGAATCAAATCAGTGAATTTAAAACTCTTCTATAGCTCTAAATTCAATTTTTAACAAGCATTAATCCTGAAACAGTCCCCCTTACCATTTGCAGTCCAGGGAATCAAACATCGTGAACAATGAGACATATCAAAAGCCCTAGAAGGGTATGGAAGCCGCTGTGTCCCCATTACACCAATCACAGCAGGGACACCCCGCTCCAAAGCAAACTGCACTTGGGCTTCATGTGAATCCCTTGGTGCAAATGACATGGTCAAAACATTTCTCTTCAAGAGATATGCACCCCAGCTTGCCACCTAAGCATGCCATAAGGGTTTCAGGTCAGGGCATATCTTCAAGCTCAATAAGATCATTGCAACAACAAAATACAGGAATTCCTTCAAAATTGACGAACACTTTTGAGCACATATCAGACAGTCACAAATTAAAACATACTAGTTGCCACAGAAAGAGCAAAAGTAATAACAAGTTTGTGCCAGAATCAATACTAGAAAGGAATATGCTTCAAACATACCCCACAGCCTGTGTCCAATGCAGTCCTGACAGTACCATCAGAAATAGGTATCACTTGAGCCAGTTCATCAATATACTTATCTGCCCCTTGAGGAAACATCGTTCCTCCACCAGGAAACTTGAACACATCACCTTCAAATTGAACCCAATTCTGAATAGCCTTCTCTACTGTAAGACTTTTATAGGGAACATTAGCATATGGCACATAGTCACGGCTCTTTGGCCATGGAAATGGATTTTTGTATCCTCTTGGAGCAGGAATGAGGCAATGTAGCTTCTCATCCTCTGGTGGGCAATGCCTCTCTCTGTATATCATATTATCTCTAGGAAATGTCATAGCTCGCTTTTGGTCATGACAAGGCGTGTAATCAATGTATTTGGCACTACAAGGTTCAAATATCTTTGCTTTGGATTCAGAAAGTTCAATGTTATCTCCTTCATTGTGGTGAGTCCCAAAATTTAGAGACAAAGTTGTACAGTCTGTCAGTTTGGTGATTTCCTCTGCAATCCTATCACCCTTTCCAAAGCCACTCTTCTGCCAAGCACCCAATATGTAGAAAAAACAGCATAATCCCAAAACAATAAAGATAGAAACAGAACTCCTGGTCCTGCTGTCTGCTGAATTTGTTTTCGACCTCATCTTGTATCTGTTAGAGCATAGAGGACAAGAAAATGAACGAATTATTCCAATACCTATGAAATCAAAAGGTACTTGACAAGAAATTGAAGGAATTCTTCCAAAATCTATTAAGTCAAAAGGTCCCACTGTATCATAATGTAGACAAGCAAAACCAAAAATCACAGAAGAATTGAACCCAAGTTTGTGTTGCAAAAGCCTATAGGACAACAGAACTCAAGCCGGAATCCAAAATAAGAAGCAAATGAAGGGAAATACATCCTCTCATCAGGAAGCTAAGATAAGCCTGTTGAACATCAAATTCATGTTCAAAAAACATAGGAGAACAGAACCCAAGCCAGAAGCCCAAAATATTAGCAAACGAAGGAAAACACATCTGCCCATGAACAAGCCAAGATAAGCCTGTATTATACAATCCTAGGTATTCAGAGCGGCAAATAAGTTTTACTTCTAAAGCAAAAGAAAATTCCATGCGTCTCTAAACATTTATAATTTCACCTCAAAGGTTGAATAGATTGACCATTTAAACTTTAAATAAAGAAAGGCTGCATCTTCGTAAACAAAAGTGCATTGTCAGGACATTTTGACAGTGAAATTAGGAACAACCAATATTTCTGACAAGTTATTTTATGCTGTCAATCATGACCATGTTACAAAAATAGACATAAGATTTGAGTAAAATCTTGGTATCTTGATTATTATTCCTATGTAGGATGTATATTGTCCAAGAGTTGAGTCTACAAACTGGCATTAATTAACAAAAAAGGGGTATTTTCTGTTGAAACGCTACCCATTGAAGCCATATTTCAATTATTGAATGCAAAATTTCCAAATATCGATGGCATTGTCTGATTAAATATTCAGTCAAGGTAAAGAATAAATAGATGCATTCAGACCATCCACACTGTCTGCAGATATTGACCATGCACAAAGGCAAGCTTTAGACTACAAGGTGACTCATGGAATCTCAAGAACTGAAGCAAGAGGAGGAAACCTAATCATGATCTTAATAAAATACAGGAGATACAATAAAATGAATGCTTGTAGAACAGATAGCAATTACAACAGATTACAAAAAACAATATTGTATAGTTTTCCTCTGGCGATGAAGAATTTCCTATAAGGATGGCGATAACATGAAATCTCTGAGGTCGAAATATGCAATACCATATATATATATGAATATTGACTCCCATAACTCATTTCTTACCTGAACAAATGAGGAAAAACAATTACATCCAACCAATGACCTATTTCTATCAAATTGTAGTCCAGAGAATGGAAAAAAAGAAGATAATGAGAATTATCCACATCTGCCTTCTTGTCAATGAACATAATTGCACAAGAATCCATTATGCATAAAAAGGATTTCAGATCTGAAAGTAGAATCACAAATGGTTTTCCATGCCGCAACTACAGAACTGAAAGCAGTAACATGAACATAGCATTCAATAAAAGAATTCAAAATGTGAACAACACACGTACTTTGTTATTAACTGCAAACAACTTCCGGAGACATAATAGCATAAGCATAAGTATTCATTGTTTGAACATGACAGTTTTTGAGCAATAGCTGCATAACCAATTTCTCGTGATTTTAATAGCATTGCTGTGAATCATGACCTGAATCCAGTATGAAAAAATGTTCTCTAATTTGCTATCATCGATAACTTAATTAATTTATGATATGAAGAAAACGATTTCATGTATATTGAAATATATTTGCTTTCTTGCCTACTCTCTTAAGATGGGGTTTTCACAAGGATATTTAAGCTTGGATAAACTGCTTTTCTGTTTCAACCAAGAATTTTCCATTAATTGACTGATATTTTCTGTTAGAAATGCAAAGTTCTCTATTCATTGACATTCACTTACAGCATAAGACAGCTGTATGAATGAAACGATTTCGACACAAATACCACCCAAATAAATAAATTGCTATTTTCTTTTTGTAACTCAAGCAAGAGCATTCCTGACCAACTGCCATCTCATGAGCTGCCCTAAAATTGATCACAATGACAGAATATATATAATATTACTTAAATGAATTGCACTAAATATTATCAGGTCTAGACTGGTGGCAATTGAAAGGAAAACCATCCTAGTTCATGAAGAAATTACAATATCAGTCGCCCCTTTGCTATGGCACAAAGAAGATGGGTGGGAATTTTGAGTAGCTACAGGAAGACCGGGCCCCAGTCAAATTCTGATAGAGCAAGAAGTACGAATAAAGAAGTCGACAGCTCCAACCCCAGCATCCTGAAAGACTGACAGTAAAAATAGCAGCAATACCATGCATTCTGATAACAAACGTTAATAGGATTAAGTTCTGGTCTGGTTTTGGATCTGGGGTTTCAACTTTCAGTTGGAGAATTTGTTCTACCCCACCCCTCAATCGAAGGTCTCTCGGGCATTAGTGTGTAAAGCATTACAGGCCACCCTAGTGGGGCTTAATGTGCCCTTTTCTAAAATACCAGCAGACTTCGGAAAGTCTGGACCTAATACATTCCAACCCGGCTTTATCCCTTTTGTAATCTTTGTGTCTAGGAATCCAGGGAACGAGATTTGTATTGTAATCAAACAAAAATGTGAGTTAAAAAAAGAACTACCGAACGGGGCCTTGCTCGCTGGTGAGATGGACAGAATATTAAGCTGACCACCAGAATTCCATTCTCACTATGATCTGCCCCACCCCAATGCATCTCCCAAATAAATATGAGCTCAGGTACAAGTACCAGATGGTTTTGATGAAATAGATACTTCTTAGAAGTGGCACCTAAGATAAAGGATATCCATGTTAAATGTTAAGATAGATTCAAATTGCTAAGTTCAATGCAATCGATCTGCATCAGGACAAGGCTAATGCCCAAAACCAACTTAATCTATTTCCATGTAGTGACTTACAACTGAAATATTTGTATCAAGAGAAGGGAGGAGCACTTTACATCCAGGGTGGAAAAGATGTCACATATCCCATGCATGCATCAATTAAAATGGAAAAAATTGGCAAACTCTACTGTCCAAAAATGGAGCCAAGTCAAAAGTTTAATAACTGAAATAAACTAGAACAGATCCATCTTAGCTCAGGACATTTAAAGCACTAAAAATAGATCTAGTGTGGATTTATTCTAGGGAATAACTGAAACAGCATACATTCAAACATATCAAACTTAAAGATGAATTGCCATTAAAACAAATCATTGCAGGATTTAGGGTTTATCAACAGATATACAATCACACTCTCATGAATTACAATGTGACATTAGTATGACCATCATTTTAGGCAATATGAACAACCAATCAACTTTCATGGGTATTCTACTGCACAAGAAACCTTAACAATCACTTATCTCGGTATTATTATACGCCAAGAGAACCAAACTACCACTCTGTCTGACCTAATGCAGAAGTCCAATCTTGATGACGAGAACACATATGACATCAAACACCAGATCAGGGTTGTGCTGTGCTCATCGTTGTATTATCAAAATAGTAAAAACAGGAATCATTGCCTCTATCAGCTATATTACCGAGCATTTAAATCCTACTCTTTCAGACCCAGACTTTGCTGATTAGAGTCTTCGATGAGATCCACAATCCCATGACCCCTAATCATACAAATACTGGATATGTGGATATGAGACCAATAATCATCCGACTAAAAAGAAAACATCAGATCTATCTGCGGGTTAAAAAAATTACCTCAAATTTGAAGCCGGAGAGCAGTTCAGAAAACCTTCCTAACTTATGTTCCAATGCAGCGTGCCATAGACACTTGAAATAATAGAAACCCAGTGAACGATAAGAGCTTATAAATAGGAAACGGAAATCATGGGTGGAATAAAGTCCACTAAAGGAAATTAATGTGAATGGGTAGGATCAGACATATATACGTAATGTCATAGACTGACCCTGTCTTCGAGGGCAGACCACATGAAATGAAAAATACAGCTAGAAACCAGGATCAAACTTAAAAGCAACAAAGATATATGGAACAATAGAAATGAAAAAAAGAAAAAAAGAAATTGAAAAGTTGATTTCGTTGAGTAAAGTATCTCGCCCTCTGCGAATAGGCTATGGGAATGGTTGTTCACCACCTGGGGGGAGTCCGATTTTATTGGGGACCGTGAACACAGCCATGGGATCCATCAAGACGCTGAGTTGTTGATTTGAAAATTCAATCATAGATGGTTGGAAGAGACTTTTTAGCCGAAATGACGAAATGGCTGTGTTATATTTTAGAACGGAAGTTGTTGATTGAGCTATTGGTTGTTTTGGATTTCGTGCAGCTAAAATTATTCCAAAATAATTTAATGTTTTAAAAAATAAATAGTGGATATAAATATGATTTTTTAAATGACAAGTGTTATTAGTTCCGGAAACAGTACGGAATATAACTCTGACTTTGGTCTTAATCTGAGGAGACGGAATGCTGCTCTGGCTTTGCTTTTAAATGAGATGACCTAAATATTAGTTTTATTTTTCCTGATTATTTTTAAAAAGGAATTTTCAGAGAGAATTTTTATTTTTATGTTTTAATACTGAGAAATAATTTTAAATTTTAAATTTTAAATTCAAATAATTTTAGTTAAAATGATTTTGAATGAAAGTGTTAATTAATAGTTTTAAAAAGTTAAAATGTTCAAATTGTTATTCGCCTTAAATTTAAAATTAAATATTTTTTATTTTAAATTCTAAAATTAAATAATTTTATTTTTTTATTGATTATAAAGTTTGCTGTGATAAAATTATTTTGACTGGAAGTGTTAATTATAGTTTTTAAATGTTTAAATTGTTATTCAATATTATTTTGAAGAAGTTAATTTGATGATAATATCTTGTTACGATGAATTATATAGGATGGTTGGAAACGTGTTGATAAAACTTTGACTTTGATGATGTGATTTTCACTGAAATTTTTCTTGTTTTTCATTATCATATAAGGCTAAATTTAATAATATTTATTGTTTGGAATGTTTAAATATTTTAAATATTCATTATTTAAATGTTTAAATTATTACTTAGTTAACTTTAGCATAATGGTTACGGAAATTAATATTGAATTGATAATATTTATTATTCAAATTGTTATTTAGTATTAGTTTGAAGGAAAAGTTAATTTGAGGTTGATTTGATAATGTATTACATAATTAATGCCTTATCTTTATGAGGATGGTTACGGAAATTAGCATTGAATTAATAATATTCCATGACCTTCAAGCATTAGCAAAATTATCAAGATGGTTACATAAATAAGCATTGAATTAACAATATTTTGTGATAGAAAATAGCATTGAAGTAACAATATTCTATAAATATAATATTTCATGATTTTCAAGCAAACCAAAATTTTACAATACATAATTCATTGTCTATGCATTTTTTTTATCATGATGATTACGGAAACTAGCATTGAATTCATAATATTTGGTCGTATTCAAGTAAGAGCGAAATTTTGCAGTAAAATTTAAATTATGTATTATTATAGATTCATCTTAATCACGGATGTAGCAAGAGAGGTATTAAATCTCTTGATCTGAAAACTTCTTTTAAATTGCAAAATTTGACATTGATTCGTACTATTGATGTTTTATTATACTTTTAATTAAACAAACCAAACAGGTGTATTCATTTTTGTTTGTTTATTTATTAAATTGGATGTGAATTTTTTATTTTTTATTTTTTCCAGTTGTAATCACATTGGACAGAAAATTGTCGACTCTAGTTTGACTAGGAAGAAAAATTATCCTAGGCATTGTCCTAGGTCTTGTCCCTCCTTTTTCAAAAATAAATAGATTAATTAATTAATTAAAATAAATAAATAAAAATAAAAATAAAAATAAATAAATTGGTCTTCTGAGTCAAACTAGTTATTCCAATGCTTGATTTGACTTTATACTCATTAGTACATTTTTATAATAATATTTTAACTCTATACATTAAATAAAAATAATTTTTTTTATCAAAAATCATGTTTCTTCCTAGTCAAACTAGTTGTTGTTACTTGGCCTTCTTTACATCTATATAAACTTAATGACTAGATCTGATTTCTCATCTAGTCCTGAAGATGAACCACGCTGGTTGGTTCGAAATGCGGGAACAATTTTCTGTCCAATGTGATTACTACCAAAATATTTTGGAAAAATTACTATGAGCACAAAAGCATGAATTCAAATATTGAAATATTTTTACCATTTCTCCTTAGTATGGCCACTAACAGTTAAATTATCTATGTTTTATAATACTTTTAATTAAATAAACCAAACAGATATATTCATTTATGTTTTTTTATTATATCTAATGTTTTTTAATAGTTTTTGTTTTTATTTTAATTTTAAAAAGATATGTGCCAACTCCAAGTTGAACACAAACATACTTACACATCTCTCTTATACTAGGTTGTATAATAAGCTTCTAGATTTAATTATATATTTTGTTAAATTAAATAATATGTTATTTTATCAATGCATTGATTTCATTATGATAGTTATAGAAAATAATATTAAATTAATGATACTTAATGATCCTCAAGTAAAAACAAAATTTTATAATAACAATTAAACTATATAACATAGTAAATTAAAGTACAATTTATAGTAAATAAAAATAAAAACACTGGTTTGTTTGTTATTATAAAATATTTTTATTATATTATAAATATCTAAAAAAAATTAACAATTACAAACCTAATAAGTAAAAATTATCTTTTTATATATGTATTGTTTTTATACATAATATATATAGAATGAATAATAATATTTCTTTCTCATTGTAAATACACCAAAAATGCTAAAATATTGATGAACAAGGACAAACATGGTATTACATAGAAAAAAACACAACATTGTGACATGCATTTATGAAACTCTCAAATATTATTTCAACTTAACAAAAGGTGGTTTTTAGAAGAATTTTGTCTACTCCAAGCATGTATGTACATAGGAGATTTGTAAAATAACTAGCATTCTCACAAAAGCGTGAAAAGAAACGCAGAAACAGTGTGGAGGGACGATGACTAATAGTACAAGCTCGACAGATGACCAATTTTTATTGGTTGGAGGAATAACCAAATGGAAAAATCTAATTGGTTGGAAGGGCGATAAAAAAAAACTTCTCATTAGCTTGAATGAACACTGTTTGCACACCCCACTCCAACAAAGAGAAACAACACTTATATATGTCTATATATCTTATTTATAATTCAAAGCTATGTAATGTCATGTCAAACAACTTCTTTTATTTTATATATTTATGGTTATTAGTTATTCTCCAATTTTCAAATTAATTAAATTATTATTCATTTATAATTTATAAATTAAAAAATAAAAATAAAAATAATAATATTATAAGTAATTTAAAAAATATATCTATTAAATGTAAGCATTAACTTGCATCACTTAAATAATTTGAGTTTTGAGAATTAGTTTAATTTGTTGAGCTTTTCTAGTTAAAGCATTTATGTTATTAAAAGATCATGAATTAATTTTTTTTTGACACTCTCTAAGGTTGAGTTATAGACTCTAAACTTAGTGGTTGAGCCAATAAAAAATAACCCCTACTTATACACATACACAAATATTATATAGTCATAGCAATTGTCCATCTCCAAAAACCTTAAACCACATTTAAAAAATAAAAATAAAAACATTTTTTTAACCTCACTACCTTACTAAAACAAAAAAATTTTAACCTCACTACCTTACTAAAACAAAAATATTCACAAACAATATTTTATATATATATATATATATATATATATATATAACTTACCCCACACACTAAATTGGAAATAGCTTATTAAATAAAATTATATTACCTTTCCATGCAATGACTTGGCTGGCTACATTTTCCACAAAGAAAAAAATGAAAAAACCTCTCAATACAATGATTTGGCTTGGAAATAGCTTATTAAATAAAATTGTATTACCTTTCCATGCAATGACTTGGCTTGCTACATTTTCCTCAAAGAAAAAAATGAAAAAACCTTTCAATACAATGATTTGGCTTGTAATGAAGCTCGGCATTTTCCTCGACAAAAAATGAAGAGGTTGATAAACCTCTCCAAATAATTATTATATTGTATTGGGTTGACATAGATGGCCATCCATGATAATGGAATCACAATTAAGGATAGATATCTTTTATAAAGTATTTTCATAGGTTGAAAAACTATTAAACAATGGAGGTTGGTGTTAGATATTGTATTGTATGGGGTAGCATTAGACATGCATAGCAATGGTATCCTTGCTAATGGTTTAGTAAAGAGGATTATCTTAGTAAAGAGGATTATATTGGATAATTTTATTGGGAAGGAATGTAAATTTATGTAATGTTAATTATATATAAAATAATTAAAATAATTATTAAAAATATTTATATAAATTTAATAAAATTTATTATATAAAATATATAAAATTTGAAATTTTGTTAATTTTAAAATGTTAATAAAATAGAAAAAATTAAATTTTTAATAATTAATTTATTATAATATTAAAAAAATTAAATTTTTTAAATATTTTCATTTTCCATTCCAATCCTATAATAATTTGGTTTATCTTTAAAAAAAATTATAAAAAAATTTAATCAAAATTATATTATAAAAACTTCTCCATTAAGTTCGACCATTACCAATAGTCACTCTCTTATGAATTGCACACGTATTATAAGGATCGATGAACTTTTCACGTTGTTTAGAGGGGGTGGAGACAATTTTCTTAACCATAGTTAAAAACAAGTTGGTGATGCTTTTTGTGAAAATTTGTATGGATGTGGTTAATATAAATTTAGGGTTTAGATTATGAATTTGTTGACAATTTTATAGTTAGATTATGGATTTGTTAACGATCAAATTTTGTATTTAAACTAATTATGGATTTGTTGACAGCCAAGTTTTGTATTTGAGTATAGTTTAAATGTTTATATATTTAAAAATAAATAAAGATTAAAAATATTTCAATTATAATTAAAAGTTATTTTTTATTTATAAATATAGTGAAACATTTTAATTGATTTACTAATAAAGAAATTAATATATATCATTATGAAAATAATACTTTATTTTGTATTTAAATTATTAATTTTTAAAATAAATTATAAGATTATATATATAGAAAGAAACCAGGAAGCCATATTAGATCACTGGTATTAATTAAAGATTAGAGTGAGGTTATTATATCCATTTAATCAATTAAGACTTTGTTTTCTCTAAATATAAATTAATAATTTAAAAATAAAAATTAGTTAAAAAAATTAAAGATTTATTCATTTTTATTTTTATTTTTGTAAGTTTGGTAGTACTTTTCATTTTTTTCTTTTTCATTTTTTTTTTAACTCCATTTTTATTAACATGTCCAGATACATCACTCCAATTGGAGAAGGGAATTGAACCTTTGTGATGAGTGCTATAACAGCTCCCCTCATCACCTTTTAACTAAGACCCACGCACAAAGATTTATTCATTTATAAATTACTAAAAAGTTATTTAAAATAACACAATTCTTTGCTAATAAAATTAATGTACTATGATTTACAATTTGTGTCACAAATAAAGTGAGTTCTAGGAGACATATTATTTCCTATGAAATAATTCTACTAATAATAAAATAAAATAAAAAATGTATCAAGAAATATTTTTTTTAAATGTAAATAATAAATTAACATTAAATGATTCGAAATATTTACGAACAAAAAGTTAATGTGATTAATAAAAATAAATAAATAAACCAATTTTCATATCCATTAATATTTATTTTTATAAAATCAATATATCAATACATACTTATAAATATAACCAACCAATAATAATTATCCTGACTGACAACAAAAAAAAACCATTAAACTATAATATTATTACTATAAAAAATATAATAAACTTTACCCACTTCATAATATTATAAAAAATATAATAAACTTTACCACTTCATCACCTCACTCTTCTTGTGTTTTCTTTAATTCACCCGAGGGGAAAATATTACTCTTGTCGAAGATGGTGTCGGTGTCACTTTTACAATGAAATCAATGTCTACTATCCTTCACTAAATTCCTTTTGTGGATTTCCACCTTGAAAAACCCAAGACAGGTCTGGGAATTACAACTATTCTTACTTTGGAACCTAACTATTTATTCAACGCGTGTTTGTCATTCTCGATGGATACAGCACATCACCGTCATATGGATTACCGTCATATGGATCTAACAATTGAACGGCTGCAACACATCATCATCCCGCCGGTGAAGTCTTCCCTATATTTATCCACTGTCGGTTCAAATAAGTGTGAAAAAGTGAACCATCACTTCCCATAAAAAGGAAAAAAATATAAACCAATGAATTTACCGTGACACGCAAGTTTCCATGTGAATAGCAACAAGGAAGGAAAGGAACATATACTTGCTCAAATATTTATAATGAAATAAGAAATTTCAATGGAATGTTAAATCATCATCACCATATTATAATAATAATAAAACAAGTGAGTAGAATCATTGAGCACATCAACTTCTATCATCATTTTCTTTTGCACCTGCTTTTATATATATATACAAAGAAATCAAAATCTCCACGCTATCTTGTCAGCATCCGTTCCAATGTATCATAGATTTTCAAATTTTGTAAAATTATTGTTATGTATTTTATTAATTTAGGTTTAGTTTACTTTTGTATTTAAGTTTAGTTTTAAAACTTAATTTTAGTTTAGTTTGATTTAAATTTAGTTTAATTTGATTGAATAATTAGTGTTTATAATTAATATAGATTTATTTAAATTTTAAATTTATTGAGCTTTAAAATAAATAAATAAATAAATCTATCAAATAGTTGGATCCTTATTTAAAGTACTTAGATTTTCATCTTAAACCTAATTGTTATGTCAAAGAGAATTGGGATTGGTTGGTGGAAAAGGTGGACAACCACTTGAATCGTTGGTGCAACATGTGGTTATCGAGAGTTGGCCATTTGGTAGTAATAAAATATATACTAGAAGCGATTCCAATTTATTGGGCCTCTCTGGCTTGGATCCCGAAATGCATTTTGGACAGGATCGGAAAACTTTGCTCATCTTTTTTTGTGGTTGGGTAAGGGTGAGAAACATGTTATTCCATGGATCAAATGGGACTTGATTGCTAGACCTAAACAACTGAGTAGATGGGGTCTTAAAAATCACTTTTTGTTTTCCAATGCTTTTGCGGCTAGATGTTATTATCCTTTGATAGCTTGTGGACTTCGGTGGTCAAACTAAAATATATTGCCCCTTTATCAATTGAATATTGGTAGAGGATTACAAATAAATTGCGATCAAATGTTTCTTTAATTTGGCAGGACATCTTAAATTCCTTCGATATCATAGAGAATGGGCTTGCTTGTCATATTGGATCTAGTGATAAGCTTCGTCTAGGCCTGGAACCGTGGCCTGGATGTGATTTGTGTTATAGATTGTTGCCTTGTTTACCTGATTGGATTTGTGATCGCAGTTTCCATAGGTTGGCCCATATCACCAATCCAAACGCTTCTTCCCTATGGCATTAAGGTTGGCTTTTGGCGGTCAACTTGGGTATAGGGGTTGATTTTAATGTTCATTGGAATAACTATGTCTAGAGTCTCAGAGACAACCACGTCTTCCTTACTAAAAGACCGAACGAACTGGTATGATGTTTATCTCATTCAAGTGTATAATTGCTAAAAATGGGTTTTATTCCTCTCATCTCTTATCGTTATAACATGGAGGAGAGGTGATGGTGAGAAGCTGCTTGGCGGGGAAAATGTTTGCCAAAATAATAAAAAATAAAAAATATTCATGTGGTGTCTAATGATGAATAAAATCCCCACTTGGGATGTTATTTAGAGGCAGTTCATGTTGGGTCTAGGATGGTGTTATCTCTAGCACAACAACGACGAAAGTGTATCTCATCTATTTATGGAATGCTCCTATTTTCAATCTATTTAAAAATTAAATGGGGATGCTTTGAGTCATGTCTCAATCTGAAGAGGGTGGGATATCATGGAACTCCAATCCAGTTTGTCATCCATTTTGTGCTCTCCTTGTAATCATCTATTGGGGTGTCTAGTTAGCACTGAATCTCTCTATATTTTCAGATAAAGCCTATGTTCCCTCCCATATTGCAAATAAAGGGTTGGAAATTCTCAATCACTTCCCTTAAGAGAAGAATGTGTCTGCTCCAAGGGTGGTTTTGGTTGAGTTTATTGATTTCTCAAAGCTACGGGGTTACTTTGATAGAGCTTCCAAGACAATGGTTGATCTTGTGGGGGTGGTTTCATACTTTACCTCTCTTCATCACATTTCTTCAAGGTGAAAATAAGTTTGGGCTCGGGTACATACAATAGAGAAGAGCTCCTTGTATGCAAGAACTTGCTTATATTTTCCAAAGAATAGGGTTGCTCATGCATTCACATTTTCAAGGACTCGAGGTTGACAATCAATTGAATTAGCAACATCATTTCCTTTAGGAACATTACCCTGTGTCTCATTTTAGAGGAGATTATTCACATTGTTGACTCTTTTGATGCTTTCACATGTTCTTATATTTACAGGGAGAGGAATCGCGGCATTGACTGCTCATCAAAGGATGGCTTGGATATGGAGAAAGATATTTAGTCAATAGTGGATCGTATTCAAGATCAGTGAGTGGAATCCTCTCATTGTGCCCGAGATTTATAACTTTTTGTTGTATCACTTTTATCTGTCTATGCTCTAGAGAGGCATGTCCTTCATATTTTTTGTGCAATTTAAATGTGTGGTATAGATGTATTTTTTTGTACGACCTCAGTTGTGAATACGGTCCAGAGACGGTTTAAGTTTTTTTTATGACCAATATGGCAGTCGGTTCTAAGACTAATTATGCTCGACTGGTTTTTTTACCATTATAGTCCTTATTTCTTGATTGTAAATACATGTTTAACATGTCGGGGAAGTTTATGCATATATGTTCTATTGATGTTTTTCTTATTACGCCTTAAAAATATTGAATACACTAGATAGTGTATGTACAAAATGTATTTTTTTCATCCATATATTAATGGAAATATGCAACTTCTTTTTCTCGAAATAAATAAATATCTTTGTAAAATAAACATATATAATATATATGTTTTATTTCCATATTAAAATCATTTAATTTTAAAATATGTATTATAATTTTTTATTAAATTTTAGATGTCATTTTTTTTATTTTAATTTGTTAATATATAACATGTGCTTTACAATATGTTTTAAATTTTCTCACCATGGTAGGTATCAAATTGGGAATCTCCTTGAATTCATGAAAGTTGTCAGTTATCGATTGAAGTGGTGGATTAATGATCCAAACACTTGGTAATCAAATCAAAATATGATGCATGCAAATAGATCTATGGCATCACCAACCGTGAATTTGGTTAATGTTTACGTTCCTATGATCTCCTCTGCAATGAAGTACAATTATGTTGTGACAAATGCAACGACTTTGTAGTCATGGAATTGTATATGAACAAAGTTTAGGAAGGTTTTAATCTAGAGGAAGTGTTAGCAAGTGAGCTTATACATGCTCAATATCTTCATTGATTTCTCATTTGGTATCATTGGCTTTTATGGGTTTGTGTTTCATTATGTACTAAGAAAGGGGCTCTCCTCTTGGCTTTTCCTAGGGTCCTGATCTTTAAGTGTTGTTGTGTCTCATTCATAGTTTCACTTTGGTTAACATCACTCATGGCTTATTCTATATCTTCACTCCTTAGTTGGTTTGTAATTCATAACTAGTTCCCCTATCATTTTGTAATGCCCTAACTGCATAGGAGGCATAAGGGGGAGTTATGTTAGCCTAATAAAGTTCTCATAGGCTAAGGTGGGAAAAAATAACCAATGGAACATGATTCGCCTAGCAGAAAACATTACAAAATATAAAGTGGTGAAAAGGGGGGGACATGTCCTCGAATAATGAAAAGTCACTTTTAATTTATAAAGTGAAAAAGCCACTAAAGTGACTTTAATAAAGTAAAATGGTAAAAGGGTGGAAAAAGTGTCGATTGAGTTATAAAAGGGGAAAATGAGGAGTCTCTCCTCGTTCTACCTTTTTTCCATTTGAGAAAAAAATAAAATTGAGAGCTCTTGGAGAAGATTCTAGGATTTGGAAACCCTACTTCCTGGTTACTAGTTTCGGTGTCGAAACCATACACCCTAGCTAGTTTAGGGAGCATAATCACTCATATTTCGCCATTGTACTTCATTAGAGAAGAAGATTTGAAGAAGAGAGGTAGCAATGTTATTAGTTGATTTCATCTTCTAATGTTTAGCTTATCATCTTCTTTTACAGGTTGGAACCACCTCCACTGAAGATGAAACTACTGCCATAAACTCAAAGGTTGATTTACTTGTGGAAGAGAGAGGAGTCTAGCTTAAAGGAAGGGACCAAATTTACCAAGCAAAGAGGTTGAATTTATCATTGAAAGGGAGGTTGTTTTATATCAGTTGTGGGTATATTTTCTCTTTAGGAAAAGGGCCAACTTCTATCATTGTTCCCAAGCCGAGGTAGTCACCATTTTTTGGGTCTAGTTCTACTTCCACGTGGGCCGAGTTTCACCATTAATTAAGGGGTCGAGGTATGAAGGAGTGGTTGTGTCTAATATGAGGTAGAAACTTCATCCAAGGAGGGTTGAAATTGATGTTTACAAGTGGTCTAGTTCTATAGTTTGTTGGGTCGTGACGCACATTTTTGTGTCGATTTCTACATACCAAACAGATAAGGGTTGTTGATGCTTAGTCTATCCAACAATTGTTCACGGGTAGCATCTTCGTGGGGAAAGAAGGAAACATTATAACCTATCTAGTGATGAGATCCCTCAGATTTAATTGTCAAAGTTGCTTACTACCAAGTGACTGATATTGTGGGGTTTGTTCTGTGGAGTAAAAAATAGGTTTCTTTATCTTATTACTCATTGTGTGTTTATGTATCAAATTAATGAATGGATGTTCATGCTTAAATTTTTTGCTACATCGCCATATGATGTCAATTTAGTCTTCCCAATGACCTTGTTCAACCTTTTGCTTCCAATATACAATTTCTCTCTTTTACATAAAATCAAAGAAATTAAATAAAACCCACTTTTTATTAAATAAGCGACAAAACATCTCACCTATTTTAAAAATTTACAAGGTCGGGTCAAATCTTTAAAAAATATAGAGTTTTTCTTACAACTCCTGACTGGGGTCAAGGCCAACTCATCCACAATTAGTCGAGGGTCGAGCCTTCTTGTGAAGTTGGGGTAGGGATCAATGAAACAAAATCACTGAAACCAAAGGTTTTGAACATAGGTTGGGGCAGATCTATCCGCAACTGCAATGTAAAATGTCCATGTGATCTCTGACTGGGCCCTCATTCAGCTTCCAACAGCCTCATATTGTGTGTCATCGCTTGGAAAAATAAAGGAATTGGGGGTGAACTTATAATTTCTTTGTATAGCATTTTGTGCTTGAATTCAACACAACACCAAATGTACTACAACGAGAATAGAACTGTAGTCAAAATGTGATGGCATTTGTTGACCTGAACTAAGCTTAATGCGAATTTGAGAATGCAGCGACCTATTATGCCTGTATTTGAAACTTAAACAAGGGTGTGAACAAATAGATATATAATAATATCGGGAAAAAAATATAAAATAATAATAATAAATAATAAAAAAATAAATAATAAAAAAATAAAATAAAAAAATAAAAATAAATAAAAAATAAAAAAATCTACACGATTTGATTAACGTGTTTCTTCCATAATACATAGAAAACCACACAATTCCACACTTTTTGATTCCCCAAACTATTTGGACCTTCTCTCAGTCTATAAAATATATTTTTAATACAATATTAAAATCAGTTCAGATCCAACAATTGTGGATCTAAATCCCAAATCTAGAAAATATCCAAATAATAAAATGTTTACAATATCTAAACAAATTTCCGATTCTATGCAAATACATAATAATTCTCCTAATTATTTTAAACAAATAAAATAAATTTAGGAAACCCACTTCTTGTAGTAAATGATTTTTTTTATCATAATGGTCAAAATGAATTTATTAATGGTGATGCTCTTGCATTAGACTCCTGAGGAAAGAAAGTCTTCATAGGAGTTTCCATGGTAGTAGCGTACTTTGAAATTTTTGTCTCTGTCATCTAAGTAAAATCTTTAACTGGTTGGTTCTTCCACTTGACTAAATATTGATAATATTCCTTCCCTTTGGTTCTTTTCATCAATTTTTAGTCCAACAATGCTTCAATATCCTTTGGAACTACTTTTGGCAGTTGACTCTCACATCCACAAATCTGATTTTCATCACTAACAGTTGCATCATTCATAGTATTGTCTTCTCCTTTGAAAGGATATAAATAAGCTACATCGAAGATAGGTGAAATGCCAATATATTGAGGAAGTTCTCTTTCACATGCATTTGAGGAAAATTTCTTCAATATTTTACAAGGACCAATCTTCTTATTTTTCAATTTATTATATGTTTTTGTTCGAAATCTCTTTTTTTTCTCAAATGTACCATGATTAAGTCACCAATTCATAATTCTTGTTGTCTCCTCTTCATGTCCACCTGCTGGTTATTTTTGTTACTACTTTCTTGTAGTTTTTGTTTCACCCTTTCCTATAACTCCTACATATTAATTGCAAAATATTCTCCTTGCTGCACCTCTAAATTCTTGATTGCCCAAATTTCTCAATTCATAGACGCCTATGGGACACATTCCATATACAATTTGAAATGGGCTCATACTTGTACTTCAATTGGGTGAATCATTATAAGAAAATTCAGCTTGAGCGAGCACTTAATCCGATTGTTTGGGATGATCACTTACCAAACTTCTTAGAATATTTCCCAAACTTCCATTTATCACTTTTTTTTGTCCATCGGTTTGTGGATGGTACGCTGAAATTAAATTTAAATTTATACCTATATTCCTCCACAATTTTCTCCAAAAATGGTCCACAAATTGAGTATCCCTGTTTGATACAATACTACGAGGCAATCCATGTAGTCTCTCAGTTTCATTGAAAAAAAATTTTGCCACATTAATTGCATCAATGGTTTTAGTACATGGATAAAGTGTGCCATTTTGAAAATATGTCCACAATAACAAAAAAGAGTCATCACCTCGATGAGTTCGAGGTAACCTAAGAACAAAGTCCATGTTGACTGAATACCAAGGCCTCCTGGGAATGGGTAATGGTTGATATAACCCAGTATTTTGACTTCTTTCTTTCGCCTACTGACAAATATTGCATCTATCCACAAAAATTTTCACATTACCTTGCATGCCTAGCCAATAGTAAAATGAATTTAATACAACAAAAGTTTTATCGGCTATGAAATGTCCATCCAATCCTCCACTATGATTTTCCTATAATAAATTATCTCTCATGGAGCATTTGGAAATATAGAGTTTGTTGTCTTTAAATAATAAACCACCGTGGATCATATAATTGGACTGCTATGTTATATTTGTGCTCACTAGATTTTAAAATTTGCATATGCTCCCCTCAAATCAAAATCATTTTCATACATCTCTCTAGTTCATCAAATCCTACAACATGAAATTGAAATTCTTGTATAATTAAATTAAGTCTACTTAATGGATCTACTACTTTATTTTAAGAACCACTGGTGTGCTTAATCACAAAAGTAAAATTTTGTAAAAACACCACCCATTTAGCATGTCTCTAGATGAGTTTTGGTTCGTTGTTTATAAACTAAAGTGCATGATTATTAGTGAATAAAATAAACTCCTTTGGCATTAAATAATGTCGCCACTTTTTCAAATCCATCACAATAGTGTAAAATTCCTTATCATATGAGGAGTATTTCTTCTTGGCTTCATTTAATTTCTCGTTGAAATAAGCAATTGAACACCCTTATTGGCTCAAAACTACTCCAATAGCACTACCGTTGGCATTTGTCTCCACTTGAAATGATTTTTGAAAACCATGTCAGAGTTGGTTGTTCAGTGATATTTTGCTTCAACAATTTAAAATTTATGTTTGTTGGTACAACCCACTTAAACAATCGCTTAACTTCTTTATTGGTCTCAATAATTGGTGCACACAAACTGCTAAATTTTTTAATAATTTTTCAATAAAAACTAGCAAGTCCTTGAAAACTTCTCACCCCATACACATTTCATGGAACTGGCCAATTTATAATTTCTTGCACTTTATCTCAATCCATCTTCAGTCCATCTTTGGAATTTACAAAACCCAAATAAACTAACTCCTCTTTCATAAAACTACACTTCTTTAAATCCAAATAAACAATAACAAATTTACCTGTAAATTCTTTTAGAACTTTATTCATTAACCACATGAAATTGTTGGGTGCATTGGTCAGATTGAAGGGCATCACAAGCCACTCATACAACCCATGATTTGTTTTAAATGTATTTTTCCACTCATCTCCCTCTCTGATACGAATTTGATTATATCACTTTTCAAATCATTTATTGAAAAAAAATGGCTTCATTTAAGTAGTGAACTAAATCATCAATCTTTGGGAGTGAAAATCGATACTTGATGGAAATTTTACTAATTTCCCTAGAGTCTGTACACATTCTCGAGCCTCCATCTTCTTTTGGACTCAATACCATTGGTACAACACACGAACTCAATCTTTCTTTGATCAAACCTTTTTCCAATAGTTAATGCACCTATCTTTTTACCTCTTCATTTTCTTGTGGTGTCATTTTATAAGCAACTTTAGGGAAAGTAGATCCTAGAATTAAATCAATAGGATGGCTAATACTTGTAATAGGAAGTAAATTATTTGGTAACTCATCCATAATAATATCAACAAATTGATCCCAACATATTTCTAATTTCCTCATAAATCATTTAAACTTGTACTGGTAAGAATTACCTGTGGTTTCCCAACTAAGTAAAAGTGAAATTCTTCTTTCTTTACTTCCCACAACAACTCATTTCCATTCATAATCAACACATTGGGACTTGCTTCCGCTTTAATTTCTTCATCTCGAAAAGGTAACAAAATTTTTTTTTTCCCATGCCACGATCTCCCCAATAACACATGACAAATGTCCATTGACATCACAAATAATTGCATCCTTATATTTTCCAATTTGAAAATCTACTTTACACTTCTCATTAAACAACACTTTGCATCCTTTTTGCAGCCAAGATACTTTATAAGGATGACGATGTGTGGTCCTTTATAAATTTAATTTCTCTACCATTTCCACAAAAATCAAATTATCAGTACTTCCCATATCAATAACAAGTTTTCACACTTACACATAGTTTGAAATAAACTTCTTCTTTGAGATGGTTCCTTGGTTTCCTTTTCAACTTCGATCAACACTATTTTCATTAACAAAGATTCTCCTGCTTTAGGCACCACTTTAATAACAATTGGATCCTTAATTTCTTCCACTACTTTAGAAACGTGCACACCTCTTTGACCTGTTGTTGCATTCTTAGGACAATCCGATGACATATGCATGAGTTTCCCACATTTGAAACATCTAAGTTGATAGTCTCTTCCACAACATCTACCTCTAGAGAATGATATTCTCCCTCTCGAATCACCTCCTATTGGTGATTGACTGTTGGATCTTCCTTTATCTTCTCTTTTTTCTGGACTGAATCCTTTCTCTTCCAGTATGTTGTCCTTTGCCTCTTGTAATACTCCTTCCTCGACTTCTCTGCCTTTGCTTTCTAGCAAGCTTTTCTTCTGCCTTCAAGGCAGCCTGATATACATCTTCAATAGTCTTTAAAACAATAAGCCAATTTCATCTTGAATATCAAATCTCAAGACATTAATATGTCTAGCAACCTTCTAAACATCACCTTCTACTCAATCAACCATGATATTCAATTTATATAACTCTTATGTATATTATTTAACTAACATATAATTTTGTTTGAGATTTTGTATCTGTCTAAAAATATTAATTTGATATTCCTTGGGTAGAAATTTACCTTTGATTTTTGCCACCATTATGTCCAATCTTTAATCTTAGCTTTTCTTTTCCTTTTCCATTCAGCTTGTACTTCATCCCACCAGAGTGTCGCGTGGCCTTTTAATTTGGTTACTGCATACTTAACTCGCTTATTGGCTTCAACATATTCATAATCAAATATTTATGAAGAGCATTTATCCAATCCATTAATTCATCAACATTTGAATTACATTCACATGGCGGAATATTCATCTTTGGCTTGGTATAAGTTATTTTAGCGAACATTTTCATCATCCTTACATCTTCTGATTCTTCTAGTTGTTCATCACTAAAAGAATCTTCTGTCGCATCACTAACATCCCTTGCATAAATTTCTCTCTTATGTGCAGTCTCCATAATTGCTACTCTCTATCGAAGTCTTTTTATTTCAGCGTGCAATGCCATATTTGCTACAAATCTCCCTCGACCCACTCCTCGACGATATGCCATTTTTCTTTTTTTTTAAATAGGCTTTGATACCACAACGGATGTCGATCTAGTATTCCCAATGACCTTGTTCAACCTTTTGTTTCCAATATGCAATTTCCTTTTTTTTTACATAAAATAAAATAAATTAAAGAAAACCCAATTTTTATTAAATAAGCGAAAAAACATCTGACTTGTTCTACAAATTTACAAGGTTGAGTCATATCTTTATAAAAGATAGATTTTGTGTTACTACTCCCGACTAGGGTCGGGGCTGACTCGTATGCGGTTATTCCGGGGTCGGGCCTTCTTGTGAGGTCAAGGTCGAGACTGACTCGTCTGTGGTTAATCAGGGGTTGGACCTTCTTGTGAGGTAAGGGTCGAGACTACTCGTATGTGATTAGTTAGGGATCGGGTGTTCTTGTGAGGTCGAGGTCGAGATCAAAAATAAAAATTGTTGGGTATGTGTTATGTTCTTTCTATGACTAGCTACACCTATTGTACATTGCGTCGAGCACGACGGAGGGGTCACGGGGGGCAGAAACCCCCTTGTTGAAGGGTTTGTAGGAGTCTACACGGGGTCTAGAGTAGCACCCTAGGAAAAAAAAAATTATATAGACCCAATAATAGTTGGGCAGACCCAAAGATCGTAGGTGTACCTACCCATGGTTTTATGCATGGGTTTTGCACATGGTTTTAGGCATGATGGTTCTCTGCCCACAATATTTTGTAGATCAGTTCAAGGGAACTACAATTATGTTTTAATGGATTGGGGTTTATGAATGCTTCGGCATGTATATATAGGAATTGTAACATTGAAATGAATAAAATGAAAATCAATCTGGTAGTCCCGATTTTGGGATCCAGGGGAAAATATTTGTGTGTATTTGTTTTATGTTCTCGCCATTGTATATTTATTTGTTTTAAGAATACATTTGTAGGTCATTTATGTACATGGTTAAAACCTACATTTGATACCAGATTTGTTTTAGCTTCAAGGGGACACCTTTGTTGCTGAGGGGTTTTTCTCGGGCTTATGGTAGACCTTATTTAGTGGGAGATATATGGGATCGATTCTTATGGTGAAAGAAAATGGCGAACAGTGGAAAAACAAAGACCGGGAAATTTAATGGTCAAATTTTTGAGTTGTGGAAGCTCAAGATGGAGGATCTGTTGGTGGACCGAGATAGGTGGATTGTTGTAGATCTTGGTTCGACACCAACAAGAATGTTGATATAAGACTAGGCACTGCTAGATCGGAAGGCGAAGAGCACAATACAATTGCGTCTCTCGGATTCAATATTGTTGAATGTATCAGGGGAAGCTATGACAAAGGCTTTTTGGGACACATTAGTGAATTTGTATCAATCTAAGTCTTTGGTGAACAAACCATTTCTATGTAAAAATCTATAACCTGAGGATGAAGGATGGAGACTAAATGACTGAGCATCTGAACGTCTTTAATATTGTGGTAAGCCAGTTGTTATCTGTTGATATTAAAATTTCAAAAGAAGATATGTGCATCAACTTAATGTGTTCTCTACCATATTCTTGGGATAGTTTGGTTGTTGCAATAGGTAGCAATATAACTAGCTTGAAGTTTGATGAAATAGTCTCATTATTGTGTAGAATGAATATCATTCTTATTTTCAGAATAGATGAGATGGAAAAATATGAAGAGCCAAAATGGAGATGCCTCGTCTGTGAGAGGACGATCTTGGAAAAAAAACAAAAATAAGTCCTCAAGTGGGAGATATAAAACTAGAGGGAGATCTAAATCTCTGGGAAAAGCTATAAAGGTATGTTGGAAATGTGGAAAAGAAGGGAACTACAAAAAGGAATATAGATCTAAAGCTCCTAAGAAAGGAAATGGATCCAATGATGCTCCTTCTGCAAAGGTTAAAACCACCTCTGATGAAGGTGGGGATGTGTATTTGGATTCTCCTTCAAGCACACATGTAGATCATGAGCCATGGTTGATTGACTCAGGTGCATCCCTTCACTTCACTCGCCATAGGGAGTAGTTATTCAAGTATGCGAAATATGATGGTGGTGATGTCTTCATAGGGTTTGACAGGAAGGCCAAAATCATCAGACACAGAAAATTCAAGTTGAAGTTGCAAGGTGGAAGGATTAGAACACTTCCTGGTGTTCTGCATATTCCTGCATTGGCCATAAATTTAATTTTTGTAAGCAAGATGGATGATGCAGGTGCAAAAATTGTGTTCGAGAAAGGGAGTTGCAAGATGGTTCAAGGAGTAATTGTATTGATGCAGGGAGTTTAGATTGGAACTCTGTACAAGATTTGGGTAGCATTTTTATTGATGGGTGTAACAATTATGTTGTTCCTGAAAGTGGAGTAGAAAATCTAGTGGTCTCTGGAGAAAAGACCATGGTATGGCATTAAAGGCTTGGACATATTGGAGAGAAGGGCCTTTGAATATTGCATGGTAATGGTATGATAGAAAGTATGTCTAATTGCTCTCTTAATTACAATTTCTATGAACATTTTGTATATGGGAAGAAGAATTAGGTGAGTTTCCCGATAGGTGCTAAGAGGGTGAAAGGGATATTAGAGCTTGCGCACAATGATGTGTTTGGACCTGTGTTCCATCATTGGGTAAGTATGTGTACTGTGTCTAATTTATAGATGACTTCTCAATGAATACATGAATATATTTCCTCAAGAAGGAATCTAAAGTCTTTGACAGATTTAAATAATTTAAGGGTCTGGTGGAAAATTAGTCAAAGAAGAAGATCAAGGTGTTGAGGAGAGATAATGGTGGAGAGTTATATAAGAAGGAATTTGAAGAGTTTTGTAAGAAGTGTGGTATAGCATGACAAAACACTACTCCATACACACCTAAACAAAATGAAGTTTCAGAAAGAATGAACAGGACGTTTATGGAAAAGGCAATAAGCATGCTTAGTGGTGTCGGGTTAGGAAAGGAATTATGGGTAGAGGTAGTGGAGGCTACAAGTTATATGTTTAATATATCAGCTTCATCAACATTGGAGAATAAGACTCCATATGAGGTATGTATTGGTAATAAAACCCTCTCTTTCACATCTCACAGTATTTGACTATGATGCATATGTACATGTTCCAAAGGACAAAAGAGCCAACTTGGATAGTATATCTGAAAGGTGCATATTTATTGGGTATAAGGATGGTTTAGAAGGTTATATTATTTGGAACCCAGAAACAGGGAAGGTTTTGTACAACCGATATGTGGTGTTTAGGGAGGTGAAGGATGTTATTAAACATGAAGTCCTACCAAAGGAACCTGAAAAGGTAGAGTTTACACTCAAGGAGGAAGAATCAGACTCTACAATAGAACATGAATCAAAAGAGGAAGAGCCACATACTCTAGTTTTGAGAAGATCAATTCGAGGGAGAAGGAATCCAGAGAGGTATGGTTCATTTTCTTTATGTTCAAATTTTGCTTTATTATTGTCCCAAAAATTTTAGGTAGGCAGTGGATCCAAAGGATCACAAACTATGGAAAGAGGCCATGGTTGATGAAATGGCATCTTTGGAAAAAAATGAGGCTTGGGATCCGGTGGAGTTGTTAGCTAGAAGGAAACCCATTGGAAGTAAATGGATGTTTAAGAAGAATATGAATGCAAAAGGAAAGGTGGAGAAATACAAAGCTCTGTTTGTGGCAAAAGTTTATTCCTAGGTGTCAAGAATTGATTTTGGTAATATTCTTTCTCATGCTGCCAACTTAGCTTCTATTAGATTACTTTTATAAGTTGTTGTTGTTTTTTATTTTGAGGTAAAACAAATGGATGTGAAGACGACATTTCTTCACGGGGATCTGCAAGAAGATATCTACATGAAGCAACCTGGAGGCTTTGCGGTGAAGGGTAAGAAAGAACTAGTATGCAAGTAAAAAAAGTTTTTGTATGGTAATTTTTTTTTTAAATAATCACCAAGGATGTGGTATTAGAAATTTGATACATATATGGGGACTTGGATTCACAAGGAGCAAAGTGGATCATTGTGTGTATTTTAAATTAACTGGTGATTGTGTTTTTTATTTGGTCTTGTATGTGGATGATATGTCGCTTATTGGAAATGACAAAGAAATTATCCAAGATTTGAAGACCCAATTCTCCTCCAAATTTGACATGAAGGATCTTGGTGCTGCAAACTATATTTTGGGCATGGAAATTAAATGGGATTGAGCAAATAGGAAGCTTTGGTTAAACCATAGGAAGTATCTTGAGACAATATTCCAGAGGTTTAATATGCAGGATAGTAAATTGATGAAGGTTCCTATTCTTGTAGGTGTAAGGTTATCTGTTGAACAATGTCCCAAGACATAAGAAGAGGAAGAGGACATGTCTCGTGTTCCATATGTGAGTGCAGTTAGTAGACTGATGTACACAATGGTTTGTAATAGACTAGACATTGCACATGCAATGGGAGTATTTAGCAGGTTTATGTCAAAACTAGGGAAGGAGCACTATATGATAGTGAAGCGAGTTTTTAGGTATTTCCATGGCACTAGTGATTATGGTTTGTTCTACTAAGGAAGACTAGGATTGGACAAATTTTTGGACATTCGTGGCTTTGTTGATGCAGAATGGGCTGGAGATATAGATTGCAAAAGATCTCAAGTGGGTATGTGTTTAACTTATTTGGAGGAGCAGACAGTTGGATGAGCAAGAGACAATCCGTAGTGGCACTTTCAACTACAGAGTTGAATACATGACAACCACTCATGCAAGCAAGGAATTAGTTTGGTTGCAGAGATTATGTTAAAGTATGGGGTTGGTATATCAAGCTATAAGATAGACTGTGACAACTAAAGTGCAATTTTCTTGGCAAAGAATCTTGCTTATCATTCAAATATAAAGCACATTTATGTTCAATATCACTTTGTGAGCGATATGGTTGAAGATAAAAAGGTGTTTCTCATAAAGGTGGACACTTTGAA
This sequence comes from Pinus albicaulis, assembly GCA_034641835.2. NCBI lineage: Eukaryota > Viridiplantae > Streptophyta > Pinopsida > Pinales > Pinaceae > Pinus > Pinus albicaulis. The sequence continues at coordinate 832,557,888 of CM076574.1, forward strand.
GAATGTTGTGGATTCATCGACAAAGTATGTGAGAAATGAGAAGTTTTATTGGTGTAGATAAACAATGGGCATTGCAACTCTGGACTAATGACTAAGCTCTCCTGTGACCCACTATGTGGAAATAAAAACAAGTGGGAGAATGTTGGGTGTGTGTTATGCTCTTTCCATGACTAGCTACATGCATTGTATGTTGCATTAGGCACAACGAGGGGGGTCCCGGGCAATGCCCTTGGAATTTTTTTTTTTTTAATGCAGACCCAAGGATGGGGGGTAGACCCAAAGATGGTGGTCGTACCTACCCAAGGTTTTGCATGGGGTTTACACACGATTTTGGGCATGATGGTTTTCTTCCCATGGCATTTTGTAGATCCAGTTAAGGGAACTATGGTTATGTTCTAATATAGGGTTAATGGATTAGGGTTTATGAATGATTATGTATATATATGCATTGTAACAGTGAAAGGAGGTATAATGAAAATTCAATATGGTAGTTCCAATTTTGGGATCTAGGGCAAAAGCTCTGTGTATATTTGTTTTAGGTTCTCGTCATTGTATATTTTATGTTTTAAGAATTCGTTTGCAGGTACTTTTTGTACAAGGTTAAAACCTACCAAAATCACTAAAACCAAAGGTTCCAACTATAGCTCTGGGCCGAACTATCCATGATTGCAATGAAAAATATCCATGTGATCTCTGAATAGGCCATCATCTGACTTTCGATTGTCTCAAACTCTATGCCAACTTTTAGAAAAATAAAGGAAACGTATGTGAACTTATAATTTTTCCGTGTAACATTTTGCGCTTGAATTCAACACAATGTCGAACGTACTACAACGAGAATAGAATTGTAGTCAAAATGTGATGGCCCTTGTTGACTTGAACTAAGCTTAATGTCAATTTGAGAATGCAACAATCCTATTGTGCTTGTATCTGAAACTTAAATAAAGTTTTGAACAAATAGATATATCATAACATTGGAAGCAAAATCAAATTAAACAAAGGCAAAATCTCTACATTTGGATTAATGCTTTTCTTCTAGAATACATAGAAAACCACACAATTCCACACTCACACTCTCTTATTATCCAAACTATCTCGACCCTCTCTCAATTTGTAGAATCTATTTTTAATACAAAATTAAAATTAGTTTAGATCCAATAATTGTGGATCGAAATCCTAAATCTAGAAGATATCCAAAAAATAAAAAATTTACAATTTATCTCAGAATTGGCTACAACAAATTTCCTATTTTATGTAAATACATAACAATTCTAACTAAATACTAATTATCCTAATTATTTTAAACATTTAAAATAAATTCAGGAAACCCACTTCTTGTAGTAAATGAATTTTTGATCATCATGGTCAAAATGGATTTACTAATGGTGATGATTCGACATCATCATGGATCCGTCTTATGTACATTTATGGGCTCAATATAATTAGTCAATGTTATTTTGATGCTTCATTTTAGCATGTTTTGATCATCGTACATGTTTATTTGGAAACAAACTTCAAAAAGTCACCCAAAACACTTTGTATGAAAATTGTTTGTTAAAATACCACAATGAACCAAACTATACAAACTCAGAATTTTCATGGGTTTTCCAAGATATTTCGGGTAGGAAATCCTACACGTTTCTGCTCAAAACTGTTATGATAGATAGTTGGGTGGATTTCATTCTTAACCTACTCATGTCTCAGGTGGGCTCCTAGTTTTGGTCCTCTATTAGGTTCCCAACTCATCTTCCATTGACACCTAGTTTAATTTGACTTCTCCCTCGTGGCTCCAGGAAATTTGGAACACTTCATCACCCAATAGTGGGTGTATTTGTTCTTATTGCACACTCTCTAGTTTTCTTTGAGTGATGTCCCTTCCCCTATTCCATCATGCCACGCGTGAGCTTCCCTCATACCAAAGTGGTCAATGAGGCATTCAATAACCGCCTAATGCATGAGCTCAGCAAAATGCAAAATTGTTTGCTACAACTTTTAGGGAAAACACTCCACCAAAGATTCAAAGAGAAAATAATAATGCGTAAAATAGCACGTGTAGATAGAAGATTTATTTATGACGTAAGTTGAGGGAAGTGTAGCTAGATGGATCCTTGATATAGGGAACAGTCGTATAAGGCGAACTATATATATATATCTACATTAATGATGTGTACTTGCACTTGAAGAAATTGAATTCTAAAGTATTGATACTAGAAAAGAAGGTAGCAGGTTTGGAATTCTCTAGCTTTGATGAGGACACAGGGGCATCTGGCATCATTCAGCTGGATTCTCCATCTAGTTAAATGATTACTCTTTCAAATTTTGCTTTCTACATTTGGAGCAACAAGGTTGCTAAACAAGGAAATGATGGGAATTGGACTTAATAAATTTTCAAACTTTGTTAAACTCTTTAGTTTATTTGATTGTGTGATATCATATACATAATATGTATGGCCAAAGGAAACCCTGTTGTGGTATTCTTTTGGTTTTCCTAGTGGTAGACCATGTAAAAATTATACAAACAATATGTATATCAATGGATTCAATCCGATCATGCGATATGCTAAAGCAAGATAATGAATCCTTCTACAAATTAATTGCGGAAAATAAACACGATCACTAATCACAACAAGTAAAGAAAGAAGCAAATCAAACCGCAACACATATATTTTCCCCAGGAAAGCTTATTGCTCAAAACCTCTCTATCTTCTATTGTATATTTACTTAGGAATCATGAAACAATTACAATGCACTCTTCTCACAAGAGTCTCCTGCACTCTCACAACTGTCTCACACCGATCTGGACAAAATCGACCAACACTTAGCCAATTTCCAGTCTCTGCTAAGCCTGCCTTGCTTGCACAATTCATGTGGAATGCAATCCCTATTCTTTAGGAAATTCAGCCTTCCAAAACTGCACAATGCTCATGGGAAATCCTATGGTTGTTCTACTGCAGGCTGGCAACCTACTAATAATAAAACTCATAGTTAACATCCCTTTAACCTCTGTCTCAATTGGGTCTCCACTGGAACTGACATGAATGCAACTATTAATAGTAAATCATCAGTTACATGACAGATCACTACATGTGAATTAAATCTAATTTAATTCACTTGACCTCTCACTAGTGCAACAAACAGTTACAACTAGTTAAACTGATTTTAACTCAATTAATTGAGTTAACTTATTTCTCATGCATTAAACTAATGCACTAACTGCAATTTGGACTCAATAACTAATAGAATCACTCTGCATGCTTCACCAACCACCCTCAACTCGAAATTCATGTGCTAACTGAGTTTATCACACTCAATTTACTATTACAAGTGATTATGAGATAAGATTACATTTTATTGTCCAATTTAATTAAGGGAAAAATAAATTAGACACACATTTCTTGTTGACTTTTCAACAGACCAATAGCCATAGGGGCAACATCTTATATTTTTGTAATAGGGGTAATATAAATATTTATCTGGCATTACAAATGTGTGTGTGTGCCTTTTAATTTTTGAATATAACATCACGTCATTGCTATCTTAAGGTGACAGGAGTAAGGGATTATTCTTCGCCTCGAGGAAAAACAAGAAACATCATCTACGAGGGGAATTGGAATTTCCAAGCCTAATGATTAGCAAATGAGATGACACATTTAGCCCAAGTATTTTAATAAAAAATGGGGTGAATCCTACTTCATCCACATTCCTTGATTTTTATGATTTAACAAACCTTTGGGACATATAACATTGCAATTAAGAATCATATGGATTGGCATGGGAAGGCCTTCCATTAAAGCTTGTGGAAAGAAGTTGTAGGACATAAGCTATGGGCTATGCCGTGTAATTTATCACCCTTCCTGTATTATACAACTTTCATTATTTTCCCATGCATGTGAGGTGGGATATTAACAAAGATGTGTTGGAGGGATAGATGATGAAAGAGATCTAGTTTCAATGCATTCTTCTACATTCTTAGTTTGATTTGGTTTCCTAGACAATTCATTATCATGGAGGTGTTTAGGGTTGCTACTCTAATTCCTTTACTCTCCAATTTCATTATTCTTAAGAAAATTGATGGCCTATGATGGCCTTTGTACTTAGGTAAATCTCTTTATGCCACCTTGGTTGTTGCTTTTGTGGTTGAGTCGTTGGAATGATTCTTTCAGGTTTCTCCAAGGTAACTTTGTCTACGTTTGGCTTTAGGTCCTTAAGTTTAGTGTTAGATTATGAGAGCTAGGGTTTGGGAAGATAATTACCAAACCTCGAGCTTTATTCTTCTATTCTACAATCCTTGGTCTTCTCCTCCCTTGCCTCTGTAAATTTTGGTTATGGATAATTTGTGGTTGGTATTCAAAAGCACTTCATAGGCTTCTTCATGGTTTGTAGTTCTAGGCCCAATTTTTCAACAATAATATTTGTGGGCTACAACTCGGGAAGTTAATTCTTGAGCTCTAGATTCAAACATATTTCTTAGTTTTCTCAAGGCTTTTCAATTGTTTCACCGATGGAATTGGTTCAAATTTTATTGGTTGGCTTGTAGTCTAGGGTTTTTTTAAGTATTAACTCTCATAATTTCCCACTTTGTTTAGCTCTATTGCTCTTGTTGTATGTTAACATGGATGCAAAGGATCACTATAAATTACAAGGATCTTACAAAGACAAGTGGAAACTCTCTAATGCAATAATATATCACTTTGGCCATTCATGTGTTGCGTTCATGATGGCGAGAACTAATGTGCATCCCCATAATGCAAACATAATGAATTTGTTGGTCAAATGAAACAAATAATAAATGAACTTGAAGCACACTTGAGTAGGTTAAGACATTTGGTTCTTAATTTGTATAAGGACTCTTAATGTGTAGTCTCAATCATTGTGTTTCCATCAACTCAACTCTAAGTAACCCTAACGAGGAAGAGATTATGCATGAGTCCAAGAAAGCTATAAAAGTAGATCAACAATCTTATCACGAGGAACTAATAAGCCAACATATTTTTATTTTATTCGTGTGATAAACTAACATGTTTTTATTTTATTTGTATGATATTTTGACCAATATGCCTTCAATCAACTTTTATGAATAATATACGCTAATTTATAATAAATATAAATAACATTAAATTATTTTATATAATACTTAAAAGTTAAAAATATATATATATATATATATATATATATATATATATATATATATATTTAAATTAATAATATTTAATTTTAATTATATAACTCCATTAATATATCATTTTGCGATTGTAATTATAAAAAACATTTACAAATCATTATTATCACTACTCTAAAATTATTGAAATAAACCATTATTAATATAATTAAATAATTAAAAAGCAAACAACCCATCATTCTTTCACCACAATAAAATAATTAAAAACCAGTCATTGAGTCCCTATGGATAACACAATGGAAATAAAATCCTAAAGCATAAAATGACCCATATAATGATCACGAGGAACTAATAAGCCAACATATTTTTATTTTATTCGTGTGATAAACTAACATGTTTTTATTTTATTCGTATGATATTTTGACCAATATGTCTTCAATCAACTTTTATGAATAATATACACTAATTTATAATAAATATAAATAACATTAAATTATTTTAAATATGACCAATATGTCTTCAATCAACTTTTATGAATAATATACACTAATTTATAATAAATATAAATAACATTAAATTATTTTATATAATACTTAAAAGTTAAAAATATATATATATATATTTAAATTAATAATATTTAATTTTAATTATATAACTCCATTAATATATCATTTTGCGATTGTAATTATAAAAAACATTTACAAATCATTATTATCACTACTCTAAAATTATTGAAATAAACCATTATTAATATAATTAAATAATTAAAAAGCAAACAACCCATCATTCTTTCACCACAATAAAATAATTAAAAACAAGTCATTGAGTCCCTATGGATAACACAATGGAAATAAAATCCTAAAGCATAAAATGACCCATATAATGATCTATTTTAGTTGAAAATTCTTTTATATCATATCATCATATCATGTAAACATGACAGTATGGGCACTCTCAACCTTACAATAAGGAATCTCTGGGATAAAACAAGTCATTGAGTCGCTATGGATAACACTATGGAAATAAAATCCAAAAGCGTAAAATGACCCATATAATGATTTATTTTAGTTGAAAATTCTTTTAAATCATATCATGACAGTATGGGCACTCTGAACCTTACAATAAGGAATATCTTCGATAAGCGCGTATGAAATGACAAAATAAATTTATTGTGTGTTCTACAAGATAGATATTTATGAAATGTATATATTTGACATTAAGTATTTAACAGATTTAATTTAATGTCAATGTCGATTTTATTAGGCAAACAAAATATAAATTTAATATTGGTTTTACGAAAAATTTTATTTGTGAAAAAGGAAAATAATTAAAATAAAAGAATTAATTTAATATAAATGGACTTTAGATTTTGAATATTAGATTTCTAACTAATTCTAAATATTTTGGAATGTCTATGTTTCTGGCTTATAACAAGACTCATTCCGAAGAAAAAACAAAAGAAAATGATGAAATAAATAAATAAGAAAATGAAAATAAAAAAGAAAAATAAGAAAATAAGTCACGTGAAAAAAATGAAAACATTTATTTATTTATTTTAATTTATATATTTCTTATATTAACTATATCATTGTAATTAAATTTGAAAAGTTTAAATAAACATTATATAAATCAATATATAAATAAATTAAACATTATATATATAGATTATGTTAATTATATAAAAAAATTATTGCAATTGCTAAATTTAAAAACTTATATAAACATTATATTTAAATTATGTTAATTATATAAAAAAAATTATTGCAATTACTAAATTTTATTTTAATAGGTTTATTAATAAATAAATTATTAATTAGTAATTTTTATTTTAATATATGTAAATATAGAATTTAAATATATTAATATATTTAAATTTTATTAATTATATAAAAAATAATTAAAATGAGAACTCCAAGGAAAAAGCTCAGTCTTTGGCTTGAACGTCAGGGAACAAGAGCTAAAGGGCAAGCTGATTTTAGGAGACATCACTCGACTATTGATCATATGGTCACTCTTAGAATCATTGCAGAGGAATGTCACAATAGTATGTTGAGATTCAACAAGATGATGAGCTTAGTGAAAAGAGTCGCCTTCACTAAGTGGGCCTCGTAGGGTATTTTTGGCGCAAAGTCTATTTTTAGACTATGTCTATTTTTAGACATGTCGATCATATTCTACAAGTTACAGGATGCTATTTGTGGATGGTTGGTCAAGTTGGAAAAATAGATGGACTTGTATTTTTAGACATTTTTGGCAGTTTAAAAATAGACATGTCCGATATTATTAGCTCTTAATAATATTTGGACTCTAAACATTATCTTATTCTCTTGGAGCACTGAAATTCAGTTAACAGATTGTTTAGATCAGCTAGCTGAAGGAATTGCGCAATTCCTAGAGCTACTGGTGGTTCATGCATGGAGGACTTCAGTTAGAACTCAAGTGGCAGAGTTTGGTGGAATTGGAGAAGTAGTTGGTGGAGTTGGTTTCTAGTTTAACTACACTTGTGGAGTTAAACTCAGTTGAACTGATTGATACTTTTAGTGGAGTTGAGTGAATTAATTAGTTAAATTAATTCACTAAATAATAACTCATTATTTAACTGGACATAGACAACAGTTAACTACAGTGCATAACAGATTAGTGGAGACTCAGTGGAGAGATTGGTGAAAGAGTAAGTGTGACTATCAGTTGTGACTATAGTGTTGCATTGTATGCACCACACATTCATTGGAGATGCCAATGAGGATTGCGTGAGCAAGGCTGGAGCAATTCGAACTCATCTAGAGCCATTCTTCAGCAGGGATTGCGAAGTAGAGGCAGGCTATCAGGAGGGAAAAAATCAGTGCAGATTTTTGCTGATTGTTCTTGATTAGTGTGTATGATTGTATTGTACTGAGAGCTTGATATGATTAGCTTTGTATGAGGATTGTTACATGATCTTTATGACATATATTATATACAGATAGTTGGGGTTTTCAGCTTCAGGCTTTCCCGTTAAACAACTGTGTTAATGTATGTGAATTTTTATTGTTTCATGTGTGGATTGCAATCTTGATTTAATTTCCGCAAATGATCAATGGTGGAATAGATTTTGTATTTTGCATGAAGTTAAAATAGTGTGAGATCAGGAGAATATTGGACATATAACACATAAGTTATATAATTTCTACATGGTATCGGAGCAGTGTTGATCATTGGAGGAGATTGCAATTATTGAAGCGGTTGAGTTTTGTGCTGGTGGAATTCGAATTTGCTGCAGTGTTTTCTTGGTGTCGAAGTTGAGCATTCATTGAAATGTCTTTCAACGGATTGCGATTGGAGTATGCCCTTGATGGGAGCTCGAATTACATAGCATGGAAGGACAGGATGGAGGCGGTGCTAGATGATAATGGGTTGAAGGAGTTCATAGATGTTGATATTCCGAAGCCTGCTTCTAGCGATGCAGCCGCACTTGACGCATGGCAAAAGAAGGTAGCAAAGTGTCGAAGGATTTTGTTGGAAGGTGTGAAGGACCACATTGTGTCCAGCCTTCATAGGAAAGCCACTCCATTCTTAATGTGGAAGGCTTTGACAGACTTGTTCCAAAGCAGAAGTGACCAGAGGAAGTTGGCGCTTAAAGACAAGCTCATAAAAATAAAAATGGAGAAAGGCGACAGTATTCAAAAATACCTCACAAAGTTTGTCCACTGCAAGGAAGAGCTGGGAAGTGTGGGGGTTACTGTTGATGAAGAAGACTTGGTGAGCTTGGCTCTCCTTGGGCTTCCGAAGAGTTGGCATAGCTACGAAGACTCTGTCAATGGACGAGAGAAACTGCCAGTATGGGAACAACTTTGGTCGGATCTTGTGCAAGAGGAGATAAGGTGAGGTACTAGGGATGGATCTTCATCGAAGAATGAAGATGAAGAAAACTGTGCTTTGTCTAAGCTCGGAAAGGAAAAGGGAAGAAATCTTCCAAATCCGAAGCTAAAGGAAAGAAGCATGATTTGTCCAAGGTGAAGTGTTTTCACTGTCACCAGCGCGGGCATTTCGCCACTAATTGCCCACAGAAGAAGAAGAATAAGAGTGTTGCTGGTTCTGCAGCAGGAGAGGCCTTAGCCTCGCAGTTTGAGCTTGATTTTTCTTTGATCGCATGCTTGTTTCAAGTGTGATGGGATCGGTGTGGTTTCTTGACAGTGGTGCGTCTTTCCATATGACCGGAGACAAATATTTGTTTAGTGATCTGGAGGAAAAGGATCTTGGAGTGCACATCGAGATGTGGATGAGTTATGGAATGTCTTGTTGGTATCCAAGACCATTTCCTTTCGGATAGAGTCGATGAAACCTTTCATCTTGAAGGATGTCATGCATGTTCCAGGATTGAAGAAGAATCTGATCTCCGTGGCAATGTTGGAAGACAAGGGTTATGATGTTGTTTTCAGTGAGGGAAAAGCCTTCCTTCGACATAAAACAACTGGTCAAACTAGGAGGATAGGGATTCAAGTTAAGAATCTTTATCAATTGCAGGTTGATGGCTGTGCTGCAATGGCAGGCAAAGCAGAAGGACTGGTGAGCCGAGATGAGGGAGAATTGTGGCATAGGAGATTGGGCCATCTTCACCATGGCGCTTTGAAAATTTTGCAGCAGATTTCTACTAGAAACCCTAAAACACCTTGCATAGTCAGACTAGTCAAGATACTACGAATTGTAGGCTCCCTTCACTAGAAGAGATAGTCATTAAATCTTGTGAAAGTCCTGAGAATTCTACAGACACGAATTGGACCTTCTCAGGGTACACTAAAGTAATACAGGTAACAAAGATGTTTGGTGGTGACTTTGAAAAGTAGGCATACTCAAAATTACAACGAGTTCCAGCCCAGGCAAGAAAAGAGTGTAGGAAGCAAGTGAAAAGCTCTCCGGAGGCGATAATGGTGGTGAATACATCTTTGGCGAATTCAAGAATTCTATAGCACAGAAGGAATTTGAAGAGAGCTCATAGCGCCTCATAGCCCACAGAAGAATGGGGTCGCGGAGCGAAAGAATATAATGATCGTGGGTGCTGCACGGGTGATGTTGCATAATCAGGGCCTTCCCATACACTTGTGGGCGGAAGCATGCAACACTACGGTTTATGTGCAAAACTATTGTCCTCATAGAGTACTTGGCATGAGTACACCCGAAGAGGCATTTTTTGGTAAGAAGCCTGATATTTCTCATTTGAAGATTTTTGGCTCACCTGTTTACATTCATGTGACAAAGGATGCCAGGAAGAAGCTGGAGCCGACCGTAGAGGTTGGGATATTTGTGGGGTACACAAAAACACCCCACAATTATCGTTTGTATTTTCCAGACAGTCAGGTGATTGTCGTGCGACGGGATATCAAATTTCATGAGGAGAAAGCCATGAAGTTGTCACTTGAGAGGGAGCTACACTTGCATGCAGAGGAGGAGCTACTTGTTCCTAAAGATGAGCCTCAAGATGTGGATCAGCCACAAGAGGAGGTTCATGGAGTGGAATAAACCACTCATGCAGCGCCAAACATTAGAGGGCGGAAGCGCACTACAGAAGCTGAGCGACTGAATCTTGATGCAGTGCAAAATGTAGGAGTTCCTACATCACAGCGCAGACAGAGACAATCACCTGACCGATTTACTGGATACATGGCTCTGATGAGCAAGTGTATCGTGACGGAGCCATCCTCTTTCGAGGAAGCTATGGAGGATCCCGCATGGGTAGATGCCATGGTGGAAGAGTATGATTCGATTGTCAGAAACAGTGCATGGGAGATTGTCCCAAGGCCGGAAGGGAAATCAGTGGTAGGTTCGAGATGGATCTACAAAGTGAAGCAAGCTGCTGATGGGAGCGTTGAGAAGTATAAGGCAAGATTTGTTGCCCGGGGCTTCTCACAGATCGAGGGGATCGACTATGAAGAAACCTTTACACTTGTCGCAAGGTATTCTTCCATACGGACCATCATTTCTCTCTCAACGCAGATGGGTTGGCACATTCATCAGATGGATGTGAAGACTGCGTTCCTCAACGTAATCATCAAGGAGGAGGTGTACATTGAGAAACCTGAAGGATTCGAAATCTTCAGCAGTGAGTCGCATGTGTGCAGGCTCAAAAGAGCGCAGTATGGGCTGAAACAAGAACCTTGTGCTTGGTACACATGAATAGACAGTTATTTCACCGGACTTGGTTTCACCAAGAGTGAGGCAGATCCAAACCTATACCAGATTGTGGTGGAGGGTAAGATTTTGATCATTGTGCTTTATGTAGATTATTTAATACTAATGGGTGATGAACTGTTCATACACTCATGCAAGGCAGATCTTGCAAAGGATTTCGAGATGAAGGACTTGGGCCTCCTTCATTATTTCCTGGGATTGGAAATTTGGCAGTGGAAAGGTGAACTGTTTGTGTCTCAAGGCAAGTATGCCCGGGAGATACTGGAGAAGTTTCACATGCAAGGCTGCAAGCCTACCGACCCTCCTCTTCCCGGTGGTTGGAGGAAGGAGGATGCTACATCGGCAGAGGTAGTGAATGCCACTGTTTATCGACAGTTGGTTGGTTCGCTCATGTATTTAGTCAATACACGACCAGACATATGCTATGCTATGAACCAGCTTTCACAAGCGATGGTGAAGCCTACCAAAATCTTTTGGAAGGCAGACAAGCATGTCCTGAGGTATCTCAGGGGCACATATGAGTATGGATTGTGGTACAGACAGTTGGATGAGGTGAAGATGCATGGCTTCACGGATGCAGATTGGGCAGGAAGCCCAACAGACAGAAAGAGTACATCTGGAGGGATTTTCAGTATCAGATCTACAACAGTTTCTTGGTACAATAGGAAACAAAGATCCGTGGCACTCAGTTCAGCGGAGGCCAAGTACATGGCAGCAAGTTTGGCTGCATGCGAGGCTATATGGATGAGGAAGATCCTGACCGGTTTGTTCGGTTCTCATTTAGATCCTATTGCGATATATTGTGATAATCAGAGTTGCATTAAACTCTCGGTTAATCCAGTATTTCATGATAGATATAAACATATTGACATCCGGTACCACCATATCAGAGATTGTGTGCAGCGAAGGATCATGTTGCTTTCTTACATTCCTACGGAAGATTAGGATGCAGATATTCTGACAAAGGCGCTCACCAGGAGAAAATTTGAATACCATAGAGACAGGATCGGGGGGGAGATAATCCCTATCTTGTTGAGAGGGAGTGTTGAGATTCAACAAGATGACGAGCTTAGTGAAAAGAGTCGCCTTCACTAAGTGGGCCCCGCAGGGTATTTTTGGCGCAAAGTCTATTTTTAGACTATGTCTATTTTTAGACATGTCGATCATATTCTATGAGTTGCAGCATTCTATTTGTGGATGGTTGGTCAAGTTGGAAAAATAGATGGACTTCTATTTTTCGACATTTTGGGCGAAGTCTATTTTTAGACTGCCAGTCTAAAAATAGACATGTCAGATATTATTAGCTCTTGATAATATTTGGACTCTAAACATTATCTTATTCTCTTGGAGCGCTGACATTCAGTTAACAGATTGTTCAGATCAACTAGCTGAAGGAATTACGCAATTCCTAGAGCTACTGGTGGTTCATGCATGGAGGACTTCAGTTAGAACTCAAGTGGCAGAGTTTGGTGGAGTTGGAAAGTAGTTGGTGGAGTTTGTTTCTAGTTTAACTACACTTGTAGAGTTAAACTCAGTTGAACTGATTGTGTCTATTTCTAACTGATTGATACTTTCAGTGGAGTTGAGTGAATTAATTAGTTAAATTAATTCACTAAATAATAACTCATTATTTAACTGGACAGAGACAACAATTAACTACAGTGCAGAACAGATCAGTGGAGACTCAATGGAGAGATTGGTGAAAGAGCAAGTGTGACTATCAGTTGTGACTATAGTGTTGCATTGTATGCACCACACATTCATTGGAGATGCCAATGAGGATTTCATGAGCAAGGCTGGAGCAATTCGAACTCATCTAGAGCCATTCTTCAGCAGGGATTGCGCAGTAGAGGCAGGCTATCAGTAGGGAAAAAATCAGTGCAGATTTTTGCTGATTGTTCTTGATTAGTGTGTAGCGATTGTATTGTACTGAGAGCTTGATATGATCAGATTTGTATGAGGATTGTTACATGATCTCTATGAAATATATTATATACAGATAGTTGGGGTTTTCAGCTTCAGGCTTTCCTGTTAAACAATTGTGCTAATGTATGTGAATTTTTATTGTTTCATGTGTGGATTGCAATCTTGATTTAATTTCCACAAATGATCAATGGTGGAATAGATTCTGTATTTTGCATGAAGTTAAAATAGTGTGAGATTAGGAGAATCTTGGACATATAACACATAAGTTATATAATTTATACATAGTAAAGTCGATCTCTTCTATTGCTTTGTGGACTTTAGAAAAGCTTTCGACATTGTCCCTCGAGATAAACTTTGGGAGAGACTTAAAGAGATCATGGTCCCTCATGAGCTGAGGATTACTGTGATTCGTCTCTATGAGACTGTCACTGGCAAGCTTAAGACCAATGAGGGGTGGTCTAAAGACATTAAATGCAATATCAAAGTTAAGCAAGGGTGTCCCCTATCCCCTACCCTTTTTGGCATATACATCGATAAGTTAGAGGAGTGTCTGGAATCTGCGGGGTGCAAGGGAACTGAGCTTTCTGGTGTTCTCATACTCTTCTCCTCTATGCTAACGATATTGTTCTTCTCGCAAAAAGCCATGAGGACCTTGAGAAACAACTCAAGATTCTTCATGACTACTGCTCCAAGATGGGTATGACAGTTAATATCGACAAGACTAAATTCATGATCATTAAATCCAAGAAGACCACCCATGGTAGTTTCGTGTATAATAACCAGTGCTTAGAGAGGGTTTCTTCTTATAAGTATTTGGGTATTGACTTCCCTCATCATCTCAGCTGGAATTATAGCATCGAGAAAATGATTATTGGGGGCTGGAAAGCTTATTATGAGCTTGAAAACAATTGTAAGTCGGTCGATATTCACATTTGGAGTAAAAAAGGGTTCCTCTTCGAGACCCTTGTCATCCCTGCGGTCTTATACAGATGTGAATTTTTGAGTTGCAGTATATCCAGAGAGTCATGGAGGAAGATTGAGATGATTCAAAAGCGATTCATAACCTATAACCTTAATATCAAGGGAAATACTCCCTATCTTATCCTCTTGATTGAATTTGGTTTGTCCCCCATTGAAAGTACGACTATGTTGAGATATCTGATGTATAAGAAGAAGCTTGACAATAAGGAATAAAAAAGGCTCCCTAAAATTGCTTCTAACTATAGTCAAAAACCTCACCTTCACCTCAAACGCGGGTGGAATAAGGATGCCCAGTCCTGGATCAACCATTGGGGAATTAAGGAGGAACTCGGTATGGGAAGCAAAGATAATATAAAAAATACTATTACCTCAAAGTTTAAGGATAAGTTGTGGGAGGATCAGGAGTTGGAGGGTAAAAGGAAGCTAAGATACTATAAGGAAGTGATCAACCTCACCCTTGATAATCATAATTATTTCTCTGTGTTGTCCAAAAATAAGAAAAAAATGAACATCGCTAAGATAAGGACTAATTCCCATGAGCTTTGAAGTGAGACTGGGCGGTGGTCTATTCCCAAGACCCCTTGGAACAATAGGATCTATCAGATTTGTGATTCTAAGCAAGTGGAAGATGAAAAGCACTTCCTTTTAGAGTGACCGACTCTTACTCACATTCACTTTCAATTCCCTACCATCTGCCACATTTCCAATCTTCTTTACCTATTAATCCAACCCACCTATAGTGATCTCATAGCACTTATTTCCCTTCTCTTTGACCATAGAAACAAGATTTTGAAGAATCAAACTTAGATTCTTTCTCTTCTCGTAAGGTCTGATAGACCGCATTGGTCATAACAGACGGTAACCACCACCATCATCATCATCATTATTAATAAATTATTTAATAAATTTGTATTTTAAACATATTAATATATATAAATATAGAATTTAAATATATTAATATATTTAAACTTAATTAGTTATATAAAAAATAATTATGTTATTATTAATAATTTTCATTAGGTTATGTTATTAATATTATTTTTGGAAAATGATGTAGATAGTGGAAATGAAGGGGGTGGAGTTGGATATTTAGGGAGGGAAGGTCAATGGCTGGAACACCTTGTGAGAGTAATGGGACCCAAATTTACACATTAACCTGATAATCCTTCCTCTTCTACAGACCTTCCCTTGAGTTACTCTATCAAAAAAGCCCCACGGTAGGTTATGTGATATGGATGGAAAAATAACTCTTCTATGAGGGTTTAATTTTATGAGAGGAAGGAAGTCCTTGAAATGGGAGATGATCTTGGAGAATTGGGTTAGAATGAATATCTTAGCATCTCTGAAAATGAATTTATTTCTCAACAAGAAGATGCCCCAAGCGACAAATATATGCAGGGTACTAAGATGCTTGTACTTCTTCGTCCAAATGAAAAGTGTTTCTTCAAAGGAGGACTTTTTCATATCTTCTTTGATGCCCAAAAAATGCAGAACAAAGGATCATATCTCATGAGTGAAGTTACAATACATCAGAAGATGGTCAGTAATTCCTTCTTGTTGATTGCAGAAAACACAACCATTAGGGTCCTAGAATCCTCTTTTTCAATGGTTTTCCCAGGTCAATTTTGTTGTTGTGGAGCATCAACCAAGTAAAACACCTTAACTTGTTTGGAATTAGCCATTTCCAGATAAGTCTATGCTACCATCTACCAATTATTTTAATCTCTGAGTGTACAATCTCCTCATAAGTTGAATTGCCTCTAATCTTACTAGCTGATAAGTCCCAGCTCCAAACCAAAGAGTCCCTGGAGTTGTCCAATCTCATTCCATTAATATTTAACTCTATTATGAAGGTATTATAGTCCTCCGCTAAAGCATCCCTTAATCCTAAGTTTGTTGAGGACCTCCAACAGTTTTGACAGGGTTGAAAGGAATTTGGATTTTTATATTGTGAAAATAGATGAATCCCTTGGATGCTAGAGATTGTCTTAATTCAAAAGATAATTTGTATACTTTTACACCACGCATGAAGGGATCCTTGCCAAGGATTACTTGCATTCCACCCCCCACTTTCCAAGCTAACTAGTTGGAGAGATGGGAGTAGGAGGTCATGAGGGATTTCAAGACCATACATCATTTTTTGGGTGGGGAAGAATTTTGTCCTTTAATCCAGTCCACAACATTTTGTCTGCATAAATATTTTCTTTTATGACCTAACTCCACAGACCTTCCCCGAACAAACTTCTCCACTGGTTCTTGAGTGCTAATTCTTTGGAAAACCAGGATAAATTATTAAAGCCCTAACCTCCAAATTTTTTGGGAGTAGATAGGATAGACCAATAGCAAGTTTAATATTTCCTTTGTTGTTTTTTCCGATCCACAAAAAAATTAAAAATCAATTGTCTAATCGATGCAAGGGTTGTGTTGGGATTGCAACAAGATGATGAGCTTAGTGAAAAGAGTCGCCTTCACTAAGTGGGCCCGTAGGCTATTTTTGGCACAAAGTTTATTTTTAGACATATGGATCATGTTCTATGAGTTGCAGGATGCTATTTGTGGATGGTTGGTCAAGTCGGAAAAAATAGATGGAATTCTATTTTTAGACATACTGAGCAGAATCTATTTTTAGATTGCCAGTCTAAAAATATATATGTCGAATATTATCAGCTCTTAATAATATTTAGACTATAAAAATTATCTTATTCTCTTGGAGCACTTCAGTTAAGTGCACAGATGTGGCACAGGAGCTGACATAAGGAATTACGTTATTCCTAGGGGTTAAGTGGAGTTATTTCATGGAGACTTCAGTTAGAACTCATGTGATAGAGTTTGGTGGAGTTGATTGAGGAGTTGAGGGAGTTGTGTTCAGTTTAACTAATCTAAACATAGTTGAACTAGTTGTATTGAGTCTAACTGATTAATACACTAGTGAAGAGTGGTGTGAATTAATTATTAATTAATTCAATAATTATAAACTCATTAATCAACTAAAGAATACATCAGTTAACTTCAGTGCATGGACAATTTCAGTGGAGACCAGTGCAGAGATAGGTGAAAGAGCAGGTTAACTATCAGTTGTGACTATATTGTTGCATATTTGCAACTACTAATGATTGGAGAAGTCCATGAGGATTGCGCAGTACAAGCCAGGTGGTTTATGTTATTTAATGAGCCATCCTACAACATTGATTACGCAATAGAGGCTGGCTATCAAGTGGAAAAGATTGGTGTATGTGTTTTGCTAGATCTAGCTTGATTAGTGTGTAGCAATTGGAGGTTGTGCTGAGAGCTTGTGAGGAGCTTTGTACAATGATTGTTACATGATAAATATGACATATAATATACTGTAGTTGGGGTTTTCAGCTTTAAGCTTTCCCATGAAATACTGTGTTCATATGTGTGATTGTTTATGGTTTTAATGTGCGCATGCGATTATTTTTATTTCCGCAATTAATGATCAATGGTAGAAGAGATTCTGTATTGTGCATGAAGATAAAATAGTGTGTGATTAGGAGAATCATGGTGAATAATATATCATTTATTCAAAATTTCTACATGGTATCAAAGCGATATTGATCATTGGAGCAATTACAAAACATTGAAGCGGTTGAGTTTTGTGCTGGTGGAATTCGAATTTGCAGTAGTGTTTTCTTGGTGTCGAAGTTGAGATGTCTTTCAACGGATTGCGATTGGAGTATGCTCTTGAGGGCAGCTCGAATTATATTGCATGGAAGGACAGGATGGAGGCGGTGCTGGATGACAATGGGTTGAAGGAGTTCATAGATGCAGAAATTCCAAAACCTACTTCTAGTGATGCTGCCGCACTTGACGCATGGCAAAAGAAGACAACAAAGTGTCGAAGAATTCTGTTGGAAGGTGTAAAGGATCACATAGTGTCCAACCTTCATGGTAAGGCTTCTCCATTCTTGATGTGGAAAGCTTTGACAGATTTATTTCAAAGCAAGAGCGACCAGAGGAAGTTGGCGCTCAAGGATAAACTCAAAAACATAAAAATGGAGAAAGGCGACAGCATGCCCAAGTACCTCACGAAGTTCATCCAATGCAGGGATGAGCTGGGAAGTGTGGGGGTTATTGTTGATGACGAGGACTTGGTGAGCTTGGCTCTCCTTGGGCTTCCGAAGAGTTGGCATTCCTATCAGGACTCTGTCAATGGTCGGGATAAATTGCCAGGATGGGAGCGACTTTGGTCGGATCTTGTGCAAGAGGAGATAAGGCGAAGTACCAGGGACGAATCTTCATCAAAGAACTCTGATGAAGAGAATTGCGCTTTGGCTACCAAATCAAAGAAGGGGAAGAGCAAGAAAGCTTCTCAATCTGGTGCGAAAGGCAAGAAGCAGGACATGTCCAAGGTGAAGTGCTTTCACTGTCACTAACACAGACATTATGCCACTAGTTGTCCACAAAAGAAGAAAAATAAGCAGGCTGCTGGATCTGCAGCTGGAGAGGCCTTATCCTCGCAGTTTGAGCTGTATTTTTCGCTAATCGCATGCTTGGTCTCAAGTGTGATGGGTTTAGTGTGGTTTCTTGACAGTGGTGCATCTTTTCACATGACAGGAGATCGAGATTTGTTTACTGATCTAGATGAGAAAGATCTTGGAGTGCACATCGAGATGGGCGATGATGGTAGATACAGTGTGATTGGTATCAGTACCATTTCCTTTGAGAGGGGTTTGGTAAACCCTTCATATTGAAGGAAGTGATGCATGTTCCAGGATTGAAGAAGAATCTTATCTCTGTGGCGATGTTAGAAGACAAGGGCTATGATGTTGTCTTTAGCGAGGGAAAGGCTTTCCTGCGCAGTAAGTCAACTGGTGAGACCCGGAGGATAGGGGTTCGAGTTAAGAACCTTTATCAATTGCAGGTAGATGGATGCGCAACAATGGTAGGCAAGGCAAAAGGAGTGGTGAGCCGGGATGATGGCAAGTTGTGGCACCGGAGATTGGGCCACCTTCACCATGGAGCTTTGAAGATACTGCAACAGATTTCTATTGGGCTTCCTATGGGTACTCTTGCGCAGTCAAATTAGTGCAAGGGATGTATCTTGGGAAAATTTGTGAAAGCCACCTTTCACGAGAAGGATAGTCGCGCCACGACGATCCTTGAGAGAATTCACACAGACGTGTGTGGACCTTTCTCAGTAGCTTCGACAGCAAAGCACAGGTATTATGTGATATTTGTTGATGATTTTTCTTGGAAGTGCTGGATCTTCTTCATGCAGAAGAAGAGAGAGACATACTCAAAGTTCTGTGAGTTCAAGGCACTGGTTGAGAAAGAATCGGGGAAGTAGGTGAAGGCTCTTAGGAGCGACAATGGTGATGAATTCATCTCTGGCAAATTCAAGGAATTTTGCAGTGCAGAAGGAATTCGAAGAGATCTCATAGCACCTCATAACCCACAACAAAATGGGGTTGCTGAGCGGAAGAACAGAATGATCGTGCGTGCTGCACGGGCGATGTTGCATGATCAGGGCCTTCCCATACACTTGTGGGCTAAGGCATGCAATATTGCAGTATATGTGCAGAACCGTTGTTCTCACAAGATACTTGGCATGAGTACACCCGAGGAGGCGTTTTCTGGTAAGAATCCTGATATTTCCCATTTGAGGATTTTTGGTTCACCTGTTTACATTCATGTGACAAAGGATGCCAAGAAGAAGCTGGAGCCGACCGCAGAGGTTGGGATATTTGTGGGGTACACTGATACACCCCACAACTATCGTGTGTATTTGCCAGATAGTCGCAAGACTGTTGTGTGACGGGATATCAAATTTCACGAGGAGAAAGCCATTAAGTGTTCACTTGAGAGGGAGCCACACTTGCATGCAGATGAGGAGTTATTAGTTCCTAAGGATGAGCTTCAAGATGTGGATCAGCCACAAGAGGAAGTTCATGGAGTGGAAGAGACCACTCATGCAGCGCCAACCATCAGAGGGCGGAAGTGCACTACAGAAGCTGAGCGACTGGCTCAAGATGCAGAGAGGGTTGTAGGAGCACCTACATCACAACGCAGACATAGATAGTCACCTGATTGGTATACTGGATACATGGCTCTTATGAGCAAGTGTATCGTGACAGAGCCATCCTCTTTCGAAGAAGTTGTGAAGGATTCTGCATGGGTAGATGCCATGGTGGAAGAGCATGATTCAATTGTTAGAAACAGTGCATGGGAGATTGTCCCAAGGTCGGAGGGGAAATCAGCGGTGGGTTCGAGATGGATCTACAAAGTGAAGCAGGTAGCTGACGGGAGTGTAGAGAAGTACAAGGCAAGATTTGTTGCCCGAGGCTTTTCACGGATTGAGGGGATCGACTATGAGGAAACCTTTGCACCTGTCGCAAGGTATTCTTCCATATAGAGCATCCTAGCTCTCTCAGCGCAGATGGGGTGGCACATTCATCAGATGGATGTGAAGACTGCGTTCCTCAATGGAGTGATTGAGGAGGAGGTGTACATAGAGCAACCTGAAGGTTTCGAGATCTTCAGCAGCGAGTCGCATGTGTGCAGGCTCAAAAGAGCGCTGTATGGGTTGAAATAAGCACCTCGTGCTTGGTACACATGGATAGACAGTTATTTGACCGAACTCGGATTCTCCAAGAGTGAGGTGGATCCGAACCTATACTAGATTGTGGTGGAGGGTAAGTCACTGATCATTGTACTTTATGTAGATGATTTGATTTTGACGGGTGATGAACTATTGATACACTCATGCAAGAATGATCTTGCAAAGGAGTTTGAGATGAAGGACTTGGGCCTCCTTCATTATTTATTGGGATTGGAAATTTGGCAGCGCAGTGGTGGAATGTTTGTTTCTCAGGGTAAGTATGCCCGGGAGATACTTGAGAAGTTCAACATGCATGGCTGCAAGCATGTTGATACTCCTCTTCTTGGTGGTTGGAGGAAGGAGGATGCTACTTTGGCGGAGGTAGTGGATGCCACTGTTTATCGACAGTTGGTGGGGTCGCTTATGTATCTGGTCAATACACGACCCGACATATGCTATGCTGTGAACCAGCTTTCACAAGCTATGGTTAAGCCAACCAAGCTCTTCTGGAAGGCAGGCAAGCATGTATTGAGATATCTCATAGGCACATCGGGATATGGATCATGGTACAGACAGGAGGATGAGTTGAGGCGGCATGGCTTCACGGATCGGTATCATCATATCAGAGATTGTGTGCAGCGGAAGATCATGTTACTTTCATACATTCCTACGGAGGATCAAGATGCTGATATCTTGACGAAGGCGCTCACCAGGAGCAAATTTGAATACCACAGGGGCAGGATAGGGGTTGAAAATAATCCTTATCTTGTTGAGAGGGAGTGTTGATATTGCAACAAGATGATGAGCTTAGTGGAAAGGAGTCGCCTTCACTAAGTGGGCCCGCAGGCTATTTTTGGCGCAAAGTCTATTTTTAGACTATGTCTATTTTTAGACATATGGATCATGTTCTATGAGTTGCAGGATGCTATTTGTGGATGGTTGGTCAAGTCGGAAAAATAGATGGACTTCTATTTTTAGACATATTGGGCGGAATCTATTTTTATATTGCCAGTCTAAAAATAGATATGTCTAATATTATTAGCTCTTAATAATATTTGGACTCTAAACATTATCTTATTCTCTTGGAGCACTTCAGTTAAGTGCACGGATGTGGCACATGCAGCTGACAGAAGGAATTACGCTATTCCTAGGGTTTAGTGGAGCTATTGCATGTTGACTTCAGTTAGAACTCATGTGACGGAGTTTGGTGGAGTTGATTGAGGAAGTTAGTGGAGTTGTATTCAATTTAACTAATCTAAACATAGTTGAGCTATTTGTATCTAGTTTAACTGATTGATACAATTAGTGAGAGTGGTGTGAATTAATTATTAATTAATTCACTAATTATAAACTCATTAATCAACTAAAGAATACATCGGTTAACTTCAGTGCATGGACAGTTTCAGTGGAGACCAGTGTAGAGATAGGTGAAAGAGCAGGTTAACTATCAGTTGTGACTATACTGTTGCATATTTGCAACTACCAGTGATTGGAGGAGCCCATGAGGATTGCGCAGTACAAGCCAGGTGGTTCAAGTTATTTAATGAGCCATCCTACAACATTGATTATGCAATAGAGGTTGGCTATCAAGTGGCAGAGATTGGAGCATGTGTTTTGCTAGATCTAGCTTGATTAGTGTGTAGCAATTGGAGGTTGTGCTGAGAGCTTGTGAGGAGATTTGTACAATGATTGTTACATGATCTCTATGACATATAATATACAAATAGTTGGGGTTTTCATCTTTAAGCTTTCCCATGAAATACTGTGTTCATATGTGTGATTGTTTATGGTTTTAATGTGCGCATGTGATTGTTTTTATTTCCGCAATTAATGATCAATGGTAGAAGATATTATGTATTGTGCATGAAGATAAAATAGTGTGTGGTCAGGAGAATCTCAGTGAATAATATATCAGTTATTCAAAATTTCTACAGGTTGCGGCGGGGATTTTTTCCAAAGACATCCAAAATATAGGAATATTCTCCACAACAAATTTTGCGAGGATCATTCTAACTCCTACAGATAGCCCAACTGTAGCACCAGAGATTTATTCTCTGCTCCATTCTTCTGATCATCCACATCTAATCTTCTTTGTGGTAATTATTGGGTTTAAGATAGAAACCAATATATTTAAATCCGGTCTCCAACGCTGAGGTTTGCATAGGGAGGAAATATTGAATATCTACAAGAATGTCAGGCTCACAACATGTCGATGGTAAGAGGATTTTGTGAGATGTGTAAGTTATTGTAGCTTAATGTAACTTAATATAATGTAAAATTTTTAACTTCGGGAAAGTAAAATAAAAATAACCATATAAAAATTAACAATGTAAAAAATAAAAATGACCCATGGTATTAAGAACCCATGGCATTTATGTAGAATATAACCTATTTAAGGGGAAATTAAACTAGCTTAGATCCATCTTAGTTTGATGTTATATTTAGATACTTAATTAGTTGTATAAAATAGAGCTTGATAGATCTGGCATGGTAATTTTGGAAATGACTAATCTTAATATAATATATGTAATATATTCTCTCAATTTACGTGTAATAATGTGCTATAGAAATAGAGCTAGGATGGTAAGTTTAGAAATGAACAAGGTTAACTATGGAATTGAACTATTGAGGGGATATTTATGCCTACCTTCATCCACTTTTTACTAGCTTGCTAGAAATATCGAGTAAAATATAATACTATAATATTATATTTTGCCCAATATTTCCCCTCAACTAGTCCACTTTTTATTGTAAATTTTCTTTATATTTGAAGTTTAAAAATAAATAAACTCAACCATAAAAAATTAGCACCGGTGAGGGGAAATGTTGAGTAAAATATAATATTTAGGTTGGGGGATGATGAGAAATATTAGGTAAAAGGTAATAATATTACATTTTAATTAGTAACCCCCCAACCAGTGACTAGTTTTTACTTTATGGGAGTAATAATAAATATTGGGCAAAAAAATATAATACTATAATATTATATTCTATCCAAGATTTCCTGTCACCCATCCACTTTTTATTAAAAAACAATCTTTATATTTGAGTTTCATGAGTAAGCTTAACTCCTATGTAAATATTTTATTCTAGTATGGTAGAGATGTTGTAATGTTTAACATTTTGACTTGATCAAAATAAAATAAAATAAAATAAATATAAAATATAAATTAATAATTAAACTTGCCTAGATCCATCTTAATTCTGAATCTATCAAGCACAGAGAGGGGTCAAATTTCTTAAGATACAAACCTCTTAAGATATTTGATCCCTCTTTGCCTTTGGTAGATCTAGAGTTAATATGGATCTAAGCTAGTTTAATAGTTTCAAGTTTATTTTATATGACTTCATTGTGCCAAGAGGTATTCTACAATGCAACAAAAAATAAAACATATAACATATACAATGTTATATAAATATTATGTGTTTGTCAATATCAATACAATGATTGTTTCCATCATCAAAATTTCCGAGAAGTCGAGTTGTTTCATTTAGTAATTCCACTTCACCCCGGATAATTTTTTTCTATTATCTTTGATTTTTTTAAAGTCTTCTACAAATTAATAATATATTTGAAACTTACAATTTTTTTAGTTGAAGTTTGAAATTCCACTTCATTTTTTTCTACTATCTTTAATTTTATTTAATTATTTAATGTCTTATGCAAATTAATACTATATATATTGCAAATATCCAACTCACAAAGCATAAAGGGTCAATATTCTATATCTGAGTGCTTTAGGAATTTTCAGTGATTTTTGAAATAATTTCAACCCTTAAATTTACAACATTAAGTACGAAGTGAAAGTAAACTAATAGTCAATTTAAAGCACTTGACGAATTTTCAATAAAAACAAGAATTATAGAGTTATTCCAATTTATTTACAACTTATGCAATGAATTACAAAATGGATATATATATATTATTTTAGTAAATGCTAATATACATGTAAATAACTTTTTTTTTTTTTTTTTTCAATGTGACCTATCGTGATGTTATTTGTTATTTGATAATATATATGGTAAGTTTCTAATTGTATTATGTGAATGTAAAAAGGTAAATATAGATTTAGAGATGCAAGGTATTTGTAATATCCCTACAATACAAACTCTTGTAAATTCATATACTTATAAAATAAATATATTATTATTGTAATATATGGCTAACATTTTCATTAAGATTTAGTTAAGGTGGACCTGGTTGTAATTCCCTAACATTCTTGGCCTTTACAATGCGATGGTTTAAAATACTCTATTCTTCTTGGGCAATATCAAGAATTAGTTACAATCTACTAATAACGCTCGTAAAACTGAATGTAAGGAAGGTATGAGAAAAAGGGAAGGAAAGTGGAGTTTCAATAAGGAAAAAACATTATATGGAGGAGAAAAATTGCAAATGAATTTGCAAAAATTGCCACCAAAGAATTGGATATGGAGGGGGAAGTTATGAAAACAAAGGAAAGATTATTCAACAAAATATAAGTGTTATGTGCATTGAATTCTTAAAAGATTGCATGGTTATATTAATCCTATGAAATTGAGATTTATTTGACTAGAAGTTAAGTCAACTTGGTTGTTGTCTTAAAAAGGTTTGCTTGTATTTTTTTTATGCATAAAGATGGGGTAGAAAGCACAAAAGCTTGCATTTAGAAATATAGAGAACTATGTGTTAGTTCATGGAAAAGGTTAAACTTGAATCGTGTGCATAAAAGGACAAGTACTGAGGCTTCTTGAACAGAATGTGTGATTTTTCTTTTGATAGTTTTCTTGAAAAAATAATACATGCTTAATACACAAGTTAATAATTATTTTACCAATTTTTCTTGAGAAAGAAACACTTATGTGCATGAAAAGAAAAGTTAACAACTTTGGCATTAGATTTCTTGAAAAGAAAACACAGGTGAAAACCCTGCACACAAAATGATTAAATAAATCATGATATTTTTCATGAAAAAAATGTATGTTAAGTTTTTGTTTTTGTTTTTGAATTAATTTAATCTATTAAAAAAGGAAAAATAGTTTACAACTTGGCCACAGCCTTGATAGTGCCCAGAAGAGTGGCATAATCAGCATATGAAGCACAAAAATGACTGCCCACTAGGGGAAACCAGTCCAAACCATATCGAATTCTGCCATACTGCCTACGCATGGGTATTAATTTTGGTTTCCACTGTAATGTGCATGTTTGAAAAACTATATGACAGAGACTACTAGATACTATAGCTAGAAAATCTAGAGCAATCCCAACCAAGTGGGAATCTTAAAGCAAAAACCAGACTCTAATGGAGTAATTATGCATCATGCTGAGGCGGAGGTTCCTCCAGGATAAAGCACCTGTAAGCATCCATATCGTCCACCTCCTTGTGCTTGTTTGCGCCTGAGACATCGCTTGGCTTTTAGTGCTCATGCCCACCATGGACTTTCTCCTCGTCTTTAAGAGCTTTTCCTTTGTCCTTGTTCACCTGCTGCTGCTGCTTGTCCATATCCTGAGCCGAAGCTGAAGAAGCTCCTGCCTAAAGCACTTTGGGATCAACCTGCTGTGGTTCTTCCTTAAAGACCATCGAGATAGAGGCAATTATGCGGGGTCTATTCAAAGAGAAATTGAAGAAAAATTGGGCAGTCTGGGGAGTGTCAGAGGCCAGATTGACAGGGTAGGTCGGAACAGGGTTGATATTTTGAAATCTGCCCCACCAATTGCGAGTGTTCGGATATCTACCGATAAAATAGTCTAAGGAGGGCGAAGAGGATTCCGAATTGGAAGTGGAAGGGGTGCGTTGGGGATAGCTTCTAGTGCTGCCCCTTCGATAGCTCATGCAATGTCTTAGACGCGGCATGGTGATGGGCACAAACGAAGGCGATGGAGGAGGCAGAGAGACAGAATTGGGTGGAAGCGGGGTGTAAATAAAATCCAGAGTAACAGTAGACTGATTGCAGAGGCCAATACGGGAGAGGTGGAGCCCTTCCCCTAGTTCAATTCAACAGCTGAGATGGTTACGTCTACTAGTGGTTGTGCGATGGCAGGGATGAACAGCTGAGGGGGAGCAAATTATTTGCAGCGGAGGAGGGGGGAAGTCTGAGGTCCTGCTATCTTCCTCCATTTTTAAACACAGGGGAGAGTTGTCTCGAATCTCTCCCAGCTTTAAATCGTCATAAATGAAATCAACTGGAGTGTGCAGATAATTCCTTATGGAGGCACGAGCGAGCATAATGGTCGGATCTCGACCTCGGCCCTGCATTAAATCTGCATTGATGTAAGCGCTGGCTTGAATGCTGTGATGATGGGTACACAGGCTATATCTCCTGGCAATGACTTGGGTGGCCAAGTGGCCCCTCCACTTGTCGAACCCAAGTCCCATCAACATCTTAACACTACTGTTCACTCGCATCCGAGAAGTCTGCATCAATCTGAACCAGATTATGGCATTCCTGTAATTGATCATAGTCATGGATGATGTTTTGAAAACCAACAAGAAGAGTGTGGTCACTGTTCACTCCCACATTGGCCAAAAGGTCTGCAACCTTATTACCCGCCCATTTAACATGTTTGAACAAGAACGCTCAGTTGGTGTTGAGTATTTGTTCAATTAAAGCCAATCTAGCCTCAAGTCTCCAGCTTTTAGCAATTTTGCTAGCATGGCCCCCCCTAGTGAAGTTGATTGGCCATATTTATGAGAATTTGAGAGTCCCCTTCAATCTCCAAGGAATGCAGAGCATGTAGATGGGACAGAGAAATGCCCTGCCATAGGCCTTCTAATTCAGCCGAGTTGTTCGTGTCCCATCCTATGTTTCCCAGAAAAAGAAGGAGAGGTTTACCTTTGTGATCTTTGAATATTCCACCGAACCCTGCCTTGTCGAGATTTCCTTTGGAAGCACCATCAAAGTTGAGTTTGAAAGTACTCGAAGGGGGGGGGGGGGGGTCTAGTTGCTAGTCTCTGAAGAGGCATTGTGAGATATTCCGGGGGATTTCAGAAGTTGGGGGATTTGAAGATTCCAGTTAGCCCAGATGGCTTGCTCTTGAGGGAGAGTTGGAAAATCTTCAGCTTGCCAGGTTTGGAGCGCCAAAGTCTCCTGAAGATTGAGACAAAGGTTGCTCCATATGGTGTCGGGAGGAGTGCTTTGATTCTTGAAGATGCGCCAATTTCTTTCCTTCCAGATTGTCCATAATAGAAGGCCTGAAATGATTCACCATAGTTGGTTAAGAAGCTCGATTTTGAAAGGAGACTGCTGCCAATTGCGGATTGTGTCAATTATATCCTCTAAAACTTTGCACCTTTTTTGACATCTAAAGCTGGCCTTCTCCTAGATTTTGTTGGCCAGAGAGCAGGTATCCAGGAGATGTTGTATGGTTTCTTCCTGTTGATTACAGTTGCGACATCTTGACGGTCCATGAAAATTTATTTTCCGAAGGTTGTCCCAAGTAAGGATTTTCTTGTGACCAAACAACCAGAGGAAAATGGAGACCTTGGGCCAAATTCCTCGAGACCATATTATGCTCCATAATGGGTTGGGAGGCGTTGGATCAATGAAAATTATTTTGTATGCCTCCTTGGTGGATGCTGCAAAGCCGTGGTTGTTGTTGCCACGAGTCCATCCAAAACCGAGTTGTGTTACCGTCCCTGATTTCCCGCAAACTGTGTTGTTGGATCAAAATAAAGTGTTGTCTAGCAGCATTCCATATTAAGGAACCGTTTTCTGTTGGTGTGAGTCTGATTAGCTCTTCAGGTGGCCTATGATTAGCATATTTAGCAGTCCAGATTATTTCCCAAGGCGTGTTAGGAGCTGATAGCCATTGCCACCATATTTTGGCTCCCATAGTTACATTACTGTGAAGGTGATCTCTTAAGCCTATGCCCCCAATTTCCTTGGGTTTGCAAACAATCGGCCATTTTACCAAGGACCATTTACGATTTTGTCCCTCGGCTCCCCAGAGAAAATTGCATTGCAAAGATTTGATTTTCTTGAGAACCCACTTTGGAGCAGCTAGGATAGAGAAAATATAGAAAGGCATTGCTTGTAATACAACTTTGATTAAAATCAATCTACTAGCTATGTTAAGAGCTCGATAAGTCCAAGAAGAGAGACCAGCTTCTAGCTTTTCTAGAAGAGAATGCTAAGAGGTATGTTTTATGGCCGAGCCAGTTAAGGGAGCCCTTAGATATTTGGAAGGAAGAGTAGCTATGGAGAAACCAAGAATACAAGCTATAGCGTGTTGAGTTATGGGAGGGGTGTGAAAGAAGAATATTTAGGATTTGGCAGTGTTGATGCAGGCTTCGGAAGCCTCTGAGAAGTCATCAAGAAGTTGTTTGTATTTTGAGGCTTCTTGCACAGAAGGATGGCCAAATAGCATGTTATCATCAACAAATTGTTGGTGGGTAATAGCAGGAGGGTTGTGGATGGAGATGCCCCTGAGGTGTTGAGATTGTAGCGCTTGTTTGATGTGACGACCTAGACCTTCCGCCATTAACACAAAAAGAAAAGGAGAGAGGGGATCTCCTTGCCTGATACCTCGGGTGGGACTGAAAGGACGAGATGGTATGCCATTGTTGAGGATGGAGAATAAGGTGGAAGAAACCAGACTCATTACCCAACGGATCCAAGGGGGGGAGAAGCCATAGGCTTCCAACATTTTTTGAATATAAGTCCAGCTTAATTTGTCGAAAGCTTTAGATAGGTCTATTTTGAGAAGCATACCTGCCTTTTTAGAGCTCTTGAGGGAGTGTATAACCTCATGTGTGAGAACTATACCATCCAGAATTTTCCTGCCTTCCACGTGTCCTGATTGCTCGGGCGAAATGAGGAGGGGAAGACGCAGTTTCAGCCGAGCAACAATGACTTTGGATATGACTTTGTAAATGACATTGCATAAGGCAATTGGGCGAAACTTGTCCGACGTGCAAGATTGCTCTTCTTTAGGAATTAGGGCGATGAACGTCGAATTTAAAGAAGGAAGCAGCCAATGTAGAGTTCTAGATCCTTCCACCACTTGCCAAACTTCCTCTTTGATGAGGTCCCAGAAGGTGTGGAAGAAGGTGGTGGTAAAACTGTCCGGACCAGGAGCCTTACCTTCCTTGAGCTGTTTCATAGCGAAATATACTTCTTGAGGGGAAACTGGCCTTAGGAGTAGCTGGTTATGTTCCTCCGTGATAATTCTCGGAATATTTTGAGTGAGTTTTTCTATGGCTGGCAGTCTGTTGATTTGGGGCTCCTGATGAACCGTTTGGAAATGATTAATGATCTCCTCTTTAATCTCTTCATGATCCTCCTTCCTTTCCCCCTGATGATTCTGAATGTGAGAGATGGTGTTATGAATTTTCCTTTGAATAGTTCTGTGAAAGAATTTTGTGTTCACTCTCCCTCTTTTAGCCATTTGATTCTGGATTTTTGCTTCCAGAGGATTTCCTCTTGCTTTCTCCGCTCCTCCAACTGATTTTGAATCTGCCTTTCTTGTTCCAAAGTCTGCTCTGTTCTGCCTTCATTGATGATATTTTGCTGGAGAACCATCATTTCTTGGTTAAGAGCATTCTGATCCTGAAATATGTTTCCAAATGTGGAGTGGTTCCATCTTTTTATATGCATTTTGAGAAATTTGAGTTTCTGTTAGAATTGAAACATTTTAGAACCCTTTGGGGGAGAGAATTCCTTCCAAGTCCTATGGACCAAGTCGTTGAAAGTTGATTGAGTGAGCCAAAATGCTTCAAAACGAAAAGGACGATGTGTAGAGTTTCCCGGTCTTTGCCATTGTAGAGATATAGGCCAATGATCAGATCCAGAGAGGGGCAGAATGGAAGCTGAGATATCCTCTCCTAAATGAATGGCATTATCAGAGATTAGGAAGCGGTCTAGTTTGGAGGCTATTTACTACCTACCAGCTCTGCGATTTCTCCAGGTATACATTCCGTTGTTGAATTGCATATCTATTAACCAGTTGTTTTGTATAAAGTCCTTAAAATGGCCACTTTCATTTTCTAGTTTGGCTCATCCTCCGTGTTTTTCCTCGAGTCTGGTTATCATATTGAAGTCGCGTCCGGTAATCCATAGTGGGTGGATTCTGTTGGAGTTGAGCTTAGCTATAGTATCGAGCAGGGCAGTCTTGCTACCAGCATCCTGAGGGAAATATACATTAGTGAGATGTCCATGAATGTTGGTTCCTATTATGTGGAATGTAGCCTGAATGATATGATGAGATGCATGAAAGTCTGAGAGTGTGATAGCCTGCGTGTTCCATGCGATGGCTAACCCTCCAGATGCACCAGAGGCGTCCAATGCAACATAGTGATAGCCTGGCCAAGCTTTCGTTAGTATGTTTCCAAGAGTGGTGCTATTACATTTTGTTTCTTGCATGAAGAAAATTTGTGGTTTCTCCTGCTTTATCATGTTTTTTATCATTTGAAATTTTCCGGGACTGTTTAGCCCTCTGAGATTCCATGATGTGAGCTTCATGATTGACTATTTGGTAGGGGTTTGTAGTACTTTGTTAGCTTGGAATATCTTCTTGACTCCACCAAAATCTTGTCGATGGTGATGGTTCTTTGCAGATCTATCTTTCTTCCACGCTTCTTTGAGTCCTTATGAAAAGAGAAAGAAAATAATTTATTTCATTAAAGAAAATGTTGTGAGGAAAATTAGATTATTAATTTCCTTGGAGATATTAGCATGATTCCTATAGACTCTTAATAGAATATGTGCACATTATTAATATCCATTACATTGGAATTACTGAAATAAATTTCTATGTTAATTCTTGAAAATAAAATATTAATTGCATGCATTATTGTATTAGATTTCAAAGTGAAATGTCTTTGCATGCACTGTCAGATTCTTGGAAAAGAGAAAAGTTAATTAGATTAATTTTCTTGGAAATATTTTCATGAATTTGTATGCATATATTACCCATGTTGTTTATTTAATGTGCAAGAATTGATGAAAAATAAAGATTCTTTTTCTTAAAAGATGCATATGAATCTTGTTCATATAAGAATAAGAACACATGCTTGTGTTTTGAAAAGATTATGTGCATTGAAGTAAGGGTCATTGTGTTAAAAATAAATAAATTTTGCATGCACAAAAGGGTATTCATGGTGATATATAAAATATGTTTTTGCATGTAGATAAAGAAAGTTATCATGTTAATTTATTGATTTATATGCATAAAAGGTTAAGTTAAAGAAACTTATTATGCTAATTTATTGATTTATGTGCATAAAAGGTTAAGTTAACCTTGTTATTGTTGTCTGTTTTCTTTGCATAAAAGATGGTTATCTATGGTAATTTCTTGGAAAGGTAAGCATGAGAAACTTGCATGTAGAAATATAGAAAAAAGAGGTTATATTAACTTCCTTTGAAAAAGAAAAAAAATGTATCTGTTTACATGAAAATAATAGTTAATGATGGTATAATCCTAGAGAAAGGAATATGTGATGTGTGCATTAAAGAAGGGTTATTATGATAAGCTCTTGCATGCACAAAGAATAGTCATTGTGTTATAGAGATATGTCCTTCACATGGATATAAGAATTATTGAGCTATATTTCTTTAGGTAAAATTATATGTGATCACTTTTATGCTATCATAACTATTATGTTAGTCTCTTTTGGAATAAGATCATAGAATAAAATTTGTATGTGGGAAATGATAGCATGTTGTGTTAGCATACATTGGAAAATATTCTTTGGGAAAGAAGATTAATTACATGCACAAAAACCATAGTAATGTGTTGGGCTCCTTGGAATAAATATATGGGTAATGTTGGTATAATGTTTGGAAAAGAAGACATGTATTTGTATGATTTATTGAATTAATTTGATAGAGAAGAAAACATGTTTTTCATACCTTATTATGCCAAACTTCTTTTTAAAGGAAACACAACATGTGTATGCATGATCTATTGTGTTAATCATAGGAACAACATTTGTTGTGTTAGGATTTTTTTTTTTTTTTAGATGTATTTGCATGCACCAAAAGTAAATGTTGAAGGGCTAGTTCTTTTGATAAAATTTATGTAATTTGCATGCACGAAGATCATAATTGATGTGTGAGTTTACTTTAAAGGAATGTCTGGATAGTTGTAGTGTTTTATCTTGCAAGAACATGCGCTTGTGTAAAGGAAATATTATTTAATGTGATATTTATTTTATAGACATGCTTTGATGGTTACATGCTTATAACTATCACATATGCAACGTTGTTAAAAGAAGCATGTTAGGATATTTTGTTTGCAATTCATGAATGTACATGAATACATGGTGATGATCCATGCAGATTAATGCGAGTTGCAGGATGGTCCACTAAAGGAACAACTAGGCCACAAAGATATAAATATTGAATATTTGTGGGTAATATATCATGATGATTGTAATAACTTTAAGCTAGATATTTTGTATTTAATGACATTTTCTTGTAATATTTTATTAAAATGGTTAAGGGATGCACTCCCTTATAAGCCATTGAATGAGGGGTGAACACCGTCACGAATGTTTAATTTTATTAAACGTTTGTTGGTTTTCACCCTATGAGGTTTCCAGGGTATGTCGATGTCTAATGATGCGGTTGTTTGTTGTGCTACTTTTATGTTGTGGATTCCTTGCATGAGCAGATGTTTATAAATCAAGTGTGTGATTAACTAATCTAGTAAAAGGAATCATGAAATTGATGCAGGTTACATCCGAAATTTTATGTCAATATGCGACAATAGTGGTTGTTAATGGATATGTAACTTACTATTCCTCTATTAAAGTTACTCTATGTAATGATGCAGATGATATCTAATGGTTAATGAGCAATCTATAATAGTAATTTGGATAGTTACATATGGGTAAATTTTGTAAAAAAATTCTAACTCCATACATTTTGATGTGAATTACTTGGAATGTTACAGTATTAATATTTGAACCTCCATCTATTAATATGAAAATTAAAAACATATAACATATATAATGTAAATTTAATATGTAAACTTTAATTACATTGGAATTATTTTTAATTTTTTAAGAAGGGTTTGGTTTTAATCTTGTGTAAAATTGGTAGTTTTAAGACGTGTTTTACAATTTAGTATAGAGAGATGTTCGTGTTAAATAGTTAGCTTTAAAATTAAACCAACCTAGATCCATTTAACCCTGGATCTATCAAATAGAAACCCTAAGTTTTGCATGCAAAAAAGAGATTAAGATTTGCAACAAATTAGATGTTTATTTTGAAAACCTATTTTTTTTGCACCTAGAGAGGTTTGAGGTTTGATCTCTCATTTGGATTTAGTATGGTTTTGATTTCTTGTCCATTAAATATTTATTATCAAAAGAAATTGGATATATATATATATATATATATATATATATATATATATATATATATATGTGAAAAATGAATATAAATATAAATAGTTAAAATTGTAAATTATAAATTATTAGTTTAAAAAATTTAAATATTTAAAAAAAATAAGTTGTTGAATCTTTTGTATATTTAAAATACATTTTAAATAATAAAAAAGTGTGATATCATCTAAACCCGTTTAAAATAAAAGTATATTTAAAATAAATTAAAACTTTTGAAGTTTTAAAAAACAAGAAAACAAAAGCATTGAGTCTAATCC
This sequence comes from Pinus albicaulis, assembly GCA_034641835.2. Taxonomy (NCBI): domain Eukaryota; kingdom Viridiplantae; phylum Streptophyta; class Pinopsida; order Pinales; family Pinaceae; genus Pinus; species Pinus albicaulis. The sequence goes on from CM076574.1 coordinate 832,592,223, forward strand.
ACCAATAAGTAGGTAAAATAATATTAAAACAATCAACTTATATAGCAATTACATTCACTGAAACTTTATAAACTTTCCTTCTTTTATGAGTCCAAAATAAATCATATTATTAGGTGAGTACTTGGTGAATCTAACATTTCAATTAATATTTTCAATAACAACTAACTTTTCCAAAACATTATTTGGTTTGAATTCAAAGTAAATGATATTGTTAGGTTCGAAGTAAATGATATTGTTGGTTTGGGTGAGTAGTAGGTGAATATGATAACCCTAAGAGCATTGTAATACATGTGTTCCATTTATCTTAAAACCAACAATTGCACTGAGAGGTGTAAAGGAATGCCGCTAAGAGGAACAAGGACAATCGTTTAAAGATGATGTGTGAAAGGACATGGATGCAGTCGTAAAAGGCAAGATAGGGACTTTGTATGATGAAAACGTAACGAGGTCAGCTTGCTTATAAGTTACAGAAGCGAGGGGCATCATGTATGCATGAATCATGGGCTATATCATTTTGTGCATGCCAGCGTTGAATGAGTATCCTGGAGCATCTACTGACCACTAGGAGGAAAAACCGGACCTCTATTGCTCTTTAAACGATCCTCTTTGATCCGTTGAATTTTTTGTTTGTTTGATAAAACTGATATTTTGTTGTTATGGGTAGTTGAAATATTGTGTTGTTGTGTCGAAAAGAGAAATATTGAACATATTTAAGGTTGTGAATTCAAATAATATAGTTTTGAGTTGATACTGGTGAGTGCCTAATAATGAGTTTATCGGTGTTCAGTTTTTACGAGAACAACAATATTTGGCAGATTTAAGGTTTTGTATTCACAGTAATGTAAGAATGAAATTAAATTAACTAGTTCAAAGAGAATTCTCTGTTAGTTGTGTAGTTTGCATTACTGTAATAAATATTCGAATTTCCAAGCCTTTGATAGAGTACAGGGAAATAGCAAAATTTTAATGGATTTAAGTCTGCCATTTCGAATGGATGAATGACAGTGTAATATCTAATTTAACAAAACAAAATTCATTCAAGAGATCAAAGAGGAGCACATATTTAAGTTTGAAAATTCATAGTAATGTATGCATTTCAAATTTAAAGAAACAAGAATCGTTCAAGAGGTCAAAGAGGAGCCTCTGCTAGCCATGAAATTTGCATTAGAGTAATAAAGTTGTGAATTTCCAAGCATTAATGGAATAAATTTTCCAGGGGAATGACAATGAGTAGTAGATTTAAATATGTGAATGCATGATCATGAGTGAATCACGGTAAATATCAAATTCAACGAGGTAGAAATCGGTATAGAGATAATAATAATAATAAAAGCCTCTCCTGGACATCACATTATATTTGTTGTATTACATTAATGAAGATTAAATTCCAAGCCTTTAATGGAATAAAATTCCCAGAGGAAAAGCAATATTTTAGCAGCTTTAAGTATGAATTCACGATCATGGGTGAATGACAAGTAAGATACCAACTTCGACAAAACATAAATAATTCGAGAGCTCAAATAGGAAACTCTATTGGCCATCGCCTTAGCATTACCGTAATAAAGTTAATAATTTCCAAGCCTTTAATGGAATAAACTTTCCAAGGGAAGAGTGATATTTTAGCAAATAATTTAACTCTGTGACTCCACGACCAATGTGTGAATGACACTAAAATATCAACTTTAAAGAAACAAAAACCTTTCGAGAGATCACAAAGGAGTCTCAACTGGGCATAACATTAGCATTACCATAATAAATATAAAAATTTCCAAGCTTTTAATGCAACACAATTTTTAGTTGAAGAGCAATATGTTAACAACCTTGAATCTTCAAATTCACAGTAATGTGTGAATGAAGGTAAATTGTAAAATTTAACAAACATATATATTTCTAAAGGTCAAAGACGAGCCTCTGCCGATCATGAAATTCACATTAAAGATTAGAATTTTCAGAGACTGCGACATTTTAGCAGATATTATATCCGTAAAAGGGCATAAACACTTGCTTTCTTGATAGGCTGAGGTCGCAACTCCGATTAAAAAACCCTCTGGGAATTCGTTTCTGCTAATTTCTTTGAAATTTTCGCTTTCTTCTTCTTGCAGATGGAGGCCAGTAGGAGCTTCAACCGTAGGTGCCATGGCTTGACTGGGCGTTCAAACCAAATCACACTTACTCCACATCGCTCGTGCTCAGGCCTAGAATTTCAAATATTTTTACCCTGTCAAATGAAAATTCGAGGACGTGTGTTTGTTTTTCATGCCTATCAATTTACGTTTTAAATAAATTATGATTTTCAATTATTATTTTTTCAAATTTCAGATGTTCAAGAGTTTTTTGGCGATATTCATTGGGGCTGATATTCATTGTCTACCCTAGAGAAATCAAATCGAGCAAATGCCAAAAAAAATTGCAAACATTATACAAGTATTGTTTAGCAAACACATGCGAGGTCCCATAAGCACTGTGGAGATTAACTATCCATCTTAACATATGTTGTGATTCTACCCAAACTCAGAAAGCTACACAACAATAAGCAAAAAATACACAAATCCAAAACAATGCTTGAAATAAAAATCACCAGAAATCCGAGCCTTAAGGCACCCCTCAGTCACTTCGACAGACTGTGACTGTGGTCCAAGAGTGCCATCATTGCACGAAAGAAATTATGCAAGATGCAAAAAACTGAAGCTATGTTCAAGACCGGGCCTTAATCAAATGTTATCTGCAATTTTATCACAAGTTGCCAATGCAATGGTAAACTATGCAAGAAAAATTTCTAAAAACAAAGCTAAAGCATGTAGGTTGTAAAGAATAACTCTGGTTATGATTTTAGAAGCAAAGCCCAAAACTAAAAACAGTACATGGTTGAATCATTAACAACTATTTCCAACACATATTTTATGTAATGACCAAACTCTTGTGAAATTTCAATTGAATCCAAGGTTGAAGATTTAATTCATGCAAGGAAAAGTTTAGCAACTATTTCCACCACATATTTTACCTAATGACCAAACTCTTCTGAAATGTCAATTGAATCCAAGGTTGAAAATTTCACTCATGCAAGGAAAAGGAAGCTTGTTGCAGTAAAAAAAGCAGTTATTATTTGTAGTTGTCATTAAATGGATGTAAGGAAAAGGAAGCTCGTCGCAGTAAAAAAAAAGCAGCTATAATTTGTAGTTGTCATTTAATGGATCTAATCGTGCCAAGTTTGAGTTTCAAATATGAATCAAAACATGTATAGAACTCCACAAAAGAGCTTTCACCTGTGGCTTCAGTCATATTTTACCCTATTTCTAATTTCACATAAGAATGACATGTAGTTAAAACTTGCTTTGAAAATGTGCCTCATCTAATCAAGTTTACAAAATAGAGAAACAGTTTCACACGAAAATATCCTGCTATCAAAATACATACCATAACCAAAATGGTCTTTGAGGAAGTGAAACTATCTTTCCTTGGTGTTGGTGATTCCCTGTAATGTTGGAGCAATACACTATCTAGTTACAGGATGTTGGTGATTCCCTGGATGAGTTATGGTGATTTCCTTCAGCCCAATTTTGTTGTAGGTTTGAGAAAATGTAACTGATGCAACTTCTAGAGTTGGGGAAAGAACAATGACATGATTCCTTGCACACACAACAAGTTTGATGAGAAGTGGCTTTTGGAATCCAGTGAAGTCAACAGGTTGTGAATGCAGACCGATCAGAGAGGATATGATTCACAAAGGCCAAAGCCCTATTCTCCCAAGAAATAGATAGATGTTTGTCATCCGACGGGTTCAACTGGAGTATAGTTCCAGGAAGAGAAACATTACCTTCACCATGCAGAATACCTAGACCACCATATCCAAGGGAAGGCAATATCAAACCAGGGTTAATGGTGGTAAGAATAAAGATAAGGGATTTATAAACAACAAAGGGTAAATATTAAAGATTCAAAGTGCTTGCATTGATCGTTTCTGTTAGGCTTCAGGCATAAGCTCCTCCCATCGCTATAAGTAGAGTCCCTCCTTTGTGGATGGTTATATACTTTATCATATTTATGACTTTTACTTTCTTTCTAGCAACAACTCCTGGGCTTGAAGTAGAGGTACCCATTAGAGGTTCCCCCATTCAAAGCAGTGTTTTTTAGTCCAATCACCACACCATTTAATCATTCATTCCCGAAAGAAGGATTGAGTGCTAACACAGGATAGGAAAATTTATTCATGCAACAATCGCATATGGTTTTCCTCTCGCTTGATTGAAGAGATTCAACTTGTTTCAGACTCGGTTGTCTAAAGGCAAGTAAATGGTTGGTGGTAGAGTAAATGGTTTGAGGTCCCTCGAAGATACGAGAGGGAGATCATGTTTTATGGACCAAATAACTGGCAAGATATGCAATAAATGTGAAGATCACGTCTAATCCCCATCAGATCAACCTGGGAACGTGGCCAAATTGGCGCATTGCCCCTATAACGCGCGCAAATTGAATCGATCCTACCTGGTAACATGGCATTTGGTAATTGAAATGAAATTACAGTGGTGTTGCTCAGTAATTCATGGGGCCGTCTGCTTGGAACCTATTGTATGGTACAACAACTCTCCCATTTTTAACTTGTTCACATCAAATAATGGGGACCATTTCTATAAAATTTTGGCTAAATACCTTTTAAGATTTTTATTAAGTCAATTATCTTACGATTTTGTTAATTTTTTCATTTTCTTTAGATTCTTGTTTTGATTGCTTGGTTGAAATCAATTTTTTATAAGCTTCCTGTTGACGCTTGTTTCGTCTTATTTGGTCAATCGGTTTGTAAATAGTACTCCTTTGAAGTCTAATCAATTATATCGTCTGGGTTAGAAAAAGCGTAAAATGTACAATATTTCATTTTTCAAAATTAGTTCAATAATGCATTTAGTTTAAAATATTAACCCGTATTTAGTTATGACTAATATTTTTCATTTTTTTACTTATACAACCAAATAACGAAGCATCGGGATTTCGATAATTTACTCCAATTTTCAAATAAATCTAAATTTGAAAAATTTGAAAGATCCAAAATGTCAAAATGGCTGTAGCCTATTTAGGCAAATCATCATTTTAGATAAATTCATAATCTAATTTAATATCATTAAAATGAAACCAAAAAAAAAAATAAAAATAAAAATTTTAATGTTAAATTTTAAATTAATTATTATATAATTAATTAATTAAATTTAAATTTAATAAAAAAATAAAAATAAAAAAATAAAAAAAAATAAAAATAAAAATAAAAATTTCATCGCATCGGAGGTTTTACACTACATCGCATCGGAAGTTTTAAAACCCCGATGAACTCATTTCATGCGATGCGATTGAGTTCATGCGATACGATTGAGACACATTTACATTTCATGTGATGCGATTGAGCTCATGCGATGCGATTGAGACTCATTTACATTTCATGCGATGCGATGAGTTTTATTTGCAATAAGTTACAACTCATTTTTCGATGCGATGGGCTCTCTTAAGTCTTCTCATACGTTGGTTGTTAGTTTAATATTATAGCCACAGTGTTAGTTATAAGTTATTAATATGTTAGTTTTAAGTTAAATGTTAAAGTGTAGTATTAATGTTAGTTAGTGGGTAGTGTAATTTTAAGTTACATGTAATATATATTAGTGTTTAGTGGTAGTGTTGTTTTAAGTTAGTATTTTCATTTGTTACTTTTAGTTAGGATAATGTAGTTTTAGATTAGTTTTAAAAGTTAACATTAAGTTAATATTATAATAGTAGGTAGTGTTAATAATATTAGTATTAAGGTTAGCGTATGTTAGTTAATGGTAGATGTAATATTAATTTAATATTATGTTAATGTTAATTTTTAGATTAAAATTAATGTAATGTTAGTTTAAAAATTAACATAAGTTAATATACATTAGTGTTAGTTTAGTTTTAGATTTAGATATTTAAAAAATAATTAATTTTAGATTAATTAAATTAATTAATATTTAAAATATAATTAATTTAATTAAAATAATTATTAATTAGATTAATTTGTTTAATTAATTAGATTAGTTAGTTAGATTAGATTAATTATATTAGTTAGTTAGTTAGATTAATTATATTAGATAGTTAGATTAGATTTTTAATTAAAAATCTGATTTTTTAGCCCAACAACATAATTTTCAAATTTATGTAAGATTTGACTTATCAACTTTGGAGGCTCATAGATTGAGTTTTACTTAGCCAAATGAGGCCCAGGACGGCTCATTGGAAAGAAAAAATCAAGGAGAACATTTCTGAGGAAGTTTCACTAACAGATTTGGTCATTTATTATGTTAAAAATCAGGCAAAAATCACACTCTGAATTTCTAAAATAAAATCAATTTTCTGAGTTTTGTTTTCTTCATTTTCATTTGCCCAACCTCTTCTAATTTCATATTCATGCATCAATAATATCCTTGGTTAATTAAAATCATTATGAGCATCAATAAGAAGCTCAAATTTCTTTTTATTTATTTATTTAAATAGAATTTGATTGGATTTGTTTTAATGTTAGAGATAATATTTTGATTTTATTGTTGTATCTTAATTCATTTTGATTTCTTTTTGCAGGAAAAACAGTAGAAGGGAAAGATCTCAATCAATGAGAAGGCTACAACAATTAAAGATTGAAATTTTTGAGCAATTAAAATTGATTTGGGCATATTTTTCTTCAACAAACTCTCTTCTCAAAATACTTTTGGAAAGATTATAAATTGCAAATTGCAAAATGTAAAAGAGGCTGCTCTCATCTGCAATTCCAGACTTCTAAAAGCATTTCTATTATAGGAATTTAGAGTTGTAGAAGGGAGGAGAGAAAATTTCAGATCTGAACATTATGAGAGTTTTTCTTTATATTTTGAATTATGTATGATGTGCACAGTTTGCATTTTTGCAACTCTAGTTTTGAAAGCAAAAATTCAAGTAATGTAAAGTACTGTTAGAGACCAGGATCAGATAAGCAGATTCAATTAACTAGTATTTTTGACATTTCTGTATCAAATACCAGTTTCATTTTTATATTAATAAAATTGTTGTTTCATTTTATTCATGTTTATGCATTTCTGTTGATATGGATAATTTGTCTCAAATTGTTATGTATCTTTGCTCTTATGAATTAAACTATGATTTCTGAGTAACCATTACTCAGAAATCTGTCTTATAAAACTGATTTATTAAATAGTAATGTGTTGTGAATTTCTTCCACATATTATTGTTTAATTATTGGCTTGACTGATTTGGACAATCGATATCATTTTTGTGAATTTCTTCGTTAGCTTGACATTAATTAAAAGCCAGACATATTTAAATTCTCATCATTTAATTATCTTGTTCTTGTTAAGTGCTACATTCTTTTAAGTCGTCTTCTCGAAGAGGAAAAATCTTAGTTGTGGTTTGGCTGAACCTAAATCATCTTAAGGGTCATTCTCTTGCCCGATCAAAAAGAAAAAGTGATCTGATATCCCTGTCTATTGGTAGTTAAAGATACATTTTAAACCAATAGCGATAAGAAAAAGGTAACTGGACCTAGTCAAACCAATTGGAGCCACTGTCATAAACAGAAAAGGAGCTGTATTAAGGTCCAGACCGGGTGGTTATGCCCCAATGTTGTAGCAGCGATTTTCGAGGCTTCAACGTTTTTTGCGCTAGAAGGAGGGCCGAGACTTGTTTTACTTTGGAGTCTTTGAATTCTAACATTTCATTTTTATTACAATGGCTCCTTTAAAACTTCCAATTTGGAGTTGTATACATGGAAATGCATCTTCCAATACTCCACCCAAAGTGGTAAGACTCTTGTCTCAAGTAAAATTTAATGGTAAGAAAATTTCTTTTATTTTCAATCATGTCTTTCAATTTATTCAAAATGTTTCAAATTATGATTTTCAAGGAATTGATGAAGGCATTTTATGCAGAATTTTTACTCTCACATTTGCGGCAAAAGCTAGAAACTAGTGTAGAACTCTTCCGGTTGCCTCAATTCACAGTTGGAATCAATTTGTTACACTTTTCATTTGTAAATTTGACGTACGATTATGAACATGTATGCGATGAAATTGAATATCTACGAAGATTTGAAAATGAGTCTATTAGAGATTTTAATATTCGATTTCATTTAAATTGTTTAAGATTTAAAGTTGCAGATAAACCTATGGAAGAAGAGTCACTAGATTGGTTTGAATATATTTGCTCTCTTCCTCCCATTCCCAATCCATATGAAATTTGTTCAAGCTCTGTCCCATCCCCTTCTAACATAAATGATAATTCCAATGTCGATGTGCAAATAAATTATGATGAAGTGGTCTCACAAAGCTTGGAAAATATTTCTATCCAAATGCAAGAAGACAATAACAGCAATTTTGGAGAAAAAACTGCCCTGAAATCTGAAAATTCTTCTGCATTAAATTCAGAAAATCAGATCGCAAATCAACACATGCAAACAACAATCAAAGTCAATAATAAGATGCAAAATGCTGTACAAATTTCTGAATTTTTTCATGATGAAAAAATGCTCAAAACAAAGCAGCAGAACAACCTTCTTCAAGAAAGTATGAGTATAGATAGGAATGATTTAGAATCTGAAATTTATAGTGAACATAGCGCACAAGATTTCTCGAACAGAGAAAATTTTGAATTCATTATTTATGATTCTCATTTTTCCCTTTATCCTGATATTTTTAATATTGGTAATTTCTCCCCTCTTGGTATTAATGATATTTCAGAAAATAAAAATGATGATCTAAATGAATTACCAATAAATTTTTATCAAGATAGAGAAACAATTATTGATCATTCTTTTGCCATTAATGAACATGGAATTTTTATTCCTCCTTGTTTTGAATATTGGACGAGATCGAAGGGAACTCTAAAGAATATTGTGAAGTCATTTATGATAATTACTCTGATACCAAGGATGTTGATTTCTGTTCTTCTCAAGAGAATCCTCATGATAAAATTCAAATAACATCTGAGAATGAGGAACATTTCAATTTAGAAATTATTCCAACCAATGCTCATCCTAGAATAGCAAATTATCTTCATGATTTCACCATTCGGGAAAACATTCCAATTTATGATTCATATCATAATCAAACTCCCATTCCTACTCATAATTATAATTCTCTTTCTAATTCACAATTTGGAATTGGCAATTATTCAAATTCCATTATTCTAGCCAATCCTTCTGAAAAAGAAATTATTTCAAAACAATCCCAATTTTGCTGTAACATTAGTTGTACCAATAGAAATTTCACTTTATTTTTTCTTTCATACTTATTTTGTTCAAATTTAGATCTGTTTTTTTTTTCAAATTTTTGGCACTCTGCGTTGGCATATTGAACGCTTTAGTAGTGAACACTCAATTGATGCATTGCACTATTGGGAAATTGAAGTTTCATATTATAATCATGAACATCAAAAGTTATTAATATTTCAATTTCAATCAATGCTACTGTTTTATCAAAAGCTTCTATCTTCCTAAAGGCAGTGTCAACAAGAGAATGCATTTTTACAATTTGGCTAGCAATCTAACCCAATTGATAATTTTCCATCTTATCTGACAGATTTCAATTCATTTTTCATTAACTTATTTGAAAATTGTTTGGAAAGTTTTCCTTCATGGAAAATTGTTAATAGTTTAACACTTACACATAACACTATAATTTTTTTCAGGCTTTTGAATTTAAAAGTTCATATCCACAATCTGGCTTGTCATCTCCTCTTTTAAACATTTTCCAATCATTAATGGAAACCCATCCATATTTTGATGATCCAATTGGAATTCAGTTGGAAAAGACTTTTCAAAAGAAGGAGATTGTAAATAAGCTGTTAATAATAACTGTACATTCTGATTACAGATTTAATTTTCTTGGTTCAATTAAATTTGTATTTTTATTACTAATATTTGAACTGTACATATATGCAGGAATTAAAATAAGAGAATGGTTACACTGGAAATATGAATATACCTAGTCATTTTCATGTATATGGTTAGAATAGAAGTAGAATTAATTTAGTTACTTTGTTTTACGTAGTTAATTTATTCTTAATAGTTCTGCAGATAAAAATAAAGCGAGCAATCAGGCCTTCTTATATCATATACATGTTTCGGGAAATAGTTTCTTCTTATCATAAAATTTCTAATTCTTGCTCCCCATTTTTTTTAAAATCAAAATTTATTGCAGCAATATCTTTACTTTGCCTATTTTGAATAATGTCTTGACTAAATTCAATTGAAGTTGCACTTGGCAACAATCACCTCAAACCCACTTTTCTCTATTTCGAGATGTCCTTACAAGATTTTCTTTTAAAATTTATTTGTCAAAAGTTTTGAAGATACAAAGCTTCATGATCTCATTATCCCATGAAAGATATGACTGTCTATTATAAGCTTAATTCTAATTTGATCATTATTAGTCAGTCTAACCTTTCGCTGTAAATCACATGAAGTTCATATTATCTTCCTCGAAATTTGTTAAAGTGACCTTAAGGGTGTCCATTTTGCTGTATGCACACATTTAAATCTGTGTTGATATTTTTCCATAATTAGTGGCTTTATCCCATCCTGATCTTTAGTTTATTATCTGATGCTGCAATACTCATCATATTTATTTACTAAAGGCATTATTAAACAGTCAATATAACAATAAAAAATTTTCTCAAGTTAATTCAGAATGAGCAAAGGAAATAAATTGCTGTTGCAATTCAAAGGGAAGCTTATTTTCATATTTATTTCTGGTGAATTTTATGAGTTTCAGATTTCTTGAACCTGAATAAACAGATTTTATTTAGGCTGATTGCACACTCCGATTTAGAATAAATAATGAGATGAGTTTGAACAAAGTTAGAATTTTGATAAATCGAAGGAAAAATTCGAAGATTCATGAGGTAAGTTTATAGACAATTTCCTTCCAGGTACGCATTTACAAGTTCATTTTCATCTATTAATAGTTTCTCTTTTCTTTAGTTTATTTTTAATTCTTGTTATGTTTTATTTAAAGGTTTTCATTTGTTTTCAAAACTTGAGGTAAGCAGCAAACCCATTTCAAATTTGCAACAGGTTCAGGGAAATTTTATTTCGTGATTCATTAGAATTTGAGCATTCTTTAACTTTACTTTCATTCATTAGAAAACCCAATTGAAATTAAAAAAAAGAAGTATTATAAGATTCATATCTGAAATGTTTCAACTTGATTTTCATATTTCTAATACAAGACCTCCGATGTGTTACCTCATTCGCAAAATCGCATATCGCATTGGGATGAATTCAAAAGTTTGTTTTTCATCGCAAAAGTTCTGATGCGATAGATCTAATCGCAAAAGCACATTAAACATAATGTTAATCCTTCCTTTTTAAAATTTCCAATGCGATGAACCTAATAGGCAATCACAAATTGGGGAAATCACGTTCTAATATATTCATTTGCAAAAACTCCGATGCGATAATATTCAAATCGCAATCGCAAATTATGAAATTCAACAGTCAAGGGTTAATTTTAAAAGACCTCTGATGCGATAAGTCCAATCACAAATCGCAAATCGGAAGGAAAATTGAATACATCCTTATGCGCTCATTTTAAAAGTTGTGATGCGATAACTCATCGCCGATTGTCTATCGCTTTACTAATCACCGATTTTTCATCGCTTATCACTCTTCCCTCCATCACCGATTAATATATTCACCCAGATTGCAAATATCGCAATCGCTTCATTGCATTTTTATTCATGATCATACCACTATTCCGAATCTGCGATGCGCAATGTGCAATGTACAAAATACAAATCGCGAGATGTGGTGTGTGATGTGCAATTTGTGACATGACTATCCCCGATGTTAAATACAACATTTCTTCAGTGGTATGATCGCTCCATCTCATCGCACATATTCTTTTCACATGATCTCATATCAACAAATTTGCAACTGCAAACCCCGATATGATAAACTTCAACGCATGCAATATAAATCATCCGATAAGGCATTGTGTTAATTTAAAGCAATTTTGGGTAACCATTATGATACTAAAGCGATTAATGACAAATTTGTAGCATATTCAAATCATTTTGATTTCTCATATATTTCAGTTTTAAAAAATTCCATAATTAAATATGAAATTCAAGACTTCTCTATTTTTAAATTTCATTATCTTAAATTTGGTCTTAACTCTGAACAATTTATAAAATCATGGAATTTGTATAAAACTTATAATATTTTGAGAATATTCATCACTGCAAATTCTTAATCTTATTTCTGATGCATTTGTTTTAAATTCAATTTCCTTGAACATAAAACATTTCCTTTTTACATTTTACTGCTTTCTTTAGTTTAAATAAAATAAATAATGATTTTGGGTTATAGGATTTTGGTTAGTTTGCCTTCTTCATATTTTTAATGTCAACTAAAAGAAGATGTCAGCTAGTATTGGAGAAATTGATACCTTCAGGTAAGATCAAATGCAATTATCCAATGGTAAGATTCATGTACCCACTTTCATTAATTTCCATTTCATTACTTTAGTTTCATTTTTGTTTTTAAATTATGTTGATATAAAAATATGTTTTGCAGCTCTTCATAAAAGCTTTCAATCATCTGTCAAATCATATTTTGGAAGCCCTATGCTCTTCTCCTGGTTTTATTTTCAAGAAGTAGCGATAATCTTCACTGAAACAGCTACACTAGGAAGTTTTTGAACCTTTAATATTTTTCTTTAAAGCATTCCTTTTATTATAAAATGATTCAGATAATGCTTTGAAACAAGAATATTGACATCAGACAGAAAATTTTCATTGTGGCTGAATTTTATCATCACTGCTATCTAAAGCCTAAAACACTTACAACCCTACAAGGTATAAGTTTTCTGGATCTTGACATAAGAAGGAATGATTACATGATTATTTTCTTTTACTTCATGTTGTTGAGACATTGGTATAAACATTCTTGTTAGAGTTTGTATTTCAAAACTTGGATTTTCCTTTCCACTTTTAAATTTCTTCATTTTTATTTTTGTTTGCTGATTTATTTTCTCACTTTAGCTTAAGAATTCTTTTCCTTTAGTTTTCAATTTTGATTTTGGTGACTTTGCCATGATTTATATGGAAGGCCTTCTTGTTACCTAACAATGGTTGGCATACATAGGAAAAATTGTTAATAATATCCTATTAGTTTTTTCTTAAATCTCTTAGCAGAATTTGTTTTTCTTATTATAAATGTAGACATACTTAAGGAAGAGATTACAAAATAAGAGAAGTTGACGAAGTATCATGAAATATGAGAAATTTCTTTTTCATCAAAATTGTAATTATTTTGAGATTTCAATATTTTATTAAGATCTTTCAAAATTCTATTATCAGTCAAGAAAAGTTATTTTTAACCAAGTAAAGACACTTTACAGCAAAGCACTTTTAACTCTGAAATTGTCATTCTGAACTCTTAAGGAGTTAATGATTCTCCCTATTTAAAAGAGTTTTATTTTTCTAGAGTGTAATCCAAAAATATATTTAAACTTAAAAGATAAGAGGTCTCATCGCGAGCCTGCTTACCATGATCATAGGGGAAAAATAGGCTGACATTACCAACACTGCTAAACAAACCAGGGTAATGGCTTATAATTGCAAACAATTGTAAGACAAGGGGTCTCATCACGAGCCAGCGTGTTCAGTCCGATTATAACCAGTGAATGGCTTTGTCAACTATCTGGCTACCAAACCAGGACAATGGCTTTTAAGAATTAAAAATAAAAAATAAGCATATATAAATGGATTTATCTCTAGGTCAATAATTCTTAAATAGATAGGATTCTGAATCATTGATGATTAAAAGGTAACCCTGTCGAGACTATAGATGTTCGCTGGCAGCAGTGGCTCTACCTGTGACAAATGAGTACATTTTAAAAGCTCGGCTGTAAAGTGACCCCTGCTTTATCTCTAGAACTAATTAAGGACTGATATAGAGTTATGAGATATTTTAATTTATGAGGAATTTCAAGAAAATTATAGTAAGATGATTGTTGCTTTTATTCAGATTAATGAACCTAGTCAAACATTCCAAAAATAATTTTCTCTTCTTTAATTATTTTTACTTTAATTTTAGGAAAATTTCATTTTTATCAAACAGAGATAACTGTTTCTTCCAGTGAATCGCCAATTGTTGTACGGTACAACAACCCCCCCATTTTTAACTTGTTCACATCAAATAATGGGGACCCTTTCTATAAATTTTTTGGCTAAACACCTTTTAGGATTTTTATTAAGTCAATTATCTTACAATTTTGTTAAATTTTCATTTTCTTTAGATTCTTGTTTTGATTGCTTGGTTGAAATCGATTTTTTATAAGCTTCCTGTTGAAACTTGTTTCGTCTCATTTGGTCAACTCGTGTGTAAATAGCACTCCTTTGAAGTCTAATCAATTATGTCGTCTGGGTTAGAAAATGCGTAAAATGTACAATATTTCATTTTTTTAAAATTAGTTCAATAATGCATTTAGTTTAAATATTAACCCGTAGTTAGTTATGACTAATATTTTTCATTTTTTACTTATACAGCCAAATAACGAAGCATCCAGATTTTGATAATTTACTCTAATTTTCAAATAAATTACTAAGCTCGAAAAATCCGAAAAATCCAAAACGTCAAAAAGGCTATAGCTTATTTAGGCAAATCATCATTTTAGATAAATTCATAATCTAGTTTTAACATCATTAAAATGAAACCAAAACAAAATTAATAATAATAATTAATGTTAAATTTTAAATTAATTAAATTAATTATTATATAATTAATTAATTAAATTAAAATTTATTATAATTTAAAAATATATATATAAACAATAAAAAACAAAAAATTAAAAATTAAAATTCATCGCATCGGAGGTTTTACACTACATCGCATCGGAAGTTTTAAAACCCGATGAGCTCATTTCATGCGATGCGATGAAGATTCATTTATATTTATGCAATGCGATGGACTCATCTTTATTTGCGATGCGATGAGTCACATTCATGTGATGCAATGACTTATTATAACTGTGATGCGATGAGTTAAAAGCTCATATCGCATCGGAAGTATCAATCGGAGCATCCTTTTAAAAAACCCCGATAAGGTTCATTATTTTCATGCGATGCGATGAAATATAACATTAGTTTAACTGGTAGGTAGGTAAGTAGTGTTAGTTTAAGGTAATGTAAGAGTCAGAGTGTTATTTAAGTTAATGATAGTTAGTATCAACGTTAGTTAGTAGGTAGTGGAACTTTAGTATTGTAATGAAGTTGTAGTGGTAAGTTAAGTTAATTTAAGTGGTAGGATGGATAGGTTAGTTTTAGTATTAAGTTAGTATATATTAATGTTAGTGGTAGATGTGATATTAATTTAATATTATATTAATGCTAAATTTTAGATTAAAATTAATTTAGTATTAGTTTTAATATTAGCATAGTTTTTAGTTTAGTATAGTTTAGTGTTAATTTAGTTTTAGTTTAATAATTAATTTAATATTTAAATATTTAAAATAACTAATTAATATTTAAAATATAATTAATTTAATTAAATTTATTATTAATTAGATTATGAATAGTTAATTATATTAATTAGTTAGATTAATATTAATTTAAATAATTAGTTTAATTTATGATTAACAATTAAATTAGGATTAACTATTAGATAATTAGAATTTAATTTAGGATTAGATTTTTAATTAAAATTCTGATTTTTTTTAGCCCACCAACAAAATTTCCAAATTTATATCAGATTTGACTTATCAAATTTGGAGGCTCATAGATTGAGTTTTACTTAGCCAAATGAGGTCCAGGATGGCTCATTGGAAAGATAAAATCAAGGAGAACATTTCTGAGGAGGTTTCACTAACATATTTGATCATTTATTGGGTCAAAAATTAGGTAGAAGATCAAGCTCCGAATTTCTAAAATAAAATCAATTTTCTGAGTTTTGTTTTCTTCATTTTCATTTGCCCAGCCTCTTCTATTTGCAGATTCATGCATCAATAATATCATTGATTAATTAAAATCATTATGAGCATCAATAATAAACTCAAATTTTCTTTTTATTTATTTAAATAGAATTTGATTGGATTTGTTTTAATGTTAGAGATAATATTTTGATTTTATTTTTGCATTTTAATTTTGTTTTTTATTTGTTTTTGCAAGAAAATAGTTGAAGATATGAGAAGAAGAAGCTCTCATTCAATGAGAAGACTCCAGCGATTAAAGATTGGAATTTTTGAGCAATTAAAATTGGATTGGGTAGATTTTTCTTGAACAAACTCTCCTCTCAAAATTCTTTTGGAAATATTATAAATTGTAGTTTGCAAAATGTAAAGAGGGTTGCTTTCCTCTGCAATTCCAGACTTCTAAAAGAATTTATGTAACAGGAATTTAGAATTGTAGATGGAGAGAAGAGAAAATTTCAGATCTAAACATTATTGAGAGTTTTTTCTTTATATCTTGAATTATGTATGATGGACAAAGTTTGCATTTCTGCAGCTCTGAAAGTAGAAATTCAAGTAATGTAAAGTATTGTTAGAGGCCAATATCAGAGAAGCAGATTCAATTAACTGGTACTTTTGGCATTTTTGTATCAAATACCAGTTTCATTTTTATATTAATAAAATTGTTGTTTCATTTTATTCATGTTTATGCATTTCTGTTGATATGGATAATTTGTCTCAAATTGTTATGTGTCTTTGCTCTTATGAATTAAATTCTGATTTTTGAGTATCCATTACACAAAAATCTATCTTATAAAACTGATTTATTAAATAGTAATGTGTTGTGAATTTTCCACATGGCTATCGTTAATTATTGCTTAATCAGACGTATACTGATATCATTTTTGTGAATTTCTTCCTTTTATGTTGTTGTTGATTTATTATTTCATTAAATGGTTCCATTAGAATGCTGGTATTCCACAAATGTGAGTTTACTTTCTTCGTTAGCTTGATATTAATTAAAATCCAACATATTTAAATTCTCATCATTTAATTATCTTTCTCTTATGTTGGGTTAGATCTATATCTACCTAATTAAGATAGGATTTAGATTAGTTTCTTTTGCTTGCATTATAGAATAAGTTTGCATTTAGATTAAGTGCTACATTCTTTTAAGTCCTCTTCTCGAAGAGGAAAAATCTTAGTTGTGGTTTGGCTGAACCCAAATCAGCTTAAGGGTCATTCTCTTGCCCAATTAGCAAGAAGAAGTGATCTGATATCCCTGTCTATTGGTAGTTAAAGATACATTTTAAACCAATAGTGATAGGAAAAAGGTAACTGGACCTAGTCAAACCAGTCGGAGCCACTATCATAAACGAAAAAGGAGCTGTATTAAGGTCCGAACCGGGTGGTTATCCCCCAATGTTGTAGCAGCAATTTTCGAGGCTTCAACAGAACTCCAGTTGTAAAGTTTGGATTCATATTCACCACTGTTGAAATAGGGGCTATGTAATTGTATTCATGGGAGGTCTACTTGGAAAATATTTAGAGAAAACTCCACTGATATTGTAGTATCTGACCTGAAGCAGAGTTGTATTTGGATGAGAACATTTTTTTTCCAGGGATAGTCGCGCTAAAAGCGCTCTCGTATGCCCGCCAGGGATAGGAGGGTAGCTACGCTTTACTTCGCGGGTTTGATTAACTGTCAGATGCATGTGCAACATTGCTTGTGTGGTGGCATAATGGTTTCTTACAGAGAAATTAATATTGATTGGCACATTTCTTTTTATTTTTATTGGTTGGAGTACAAATAAGGACAAACACATGGAAAAGTTTAATTTGCTGGAAGGCTGATATTCAAGTGTTCTTATTGGCTAGGGTGAAAACTGTTTGCCCACCCCAAGCCAGCAAAGAAAACACCTCCAGTGTAATTAAGTGCTTACTCTTCTAAATTAAGAGCATTGTAATTTATATATTTCATTTATTTTAAAATCAAGTGCCTATTGTTTTAAATTAAACAGTGTATATTAAAAGATAAAGCGTGATGATTAAGAAGTAATAATCAATAATTACTCATAAAAAAAATAGTATCCAAAGTAAATGAGATTATTGGGTGAGTAGTTGGCACATCCTAACATTTCAATTAATATTTTCAATAACAACTAGTTTTGCCAAAACATTATATACTTTTATTTTGGTTTGACTTCAAAGTAAATGATTTGTTGGGTTGGGGTGAGTAGTGAGTAAATATGATAACCATGAGAGCATTGTAATTAATATATTCCATTTAAATTAAGCATTGCATGTTATGAGATAAAACATGATGATTAAGAGGTAATAATTAACGATTATTTATATAAAAAAATAGTATCTAAATGAATGAGGTAAATCATTTATGTATTTAAGTCGTCAAATGTAGCAAGAGGTGAATAGGCCATGCATTCTTTTAAGCCATGATAATTGTCTATGCTTTATATATCTTCCCAAGTGAATCTTGTGTCATATATGATGCTTTCACCAATTAATGGGATATCGTAAACAATGCTCTCCCAAGGAATGTATTTTACAAGGCTTTGACAAGTAAATGGAATGCACTATTAAATGGAAGAATGAGGTAAATAAACCTTACATGAAAGTATTGATTCAATGGATGTAAAAATGCATTGACAAATAAATTATGAGTTAGTGGAAGTAGTATTTTTGTTATCAGTTAATTAAACTACCCATTCATTGGAGGTTGCCCCAACTCACCAATTCACTGATTATATGGATAGCCCAACCTATTGTAGGGCAATGAAGAAAAAATACAATGAACTAGGGATATGAATGGCCTCAAGGATAAATTAGATGAAACATATGGCCCTCTTAGAGATGGTTTGGTAGTGTGAAACCTCCAATTTGTCCTCAATGTTGCATGAAGGCTAGGTTATGATGCCAATAGTATCGAAAGTTGATTATGTTGGCGTTATGAATATAATTCATAACCAATAGTATAAATAGAATAAATACAAACAAGTATAATTATTAATAGTCAAATAAGATTATGTTAAGTAGTTATTAGTTAACTGAAAAGGCATGTCTAAAAGACATGCCTATTCATGAAAGGTCACCTGCATAGGTATATAAGCAGGGCCTCATTGTAACATTTATCATCATCTCTTATACATTTTATATATAATATATTATTATTACAATAGCTCTTGTGTATTTTATAACGTAAGTCAACAAGCCTACAACTTTGTTGTTCCATTGGTATCGGAGCAGCGATCTTCTCGCTTGGAAGGAAGCACTTACGCCACTGTTGGGTGCCTTCAGTTGTTACGTGTGGTGCCTCGAATCACTGCCGCTTGATGTCTTCATCAATGAAGATGGACGATTTCAACAAAAAATTGATCGAACTTGAGAGTAAGATCAATAATAATTCTGATAAATTCACTAAACGATTAGTCAATCTTGAGGATAAGGTTACAGGAAATTTTGACGACATCAAACAACTTCAAGACATGACAAATTAGATAGACAGACTAATGTTGAAAATCCGTGATGAGTCCAGAGACAATCGTAACAAACTAATGCAAAAATTAAATGCCATGTTGGACAAGTTTAATCCAATGCAAAAACCAATAGTCCGGAATATTGAACATAATCAACTGAACAATTTAGAAAATTCAGATGATAATCATGAAGAGTCACTATATTCTGAAGAAGATCAAGTTATGGAAATTACAACTTATGAGAATGAAGGTGATCTTAAAAATGAAGATGAGTCTGCTAGTCAGGAAACTGTTGAAAAAACAAAAAAAGATGAAGCTATTGAGAACTTTTATATAAATGAAAATCCAACGGTAGAAAAAGAAACAATGTTGGTGAAGAAGCCACATAAAGAATTCAACATGACTGCTATCACAGATGCAACAACAGACATAGTCGTTGAAAAATGATGAATTTAAAATTAATGACATACCTGCACCAATAAGGCATGAGAAATAATCCTAGGAAGAAGATTTAAAAAACGTTTTTGCTACTCCATTGGAAATCCCAAATTCTGAGAACAAGGGAGAATCTTACTTAGTTGAGTGGGAAGAAAGTGATGGAGTTAAGCTTGTAAAAATGCTAGAAAGTATAAGGTTGACACCAAAGTCAAACGTAACAAAGGAGACGTCATTTTCAAACATCATGGGTGCAGGAAATGCAATCGACCATGTTCTTGGTGCAACAAAAAATTCAGAAAGAATTCCATCAGCAATATTGACGAATTGTGATGCTAGAAATTCAATGGCAAATGTCAAACAGAGGCTTGTAAAAATGCATTCAGCTATGGATCTAGTAGGAGTTGCACTTAATTACGTTACAGGTGGTGAATATTTAAAATATTATGCAGGTGCATCAACTTTGGACCAATGTTTGCTTCTCTCAACGTCTACGCCTATTCCCTTTGTCAACGCTGCCACCTTTCTACTGGGCTTCCATCGTAATGGTCCTTTGTTTGTAGAGGTTATGCTATTTCCTCAAGAAAGCATTGCAGAACCTACCAATTCCATGAAAAACAATGAGGTTATCAGACTTGGTATATCTACCAGAGTGGGATACAACATGAAATTAGAGAGGAAAATATATAAAGGTGTTGAAGCAGTTTGGAGGTATGTAGAAATTATATAACTGATGTGTTATATATCCAAGATTCTCCTAATCACACACTATTTTAAATTCATGCACAATACATAATCTATTCCACCATTGATCATCACATGCAGAAATTAAATCAATTGCAATGCACACATGAAACCATAAAAATTCACACAGATTAACACAACTGTTTAATGGGAAAGCCTAAAGTTGAAAACCCCAACTATTTGTATATAATATATGTCATAGAGATCATGTAAAAATCATCATACAAAGCTTAACATGTGAAGCTCTCAGTACAATACAATCGCTACACACTAATCAGGCCCGATCTTGCAAATCCATGCTCTGATATCTGCCACCTGCTAGCCTGCCTCTACTGCACAATCCCTGCTGAAAAATGGCTCTAAATGAACTCAAATTCAACCAACCTTGCTCACGCAATCCTCATTGGCATCTGTACTGAGTGTTGGATGCAATCAATGCATCACTATAGTCACAACTGATAGTCACACTTGCTTTTTCACCCACCTCTCCACTGGTCTCCACTGAAACTGCCATGCACTATAGTTAACTGATGTATTCTTCAGTTGATTAATGAGTTATTATTTAGTTAATTAATTCACACCACTCTCACTAGTGTATCAATCAGTTAGACCAGATACAACTAGCTCAACTGAGTCTAACTGAGTTAAACTGAATACAACTCCACCAACTACTTATATAACTCCACCAAACTCTGTCACATGAGTTCTAACTGAAGTCCTCATGCATTAGCTCTAGTGAACCCTCAGGAATAGCGTAATTCCCTCTGTCAGCTGCCGTGCCACATTTGTGCACTTAACTGAAGTGCTCCAAGAGAATAAGATAATGTTTAGAGTCTAAATATTATTAAGAGCTAATAATATTCGACATATCTATTTTTAGACTGGTAATATAAAAATAGATTCCGCCCAATATTTCTAAAAATAGAAGTCCATCTATTTTTCCAACTTGACCAACCATCCACAAATAGCATCCTGCCACTCAAAGAATATGATCGACATGTCTAAAAATAGACATAGTCTAAAAATAGACTTTGCGCCAAAAATAGCCTACGGGCCCACTTAGTGAAGGTGACTCTTTTCACTAAGCACATCATCTTGTTGAATATCAACACTCCCTCTGAACAAGATAGGTATTATCTGCCACCCTGATCCTGTCTCTATGGTATTCAAATTTACTCCTGGTGAGTGCCTTCGTTAGAATATCTGCATCCTGATCCTCCGTAGGAATGTAAGAAAGTAACATGATCTTCCGCTGCACACAATCTCTGATATGATGATACCATATGTCAATATATTTAGATCTATCATGAAATACTGGATTAATCGAGAGTATAATGCAACTCTGATTATCACAATATATCACAGTAGGATCTAAGTGTGAACCGAACAACTCGACCAGGATCTTCCTCATCCATATAGCCTCGCATGCAGCCAAACTTACTACCATGTACTCGACCTCCACTGAACTGAGTGCCACGGATCTCTGTTTCCTGCTGTAACAAGAAAATGCTGTAGACCCGATACTGAATATCCCTCCAGATGTGCTCTTTCTTTCCGTTGGGCTCCCTGCCCAATCTGCATCTGTGAAGCCATGCAGCTTCAACTCATCTGACTGTCTGTACCACAATCCATATCCCGATGTGCCCCTGAGATACCTCAGGACATGCTTGCCTGCCTTCCAAAAGAGCTTGGTAGGCTTAACCATAGCTTGTGAAAGTTGGTTAACAACTTAGCATATGTCCGGTCGTGTATTGGCTAGATACATGAGCAAACCAACCAACTGTCGATAAATAGTGGCATCCACTACCTTTGCCGATGTAGCATCCTCTTTCCTCCAACCACCAGGAAGAGGAGTGTCGATAGGCTTGCAGCCTTGCATGTGAAACTTCTCCAGTATCTCCTGGGCATACTTTCCTTGAGACACAAACAGTCCACCCTTCCGCTGCCAAATTTCCAATCCCAGGAAAGAATGAAGGAGGCCCAAGTCCTTCATCTCAAACTCCTTTGCAAGATCTGCCTTGCATGAGTGTATCAACAGTTCATCACCTATTAGTATCAAATCATCTACATAAAGTACAATGATCAACAACTTACCCTCCACCACAATCTGGTATAGGTTCGGATCCGCCTCACTCTTGGCGAAACCAAGTCCAGAGAAATAACTGTCTATCCATGTGTACCAAGCACGAGGTGCTTGTTTAAGCCCATACAATTCTCTTTTGAGCCTGCACACATGCGAATCACTGTTGAAGATTTTGAATCCTTCAAGCTGCTCTATGTACACCTCCTCCTTAATGACTCCGTTGAGGAACACAGTCTTCACATCCATCTGATGAATGTGCCAACCCATCTGCGCTGAGAGAGCAAGGATGGTCCGTATGGAAAAATACCTTGCGACAGGTGCAAAGGTTTCTTCATAGTCGATCCCCTCAATCTGTGAGAAGCCCTGAGCAACAAATCTTGACTTATACTTCTCGATGTTCCCGTCAATAGCTTGCTTCACTTTGTATATCCATCTCAAACCTACCACTGATTTCCCTTCCGACCTTGGGACAATCTCCCATACACTGTTTTTGACAATCGAATCATACTCTTCCACCATGGCATCTACCCATGCGAGATCCTCCATAGATTCCTCGAAAGAAGATGGTTCTGTCATGATACACTTGCTCATCAGAGCCATGTATCCAGTAAATCGGTCAGGTGACTGTCTCTATCTGCACTGTGATGTAGGTGCTCCTACATTCTGCTCTGCACCAAGATTCAGTCGCTCAGCTTCTGTAGTGCGCTTCCGCCCTCTGATGTTTGGCACTGCATGAGTGGTTTCTTCCACTCCATGAACCTCCTCTTGTGGCTGTTCCACATCCAGAGGCTCATCTTTAGGAACAAGTAGCTCCCCATATGCATGCAAGTGTAGCTCCCTCTCAAGCGACAAATTCATGGCTTTCTCCTCATGAAATTTGATATCCCGTCGAACAACAGTCATTCAACTGTCTGGAAAATACACACGATAATTGTGGGGTGTTTCTGTGTCCCCCAAAAATATCCCAACCTCTACAGTCAGCTCCAGCTTCTTCCTGGCATCCTTCGTCACATGAATGTAAACAGGTGAGCCAAAAATCTTCAAATGAGAAATATCAGGCTTCTTACCAGAAAAATCCTCTTTGGGTGTACTCATGCCAAGTACTCTATGAGGACAACAGTTTTGCACATAAACCGCAGTGTTGCATGCTTCAGCCCACAAGTGTATGGAAGGCCTTGATCATGCAACATCACCCATGCAACACCCACAATCGTTCTGTTCTTTCTCTCTGCGACCCCATTTTGCTGTGGGTTATGAGGCGCTATGAGTTCTCTTCGAATTCCTTTTGCACTACAAAATTATTTGAATTCACCCGAGATGTATTCACCACCATTATCGCTCCTTAGAGCTTTCACCTGCTTCCCCAACTCTTTCTCAACCAGCGCCTTGAACTCACAGAACTTTGAGTATGTCTTTCTCTTCTTCTGCATGAAGAAGATCCAGCACTTAGGAGAAAAGTCATCAACAAATATCACATAATACCTGTGCTTTGCTGTCGAAGCTACTGAGAAAGGTCCACACACGTCTGTGTGAATTATCTCAAGGATTGTCATGGCACGAATATCCTTCTCATAAAAAGTAGTCTTTAAAAATTTTCCCAAAGTACATCCCTTGCACTGATCTGACTGCGAAAGTGTACCCTTGGGAAGCCCTGTAGAAATCTGTTGCAAAATTTTCAAAGCGCCATGGTGAAGATGGCCCAATCTCCTGTGCCACAATTCGCCCTCATCTCGGCTCACCACTCCTTCTGCCATTGCTGCGCAACCATCTACCTGCAATTGATAAAGGTTCTTAACTCGAACCCCTATCCTCCGGGTTTCACCAGTTATTTTACTGTGCAGGAAAGCCTTTCCCTTGCTAAAAACAACATCATAGCCCTTGTCTTCCAACATCGCCACAGAGATCAGATTCTTCTTCAATCCTGGAACATGCATGAAATCCTTCAATATGAAAGGTTTACCAGACTCCCTCTCAAAGGAAATGGTCTTGATACTAGTCGCACTGTATCTACCATCATCGCCCATCTCGATGTGCACTCCAAGATCCTTCTCATCCAGATCACTAAACAAATCTTTGTCTCCGGTCATATGGAAAGACGCACCACTCTCAAGAAACCACACTGATCCCATCACACTTGAAACCAAGCATGCGATCAGCGAAAAATCCAGCTCAAACTGCCAGGATAAGGCCTCTCTAGCTGCAGATCTAGAAACCTGCTTATTTTTCTTCTTCTTTGGACAATTAGTGGCGTAATGTCCATGTTGGTGATAGTGAAAGCACTTCACCTTGGACAAATCCTGCTTCTTGCCTTTCGCACTGGATTGAGAAGGATTTTTCTTTCCCTTCCCTTTCCTTACTTTGGCAGCCAAAGCACAATTTTCTTCATCTTCATTCTTCGATGAAGATCCATCCCTGGTACCCCACCTTATCTCCTCCTGCACAAGATCCGACCAAAGCCGCTCCCATCCTAGCAGTTTCTCCTGACCATTGAAAGAGTCCTCGTAGCTATGCCAAATCTTCAGAAGCCCAAGGAGAGCCAAGCTCACCAATTCCTCTTCATCTACAGTAACCCCCACACTTCCAGCTCATCCTTGTAGTGAACGAACTTCGTGAGGTATCTTGGTATACTATCGCCTTTCTCCATTTTTATTTTTCTGAGCTTGTCTTTAAGTGCCAACTTCCGCTGGTCGCTTCTGCTTTGGAAAAAGTCTGTTAAAGATTTCCACATTAAGAATGGAGAAGATTTACTGTGAAGGCTTGACACTGTGTGATCCTTCACACCTCCCAACATAATCCTTCGACATTTTGCTGTATTATTTTTGCATGCGTCAAGTGCGGCTGCATCGCTAGAAGCAGGTTTTGGAATTTCAACATCTATGAACTCCTTCAACCCATTAACATCCAGCACCGCCTCCATCCTGTCCTTCCATGCAATATAATTCGAGCTGCCATTAAGGGCATACTCGAATCGCAATTTTTTGAAAGACATTTCAATGAATGCTCAACTTCAACACCAAGAAAACACTACAGCAAATTCGAATTCCACCAGCACAAAACTCAACCGCTTCAATAATTGCAATCTGCTCTGATACCATGTAGAAATTATATAACTTATGTGTTATATATCCAAGATTCTACTGATCACACACTATTTTAAATTCTTTCAAAATACAAAATCTATTCCACCATTGATCATCACATGTGGAAATTAAATCAATTGCAATGCACACATGAAACCATAAAAATTCACACACATTAACACCGTTGTTTAATGGGAAAGCCTGAAGCTGAAAACCCCAAATATATGTATATAATATATGTCATAGAGATCATGTAACAATCCTCATACAAAGCTAAACATGTCAATCTCTCAGTGCAATACAATCGTTGCACACTAATCAGGCCCGATCTTGCAAATCCATGCACCGATCTCTGCCACCTGCTAGCCTGCCTCTACTGTGCAATCCCTACTGAAGAATGGCTCTAAATGAACTTGAATTTAGTCAGCCTTGCTCACGCAATCCTCATTGGCATCTCCACTGAGTGTTGGATGCAATCAATGCATCACTATATTCACAATTGATAGCCACACTTGCTCTTTCACCTACCTCTCCACTGGTCTCCACTGAAACTGCCATGCACTGTAGTTAACTGATGTATTCTTTAGTTGATTAATGAATTATTATTTAGTGAATTAATTAACTAATTAATTCACACCACTCTCACTAGTGTATCAATCAGTTAGACTAGATACAACTAGCTCAATTGAGTCTAACTGAGTTAAACTAAATCCATCGGTCCTTCCACATCGGGCATCATCTCATCCTTTGGCTCTTCCTGATTCCTTGATCTTACATCATGATCTTCCTCAGATCTCGGAAGTTTTATCACTTTCCTAAGGGAAGCATCTTCATCAAAGGTAACATCGTGGCAACTCTCCACTTCTATTTGACCAGGCACATACACTCTATAAGCCTTCGAAGTTTCATTGTATCCCACAAACATTCCCTTCTTCCTAGAAGCATCCATCTTGCTTCTCTTCTATTTCGATACATGAAAATAAACAGGACAACCAAAAAATCTAAAATGAGAAACATCAGGTTTCTTACTAGAGAAGACTTCTTCGGGAGTTTTGGAGTCCAGAGCGGAATGCATGCATCGATTTTGTATGTACACAACAATGTTTGCAGCTTCTCCCCATAGAAACTTCAGAATACCTTGATCACATAGCATGGCACAGGAAACTTCCACAATGGTCATGTTCTTTCTTTCAGCAACACCATTTTTCTTAGGAGTATACATGGTTGTGGTCTCCCTCTTAATGCCAGCTTCTCTGTAAAATTTATTGAACTCGTTTTTCTCATATTCAGTGCCATTATTGGTCCTCAAAATCTTGATCTTCTTCCTTGTTTGATTTTCCACCAAGGCTTTGAAAGTACGAAACCACATGAATGCTTCATCCTTCTTCTTCAAGAAGTATATCCAGGTCTTGTGAGAGAAGTAATCTATAAACTTCATGTAATAAGAACATCCTCCTAAAGATGTCATGGACAACATACCATATAGATCAGAATGTATCAATTGCAAGACATCAGATGTCTTTGTGACACTTGAGGGGAAAGGTTCCCCTGTATCCTTTCGTTCAACACAACCCTCACAAACACCTTCATGGTCATTTTTGAATTCGGGCATCCCTGTCACCACCTTCCTTACTTCGAGAAAAGCTTTGTAATGAAGGTGTCCAAACCTCTAGTGTCATAGTTTAGTTTGACGAATTGTATCACATGTCATAGCCCCCAAAGGACTTCCTCCAACCTGGTAGAGTGTGTCAACTCTAAATCCAATAATAAGAGCTTCCTTGAGACTCTTCTTCCAGATGCGTACCTTTCTATCGACGAATGCCCCCTTGAAACTTTTGTCTTCCATGTACGAAATAGACACATTGTTATTCTTCAAATTAGGTACATACAATACATCTTGCAAGCGGAGGACTTGACCTTGAGATTGATGGAGGGTCATAGTCCCTATCCCTTTCACGAGATAGGTGGCATTATCTCCAAGGATAATTTCCAGATTAGTATCCTTCTAAATCAAATCAGAGAGAGCTTATTTAAACCCAGTGAGGTGCCTTGAAGCACCACTATCAATCAACTAGACATCCAAGGTGTCGGGTGGAGATGTAGCAGAGAGGGAATATACAAGAATGAATTCATTTCTTTTATCATCAAAAACATTAGATTCCTCATACCTGGAGTTTCTTGATCTTTTGAAGGGTTTCCCATTTCCATTACGACCAGAGGGAGCCTTCCTCTTTCCTTTGAACCTGTTGTTCCTTTGATTTCCATTCCTCTTGTTGTTGTTGTCATCATCCCCATGATAATCCCTTGTATTAGGGCATCCTCTAGCATAGTGGACAGACTTGTTACATGTGTAACATCTCCCTTTCTTTCCTTGTCCCCCTGCTCTTCCATGGTTCCTCAGACCACCATTGTTATTCTTCTTAGCACGAGCGGTGAAGGCAACATTACCTTCATTTTCATATTCCATCATTATTGTTTCCTCTTGAGTGCATCTCGACAATACTTCGTCAAAATCAGGAATCACATTATTAATGAGAATGGTAATAATGAATACATGCCATTCAGAGCAGAGACCTCCAAGTGAGGTGAGAACCATTTCTCGATCAGCTATTATTTCCCCAATGGAAAGAAGGTTATTCATGATTTCAGTCAACTTCACAAAATAGGATTGAACGGATTCATCCTTGCCTTTCTTGAGATTCTTTAATTGGTTCTTAAAGAAAAGAACTTGATTTGCATTGCTAGCCCTGAACATATTGACCAACTTATCAGACATCTTCTTAGATGTGCCCAACTCAGAGATGTAAGCAACCGGACTTTTTTGGATGGAATCTCGGATGATCAACTTAGCTTTAATTTATCCTTTTCTATACTTCGTCTTTGTGGCAGCAGGTGCAGATGATGGAGGCTCTTGGATTTTACCCTACACATAGTCCATGACCTCTTGATCTTCCAAGACCAAGTCCAAAGACATCTTCCAAGTATGATAGTCAGACTTGCCAGTCACCTTATCATTAACTTTGAATCCATGATAATTTGAGGTACCCATGGGTCCTTGACAAATGCTACTTCTTCGGTGATTTCTCTCAATACAAACTTAGGCTTTTTCTTCACCTTAGCTCTGATACCATGTAAATTTCTAAGATTCTCTATGCTTGATGCAACTTTAATTTAAACCTGATATCACATAGCAATCACATAAACATGAAAGTAAAATGCTGATAGAACATACTAATATATCGACGAAACACAAGCGAAAATTACACTTAACTTGATCAGTAAAATATATGTGTTATGGTGCGTTACGATGGTCAACAAGATGCTTCAACCAGCAAAGTCTCCTCACAGTCAGCCAACCAGAAGTGTCACACAACCCTCAAGACAACTCCACAAAAGTCAACCCAAAGTCAACAAAAGTCAACTTTGTCTAGTCAATGGTCAACGTATAACAACAACAATAGAAAGTCAACGCAACATGTCAAAGGTCAACATCTAGCCTTGATTTTTGTGCCAAAAAATGTGGACTGCAGAAATCAGAATTCTAGGAGAGTTTGAGGTCAAATGGACCAAGCGTTGACCAAATTCAACGTTGCTCAAAGCTGTGTTGTAACCCTAGAAAGATCTGAACCGAAACCCTAGCTGTTGTTTTCCCAGGTGTGAGAAGAGAAGCCTCCAAATGATGATTGAACAAATCAGAAAATAGAGATAAGTGTGTGATGAGTGGATGATGAAATGAAATCCAAGTTTGTCTAATATGTATCCATCTGTGAGGGTGTATGGCACATCTGTTGGGGCTCCGAGCCTATATTAAAATTCTAGTTGACCTTGCACATAAGTGGAATATAATCAAAATAAATGTTCTTCTCATCCGATCAAGATGATATTTAGATCAATCTTGCACGTCTCCGAAAGAGGAGTCCAATAAAAATATTGGCATCATCATCTGAGCATCACAACATGGAGTTTGGACCTAGTTGCCCAAAAATAACAATTAATAACTCATATACATGATTTAACATAGATATAGAGGAATTCATAACAAAAAGACACCATATTTATCATGGAAACCCTAATGGGAAAACCAACATTGAAATGGTTGTTCAGTCTTTATTTTGAATCTTTGATTATAATGTAGCTAATGGCTCTTTGGCCATTCAATAAATTTTATAGCTTCTCTTGTTTTTCATTCTCTCCAACTGGCCAAAAAGACCCTTTAAGCTTCAATTCACAAGAAGACATAAGAGAGACGGTAGTTATTGGGAAGGCCTAGAGTTTGACCTTTCATTTCCCATTCCTCTCCCTTTTTCTCTCCTACCTTTTTCTTTTATATATATATTTAACTTGAATTTTCCTTTTCTTTTTTTTATACCCGTAAATGTTTATTCAATTTCACTTGTAGGTACTAATTCCTACAACCACTTTTTTTACTCATATCTAGATGGATCGCACCTCCACATTAAGAGGTTTTTTCGTCTTTAAATGCTTTAGGGAAACCAATCTTTGGATCAATGGGACATACATTTTCTTTATATTGTAGTGTACCTATCAGGGTAATATGGGGTGCCTAGAGAGGTACCCAAGGGGAATTATATTGGAGTAGTAATAGAAAAGGCCATTTAATATAAGGTGGACTAGGTCCAATTTGTTATTAAACAAGACACATTGTGGTAGTTAGTCACGAATAAATGTAATGGGACCTCTTTAAATAAGGTTCACTAGGTAGTTAGGAATTTGTTAAGTAACATAATAGATTTGAGAATAAAATTTCACACAATAGATCCAACAATAATACGGAAATACTCCTTTATTTATATCGAACCCTTAAGGTAGGGAAACACCTTAGAAATTATCCTTTTATGGAAAGAATATAGTCATATTAACTTGCCTCTTCGAGTGGATAAATTCCTAATGAGATAAGCTTAATTAGAATAATCATCCACACACATCATAAAGAGTTCTCCTTCTCTATTTGTAATTATCAAGAGAACTCTAGAAAATTATAATCACAACAAACTCCTAACTATGCAGTGGGCCTTCTTTAATGAGTTACCATTACATTTATTCACTAATAACTACCATAGTGGGCCATATTTAATAATATATTGGATCTAGTCCACCTTACATTAAATTACCTCCACTATTATTACCATATTATAATTCCCCTGGGTACCTCTCTAGGTACCTAATGTTACCCTTGCAAATACGCTACATTCCACCCCCCTTACAGAAGCATTTTCCTCAACGCTTTTTGTGAGAAATTATTATCACCATATGCCTATGTGGGTCCCATGGATATGTTGAGACCACGATGTTGAAGTAAACCAAAGTGTAGTACTAGCGAACATGCTAAAGTATTCTAATAAACTCCACCTTTTATCACGGTCCCATGGATAAGTGTGGACCATATTGTTGAAGTAGGATAGAGAACCAAGGTCCCGTGTAATAATGTTCACCACCATGTTGAAGTAATGGAAGCTCCACATCAAACCTAGGTACCATATCCATGTGTTGATGTTGAATCTTTGTGGAAGATACCTAAATTCAATTGTTGGATGAAAATGGTGCTCCAAGTGCCCATCCCAGTCATATGTATCCAAATATATTGATCCATCCATATTTGATAAGTTGTCCACATAACACACTACAAATAGCGAATAAGCAAGATGAAAACTTGTAGCCTTGTCCAAATGATAACATCTCTCCATGATGTTCTCTACATAAGGTTGAGTAAATTCATCAAATAGAATATAAAAGTAGTTTTCATCCAAAAAATGACAATTATTTAGATACCAATTAGTACAAAAATCCTCTAGATTATATCAAGAATATCGTTCTCGAGCATATGCTACCTTGACGTCAACGTATATTGATCTAGGTGGATATTGGTGGCTAGCCGCCTATTCCACCTAATCTATTTCATCATTTTTCTTACTTACTATTTTTAGCAGTTTTTCGGGTCCTGAACTTTCGGATCCTTTTTGAGGCCCTAAATGGCATTTTTTGGGAATTATTTCTTCGACAATTAGAACCAAATCATGATAATGGTTGTAGTCCTTAGAGAGATATTTCCAATGAGGTATCATACGCGCCAAACATAGATAATATGACCAAGTTATGACCCCAGGAATTTGGTTGCCCAACAAACCCCAACGGGGCCTATAAACTCTTATCGTTACATCTCCTCAGGTTAGGGTTTTGGTTGTTTAGGGTTTTCTCTTATTGTTCAATAATAAAAATTCCCTTGAGCCTCATTGTAGCATAGTTCAGAGGCTTGTAGCCACCACATATATTCTCAGAGATAAGCTACCAGCGCCCTAGCTAGTTTTTTTCCATTCTGCGTGTAAGCATATTTCAGTTATGTGATATTAATGAAATGAAACCTTATTTCTGCTGCATCTCTGTGTTTATGTGTATATTTTTATTTTATTGCATTCCTACATAAGTCCAGATCATATATGTACTCAAGATGGCAAGTCTCCTTGCATTCAGTGAGTAGCTCTTTGGTTACTTGAGACCATTCTTGAGAAAAAAAATTCAACAATCTCGCCATGGCCATGAGGGGTATAGGGACAAACTTGTGATCATGTAACATACTCAAATTTTATTGAAAGTATGACATATCATAGATCAAATAAAATGGCTAAGAATCCTTTTTTCAATGGTGTTGGTTTGATGGCAATTGGAGGTATGCGGTCCATGTGGCCATCACAAAGGAACCCTAATATTGCTAATTTTAAATCAGTGATAACTTGAACTCTCAAACTCTAATTTATTGATTTTAAATCAGTGATAACTTGACCTATCGAACTCTAATTTTTCTTCTTCTTCTTGTTTTTTTTTTTTTTTTGTTAAATTAATTTATAATTATCCATATCTACAACTCTTTTCTACAATCTCAACCCATAAAAATACAATAGCTTACTCAAATTTTGTGGCCCTCGTTTTTCCCTTCGAAAAAATCCACCAAAAAAATAAATAAATTTCCCCACTTTGGCAAGGAAAGGGCTTTCATACAAATTTTCAATTACTTTGGTATATTTCAAAAATATAATACAAAATAAACCCTTAATTTTCAAAAAATAAACCCAGTAATCTACATACACGAATAAACACAAGATATATAGATAAGACCCTTGAGATAGTGTAACACCATTTAGTATTCCTTAAGGAAACACCCAAGCATTACTTGCTTGTTTCAATTACAATGTTATTCCCATTCCCATTACATTACTTATATTTCTAAGAACATTTTAAGAAGGAACATTCTACTAGGTGGAACCTTCTAGTAACACCTTCTATCTTCTAAGAACGTTACATTCTTTCACACTATTTAAATACATGTTTTTCAAGCTTCTGTGGTTTTTGTTGATTGCAGAATCCAGATTATTCACAGTATCATAAAACGATTGTCGACGTTTTGAATCCCAACGGGGATCCATCTTCAGGGCGAGAATTGAATGAAGACTGAAAGAAGGCTGCAAAAGGTATAAATAGTGAAGGGCTAAGATGAGAAGATATTATTATATGTTTATTATTATATCCCTGGCTACCTCCCTAAGTACCCTCACATTACCCCCCATAGGTACACTACATTCCATCCCCCTTCACATCGTCCTTCAAACATGGGAAGAATTCATGCAATATGAATGGCTAAGCAAAGTATCCATTTGGTACCATGCACTACCATCCACCCATCCTAGTGACATGTGAACATGGGGTCCAACTACTTTCTTGCCATGTTGACATGGAATTCAGTTGTTCCTTATTATACTCTAATGATGTCTCCTTGCTATGTTGTTATGCCTCCATACATCTCTCATATGGTGGTCGTTCTAATGCCATGTCGGTCCATGTTGATGGTCACACACATGCCTTAATGATCAATGTTTCACTGAGTAGTGTAGGTGGCGTTATAAAATAATCTTAGCTCTCAATTCCTCTAGCTTGAATGCTTCAAATTGAATTTCCTTAGCTTCTTCTTCCTATTTATGCCCCTCGTGATTTTTTTAGAGGTGTTATTGTATGCTCTTATTCTGATTAACCCAAGGACTTGGCCTTTGTCATTGGTTTCACTATAGAGACTTATGGATGTGGTAATTTAGGCCCTTCCAATTTACCAAGAGACATATCCTATAGCGTGATCTTATTTTTGTTGTACCAAATCGTCAAAATCTTATTTTAAACATTACTATTTGTTGTATCAATTTATTCCATCTAAGGATATCCAAGAATAACATTCACATAATGCATATCTATAAGCATAATAATTCAAATGCAACATATATTTATCTATGGAAATATTCAAATATTTAAAAGTGTGAACATTTACACCATCAAATTATGTGCTTTGAATATTCTTGGATGGTATTTGTCTTGTACAAAATTAAAGACTAGTATCAAGTAAATCCAATGTTTATGAGTATATTTAATTGTGTTCCCATCTTGGAGTATTGTTATAATCTAGGTTCCTCTATCCATTCTTAGCCCATATTTTGATATTTCGTTTACTATCATGTTCCTACCCCTACATATGTGAGACAAAGAGACGTGTAAGACAACTAAAATTAGAAGTCATGTCATCATACAATGACTGTAAAGTGAAATTTCATAGCACTGTTTTCTTGCACATCCATTGAATAATTAGGATAAAATCACCAAATATTTGAATTTGAGATATACCAAGCTCTTGGGCCAACATCAAAACTATTTTGAAAGTAACCAATTCTTACCTACTCTAGCTTTAAACAAAATGATATGATTTGAAGATATATATAAAATTTCCCTTTATACTCCCTTCAAAGTGATTAGCGTATGAGGCATCATCAAATTATGGGCATGGACATGTCTTTATTATTTATATCTTCTTTAGCTCATGTTGTATTTGCTTATCCTAAATATGTGGGTAGACATTTAATACATTACAATCCTAAATAACACATATGAGTGGTAATGTCTCTTTTCCCTAAAACAACTTCAAGCTCTTATCTAACCAAGCTCCCCAAGATAGGTTAAGAGGAAGGAATCTAATATTCTTGGTATACCAAATGAAATGCTAAGTTACTACCTTTCCAAAAAATTGAGGCGTTGTGAACTTGTTTTACAAGATTCCTTAGCCAATACTTTATAGAAGCATGGGAAATATACGTGCTATTATTACCAATACTCGTACATCTTTTCTTTGAATTAATATCCATATATTTTTTGCTACTAGACTCTTGGACAAGAGAAAGGGATTTTTTAAACCCCAGCCTCCATTTGCTTTTGGCAAAACCAAATTTTTCTATGAAGCCATAAAAGTCCTTTCTTCTTTTCATCACCTCACCATATAAATTTATAGCATGATCTTCCAATGAATTCTAGAAAACCTTTCAAAACCCAAGTAAGTGATATGAACAATTGTGATTTATTTTCCATGAGACGTATGCAGGAGATGCAATTTCCCAATAAAATGATTACATGGTGATTTCATCTCTCATTTAAGCCACATATGAAATAATGGAGATTCAATTATATAAAAAATTATTAAGGTTGAAATATTTGAATATATGGTTCTCATACTTTGCATAGAAAAGTGTGAGGATGAAAAATCAATATCACTATTTATGAATATGTATAAATTCATTACTCTAATTGTGTAAACTGTCCATTAGTGGCCAATGAATTTCCTAGTGTATAAAATAAAAATACAACAATGAAAATGAATGTTGGTGGATTTGTCTTGAAATACTGAAGTTGAACATATCCATACTTTTAAAACACTTTCTCTATAGGTACTTAATGAAGATAAATCTCCTCTTAATCTCATTGGGTGAAGTGCAATTAGTTTTTATGATGGATTTATTGATTTAAACAAAAGTCATATAACAATGGTAATTCATGTGCGTTAGCCAAACCTTCTATGGATGCTCACAAGTATTGCATTGAATGATTTGGATCCAGTCATTATATTGCTTGTCATCCATATTGATGCTTTCAAACTGGAAAAAATGGAAGAATTAACTCATAGGACCATTTATACCGATGGGACCCAGTATGGAAAATTGGGGTCTGAAACCTTTTAGTTGCATTTTGAGGCTTCAAACAACATTTTATGGCGGTAAACCTTTTACACTTTATCATGGAATTTTTTTTTCTATTATACACATAGAGACCTTTCCAATGGTGCAAGAATCACCTTAATCAAAGTTCACATGCAAAATTCAAGCCACTTAGAAGTTTAACTTTCATTTTTTATCACCATAATTCGAGAGGATGCCATGTCGACTCCCATTTCTCATGGAAAAGGGGCTAGCCATGTGATCATGATGAAGAATACTCTAGAAGAGTCCTTATTGTAAATCTAGTTAAGAGTTGAAGGAATCAAACCTAACCTCTAGCAGACTATCAAACTATGTTATAACCAGGCCACTAGGAGGAAGAGAGGTTTCATTTTTTCAAGAGCATCTTTTTCCATAGATGAGCAGACTATGTTAGGTCCCTATAATATTAGTGTATCCCCTTATTTTTGTTAGTGTAGCCCCCTTATTGTTATTTTTGTACCCCTGTAACCCTTATATTGTTATTATTGTGGCCTTACATTATTGTTGTTAGGTCGGCTAGGATTATATTGTGACCCCATGGACTCCTATATATAGAAATGAGGTTTTTCCATTTGTATCATCCAAGAATTGTTCATTTATGTAATGTAAAGGAGGTTCCCCCCTTGTTACACAACATTTTTTCACTTTCCCTGCAATCCCCATCCCGCACATTGGAGGGCCATTTTTGTGACTTCTATGTAGTGTCATGCCTTGCAAAATGTGTCATTGCATCCCTTGCCATGAGAAGAACATTTCCTCTGTTGACTATTCCTGGAGCAGACCATGAAAAGCACATGATTTTGGGTCGATGCTAGCAGGCAGTTATGGCCTCGTGCCCATAGAGAAATTAGCACTGGGCCCCGTGCCCATTGGCACTCTATCTCAGTGGACTACCTGCACCGAGCTGTTTTTGGAATTTTTTTTTTAAAATAGAAGCGAAGTTTCCATTGCCAACTACTTCGTGAGAGGAGTCAACACGGGTAGTTCGATTGAATAACGTTGAAGATATTCCTTTGGCTTCTTGTTTCCTACATTTAAGCAACCTCCCAAAGGATAAGGCCTCCCTTCCAACATTTGAGGGATCCCAACCTCCTCCTCCTCTCCTATAAAAACATCTCTCTCGCATAGGTGCAACTATCTGAAATGGTTGAATAACTGAACATTTTGTACCATAGCTGAAGCAGTCTGATATAGCTGGTGTGAGATAGATGAGAGAGAGACCTATTGTCGAGAGGGAGTCCATGCTTATTGCCCTGCCAAGTCTAATTCCCCGATGAATGCTCGAGATGTGCTTCGATTGGACCTGTAGAAGGAGGCTGCAACGTCAAGGCTCTTTTGGTTGTAAACTCTTTCTCTCTTCTTATTAATACATGACCAATGTTTTGGTTCCCATATTGTGTTTGATATGATCAATCTTGTGCAATGCATTTAATTCTCCTTGACCAATTAGATAGTTATGAATGGAAATATTCTTTCGTATGTTGCTATCATTATCTGATCCTTATGCAGGCACCTGATTACCAATGCTAACGGACCGTGACGTGTCAGGACGAAGATCAGGAGACTGCTGCCCCAGCTACGAAAGCTGCATTGGAACAAAGGTAGGACATCTATTCAGACTCAGTTTCATTCATTAACTAAGAATCAATGCATTATCATGTCCTCTTGATGCTAGACCCACCCTAGGGCTAGAGGGATCACCTCTGTCTGTAAAGGGGATTCACCTACACAACAAGTTGGTGACTCCACTGGGGATCAGCGTGTGTTTCTCGTCTAGTTGTTTGTCGAGTGTTTTGCTTCTCGAGTCGACTTTCGTCTTTTCATCATTTTTCTGCTTTGCTTAACTTGTCTAATTGTTTTCAACCATCCTGTTCAGTTCCAGAGTGTCAAGTCTAACCTCTGCCCAGTGGTTTTATTTTTTCCTATGGTTTTCTAGCTCGGTGTTGATTTTCTTTGAACAGTCGCGCCGATTGGGGGCATGTTGCTTTTGTCATAGATGCGCCAACCCCTATTTAGCGTGGATTATAGCTAAATAGTCACTTCAAATCCTGTAGGATTTGATTTGACCTCTTTTCTTATTTTTTGTCAGTGTTTCTTGGCTTTGGATTGGTTTCTTACTTTGAAATTATTCTACTGAGATTGTTTTGACTCTGTAATCTCGGTCTTCTCAGCTGTTTTTCCATCATCTTATCAGTGGAATTTGTCACCTTAGGGTTTCTAGGTGCCTTGTGATGTTTTTTCGGCCCTCTCCTCATTGAGCCTTCTGAGTTAGGTTCGATTCACTTTGATCTTTGTCATTTCAATTTTCTGACTGATTGTTTTAGTCTTTCTTTTGGTTCTTCGTGTCTTTGGTTTGTTGAATAATCACCTTTGTTTTCGTTTAACTCTTCATTCGTCACTTCAAGAATAGATTACATTGCTCGTTGAATCGGTCCGAAAGCCCTTTGTTTGTTTGGAAAAGTGCATCCTCGTTTTGAGTGCATTTTATGTTTGTATTACATTGGTCTCTTTGCTTTAGATCTTTACATTCGCGGTGCTCAAAACTAGTGTTTATTTTTATTTTTAGTGTAACAGTTCATTTTTTTGTTCATTCATCTCAAAAGACAAAATTTGCATTCCTTCGCTTAAATTGAAAATGAAAATTTTCTTTTGCATTACTAGCTCTTAGTGAACTAGGAAAGAGTTTTTCATTTTCTGATTTGGTTGTACTAGATGCATTAGTGAAATTCTTCTTGTGATTCAATTGGTTGCTGCTTTGTCATAAATTCCTATCCTTCTCTTAGCTAGCATTCATTGAATGGAAATGATTTTTCTTTGCATATAGTTTTCTTTAAGAATTCGAGATCACATTCGGTAAGGCCTTGAAATCGCAACATTAATTCAAGATCAACCTTAAAATGAATTCAATCAACCTAAGGAAGCATTGAAACATAACACACATATTTTAGAGGTCTAGGCTAGTGACGTGTTCCGACGTTGTTAAACCTAGTAGCTGTCGTTCGACGTTTGGCATTAGACAACACTAGCAAGGACTTGTGCTCCTCGTACTATCGCGTATATAAAGGGAGACCCTAATAGGTTGAAATCCTTTATCCATAGGAAGCTGAGTATACCACCCTGTAACCGTGATACACCGAACACAACATTCGAGGAGACTGCCTGCACGTACATCAAGTCCTTGGTCATTTCTCTTTCATTTGATCACCAAGGTGTATATTGCAGTTCACGAAAACTTGGTACACCCTCTTTCTTAGATTACCTGAGTAGTCATTTTGCTATTTTCGTGACTCTCTAAAAGTGAAAAGATCATCGAGCACTTGTCCTTTCATGCTCGTTCAATCTGAAAGTGACTAGAGTCATCTTTTGCCTGTTTATCGACTCTTAAAACATGAAACAACAAAGTTTCATTTAATGTCATAAAATAAATTGCGTACAATCACATGCCCATTAAAGATATTTACTTGGCTTGTTTTTAGTAGTTCCTTAGTGTTTGTTCTTGAAGCCTCGGATAGGCTATCTTATTTCTTTTTTTTTTTGAAACATTGTCACAGTGGCGGAACCACCAGTTTCATCGTCCTCTTCACTACCCCTAGTGGTGATCCTTCTCCTGGAGTTTCTTCGGAAGCATCTTAACCCACTAGGTCTGTCGATTTCTAGCAGTCTCTCCTTCTGAGTATCTTACCTCTTACTACCCAATCTCCTCTTGACGAGCCATTTGATATCAATTCGAAACCTTAAGACACCCGGTCTGGTTTTGGGAATGCTCAAGACTTCCCTCCTCTTACTTCGAAACCACCTTTGCTAGCTACTGCCTTACTCGACACTGTTCATCGTCTTTTTCATGATCAAATGTCTTCATCTGACATGGATTATTTGAGTCCCATTAGTAGTGAAGATCTCTATGTTTCTACAGGATATTATTAGCTCCCTCCAGAGAACTTTCCTTATGTCTCAGATCAACCTTCCTCACAACCAGTGTCTCTCCCATGTGGTTATAGAACTTTGGGTCAGATCATTTTCAGTGTTCAATCGTTGTATCAGAATCCAGTATGGTCTAACACATCGAATCCCTCTGGGATTTTGGTTATCTCGTTATCGTGGGCATCACCCTCGACTTCTATGACATCGATGATTGTAACCTCTATTTCTTTCTGACCCACTATCTGTGTGGATTCATCGGCACTAATTGTTAGTATGACTTCGTCATCATCAGGGCCCTCTATTGTCCGTAGGTCTATTTTTATCAATCCCACGATACCTGTTAGGCCCACTGTGAGTGTATAACAACCTCGCATTGTGGAAATCCACCATACTTGTACTGCACCTATGGTTTCTACTTCCATTCCTAGTGGTTATACATTCGATGAGTATCTGTTGGCCATTCAATAATAGTATTATACCTCTCAGGGTCCTCAGCAGCAGAGTTCCACCCCTCAGGGTTCTCAGCAGTTAGTAACTTCTGGCAATCCTCAACATCATTATGACATATACGGTAATCCTGTTTATTTTCCTTCCATTGATCCCAGTCAGTTCACATACCAATAGGGACAACCCTTTGGTTTTCAAGGACAACCCTTTCAGGGACAACCTTCGATCCAGCAGGGACAACCCTTCGGTTCACAGGGACAACCTTCAGTCTAACAAGGACAACCCTTCAGTTCTGCTGGTCAATCTCATGTTCAAAAGGGTGCATCTTATATTCCTGGGGGGGAAATCTATCCACAACAGGGACAACCTTTTGTGTAACAACATCTGCCTTACGTTCAACAAGGCCAAACTTTTGTAAAACAAGGAAAACCCTATGGTACTGCACCAGGTCAACCTGGTCTTCAGGGGCTACCTGGCCCATCCTAACCATCAGGCCAACCTTTTCTACAAGGGCAACCTAATGGAGCTCAGTATCCAGGCCAACATGCTCCGTAGGGACAACTTGCCCAATATTTGTATCCAGGTCAACCTGCACCGCAGGGGAAACCTGTTCAGCCGCAAGGCACCACTTATATTCCTTCAGGTCAATCTTAGGTCGTATATTGTGTGTCCCAAGGCATTTCTTATATCCCTCAAGGTCAATCTCAGATGGTATACAATGCTCCTCAAGGCCTTGCATATCTTCCGCCAGGAAAAACTTAAGTGTTGTATAATGCACTTCAAGGCACTACTTTCATTCCGAAACAAAATCCATATGTTGCTCAGCAAGGACCTCAGTTGTATGCTCAAAATCAATATGCTAGTCCTCAACCCACGTATGGGAAAAAATTTCAGGCTTATAACCCCTATGGACAGAATCATCTAAGACAAAACATATGGGGGCATAACGTCTCTCAACCTGGGTGGAATCTGAATGTTGGCCTTTATCAATGACCTACGATGCCTTTCAATACTTAATTACCTTTCCTTGCTACGTTGGAACCGCCTGATGTGTCAAAGTTGACGAACGATCCCATCCTTCATAACCCATATTAGCCTCCAGTTCCAACCAGAATTCCTGACAATTGTCCAAAGTTTGAGGGAAAGTCCCGAGAAGACCCCCAAGCGCATGTTATGACTTACCACCTTTGGTTTTATTCTAACTCTTGGGTCGATGATTCTATTCGACTCCGTATTTTCCAGCAGACTCTTACTGGTGTCGCTGCTAAGTGGTACATCGAAGTATCGTGTGGTGTTTTCCAAAATTTCAACTCTTTAGACATGGAATTTCTCACGCACTTTCAGTTATTGGTTCGATATGAAACCAGGACGCACCTCCTCACATCCTTGAAAGAAGATCGAGCTACCAATATCTTTGATCATATTCATGAATTGAGGCGTTTTCTTCACTTGATCAAGTTTGAGATTCCTTATCAGCTTCTAACTGATTGGTTTACCACCTCCTTCGTTGCTCCGATTGTTAAGTACATTGCTATGGGGGCATGCGTTACTGAGGAACAAGCCATTGCTCGTGCTCAGTACCTTGATCTTGTGTACTCTCAGTCTGGCACATTGTACGAACTCTTGCCTGATGCTTCTAGACCTGGAAGTTCCACAGCACCGTCGACGTCATCTGTCGATGGTATCATCGGTTCCATGTCTCAGACTTCTTGGAAGTCTTCTCCTCTAAATCCTGGGAAGCAAAAATATACTCCTTCCAATGATATTTCTTCTCAACCGATCCTGAATTCTGGTAAAACCATGGAAGTAAATGTCGTTCAGGCCAATCTGGTGGATAAAAATTCCAAGGGAAAAGGTAAGGGCAAAGTCGATACCCCGAAACAGAATTCTCAGAAATCTCGTGCTAATGATAGTTCATCGCGTAAACTGAAGTACCCTTGTTTGATTTGTGATGAAGAGCACTACACCAAGGACTATCCTCGATGGGGCAAAGTGAGTCGATTGCTCAAAGGCACCCAAGGCACTTCGACTGTTCTCAAAGAACCATTTCCATCACAACAGACTTCGTTGGTAGAGAAACCCTAGTCCTCTGCCCCATTTGGCTCTAAGGTTTTCAAGATGAATGGTTATGCATCCATTTCTATTGCTACCTGGCCGAAAGATTATATCGAACCGCGTTAGGCAGTGGGGAAAGAGATCGCTGATGGTCCTCCTCTTCTACCTGCTTCTGGCCCTCTTCAGATTGAAAGGCCCAATACTGAGCCCGTTGTCTGACCACCTTCAAAAGGTGTACTCCGTAAGTCTTCTTATAATCCTAATGCCCGTGCTACTCAACATTACAATATTGTTGAGGATTTGGCTCATGCACCATCGGTTATGTCTGCATTAGAAGTGCTTCAGAGTTGTCCATCTCAATGAAAGGCCTTACTATCTACTATCAGTGGGGTTGATCCCGCTGATTCGAGCCTTATCACTTTCGACTTGGAGATTTTCATCCCACGTCTCCCTCACTAACTTGCACTAATTATCCAAGTTGGGATTAATGGACTGAATATCCATCGAGCAGTCTTGGACGAGGGTGCATCTACGTGCATTATGTCATCTGCTTGCTGGAAAGCCATTGGTTCTCTAGCTGTCAACTCATCTCCAAATTCTCTAGAAGCATATGATGGAAGGGAATTTAAACCTCTTGGTGTTCTCGCTAGTTTACCGATTACTTTTGAAGGGAAAAAAATCAACTTCGAGGTTGAAGTAGTTGACGCTAATATCAATTACAATATTCTCCTCGGTCACTGTTGGACTCACGCCATGTTGTGCATTGAGTCCACTCTCTTTTATGTTTTTCGATTTCCACATGAAGGAAATATCATTACTGTCGAT
Source organism: Pinus albicaulis (assembly GCA_034641835.2). Lineage (NCBI taxonomy): Eukaryota > Viridiplantae > Streptophyta > Pinopsida > Pinales > Pinaceae > Pinus > Pinus albicaulis. The sequence continues at coordinate 832,635,324 of CM076574.1, forward strand.
CAGTTGTATTTTTTCACTTCTTCATCTTCCGAGGGCAGCATTCCATACATAGATCAAATTCCTACGCATTACAAGAGCATCGGGCTGGGTATTCTCAAAGATCCCGCCCTCATGGGTATTTTTCCTCTTCCTCCACCCAACACTGTTAAGGTTAACATGATCTACAGGCATTTTGATCCGTGGGTCATCCCTTCAGCTGAGCAGATTGATTCATTTGGAGGATGTCGTTACGTCCAATCGAGATTGATTATTGTGAACTTATTTTAGTGTCGGATCCTTCGCCCTCTGATCATGCTCCTTTGGTCATGTCTCTTGACACTTATTCTCAATCCCCTTGTCTCGGTGATTCGGATTTGCTTGATCCCTTAAGTGAGATATTTCCCTCCGATGAGGCCATCGTTGAAACTATGTTGCTTGAGGATCCTCCTTGGGACGACAGTCATCATCGTTCCTCGTTCATGCCTGGCCTTAGGGCCATGTCTACTTGTCTCGAGAGGTTTGCTTCTCAAGTTCCTTCTCCTTTGCTTCAAACGCCCATCCTGACACACGAAGTTTTTGTGGAAGGTAACTTGGGTAACATGACACAAATGATGCCTATCGACATCTATCATCACAATATGCGCGCACCACCTTCCCATATTCACCCTGTCATTACCGTTGGTCCCTTTGCAAAATGGGGCATCAAATTTATGATGTGTAACCCTCACTCGGCTGAGGGGCATGCTTATATCATCGTAGCCGTAGACTACTTCACCAAATGGGACGAAGCAATGCCTACACTTATGACTGACAATAAGACAACATCACAGTTTCTATTCAATCATGTCATTTCCAGGTTTGGTGTCCCTCCAGCCATTGTTATCGATCATGGTTCCCATTTTCAGCCTTACATGGTGGCGGAGTTGAAGGGTCTGCGTCATTACAACTCAATGCTTACTACCCTTAGGCCAATGGCCAGGTTGAAGCCGTGAAGAAAGTTATCGTCCCTATGCTTCAACATATGATTGGGATGCACAAATCAAATTGGCAGATCATGTTGTTTTCAGCTCTCTGGGCTTACTGAACTTCAGTGAAGGATGCAACCAAATTCACTTCATTCCAGCTTGTCTATGTTTTGGAAGTTACCCTTCTGATTGAATGTGAAATTCCTTCTCTCAAAATAGCTATTGAATTGTTGCCGAATACTTCGCTAGAAGAAGAGTGTATCCTATATTTAAAGAGGCTTGATGAAACTCGCCGCTTCGCTGCTCTTGTCATAGAAGCACAAAAGAAGCTGGTCAAAGATCATTTTGACTAGTTGGTTTCCCCTTGTTCTTTTATAGAAGGAGATCTTGTCCTCCTATATGACCAAGTTCATGATAAGCCGGGGCAGTAAAATTTCAACCCATGTGGCATGGGCCCTACATTGTTAAGTGCATTTTGCAGAACGGGGCTTATGAGCTTATTTATTATGAAGGTCATCCTCTGGATAAACCCATAAATGGGTTGTATCTTAAAGAGTACTATGCATAAGTCATTTGTGCATGTTTTTTTTTGTACATAGGCGTTTTTTTCATTTTTGTACATTTTTGGCTTTGTGTGCTTTGCGAGCGTTTTCCTGATTATTGGATCGTTGCTTATTGTGCATATGTCTATAACCCCTTATGTTAGTTTCGATGATGGTGCTTTCTGTAGTACCCGGAACCTGTCTTCATCATCTTGGGTGATTTATAATCCTGTTGGTGAGTTGATAGACCTACAAGGTATATTTCTAGGATGAACTACAAACAATGTCGCTGAATATAGTGCTGTTATTGAACTATTAACTGAGGCCATTGTTCTCGACATTCGTGCATTGATTGTTAACCTAGACTCACAACTTGTTGTTCTTCAACTTAATGGGCATTATTCTGTCAAAAACCCTCACATCTTAAGGTTGTATTTACATGTTCGTTTACTGGAACGACATTTTGATTACATTACATATCAACATATTCCTAGACGAATGAATGGGTTAACTGATACAGTAGCCAATATTGTATTAGATAGACATTTGCATAATTTGTAAAAACATCATCATCACATGAAAAGATCCATACAAAAAAATAAAATAAAAAATATATATTTATCGAGTGTTTGCATCCATGTGCATCATAAGTTCAAAAAATTTGTATGTTTCAGTTACATCCTGAGGCATCATGTCTCTCAAAAAATATACGAAAATAAAACCTAGGTGTCTAGTCGGCGTGACGCTCATGATAGCATGTCACTGCTCATACAAGCCACCTCAATAAGCGTGAACACGGTTCGACACCCCTGCAGTGTGTCTTTGGTATGCACGAGGAACATCATCGAATCTTGCATAGTTCGAGATCCCACGAGAGATTACCTCCAAGTTGCGTATGATTTCGTCCTCTTCGCCTCCCTCACCATGAGGGGCCACATCAAAGTCGCAAGGAATCCTTCGTGCTATTGGCGATATGCCTGCAGGTATTTCTGGGCCAACATCTGCAATTACATGGATTAATATCAGGACATGCATAAGAAAAAAAAAAGTCTTACCCAATGCTTCATCCCAATCCTCTCCTTTTGGGAGTGGGAGATCCGCATCACCGGTGAAGTCCATGCCAGAGTAGGGCCAATCATCCATGACAATTAGCTGTCGATAGAGCCACTCAAACAAATCCAGTCTCCAGGACATCTGTTGACCACCCCCTGATATTGGCATCAAAGCTGCCCAACATACCATTTGCGGCTCCTGGGCTGGTGGTGTCGGAACTATCACTTCCTGATGTTGGAAAATTGGTAACCATTCCAAGATGAAAGGTACCAAGATGGACCCATAGCCAAAATGCTTCAGCTTACCATTCTTGCATTTTTTCAACCAGCGTTTTATGTTCATTGTTACCGCCTCTGCCAAGTTGTAGAGTGTTGGTGCCGTGTAGTCCACTGCAAGAATTAATTGTGTTTTTGTGGCCTCATGTGGAGCCTAAGCTCCAGCAGCTCTTGTGATGGTGTGTAGCACTACTCTGAGTGCCAAATCGAGGATGGTTTGGATATCCACCTTCCCGCTTTTGGATCCTTTCCATGCTCCTCGGAACACTCTGTCGATAATCATGCTCATGTTTTCCATTGTGGGCCGAGTACCTGTCAGGATTGGTACTACCCCCCTCCGCGACAATCTGGTTATGAAGTAGACATACGAGACTTCAATCTCAAGTTCCTGATCATGAATACTAAATCTTTCCTGATCAATGTCCCAAACACTAATCAAGTACTGCAATAGATCCGGTTGAACTCTGAGGCATGGTGCCATGAATAATTTCTTGAGCCTGCGGTCTCTGATAATGTCCATGCATCTCACATTTCCCATGGCTTTCTCATCTTCTTCACTGTGTTCTCGTTCTTTCCATTTGATCACCATTTTGTTTCACACCTACAAAAACATCCATATGGTTGTCATTAGCCACATATAATGCTTTTGAAATGGTAAAATTGGGATCGTTGTTTGAATTCACAAGTTTAAATGGTCATCGCGGTTGGCGCGACTATTTTAAAAACAATCGCGCCAATTGGCACGCCCCGTTTATGATTAAAGGCCAGTTGGCATGAGTCTGTGCCCGATACTCGCGCCGACTGTCGTGCCCTAATTTTTACAAAACTCCCCCCATAGCTCTACAAAATGGGATGCGGGTAATGAAAATGATATCAAAATGCAGGGAAGGATCTGAGTTCTTACCTGGAACAGACATATTCAAGATTGGCCTTCTGGATTTCCCGCTGTCAGCTTTGCAAAATCACAGTGAAAAAGGGTAACAAATGTGCTCATAAGAGGTAAAAGTGAAAAATAATTTATTTTTTACCATTTTTGGCATTTCATAAATTTTCAGAAACCTAATTTGGTTTTAAAACATATTTTTCGATTATTTTTCTCTTTTATTTCAAAAAATGGGTTTTACGTCTGTCTCTTTTGTAGCGACAGGTCCTCAACGTGACGACGATGAAGTGACGAGTTGTTTTTTATACTTTTTTCGGACTCGGTAAAAACACAAAAAAGTCACTCATGGAGTCATCTTTCAACTCTTTTTTTACTCAAAAAATGAAAAAATTGCCGAGATTTTTGTCGTTTTTAACTCGTTAAATGGCTATGAAACTATATCTACCCAGTATACGTTTACCCCTTTTTCGGGCTGGGATAGATTATTTATGAAAAAGGAATACCTTAGCATATCGCGACTAAGAGGTTCTCTCAGACATAGTTTTCTACATTTTCGGATTTGTGAGACTACCTATGAAAAAATATCTGTTGGAGTTTTATTTTCCGCTTCTTTTCAAACTCTCTAAACATGAAAAGATGTCGAGTTCTTCCTTTGTCAAACTAGTTAAAATCTTGATGACATCGGAAACCATCACCATGACGTAACCGAGTTCCTCCTTCCTGGGGCTCGTAAAATGTACTAGGATGGACTTGTATGAAGGATAAACTTACATGAAAAGCACATGCTATCCCCTTCAATATTGTTTCCAAAAATAATTGGGGTACTCGCCAACAATGGTGGGGAAAATGGAACCAGTTCTCAATTGTGTCGGTAATATGTCGCTCTTGAACATGAAACTCATCTGCATTAATGTCGGGTTGGGGACATCTCATTTCATCATTTTTGCCTCCATGGGTTTGGGTAATATGGTTTGACCTCTCATCTGCTCTTTGCCTCGTCATCATGACCTTAGATCCCTTGTTGTCAAATACTGCCAAATCCGGAGTCGTGTCACTGATATGTTAAAGAGAAGTTTCCGTTTGCAGTTTTCAACCTCCCTCTGATCCTCTTTTTTGGTCCTCATTCACTATCATCTTATTCCTCTATCTCATGTCGATGATTTGGGAAAAATTATGGCCCTCCCTAGACCAGGTCACTTCCTGTCGACTTCAACTCATTATCTAGGAATCTGATCTAGAGACTCCCTTCCGGTACCTTGGAGCTTGCATGCCTCAATGGAAAGTTCTTCACATTTGACGACAGGCTCTCATAATTGGCCTTCGATCGAGTGATTCTGTGGGTGTTCGACGCCAGATCACTGTTCACATTTCGTAGATTGTACTTGTTCTACCTTGAGAGCTATTGCCATCATTGGTGGTTTCTCTTGTGCTTGTTAACAACTTACATCATTAGCTGGTAATCAGGTGATTTTCTTGCATGTTCGACTTCAGCTCACATACTCACATGATTAAATTTGTACTTGTTCGGGTAGAAATGGATCATAAGACCATGGGTTTTGTCTGATAGAACCCAGGCTACGAGATTTTTTGGTTCATCATGACTATATGCATGACTCTTTTGATTGGATGGCTGCGACCATACCCGAGTCTATTTATTTATCCTTATTGCTGGATGGTCGCATCCATACCTCAGATCTCAGTTTTATATGTACTCTGTTATGGATGGATGCGCCCATACCACATGTTCATGTATTAGAGATATTAGTTGTATTTTTACTTGCAGGTCTTCCAACGACGTTGTTTGGTTTGAACGCGTTATCGTAAAACATTACACTCCTCCCTCTCTCTCGGACCTCATGATTTAGGGTGCATTTGTTACACAAAATTTTGTCACTGTCCCCACAATCCCCATCCCGCACATTGGAGGGCCATTTTTGTGACTTCTATGTAGTTTCATGCCTTGCAAAAAGTGTCATTGTATCCATTGCCATGAGAAGAACATTTAATCTATTGACTATTCCTGGAGTAGACCATAAAAAGCACATGAATTTGGGTCGGCGTTGGCAGGTAGTAATGGCCTCGTGCCCATAGAGAAATTAGCACTGGGCCCCATGCCCATTGGAACTCTATCTTAGTGGACTGCTCGTGCCGAGCTGTTTTTGGAAAGTTTTTTAAAATAGAAGCCAAGTTTCCATTACCAACTACTTCATGAGCGGAGTCAGCATGAGTAGTTCGACTGAATGACATTGAACATTTTACTTTGGCTTCTTGTTTCCTACATTTAAGCAACCTCCCAAAGGATAAGGCCTCCCTTCCACCATTTGAGGGATCCCAAGCTTCTCCTCCTCTCCTATAAATACATCTCTCTTGCATAGATGCAACTAGCTGAAATGGTTTAATAGCTAAACATTTTGTACCATAACTGAAGCATACTGATATAGCTAGTGTGAGATAGAGCAGAGAGATACCTATTGTCGAGAGAGAGTCCATGCTTATTTCCCTGCCAAGTCTAATTCGCCGACGAATGCTCGAGACGCGCTTCGACTAGACCCGCTGAATGAGGCTGTAACGTTAAGACTCTTTTGGCTGTAAACTTTTTCTCTCTTCTTATTAATACATCAATGATTTTTTGGTTCCCATCTTGTGTTTAATATGATTAATATTGTGCAATACGTTTAATTCTCCTTGACCAATTAGATAGTTATGAATGCAAATATTGTTTCGTATGCTGCTATCGTTCTCTAATTGTTGTGCAGGCACCTGAGTACCACCACTAACAGACCGTGATGTGTCAGGACGAAGATTAAGAGACTGCTACCCCAGCTACAACAACTACGTTGGAACAAAGGTAGGACACCTATCCTGACTCAGTTTCATTCATTAACTAGGAATCGACGCATTAACATGTCCTCTTGCTGCTAGACCCACCCTAGGGCTAGAGGGATTGCCTCTATCCGTAGAGGGGATTTACCTACACAACACCCCTCGAAGTGGCTTATTTCTAAGGTGTTGGTCTATCTTTTCTTCTATTTTTTGAGTTGGTTTCATCACATTTGGTTTCATCACATCTGGTTTCATAGCTTTGGATTCTAGGGTTTCGCTGCTTCAAATAGGTCATCGTGGAATTTACACTATAAATTTGTTTCTACGAAGGCTCAGAAACTGAAATTTTTACCACGCGAAGCTGAAATCCTTTTGGAACCTCGTGTAAAATTTTTAGATATTTGTTCACAAAATTTTCAGATATATGATTTGTAGAAGTTATGGTTTTTGCAGGCTCCCGAATTTAATCTAAAAGAGGTGAACTTGGGAAAATCGTCATAACTCTCTCTATGAGTATCAGATTGAAATTCTGTAAAAAGTGGCCAAAATTAAACAGAATGTAGTTTACTGTGTATAAATTTTAGAGTTGAAGGAGGAAACAATGACATGAAGCATGCCATACAAGTTCGTTCTAGTGAACCAGTCCATAATTAGGTCATTGTGGGAGATTGGGCATAACTTTGCCTTGAATAATCCAAATCAGGTTAGACCTATGGCATTCGAAATAAGATTCAAAGGGCTACTACAGGACCAAATTTCAGATATTGAAGATCCGAAATCACAAATATAATTCAGTTTAAATATTGAGCCCCTCAAAATCAAGAAAACAATGTGTATTCATTTTTAAAATTTGCATAACGCTTGTTTGAAAAGAAGTTGAAGTGATTCCAAGGACATATTGAAGCATTGTTATCAATATTTGGTTCTATAATGCCGCCAAATAATAATTCTATGCCTATTAATCCCTGAGAAAATTATACTATGACACATGAAGAGGAAGAATTGTAGTATGATATATCAAAATTACGGTACCAAGTGAAACAAATTTTGATCTTATAAAGAGAAATCAAAGATGAAATAGATGGTTTAAAAGAAAAAATGAATGCTTAGTTGGACGGTTTGAAGGATCAAATGAAAGCTAATATGGATGATAAATTAGTGGAAGATCACATCCAGCATCAACAACAAGTTATCCAACTCTCAAATGATAACCTAACTTTGGTGAAAAATCAAATGAAACAACATGAAGATCAACATCGCAACGAAATAATTTTTGAAGCAGTCAGAGAAACAAGAACTCAACCACTACGAAATCGATCAATTTCAGAGTATCTCAACAAGTGGAAGAACTTACCCGTTGAATATTCCACATGGGAGGATGGAAATTTTATACATAATCATCTAGAAATAATCAAGCGTTGAGGGAAACACTTGTTTGAAGGAGAGGGACACGTTATGTCCCTATAGTAATAGTGTATCCCCTTATTGTTGTTATTGTAGCCCCCTTATTGTTATTGTTGTACCCCTGTAACCCCCATATTTTTATTATTGTGCCCTTACATTATTATTGTTAGGTCGGCTAGGATTACATTGTGACCTTATGGACTCTTATATATAGAAAGGAGGTTTTTTCATTTGTATCATCCAAGAATTGTTCATTTATGTAATGTAAAAGAGGTTTCCCCCTCGAAGTGGCTTATTTCTAAGGCGTTGATCTCACTTTTCTTCTATTTTGGGAGCTGGTTTCATAACAAAGTAGCTAAGAGGGATAAGGTGAGAGCACACAAAGGGGATTTGTGCACTATAGTAGCCCATGAGCCACATGCCTCACTTCTTTGTACTTGAATCCATTTTCTATTTAGAGAAAGAGAGTAGAGTTTCCTCACCTTGCATCTCGATTTTCTCTTAGAATATATCTTGTGTTAATTATGGTGTATGATTTTTATTTCATTGTTCTCTATTTTCAACAGAAGTATGATTTGCATGCATACGCAATAAACAATAATTTACAGATCCATAAATAAATATAAAGAGAAATAAACCCTCATAATGTAGATTTCATACTTTTCTTAATTATAATTTTATTAGATCTATCGTGACAAACTGTATAGTGGAATATCCATAGTGGTTTATATATCTTTTAATAATTCTTTGTTTATATAGTTCAAAGTTAGGTGTAACTAATTATTATACCAATAAACATAAATATTAAAAGGTGTTGTAAAATATTAAGCGACCTGGAGAAGAGTTGGATTACCATTAATTATCTATTAACAAAGATAAAACTAAGGATGGGTATGAGTGATATGTATTGGTGAAGCCAAAAGGGCTGTGAAAAAATGTAGCCTAATCATTTAATGGTTATTATTATAGAGAAAAGTTAGTTGACCCTTCTTAAAAAATCCTATAAATAAAATCAATATATGGATCCATTAAAAAGAAATTTTTAACTACACATTGATCAACCACAAAGCTCAATCACTCACATATTGCTAGTAACACTTTCCTAATGTGCAATTTTTTACCAACCCTGCCTAACATTGCGCCATGTGCATTTCTAGTGGATAATGATATAATCTCTATACCCTTAGAGAATTCAATAGCACAATTATTAGAGCCTCCTCCTTTGCGATTGCGCACTATGTAGTTGCAGTGCCCAAATTCGCCACCCTTGTCTCATGAACTTTCCCTCTGCACAATTCCTTAACTGAACTTGATTTCACTGCACATTTTTCATTTTTGGTGAAGATTTGGGTCATCTCTTAGTTCTTGAAATTCTCAATTGCGCTATATCTATACCCATCCCTTCAATCACTATGCAATGTGCATTCTTAGTGAGTAGACAGACTTTCCTTGCCTCCTATACTTTCATAATGCACAATACTTGACTTGCATTTCCTTTCCACTACTCTTTACGCAATCACAGTGCCTAGTCTCTCACTTCCTGCCTCTTGATCCTACACACTGCACCCAAGAAGGCTTCCTTTCCATCCCTTGCACATTTTCCCATCAGAGTCAACATCTTGCATGAGAATACAAGGTAGACTAGGTGATTTTGGTATTTATGTTGTCTTTCCATGAGTGAAATATATTTGTAGGTACTATCATCCTAACATGGAAATATGATCCTCAAGGAGGAAATCAAGGAGAGGTTACAAGCACTTAGGGAGATAATAAGCAAAAAGAGATCATCAAACAAGGAGATAAAGGAACACTAAACTACGACAAATGGATGAAGATCGAGATGACATGGAAGACTCCAATACTTATCTAGACCCTTTGGAGGGTGAAGACGAAACACATTGTAGGTCAATAGTCAAGAGTTGAAGACATAAAAATGGAGAAAGGAGCCTCACATTGATACATCACAATGAATTCTCACGTCACAATCACTAAATTATGGTCATTCGAAGTGTCAAGATAAGAGTGTTGTTTGGTCTTATGTATTTTGCCACATTATTGGTGGAATGTAATTTTTATTTTCAAAATGAGAAAAAATAAAATCTGTGGAATCCTAAAGGTCACATATGGAATGTTAAAAGTCACTATGAAGTTCTAGAGTCATGTAGGATTTCAAAGGTCGCAAAGAATATCAAAAGTCACACAGGAGCTCAAGAGTCATGAGGGATGTAAATTGTCACATGGGAGGTGATATCTGACCTCATTTGTAATGAATAAACCTTCATAGCTCATGCAAAGCACTTTTCACCTTGGCTTCTCTAGCTTGGCACATGAGAGAGGATTAGTCTTTGGAGGAGTAAATGGTGACCTAATGTTCCACTATTGGGGTTAGTGTTGCATCATTGTAATTGTGTATATTGGAACTTTCACTTAATATATGAAGCTCTTAGATTCGATGCACTTTCATGCATGTTTCGTGGATGTTGTTAGAATATTATTTTAATGTTTGTGTTTGTGTTCATACATGCTAAATAAAATGAACTATTTCGTTGGCTTTGGTATGCATCTTGTTGAATGTACGTTATTATTTTCTTTCATGGTCATTGTTATCTTGTGAAATATTTTGCAGGTTAATTAACAAGTATTTCATTGCTCTTGTGTGTCTCTTTTACGATAGTCCTATTAATTTTCATCTAGAGGCTCACTCTTTCTCTCCCTTCCGTGAAAGTACCTTATATACATTGCAATTGTATGCCTCACAGTGTCAACTTACTTGCCCGTTTCAAAGGTTATGTGCATACTCTCTTATGTTGTTTATTGCAACCAGGGAAATTTTTTAGCTGTGGTGGCAAGTCCTATTATTTGGATGGGATCCTACTCCAAATGGTGTGAGGTCTAGTTGGGACTTCATAATAGGGAGACTCCCTATGTTGGTGGACTTCTAGCACCATTAAAAATTGGCGCTAGGAGGGCCAATTGACAAGCTAAGCCTGTTGAAGTCTATTTTGAACCTTTTATATTGAATGGATTCTTCCCAAATCATAATCCCATGATGCTTTTGTAATAGAGAAAAAAATAAAATTCCAGTGGAATTAATTTACAATTTGTCTCGATTAAAGTTTGATGGCGAGGTTGGAACAATCGTATCTAAACACACACTTAAATTTCTTAAGTTTTGTATTTTTTAAGAAGTAAACTATGAAGATGTCACTTGTAAATTATTCAGCCTCACACTTTAAGGTCAAGTTAAGAAATGGTGCCATACCTTACCATATACTTCTATTCATTCATTCGAACAAATTTTCAAGGAGCTTCATCAAGCCTTTGATAGGTATGATTATAAAAATGTATATAAGAGGACCAATCAACCTATAATGAAACCTTGTGAATCATTAGAGGATTTTGCTGATAGATTTATTCATCTGTGTTATGAGTTTCTCGAGGAAGATATGGATTGGGATTTATTCAATGAAAAGTTCTAGCATTTGGTTCGAGTCTCTGTTGAACAATTTGAATTTGAAACATCTTCGAGTCTCATCCCAAATTTAATTCTCCCAACTTTTCTCAGTCACGAGACACCTCAACCCTCAAAGGAGGAATCTAAAACACCTTTTGTCCCTTTTCTCCTCCTTTTTCATTTCCAAACAAGTCGGTATCTCATGCTCATGTTGAAGTTGGGAAATATGAAAATAAAATTGTTAATGTGCCTCTTCCACCTTATTCTATTTTCCATTATCATGATCTTATCAAGGAAAACTTCAAATGTTCTAATAAATACACGAAGCCCAAGGTGAAGGTTGATACATTGATTCCTTCAGATCCATCAATGTACATAATCTAAGTCTTGAATTTGATATCATCAAAAGTATTGTTTCTTCAAGGGATACATGTCATCCTCTATCATCTACATCTCATGGCTCTTTGTACCTTGATTCTCTTAATCAATCCAATCCACCAACAAGTTATTTAGATACCCTTTATTCTCATTTTTTTGGTCCAAATGATGATCATGTATAAGGTGTTTACATTCCACAAGTATAGGAGAAGAAGGGTGAATATCCTTTTAATCTCTCTTCCCTCTTTCAAATTCCTCTATGTCAGTATGGTGTTCCTTCATTATTTGCTGATCTAAAATCTTATGATCTCGACAATCAGTCAAATGAAATCGAGATGCTTAAACAAACTAAAGCCTTGGACAATTTTGATGAAAATGATTCCATTGATATATTTGGTGATGAATTCTTAGGTACATCGACGAATCTTTTAATTTCTCAATTAGACTTCGATTTGCAGGGTTTAATCCATAATATGATCTAGTCGAAGAAGATTTTCTTAGGGGAACTTATTCTTCAACTCATTATCCCTTATGTCGTACTGCTTGTAATGAATTAAATCGTGATGAAAATATGCCATGCTCTTTGAATTCACAATATTATGAGCATAATTTTTTATCAACACAAGGTGGTAGGGTTGCACATAATGAGGAAGAAAATAATAAAATCATTGAACATCGATTCCATGCCTTGCAATTTCCAGTTTTGCATGAGTATAATTCTTTAGTTTAGGTTTCTCTTGCAATTTATCTGATTTATACATCCTCAAACACACAATCAGAATAAAATTATGACTTGAGTAATTTGTTTCTTCATGTTGAAAATCTGATTAAATTAGTAATGTAGATGAATTCCATTTGGATAATAGTGATCTTGATGAATAAATGATAGTGATTATCCACATATAATGCACGATCTAAGTCAACTCTCAAAATATAATTATTCAACATTAGAAAGTTAGGGACTCGTCAAGGAGTCGAGGCACTTCAACTCTCCCTGATGGTTATGTCAGGTTCTCGTGATCCCAATGAGATCCCCGAATTAGCTCAAATCTGGATTCTCTCACATAATAATTTTCTTTGCATTGTTTCACTATATGAAAACTCATTCTTGAAACATTTTCAACATTTCCAAGTCAGTTTTCCTAACTTTTAGGATTTGGTTTATGATCAGATAGAGGATTCATTTTTGGTTAATTTATTTTCATGCAAACCTCTTGTATCAAACCCATGATTGGAAAGTATATATTTCATGGATTCACATGGCTCTAAAGCATATATTTCTAATTATCAAGATAAATATTATAATTTTCCAAAGGATTCATATCTATTAAGTGCTTCTGTGAACAATCAATTCCTAATATTTCTTGTGAATGTTGTGAAGCTAATAATTTTCGTTCTAGCATAATTTTTCCTCTTGAATGTTAGTGAATGCTTGAGTCATTTGGTGAATCAAAATCCTCATCTTGATATATTAATTTCCCAAGATGATATAAATATTAAATATGATTCAACACATGCTAATTCATTGTCAACTTTTTCTCATTATTCTTTGTATCCTGACCGGTCTCGTAGATTTGTTATATCAACATTCATTTTTAATATTTTTGACTTTCTTGTTTCTCATTTAGTTTGTGATCAGATACAAGGTAATGATTTTTTGGAATTAGTATGCGAGGAAAACGATTATGTTGTTCAAATAATTTTTAAAATTGCTCAAATAGACCCATTTATATTTTTGAATAAGGGAGAATATTATGCCTTAACTGATCCATCTTATCATAATACTAGCATTAACAATTGTCTTTCAATCAATCATTTTCCTACTGGTGTATCTGATGATAGTTTTTTTAAATTTTTTATCTCAAGGCGATAAATTCATATGATTCATCATTTCACTGCTTATATTCTCGTCAATAAGTTGAGGCACCTCAACTTTCGCTGATGGTTATGTTAGGTCCTCACAATCTTCACAAAGTTTTGAACAGGTTCAGGTCAAATTAACTTCTCAAGATTCTATTTATAATTTGATTGTGTTTATTGAAAGTTGATTTTATGAAGGGTTTCAAGGTTCTCAAAAGGGTTGTTTCGAATTCCATGATCGAATTGGAGATTGCCTGGAAAAATATTTTAGCATGTTATGTCATTACAATAATAAGTTTTGATCTTACCTGATGTTTGCTAAGAATTAAAACACTAATGAATGCACAATTGCAGACTGGTTAAAAGATGCATGTATGGCACATGCAATCATAATACAATATGTAACCATTCAATCACAACACATAAATCCCAAAATGTCCTCTTTCCATTAACTTCTTCAAATAACATTACATCAGGCACAACAGGCCTTTCACACAATATATCTCAATGACTGAACAATACAATATTACACAACAGAATCATTATAGAGTGGTCATGGTCACTCCACAAGAGCATTTGAGTACTCTCTCCTTCACCTTATTCTCCCGTCCATCCTTCCTTAACTCTTCATGCCCACCTGAACTGTCAGTTTCTACCACCTCTTTCCTCACTTTTCTGTCTCCATTACTTGGATGTTTTCTACTTTTTCCCACTCGAATGTATCTATCTTTCTCTCGTCAGTCTTCCATATCTTTCAATTTTCTTCCATCTCCTTCTTCGTCCTTTTCTCAACTCTTCAACAGTTGTCCTGCAACCTACCATCATTCTATCCATTCCCAAAATGCCTTAATCTTTCAAAAAAGAAGGCCCCGACCACAGTTCATTTACTCATCCTCGAGTCAATCTCTCATGGGTGATGTCGATACTGCTAGTAATTCCTCTGTTGGTGATGCTGCTGCTGGTGATTCCGCTTCTCGTTCTACTTGCATCATTTTCTCCTAGATGGTTTCTTCAAATGAAGGACCTAATTTAGGGACTGTTTTGATGGTGGTTTCCTTGAATTATCAAATTCTCTTATCATTTCTTACTAATAATATATAAGTGCGGTCACCTGGTTTGATGAACTGGGTCATCATGCCTTCTTCCAAGTGTTGGGGTCAAGCTCTCATGAAGGAATCCAATGTGTCTCTTTTTCATCACTAAGTTGTTGGAGCGTTTCCAAGTGATTTTAAATTGGTGGTATGATACCTCGAAGTAGTTTTTTTGTATTTGTTGACTTGTCCTCAATTATCTGAATTTGTGCCTCGACGACTTCTACCTCATCATGCACTAGTTTTCTCAGAATTTTGTCTTTTGTATTCTTTGCATTGATCAAAAACTTTTGGACCTGACTTCGTAACGAACATAGAAACTGATTATTTATGGAGAGGCAGCCTGACCAGTCGTGGACCTACTGTAGTAGGGAATGGGATTCCTCCAAAGTGTTGTTAAGTGTGTCCTCGAGCGTGATCACATCGACCACTTTTTGTTCTATCTCGGCTTCATATGTTGTTACTAGGTCTGGTAGTGCTTGATGTGTTACTACCAATGTTTGTTTGAATTCTCGATTTTTAGAAATAAAATCATTAAATGTTGTCTTAATATGACCAAAAAATTATACAACTGTGCATGCAACAAAATATTTTGCGGCATTTTCCACCACATTTGCGATGGTCGGCCACAATCCTTGAATTTTTTTAGTAATCTGCTCCAATTGATTTTGCAGATTATGCTTGTCTTGGAGAAGTTGGTCACGCTCAGCAATGAGCGCCAGGATTTTTTGTTGTTTTTGTTCATAATATACTGAAAAATCATTATGCAACACCTCTTCTTGACGTGCATCTACGTGAATGAAATTAAACAATTGGGCTGCTGACTAGCCCTGAAGGTCTCTCTGGCTCATATTGGATGGGTTTGGAAATCTAGACTGTAATGGCTATCCACTTCCAATGGAATTTTCTAAGTGTCTGCTTGAGGATGTAGGTTTTTGAGAGGGTTAAGCTTAGTGTGGGCCGGTATGGATGGATACAGGAATGGGTGGAATGGAAATGATGTATTGAAGTGGTAGTGATAATTGATGTGGATCAGTGGTGAGTGGAGTTGTAATGACGAGGGTTGGGAGTGTTATGGAACCTGAATTTAACAAAATGGATAACATTGACCCATGTTCGACCTCAGTGCTAGTAACTGTGGTGATAACTTATACGACAGAGTCAACCTCCATATTTGTTTATGTCAGAACTAGTGTCTCGGTTGGAATGGTATCACATATGGTTGCCGAAGTGGAGTCTGTTTGCAGAGATGGGTTCTGCGAGGTGGGTGGTGCAACTGAGGTCAGGGGTGGGGTTTCCTCAAAAATTGGTGAAGCAGTCTGTGACTAGTGGTCTTCCTGAGTTAGGCCTATCTCTAGGGTAACATTGATCTTGTTTTTCTTTTTTGGTATTGGGGATTTGGTGGCCCTGGGTTGTCTAGGTGCTGGAATGGTGGGTTTGAATTGTGAGTGTGGCCCAAAAACCTGAAGCGCAACAAATAAAGGGGTACTTACAATGGACTGTTGCTGCATTAAAATTTGAAATTCAAAAAAAGACGGGTACAAACCAGTTGCAACCCCTATGTTGACCATCTACTTATTGATCAAATGCATTTGAGTTTTGAGACATTTCATGACCAATTTTAGTTGCTCTTCAACGAGCCTCTTCCTTAAGTCCACTGGTGCCTCTCCTGCTAAGGGTTGGGGTATCATTGCTTCATATGAATATATATGTTTGTTGTCTCGAACCTCACCCACAACTCTTAGCCAAGACATTACTACTACGTGGAATGCCTCCATTGTGACTAAAATGTTTTGAGCCCTTATATGGAATTTTCCTGGGTGTACACATCATGGCTTTATCCATGTATGGCCATGGATGATTATTAACTAGACCTCCTCCAAGTACTCATCTAGCAGTGTCCTCAAAATCCTTTTTATGGCATTGACAACATCTAACATTTTCTTATACCACCCTATGAAGGAAGCCTCCTTTATCTCCTTACTGCTTGGGTCTCCTGAGGTTCTCCATGGCGTGTACCTAATAGCAAAAGGTTGATCTTCTGTAATTTGTGGTAACTTTCTCCCCTTCGGCGGACACCTTTTCCACATGGCTAGCGCCATAATAAAATATCCATAAATGAATGATTTTGACCTCTTGTAGTTATCTTCACAAGCCTCAAACAATTCATGAATGAGGTAGGTGCACCAATTGAGCTGTGCTCCCAACACACGGTGTTCTGCAACAAAAATTGTATCTAGCGTACATTCGTTCCTTGTGAAATGGCATATTATCTTACTAGTGATGATGAATCAGGAAAACTTGATGTTGGATTTGTTTAGTGGCTCAATTTGAGCTCCTTTTCCTCCTCTCTTGGTGTTGTAATTTTCATAATAATTATCTTCACCAACCTTCTTGACCCTCTTGGAAGACGTTTGGAAAGTTGTGGACACTGGATCTCCGACTGTTGATAGCCCTGTTAACCTATGTATATCAATTTCATGGATTCAAATTTCTCTATCCAACCAAAACGATCCCCCATGCATCCGACTAAGAAGTAACTTTGTACATTACATTGTTGCTCTGGTGGTACCGAACATGGGAAAACTCCTCTGTTTGAGTAGTGTCGACCTCTAAATTCCTTTGAAATCATATTTTACTATGACTGACTGGCTTCAATCTACTTTGGTCACCAGTTTTCTGTATACTTCCGACTTCAACGCTGGAAATTGTAATGAATTTGTGAGGTATTATCAACTAAACCCGCTCTATCATATTTTCCAGTTATAGGTTCCACCTTTTCAATTCTTTGATCAAACTTTGGCTCATAGATTGATATTATATTCTTCTTCATTTTGGAGCGACATTGTTAGAAAATGGAGATGATAGGTTTGGACTTGGACTTGGGACAATTGGAGCTTGACATAGACTCTAGAATTTGTGCTTTCACCACCTTGGTTTCAGACTCCGAAAAACTCAGCATAGCCATGCAGATTAAGTACAAAATCTTGACACGACGTCTTCTAATGAGACCGCTTAAATAATTAATACAACAACTTTCCCAACTTGGCTTCAACCATGTAAACAGTGATGGCGACTGAGCTGGAATTAAATTAAATGACACAGAACTAGAAAAGGCGAGTTGAGTCGATGGATAATTATAATGTAGTTATGGGCATGCTTAATGAGGTGTGAATTTTTTTTTTTATTATTATTTTTTAATTATTATTTTTTTTAATGGGAAATATTTATCAAAAATTTAGACTGACAATGGAATTATTGAATAATTATTATGACTATGATTGACGACACGTGCGGCATCCTCGGCCATAGTCAGTTGTGGTGGGGCATAGATTCATCCGCGTCTGGAAAGACATTGGTAGATAACTAATGATTGACTGAATTCAATGTAAATAATTGACTAACCAAAGTGAAATATGTTTTCTGAAACAAAATACTGATGCGAAAAATGATTGAATAACATAACTAGTTCCTACCTACAAATACCTACTTCTCCTCACAGAGATTTATTTGAAATGAAACTTTACTTTTTTATCCCTACAAGGTATTTAGGCGTGCATCATTCACCCATCCTGGTAGAAAAACATCGTCAAGTTGCGCGAGCTTTACAACTCCTAATTATTTAATTTCTGCAACAATAAAAGGGCCCAACCAATACATCGGCAACTTACCTGGGAAATTTAAGAACTTGTTGTCATATAATAATACATGGCCCCCCACTTTGAATGAATTTTTCTTTATGTGTCTATCATGCCCCACCTTTTGTCTTTGCTTCTCCACTATTTGATGAAAATTTTCTAAAAATTTGGCCTCATCCAATTCCCATAGTTCTTCCAACATTTTTGGAATCAATTCATCTTCAGTCATATGTGTTGCTTGTGTAATAAATAAGCTGGGAATTATGAACTTCACAACTACTACTGCTTCGTAACCATACACCAGCTGGAAGGGTGTATTCTTATGTAATCGTTTGACAATCATGCAATAGGCCCATAACATAGTCTAAACTCTCTCATCCCAGTCATCCATGTTAGCTAAACATACTTTAAAGAAACCCCTCTCTAAGATTTTATTGAACGCCTCAATTGTCTTGTTTTCTTACAAGTGATAGAGACTGTTTTTGTGGTGTTGTATCATGATTTTTTGTAGCAGTGATGTAACTTTATCGTTAATAAAGTGGATCCCTTGATCATTAGTTAAACTTAGAGGACACCCAAATCTAGTAATGATGTTCTCAAAAATAAATCTAATGGCAGTGTCAACCTGTTGTACTATACAACAACCCTCCCTTTTTCTTAATTTTAGAATAAAATTCATTTAGAAATAGGGTCCCTTTTTCTTTTCATAGAAATAAAAGACTTAGAAATAAAGATTCATTGTTTTGAAAAAGCTCATATTTGTTTGTTTACAAACCAAATACCACATTCAAAACTTCCGATCCGATCAAATATAGAAGACCTTATCATAAAAAACAAATCAAGTTTAAAAGTCCAAAGAATAACAATCGCAATCGGAGATAAGAGAAAACCCTTAGAGGAAATTTGACATACAAACCAAAATCCTCCGATGTGATTAGTTCGATCGCAAAACTTCAATCGCAAAGAGTTTAAGTTATCCATTCACATACTTCCGATGCGATGCGATCAGTCGCAATCGCATGATCGGGATACTCTTTAATAAGCTCTTTGCAGTCAAATTAAAATTCCCGATGCGATACGCGTTATTACAATAAATGCTTTTCAAAAGAAAACAAACATTTTTTCGTTTAAATAACAAAAAAACTTTTATATGGTGGACCCCACCGTCGGAAATCGGAAAAAGCTATTAATAATTCTTTTCGATTAAAACTCCCCGATTGCGATCTAAACAATCTAATCGGAAATCGGAAAAAGTTTACAATCGCAATTGGCCAATCGAAGAAATCTGTATTATGATATTTATGTGCCATTTGAAAACTTTCGATGCGATTGATAAATGATATTTATTACATTCGAAAAGTTCAGAATAGGTGAATTTTATAATATTTCATAAGCACCAAATCTCCATTTGTACGTGGGTATTCAATAGCAAAATCGAATGAAGATTGGTTGATGATTTCATTTTTAATACATGAGTGTGACCCAAAAAGAACATTTACGCGCTATACGAAACCAATAAATAATGAATCATGAGTTCATAAACGTTCCGTTCAAGTTGCTTGTTTGTCACGACTGAAAGTTTATTGTTTTGCAGAGCCAAGGAACACCAAGCCCTTTCATTCACAGACAAAGGGAAGTAATATCAAACGCAGAAATGTCGAAGAGAGCGAGAAGAGCCAAGACCGCTGTTCCTGTTAAGTTTGTTGAGACTCCTACAGTCTCAAAAGAGAAGCCAACAAAACTGAGATTAGTTACAGATACATCATGCCAAGGGCTCGGAAGAATGACGTGGGAAGGAGTTTACAATCTATTGGAGAAAGAAAACCCCAAAGTCACACTGGAAAAGGCATCAGTTCCAGACGAAGATAGCTCAGATTCTGACTTTGAGATTACTGAAAAAACACTTGCAAATTCATTTTTGCATAGAATTGCAGCCAGAGCAAGCATCATGCCTTATTATTATGTAATTCGATGGGTCATCGACAGTGTGAAGATAAAGGACAGAACGTTTGTTTCAGCTTCTGGAGTGTCTTTTGGGTCGTTTAAAGCCGAAGACATTAAGGAAATGTATCATCTTCCAGATCCACAGAAGGTGTATAACAAAGAATTTATCAAAGAGTTTGCTGATAATAATAAATTTCAATCCGATCCTATCAAAGATTGGAGGAAAAATCCCGAGAAGCACAGAAATGAAGCATCTGGTATGTATTCTGTAGATTCCCTCTTACCTCTGTATTGTTATGCCGCTGCCATGATGTGTAGACTATTTGGCAATGATAATTCCGCTAGGTTTTCTATACAAATGGTCCATTAATCTTAGCTGCTGTTAATTCTGACATTATGGACTGGGCTGTTATTCTTTCTGATAGAATGGCCAATAGAATACTCGAGTACAGACAGGATAAAACCGCTGGAAATTCCACTCCTTTTTTCTTTTGTGCCTATATTCTAGACGCTCTTTGTTTTAATTCCGAGTTTCCCTTATTTGGATGGAAATGGACTCCCAAAGACCCTACCCCAATTCATATATATCATAAAATTCTTTGGAAAGTTCATTTCCAAGATAATGTGTATAGAATATGCCATGGTTTCCTTATCCCTGTCTTCCAAACCATTTTCAATTTCTTCCCTCCTAGATTCTCTGATAAAGCTAAAGCCGACCTATCCTTAATAGGAGATTGGTTTGGAGAGGAGAAATTTACATACATCAGGATTTTTGGGAGTATTGTTGAACCCCATGTTCTTCCTCTTATTGTTCCAGACAAACTTCTCACCCAGGAGATTTACTATCAATTAACAGTTGAAGGAATATCCAGAGCTTTAAACAATAGTAAGAAGAGAATGTGGCCTCAATTCCCATTCAATTGTGGTCAGTTTACTTTAAATGACTTCAAACATGCAGAAAAGGAAGTCTCCAAAATAAAGGGTTGTAAATTTGCAACCATTCCAGGGAGACAGTATGATCCGCGACATATAGCCTTTAATGTTACTGCTTCAGTTTCAATTGCTCGATTTGAGCATGAACCAGATGAGTTTGATGATTTGTTTGTTTCGTTGAATGATTTTCCTCAAATTTATGATTTAGCCAAGTCTAAATTCAAAAAGGAAGAAATGAATAAATTTTTGCTATTCAGAAGTCAAAGATTGTTGAGAGTTCCTCTAGACCAACTGAGAATTCCTATACAAGGGTCAGAGACAAAGGCTACATTTGTCAAAACGCCAGGAGAAACATCTACCGGTAAAGTCATTACACAATCGGCTGTTAACCAGCCAACTGTACATACTGAAAAGGTGGGCACCGATGCCAAACCTGATGCTCAGAAAGGGAATACTGATGGTAAATCCGATCGAAATACTGATCAGCAGTCTACTTCTCAAACAATAGAAAAATGCACAAGTACTGATGCTAATGTGCATAATAAAAAAGGAGGATCGGATAGTAAAACCATTGAGCAGAGAACAGATACAGAGAAAGCAGACACACAATCGGGAGGAATAGAAACTACTGAGAAAATTATAGACTCTGCCGATCTTAATGTTTCCTCTCAGTTATTGAAACAATATGATCAATTCGCTCAGCAATTGGGACTGCAAGATAAAGATAAAGAGCAAGTAGAGCAGGATGTCGAAATCATTCCTGAACATCCTACAGGGCAGATTGTATTGAAGATCGAGGAGATCCCTCCTTTAGATGTATTTTACAGCCCTAAACATAAGGCTGTTGTTAGAAGACAGAGAAAAAGAAGGAAGACGGATCAGGACATGTTTTCTACTCCACAGGAAGAATTCATGAATATTGTCTACAAGAATACTGAAGTAAATCCATCTCAAGATCTCAATAAGTTGTCTCAATATGCAGGAGCTTATAGTGCTGCAACAGTAGATAAAGCTGTAGAAGTTTCTCAGTTGATGACACAAAAAGATCTTCATATAGCTTCACTTGAAGAGCAAGCTAAGGAAAATCAGCAAAAAATTACTCAAATGCAACAACAACTACAAGATCAGGAACTCAGGTCCAAAGAGTTAGAAGAACAGCTTGCTGAAGAAAAGAAGAAAGTTGATGAGCAGGTCCTAGGCAAACAACAACAATTGAATGAAGAAATTTCCAGGTTACAAGGTTTGTTACAAAAATGAGAAGAATGCGAAGATTGCACAAGAAAAGGAATTTCAAACAGCTTTAGATAGATTCAAAGATTTCCCTAAGTTAAGTGAATTCAAATCGGAAGCCCTTGAAGCTAATAAACTGCTGTCTCAACAATTGAATGAATTTTGTGCAAAGCTATCACAGGCAGAACCATTTTGTGATATTACCTCATCCTTGATCCAGAACATTATTACTCTCAGACAAGAAATTGATGATGCTGATGAAAAGATTTCTGAGTTTCTTACTTGGCAAGATACAGAAAAAGGAAGAGAAGCTAATCTTCCTAGAATAGAAGAAAGACATAACGAAATCTTGTTTACAGAATGGGAACATCAGATAATGAAAGCTGAGAGAGCAATATCAAGGGCTAGGAGCATGATGAGTAATATCACGCAATTTATCAATGACAGCTTGTATTCAATCAATCTCATTTCAGAATGTGTTCCTGGCAGTTTGCCTAAAGTGAAAGAAACTGAAAACAGATGGAAGGAAGAAATGATGAATAAAAGTCAACAAATTGACAAACTTCAAGCAATATCTTGGGACAGTATGTGGACTCATTTAATTAAGCCAAACAATCAACAAATGGCTATCAAATTCCTTTCAAATGTTGTCGATTGTTTAATTCCAGAATTTTCCGATGCCACCTACGTTGGACAGCTGCATTCCGAGATGAGTCATCCACCGAGGCTCCAAGATATGCTGAAGATTTGCAACTTGGCTACATCAAGCGAGAAAGAAAAGCAATGAATCAGTTTCATTTAAGATAGCATTTATGTTTTTAATTTGATAGATTGTAGCAGTAGTAGTAGGATTTTGTTATGTAATTTCTTATTTAAATCCCTCTCATGCATTTAGAGAGGGATCCGGAGTTGTAATATTTTTTGGACTTGGAGCTTACATTTATGTACTCCATTCCCTCTTATATTTTATAAAGGATCACATCTGGTGATTTGGTGCTGAAATTATCTTTGAAGTGTTGCATTTCTGTACCTTTGGATTTAATTTTACATCGGAGTTACTGGATTAGAATATCAGATTTCATTTGACAGTCTTCAAGATGAATGAGGTATTTCTATTTGTTCACTGTTGATTTCCTTTGTTATATGATATTCGCTTGAAAATTTGCTATCATTTATATATATGGTTTTCATAACGTTTCCTTTTATATATCATTTCTGAGTATAATTGAAATGTTGTCTTTCATAAGCATATATAGATGGTATACAATGATGAATGCAATATGCTAATATAACTCTGTTTAATTTCTTAAATAGAGTTATCTTTATTCGTTTCTGCACATTTCAATTTAAATAATAATACATTTTCATGGTTATTGTTAAATTGGAACAATATTAAGTTGTATTCACATATAATTACCCGGGTTAGTGTTAGAATTTCTTTATCAGCATTTAGTTTAATTAGATAGTTTTATTTCAGTCAATTTAGTCCCATTTCCACTCATCCAAATCAACCCCTCACCAACCCATTTAGTTATAAGGAAATTGGTCCTTTAAATCCAGTCGGAGCCACCATACCAAACGGAAAAGGAGCTGTCCTAAGGTCCCGACCGGGTGGTTTTCCCCAATGTTTGAAGCAGAGATTTTCTAGGCTTCAACACAACCATACAATCCTTCACTGGTGCAACTTCAGCCCATTTTTTAGGTACTCCATTGCGGTAATGATGTATTGGGCTTGGGAATGACATGCAGGTGGGTTGATGGGTCATATGAAATCAATTGCCCTCTTTTCAATATCATGTAGTGCCCGTATTGGTTTCAATGGTAATTCATCTCGATGTGACAATTTTCCAACCCTTTGACAAACATCACACTTCCTGACATATTCCTTAGCATATTTGTAAACATTATTCCACCATAGACCTACTTCTAATATTTTCCTTGCGGTGCATTTTCCTCCAACATGACCTCCCACAAACCCTGAATGTAATTCCCATAGTATGTCCTTCCTTTCATGATCAAATACACACCTTCACAGTATTTGGTCCAGTCCCACCTTGTAAAATTTCCCTACAATTAGTTGGTAGTCAGTTGTCCAGACAACCATATGTCTCTTTTGCATTATGGTGTATTATCCTGGGCACTTTCTGGTAGTTAAGAAAGTTGTTATGTCCTCTATATAGTCTGGCACTGCCTCCACTCTAAATATATCTATGTCTAGTAGTTGGTCATCTACATAACCTACACTTTCTTCGGATTACAGGCTTGATAGGTGGTCAGGTCCTACATTTAGCTGGCTTGGTTTGACAATCACTTCAAATGTAAACTCCTGAAATTATTATAGCCATATGCAAATTCTTCCTTCCAACACAAGCTTCTCCACCAAATATTTCAAGGCAAAATGATCCGTGAATAACTTGAAAGGTCCCCCTAGAAGGAAGTGGTGAAACTTCTGAAGTGAATATACCACGGCAAGCCCCTCTCACTCTGTTGTGGTATAGTTCTTCTATTTTGCTGATAACTTTTGACTTGCAAATTATATTGGATGATCAAGGTTTCCTTCTCTGGGTTGTGCTAAAACTACTCCCAAAGTGTTTCCAGATGAATCAATGTGGACATGGAATTTCTTGTTCCAATTAGGATAAACAAAGATCAGTGCACTAGCCAACTTATTTTTCACTATATTTAGCCAAGCATTACATTTCTCAAACCATGTGAATTGTTCAGGTTTTCTTGAGTATTTCTCCATTGGAGTAGTGATCAAAGCATAGTTGTGGATAAATATCCTATAATATTCGGTGTGTCCCAATGTAGATCTGAGTTGTTTAACATTTTTTGGCGGGTCGATGTTTACAATTCTTTCAACCTTGGCAGGGTCCACACATACTCCTTCCTTACATACAATCTGGCCTAGTAATGTCCCAAAGGTAAAAACAAATTTGCACTTATTTACATTCTGTGAGATTATTAATTTCCTACAATGGTCGAACATGACTCAAAGCAAGCTAGAGTGTTTCTTCAGCAGATTATAGACAGTCCAATAACCCATGTAAAATTCAAGAAACCTGTGTATATAATCCCTAAATGCAGCAATCACGATCCTTGAAAATATTGTTGGTGCATTATTGAGCGCAAAGGGCATAACATGGTATGCATATGAGCCCCATTTTGTGGTAAAAGTAGTCTTCTTCTTATCTTATTTTGCAATTCGGACTTGATGGTAGCCCAAGAACCCATATGTAAATGAACAAACCTCATCTCCTGCCACATTATCTAGAAATTCATCACTAAAAGGTGTGGGGAAACGATCATGAATACAAGCCTTATTGTAGCTACAGTAGTCCACACAAACTCTGATCTCCATTCCATCCTTCTTATTCTATATCAAAATCAGAGTAACTCACTCGACTTCATCAACAGGGAATATCAGATCTATGTCCAACATCTTATCTTACTCTTTCTTCACTTTTCACTTCACCCTAGGATTTATTCTATAAGGTCGGTGCTTTACTGGCTTTGCATCTGGCTTGAGCGTGGTCTTCATCTCTCCCAAATCCCCTTTAATTACTTTATGAATTCCACAATATACGAGGGAAATAGATCCTCATATTCTTTTAGAAGATCAAATATTTGTTTTGTGGTTTTCTCATCCTAAAAAGGATTTTCACTCCTAATGTTGAGTTTCCTCAAATTTAGTGGAATTAAATGAGGTCCTTCAGTTGTGGGTCCGTTTCTAACCCCTCGTTCTCCTTCCATTTCATTGAAATATAGATTCCTCAAGTATTCTAGATCGTCTTCATCTATCTCTTTATCTACTTTTCCACAGGCTACCGCTTCATCATATGTTAAATCATATAAGTGTTGTAGCATAGCCTGGTCTATTGTTCCCTCTATCAATTTCCCGGTTGTAAGTAGAATTCTCTTAACAACTTGCAGAGCATCTGTAATCCTCTTATTGGTATTTGAAAAGGAAAAACTAGTAAAAAATTGACTTGCTAAACAATCCCAATATCTAGTCTCTCTCTCCACTTCCTCTTTGACGTACCATGATTTGGGGAAGGTTCCCAACGTATGCACAAATCCATGCACCCATAATTATTTTGGGATACTTTCTCTATTCCATAGGTCTTCACAATTTCTCAAGTGTTATTGAGGATCTAAGCTACCTCCACACATCAGAAATGGTTGTAAGCCTCTAGAATGTTGAAATCTAACTCTCGATGTTGTTTAAATTTCATGCCATTCTCTGAGATTGTTGCAATGGACTCCCAACCACCTAGCCAATGTTTCTTGTAAGGAAAAATTCATTAGTGGCACCTTATGCTCCTCGAGAAAATTTGCATCAATCTTATTAATAAAACTATCAATTGAGTCCATATCATTGATAATGGGGTATTCTTTTACCTTTGTGGAAATCCAGTTGATTCCCCTGACTGTTGCGCATCATCGGGTGTTGAAATTATATCCTCCTTGCTGCCAGTCATCCCACGTAGCTTCTGATCCAACCCATGAACTCTGAATTCTCTGATAGCTAATTGAACCTTGTGCAGTTGGGTTGATGTAATCTTCCCTCTTCCCCGTTCTCAGCTAGTACAATTGGTCTAATAGTCCCGACTCTTCCCTATCATCAGTTGGTTATGTGAATATTGACCCTTGATAAGGATCTAGGGGCTAGATTACTCTAACCCCTTCTACTTCAAAAGTCATCAGCTCATTTTTCAAATCAATGACCACATAATTCTCAAAGCCCAATCTATCTAAAGAATTGTTGGATAGGTACCCTAGTCTCCCATTATATCTATCACTTCAAAATATGCATATGTCTTGACCCCTGCGATGTCAAACTCCACATCCTCTAGTCTCCCAACTGAAAGGATGCAGTACTAGTTTTCCATACGCAGTTGAATTGGCGAGAATTCCATCTTTGGTATGCCCAAGGCTTCCCACGCCTTTCTTGGTAAAATATTGACATCTTAGCCTAAATCTAACATTGTATCTTTTATTTGGAATCAAACAAATTGGGCATCAATCCTGAACTCCCTTCCTGGTCGTATTTTATTTCTCTGAATCCTTATTGAATGCCTCTCTCGTAAATTAGCAAATATTTCTCCACCCTGATCTGTCCCCTCCTTGATGGTTGACTTCAGACTCTCCCGCAACTTCCCAAGAATTCACTCATCATTCACAATTTGTAGGAATAATTTGAACCATTCTTTTATGGGTCATGGTGGGTTTGTACCCTTCTCGTTCAAGATTGTTGGTTGTACTCCCTGTGGCACTTTACTTGGGTTTAACTTGATGAACGTTTCTACTTATTCTTTGTAATATCTCTTCTATTTCTCAGTATTGTATGAGTGCTTCAGTGAGGTCGGTCTTGTAATCTTGGGTTGCTCTACTGCCCCTGCATCATCCTTGGTTCCCCCCCCCCCTTAGAGTTACTATATTGATGTTTTAGAGTGCAACTCTTTCTGGCACTCTTGGCTCCGCATTAATTCCCCCCTATGTTGATTGCACTCCTCCCATATTTTAATCAATTATGGGAAATATTTTGTTGCATGTGTATTGAACTTGCATTGAGAACACCATGGTATTCTAGGTAGTGGAAAATATCGTGCAACATGACCTTCTTGGTTGCAATTATAACAACGCACAGGGCCTCACCCTCCTGTCCTTTCCCCCCCATTACTCCTCATCCTCATCCTCTAGGAGTTTTGTTGACCCGATATGTTGTTCGGTACAATTGGTTAACCAATACATCCAACGCCCTACATTTCTTAGTGTTATGAGTCGGTGAAGCGCAAAATTAACGGTAAATTATATTAGGGACATTTGATTATTTCAACATAATGGGGTAGAGACGTGGAATATGTACATATGCTCTACAAATATCACAGTAACCAGATGATGTTGGGTTTTGCTGATTCAGAAATGCATGGAATTGCTTTTGGCCTTGATATATTCCCTGTGTTCCTATCTGCACAACTCCTGACGTAGGAGGGGTTCCAAATGGCCCCACTGGTCCGGGTGAAACACCTGATACCCACAACCTCGGGCACTCCATGACTAGATAACCTTCTACTAGGTAATGAGTACACCATACATTCGGTCTTGCGGGTTGCGTCGACTGCATGTCTTTCAACTTTTATGTCAAAGATGCGATCTGATGTTGCAGGCCCAATATAGAGGGGTCTCAGATCGTTGTTTCGCTTGATATTCTTATGGGTACCCTGCCATAGGTTTGATCCTTGTTTCTTGTTCTAAATCATCATGTAAAGTATCAATATTTTGTTGGGTCAGTTTTTAAGGGTAAGAGGAAACAATGCTTTGATAAACCAGTCCCGTTGGTGATTTGCGTCTATGGGATAACTTAATTTTCCATTTTCTTCTTTAAATCTTTGCATCAATTCCAAAATCATCTCCCCTTATCGCTGTTTAATTTCCCATAATTTATACAACCCCTATTGGTTTGTCTTAGGAAGTTTGAACTCGTCCAAAAATTCTCTTTTAACATTATCTATTTTTAGGTTTTTGTGTAGCTCCAACCACTTGATGAACCATCTCAAGGCACTCTGCCTTAGTGTGGTTTGAAATTCAATTATTTTTGCAACATATATTGTTTGGAGGGCCCTCCATATGGCTTCTCCCAAATACCAATGTTGTTATATATCATCATTTCCTTTTCCAAATAACTCAGGGTATCATGTGAATGATCCCACCATATCTGATTGAGTTTGAGGAAGAAGTACATATCCTTGAGATCCGAGTTGTGATGATCCTTGCGGGATGTTACATATATTACCAATTCCACTGCCGCTAGTAGTAGATTTATATGTGGTATGCACACTATGAACTCTAATAACTTTAATTAACTTTGACAAGAACTTATCTGGGTTGTGATAAAGTATTAAGGGAAAGTTGGGGGAGATATTACCTGAACACAGGGAGATCATATCGCCTTTCAGCCTAGATGCATCATTCTACACAAATAAACTTCTTAAAGTGACATGCATGTCATCATCCATGTTTTCCTTTGAAAATATGCCTTCTATTATATATGAAATTTCTACTTTTGTGGATCGGGATGAGCCCCTATAATCCTCTTGATTTTCGACCGTTGCGGTAGAACCTTCTTACTCTATCGGTCCCACTGTTATGAATTCTTATGTTGGAGTTTGAAAACCACTCCTGCTTGGTGTACATCCTTCTATTTCCTATTTATTTCCCGCATTTCCCTTTCCCACCATCTCTCCTCTCTTTGTGCTATTAGTTGCGTTCTCAGATCCCTAGACCTCTTGAAGTCATTTGCGTCCATTTCTTCAATCCCTTCATAGCTCCCTGTTCTGTAGCATCCATCCATATATGTCCTTCCCCCAATACTAGGTGTTTAGGATTCCATGTTGGGGTTTTGGAATACCATCAAACTTTCCTTCACCATTAGAACCTTAATCCATAAAGGGATTTCTTTTAGTATATTTCCTTGTAACTTTGATCTGAATATGTCCTCAGCCTTGGAAAAATATTGATGATT
Organism: Pinus albicaulis; assembly: GCA_034641835.2. Classification (NCBI taxonomy): domain Eukaryota; kingdom Viridiplantae; phylum Streptophyta; class Pinopsida; order Pinales; family Pinaceae; genus Pinus; species Pinus albicaulis. The sequence goes on from CM076574.1 coordinate 832,665,301, forward strand.
ATTTTTGGCGAACTCAATAATATATCTTTCAAGTGTAGTTTGCACTAATAATTTTACTGCCCATTTCATATCGGTATCCATTCCATATATTTCTAATAGATATTCTTGAGTCCAAGAATGACGAGATTTTCTTTGTCCACCAGTCTTCCCTTTTATATGAAGTCTCCACAACTAGTTATAGAGCTCTTCTGGAAATTTACACCAAAATATCTCGTACTGATCACTAGATGATTCCGCCGCATACAAGACCTGATCCTTCAACTTTCCTTCGCCTTGTCTTCAAAGCTAAGATTGTTGCGAAATGAACTGATCTATGCATTCTTACCAACAATCTTGTAATTATTTCTTCAAGATAATTGATACCATATTCCAACTCCCTTTTATATTTTAGGTCTTGGCAACATAACCATATGTTGGCTAAAAATAATGACAAGGTTAAGACCCAGGTTCAGGCACAGGGGACAACAAAGATCTGTCGTAGTCTAGCACAACGCTGCCATTATCACCTTACCCATTACTGGGTAAGGAGTCTCACCTGAGGCGTGCCACAACCTTAGTTAGATGGGGGAGTTATGATTTAGTATCAAGAAGCCTACCATGTATCAAAATAGTCTTAAAGCAAACATGTATATTTTCATCCGCAACAGACCATGCATATTTCTAATCAAATATTACTTGAAGGCCCATATTAAATTTTTTTTTAACAACTAAGTAACCATGCAATCATAATACGATGAGTAATCATTAAATCACAACACATAAATCCTATAATGTTCTCTTTCAATCAAGTTCTTCAAATAACATTGCATCAAGCTCAACATTCCTTTCACACAGTATCTCAATGACTAAACAATACAATATTACACAACATAATCGTTACAAATTGGTTATGTTCACTCCGCAACAACATTCTCGTACTCTCTCATCCCCCTTATTCTCCCAAAAATCCTTCCTTATCTCTTCATGCCCACCCTAACTGTTAGTTTCTCCCGCCTCTTTCTTCTCTCGCATGTCTTTGCTACTCAGTTGTTTTCTGATTTTTCCTGCTCAGCTATATCTATCTTTCTCTCGTCGATCTTCCTCAACTTCCAGTTCCTTCTTCGTCCTATCTGCAACTCTCTAATGGCCAGCTCGCAACCTTCCATTGTTCTGGCCATTCCCAAAATGCCTTAATATTCCAAAGACGTAAGCCCCAAAAAATGGTACTCATCCCTGGATAAGGAGCACTAACTAAGGGTTGAGACACAATGGGTGGACCTAAACCAACTTGAGGTATCTGACTATAGTTTGGATAATTTCTGGCAAAATTCTATTCTCCAACTGTAGGAGATGATCTAGAAAAAGGTTGTCCCCCAGGAGGAGGATAAGATGGTTGCCCCCCAAGTGGATAATAACCACCTGTTGGGTTAACTCGAGGATTACCTACATTACCAGAAACCATAGTAATATACTAGTTTGATGTCAAGCCTTAGATAGTAGAAGTAGATACACCAGCTGAAAAAGTAGAAGTTTGAGATGAAGGAGAAGCTCCTGAAAAAGTCTCAGAAAGTGACTGATATATAGGAGGGGCTGAAGGACCACCATATAGTAATGACTCTGGAGAGCTTGAAAACATAGAGGTATCAGTAGGCATACTTCGAGAAAGAATTCCTGACATATTTAATTATGGCACAAAGTAATAAGGAGTGCGGTAATGTGGAATACATTGACCTAAAAATTTAAAAGGTGTGAAATACCAAGGATCTGGTCGAAAGGGAGAAAAAGGAAGTTTTGGAAAAACTTTTTGTTCACCGAAAGAAACTGGAGTACGTGGATATTATTCTTTCTCCTCTACAGAAATATCATATATATTAATGAGACGAGGAGGTAGAATAACTGTAATATTAAGTTTCACTCGCGGTGAAGGTGGAGCAGGAGTAGGGGCTATAGTAGTTGAAGGAGACTCATGTTTGGAAATGTAAAACTCAGGCTCAAAAATTTCTAGTTCAGTTAGTTATGTATCTGAAACTTCTCTAGTATTAGATTTTGTTTGAACGACTTCGGTAACTACTGGTTCAGATTGAACTAAGTATTATTCTAGTTTTTTGAGGTTGTTTCACTTCAATTTCTGTTCTCTCATGTTCTACAATGGTAGATGTTTCAGTTGATATTAGGTCCCAAATCCTGTTGATTTTGACTTTTCAGCTTTAATTTTTTCCATTTGACTTGGTGTATATTCAGGGGGTTTACTCTGCATTCTGGGCAAATGTATCAGTTAGTCATCCACGATTAATTTTAATTATGAATTCAAATAAGATGAAAAATCACACCTAAGGCCTATAAAAAATAAAAATAAACAAATAGCACATGCTAGAAAATCTAAGAGTCAAACCACGCAAACAATATTTTCACAGTGAAATCACTAGTTGGTGATGAAATCTAATGTCGCAAAAATCAAGGTGAAAAGTATATATAGATAGAGCAGGTGGAACTAGTTACGCTGACAATCTACTTAATGAAAACGGTCTAGTGCAAGTAACTCCACTTATGCCATCCCAAGTGAAGATTACTCTCCAAAATGTTAGAAAATTATATATTACAGAGAAATGAAACACATAAAATATGTGGAAAACATAAGCGCACAAAACACATAAAACTAGAGAGACAGAGATATACATGGTTCACCTAGTTTGGGCTACATCCACCCCAAACAACCAGTCCTTCCTTTCTATTATCCAGCAAAATGAAGAGACAACCTACAACAGATCTGCTGTAATATGCTATGTTCTCGCTCACAGTCTCCCTATCTATTTCTTGCTATGAGAATACACATAAAATAAACAGCCGCCCCATTTAGAACATGGGTCCAACGTTGTGATACAAAATAAAGAAGATAATCAGGCTCCACACCCAACAATCTCCCACTTGGAGACTGATTGTAGCAACTCCACCACTGCTTCATTTGCTGGAAAATGACTCCACTTTGGACCTGCCTGTTTCTCATCTTCATCATCATACTTGAAGACCAATTAAAACCGAGAATAATGTCAGTTTCTCCCTAGTTACAACTTTTGTTAGCATATCTGCAGGATTCTGGCTAGAGTGTATATTTTCCAGCTTCAATTGTCCATCTTCCAACACTGACCGTATGAAATGGTACTTGAGCTGTATGTGTTTAGTACTAGAATGAAATGTTGAGTTCTTTGCAAGATGAATGGCACTTTGGAAATCACTGTATAACGTGCCCATATCATGCTTCTTACCCAATTCATCCATAAACCTTTGTAACCAAATCATTTCTTTACTAGCCTCTATAGCAGCAACATACTCTGCTTATGTTGTTGAAAGTGAAACTACACGTTGAATTTTTGAAACCCAACAGACAGTTGTTCCACCTACAGTAAATACATACCTTGTAGTGCTCCTCCTGTTATATCTGTCACCTGCCATATCTGCATCAACATATCCTTGTAGAGCAATGTTTGAACCACCAAAGCATAATGCTTGATTTGTGGTACCTCTCAAATATCTGAGAATCCATTTCACTGCCATCCAATGTTCTTGTCCTGGATTGTTCATGTACCTTCTTACAACTCCCACTGCATGTGCAATATCAGTCCTTGTGCAGACCATTGCATACATTAAGCTTTCAATTGTTGATGCATATGGAACTTTAGACATATAATCCATTTCTTCTTGGGTCTTGGGGCACATCTCCTTACTAAGTTTGAAATGGATAGAAAACAATGTACTAACTGGTTTTGCATTCTACATATTAAATATTTTCAACACCTTTTATATGTACTCATTCTGGGACAATGTTAATTTGCGATTTTTCCTGTCTCTAGTTATTCTCATACCAAGGATTTGTTTTGCAGCTCCCAAAGCCTTCATTGCAAAATGAATTTTCCAATTTTCTTTTGAGCACATTTATTTCCTACATGTTAGACCTTGCAACAAGCATGTCATCTACATACAATAACAATATAATATAGTTGCCATCGTTTTTATTTTTCAAATAAACACAATGATTAAAGTGACATCTAGTATAACCTTGTTCAGACATAAACCTGTCAAATTTTAGATACCATTGCCTTGGAGCCTATTTTAAGCCATACAATATCTTCTTTAACCTGCACACTAATTTTTCTTTCCCTTTGACCTCATATCCTTTTGGTTGCTGCATATAAATCTCCTCCTCCAAATCTCCATGGAGAAATGCTTTCTTTACATCTAACTGTTCAAGATGCAAATATTCCGCTACTACAAGAATTAAAATAGTTATGATTGAATTCATCTTAACAACAAGAGAAAATATTTCATCAAAATAAATACCTTTCTTCTGTGCAAACCCCTTCGCCACAAGTCTAGCTTTGTACCTCTGTTTTCCTCCATCTTCTTCCTTCAGCCTGTAAACCCATTTATTTCGCAATGTTGTTTTACCTGCAGGCAACCTGACTAAGTCCCAAGTCTGGTTATGTATTAAGGAGTCCATTTCTTCTTCCATGGCTAGCTCCCACTTCTTCTTAGTTTCAACCTGCATTTCTTCTTCATAACATTTGGGTTCACCAGAATCAGTCAACAATAAATAATATAATGAATGAGAGTAACATTCAGGGGGTCTACTTATCCTGGTAGATCGTCTAACACCAATTTCAAGTGTTTGATGTGCATGTTGCTATTGTGGTGGTTGCTGTTGTTGTGGTTATTGATTATTATTATTTTTAGGCACCTTTACTTTTTCTGTGATCTCATCAAGAACTGTGTATTATTTGTTTTCTTTTTCCTATTTCTTTTCTTGCAACTGATTCTTATACAAGACCCTTTCATTGAATATTACATCTTTTCTCCTAATGATTTTGTGATTTTCATAATCATATAAGCGATTTTCATAATCATATAAGTGATAACCAAAATCATTAACACTATATCTAATAAAGGTACATTTCTTTTATTTTGCCTCAAGCGCTGTTCTATTTTCTTTATTAATATGGACAAAGGCCTCACAACCAAAAGGCTTTAAAAAATAGTAGTTTACCTTTTTACCTGTCCATGCCTCCTCTGGAATACCACCATCCAAGGAACTTGAAGGCCCTCTCTTTATTAAATAAACAACAATATCTACAACATCTTCCCAAAATTATAAAGGCAATCCTGCATGCAATCTCATACACCTTGCACGCTCCATGATTGTTATGTTCATCCTTTCTGACACACCATTTTCTTGTGGTGTTCTTGGAACTGTCTTCTCTTTGCAAATTCCATGCTCTAAACAATACATATCAAAATATTTGCTGCAATATTCAACTCCATTGTCTGATCTAAGACACTTCAACTTCTTTCCTGTCTCAATCTTAACCAAAGCTTTCCATTTCTTGAAAGTATCAAATACATCATATTTATTCTAAATACAATAAATCCAATTTTTCTTATTTGCATCATCAATAAAAGTAACATAATAACAAGAGCCACCAAGAGATGATACCTGAGCAGGTCCCCATACATTTGTATGCACAAGCTCTAATTTTTCGCTCTTCTTTTCCTTCCCAACTGTGAGAAATATGACTCTCTTTTGTTTTCCATAAATGCAATTCTCACAAAAATCCAAATCAAAATTATTCAAACTTGGAAAAAAATTTCTTGAGTGAAGAATCGTCATCCCCTTTTCACTCATGTGTTCGAGAATATGATGCCATAATGCTGCATCTTCTCCTTTGAAAGTTAAAGAATTAACAGATTTAGAAATACCATTGCATAAATACAATGTACCAACTTACCAGGGCTCCTTTCGTGACCTTCCAAGTTTTATCTGTGAAAGTTGTCACACAACCTTCACCACCTAACTGCCCTATTGAAATCAGATTTTTCTTCAGATCTAGAACATGCCTTACCTTCTTTAATAGCCATTGGTTTCCATTATGTTGTTTTACAAGAACTTCACCCATTCCAACAATTTTACAAGGTTTATCATCACCCAAACGAACTTGTCCAAAATCTCCTTGAACATAGTCATGAAAATATTTCTTATCAGGTGTGGCATGGAATGCGGCCCCTGAATCTACCACCCAGGAATCAGTAACATTTTCGAAAGAAATAATCAAAGCATCTTGTAACACATCACCTGTCACATTTTCTTCATGATTGTTTTCTTGTTATGCGTCTCCTTCTTTTCCCTTCCGAGATCTAAAGTCTTTCTTCAGGTGTCCTTTCTTTCTGCATTTCCAGCAAACTATCCCTGATCTAGACTTGGATCTGCCTTTCCTTGATTTACTGTGATATCCTGATCTCTTTCCTCTTTCCATTTTTCTTCCCCTAAACTCTGCACTCAAAGCATTACCCAATGTCTCACTGGAGCTTTTCCGTCGCATTTCCTCGCTAAGTATAACACCGACAACATCATCAAAATTTAAAGTAATAGATCCAAATATAGAGTTACTAATGGCCATAACTAAACCATTCCGGATTTCTGGCAATGAGCACAGAAATAACAAAGCCCTAACTTCATCATCAAAGTTTATCCCTACAGAACTTAACTGAATGGTAACTGTATTAAAATCATTTAAATGGTCTGCAACAGATCCACCTTCTGACATCTTCATATTAAATAAACATTTCATAAGAAATGCCTTGTTTGAGGCCGAGAAATTTTCATATAGTTTCGCCAATGCATTAATCAAACCCTCTGTTGTTGTTTCCTTTGAAATATTGAAGGCTACCGACACCGCGAGGCACAACCGTACTGTTCCAAGTGCCTTTCTATAGAAAACCTCCCATTCTTGTTTTTTTGCTTAATGGTAGGTACATATCTTTCTGATACAAATAATCTTCCATCTAAATCTTCCATAGCGAGAAGTTTTGATCGTTAAATTTCTCGATCCTAAACTTACCATCTTCCACCATTGCTCCCACTCGAACTAGGAACCCTTCTTTCCTGCGAGTATATCAGCCAAACAGAACTTCGGCTCTAATACCAGTAGTTAGAAAATTATATATTACAGAGAAATGCAACACATAAAATATGCAAAAAACAGAAGCACACAAAACACATAAAACCAGAGAGACACAAATATACGTGGTTCGTCCAGTTTGGGCTATGTCCACCCCGAAAAACCAGTCCTTCCTTTCTATTATCCAGCAAAATGAAGAGACACAACCTACAGTAGATCTGCTGTAATATCCTCTGTTCTCTCTCACAGTCTCCTTATATGTTTCTCGCTATGAGAATACACATACACCACACAATCGCAATACAATACCCTCATACAAAACGAGGGGTTGCATTCTAGGGAAAAAACCCTAAATTAAACATAACTTCTACCGTCAGATCATTGGACTAATGAATGGCCCAGATTGACTAGAAATTACAATACATTTATAAGGCATTTTTACATTGTTTTTAGCTTCAGGGGAGCTGCCCCCGAAACCCCCTCGCCAGGGGGGGGCTCCATAAAGTTGGACACCCTAGTCAGCGTTTAATTACAGGCAGAGTTTCCACCCCATTTAGAACAGGGTTCCAACACTGTGATACAAAATAAAGAAGATAATCAGGCTCCACACCCAACACAAAAATTTATAAGTGAGTTTAGCCAACGTTTGTTCAAGGTACAATAGAGACTTCCCCTTTTCCGTCACCTTAGGTAATAGCCCTAAGATTATGGCCTCTAAGGTCACCACTTAAAACAATTGAACCTGGGGAATAGGCATAGATCTGATGTACACACAAGGGTAGAGAAACAAATCTCAATCCCCTTGAAATTTCCTCAACATGGTTAATATGAGGTTTACTTTCATGTGACTCCCAATTACCTTTCGACACCTTTTTTAATGCGTGCAAATCACTCTAATTTAACCAATGAAGTGGGATTGATCACTCCATTTGGTCTGATATGATCTCGTGCTTGACTCCCTTGTTAGAGGAGCTTCGCAGAGAAAAACTGTAATAAATGGATTTACTCCCTACTGTTAGATTCTAATGTTTGTTTGCAACTTTGGAAATTTAACTCACTTCCCTATTCCAAATCCATACAACCTAATCTAATTGAGGTGAAAAGAGTCCTTAAAAATGTAAAAATTCTAATTGATTTTATTAACGTTGTGTTATTAAGTTGTTATTTACTCAATAGGTAAATGGATGTGAAATTGATGGTATTATGACGTGACCCCAAAAACTCTAATGCAATCGAATATGAAACTGTAATATTTTAATTCAATGAATTCCTAATTACGAGAATATAAGATTATTTTTATTTTTCAAATAAAATGCAAAAAGTCAAAATTCCACAATATTATTTTCCATAAAATGAAAATTTTCACTTTGAGATAATTGAGATGCAGAAATTAAACTAAGATTTCGATTTGCTCAACAAGTCAAACAACCATGAAATTGTCCATTTACAAGAAATCACTAAAAATTTTCAAAATTCATGGAGAAATCAATCAAAACTTCGAAATGAATTTTTTCTCATGAATGTTAAAACATCAATGATGTATAAAGTGTAACTATGAAAAACTTCAGCACTGAAAAAAAATGATTTTCATTTTGAATTCAACGAAGGAAGCAAATCTTCAGAAAAAACACTTATCCTTGAGAAACCCTACTTTCATTAAACGAAAATATCTTTCACAAGTAAGGAAGATAATCATTGAACTTGGTATGTTTGAAAGAAAAAATATAAGGAGACAGTAAACCAACAACAACCAATCTCTTTTTGATAAATCCAAAAGCAACCAAATGAAACCCTACCCAAATTTGTGAAAATGAGTAATTCTCAAGAAGGCTTCTTCATGAGACTCAATCAAACTCACATAAACTAACTGAAGGCAAAAACAAGTATAATGAAGCTTTCAAAAACAAAATTTTAGACTTTGATCAATGAAAACCCTGTTTTTCAAAAATTCCTAGGATGTGCGCATGTAAAGAGTTAAATTCAACGCGCATACACAATGTTGCTAAAGAAAAACAGTGCATATCTGCGCTTTGTTTCCAAACATAAACCATGCAGGTAGAGAAATCTTAAGGAAAAAAAAAAATTAGGCAATCAAATCACAAAATGTAAAATTTCACTATCTTGTCAAAACTCAGATAAGGCTATAAAAAAGAATTGAAAAAAAAACAAGGAGATGGAAGAGAATAGGACGTTCCCCAGTATGGTCTCCAATTTGTTATATCAAACTAATTTCTAATGCAAAAAAAAAAAAAACAATGTCCCTAGATTTCCAATTAATCCTTAGTAACAATAATACAATCAAGCTAATCTTTCCCTGAGTCTATCTTTACTTGAATCATAAACTAGAAAGGAGAGAAAAGAAATCCATACCTTTCATGACATGCTTGATGAATATCCTTGCTATGCTTTGATGCATCTCCTTTATGCTTGAAACAAACCTGCAAACATAGAAACCAAAGGATAAATGGCAGATGCAACATAAATGATTCAATAACTCAAACTAGTGATCAATGAGACTAGTAACTAACATCATTTCAATGGAAAAATAGAAATAACATAAAGCATTCACCAGTTCCATTAAACAATGCAGTGGTAAAAAAAGCTCAATTTTATTAATATTAGAAATATAGAAGAGTTTCATAACCTTTTCCTTGATGAAGTGAAGCTCCTCCCAATGATATACAATCCTCTCCTTGGATAATAAGCTTTCCAACCTAATTTGACCAACATAAGTCTACCTTCAGTAATTTCCCTAAACCCTCTAGCCTGTAGTTGATTTATAGTTCAAGAGGAGGAAGTTTCAAATCCATATCTCAAGCATGAGATCCACTAAAGCTGGGATTAGGGTACCTTAAAGAATGGAAATTAACTCCATGATCAGAGGGGTTAGGCTTGAACAAGCATGACCTCAAAGATTTCAGTTGGGATATATTCACCCAAAAAAGCTTCTATATTTCACTTTTTATTTTTACTTTTTGTTGAGTGATATGCTCAGTCTATAGTGGAAGACAGAAAAATTCTACGCAGGCATCAATGGTAAGAAGTACGAATGTGTAGGAAGTAGATAATAAATTACATTGGTAACCAAAAAGTAGGTTTTGGACCTTTTTACACATAATTCTTACTTCCTTCATGATGTTTGATTTGTTGACTTGCAAGGGAGTGTTTTGGAACACATTGATGGATAGTGAAATATCCATTTTTAGTGGTCAATTGCCATGGTGACAAAATGATGCGTAATAGATACCCTGCACTTGAGTAAATACTAGTACTATTCACTATATTGGATCTCTCTGACTGTACCAATGGTGGTCCCACTGGCTGCCCTTATGGCTAGACCAATGGAGCTTCAACTGGCTAATTCTAATCACCTGCAGGCATCTCACGATATCTCTTAAAAGCTAGATCTTCCATGAACTTTATGTCCCATCTCACTACAATCTTCCTATTGCTAGGAATGTGGATCCTATATGCCTTGGATATTTCACTGTACCCAACGAAAAACCCCTTCTCTGCAGTTTGATCCAATTTGGTGCGCTTCTCATCTGGCACGTGGCAATAAGCAATGGTTCAAAAGATCACGAAGTGACTAACTTCTGGATTCTTATATGTGAAGACCTCGTCTAGCATTTTTTTCCCCAATGCTCTATGAGGACTCCTATTTTGAATATACATTTTTGTGTTACATGCCTCTGCCCATAGAAACCTAGGAAAATTCTAGTCATATAACATTTATTTTGCAACCCCAACTATAGTTCTGTTTTTATGCTCTGGTAACCCATTCTGCTCTAGATTGGAAGGAGTTGTCCACTCTCTTTTGATGCCTTCCTTCACAAATTTTTTTGTGAATTCTTTATCAATATACTCTCCACCATTATCTGAGCAAACTAGCTTGATCTTATTCCTTGTCGCATTCTCCATGAAAGCCTTAAACTCCCTGAAACGATTAAAGACCTCATCCTTTATCTTCAAGAAGTAGATCCAATTTATTGGAATGGTCATCAATAAAGGCGATGAAGTATTTGACCCCACTAAGAGCTCTAGTGGACATTGTGCCACAAATATCTGAATGTATAAGTCCTCACATGCCATCTGCTCTGGTGTCACTTCTTGGGAATGGTGCCTTAGCATAATTCCGAAGCATGCATCCTCTTCACTCGTCATCATGTTTCGTGCCAAGTTCTGGAACCCTTTTTGTCATATCCCTAAGCATCTTGAGTGTTCCATTTTGAATATATCACATTCTCTTATGCCATATCTCATTGAGTTACTTCCCATTTCTATTGTTATTCCCTATTAATGTCATTGGAGAGTCAATTTGGAACATGTACAACCTATTTATTCGAACTCCAATCCATGTCACCTTCTTCCAGCTCGAGTGTTTGAAAAACACTTTCTTCCCTATGAAGTAGACATCATATCCCTTATCCTATAACTATGATACTGAAATTAGGTTCATACCCAATCTTGGCACATGCAATACATCTATAGCATTGATAGTTGCTATTGACTCCCTTTGAAAATCTATGATACCTCTCCCTACTGGAGTACACTTTTCTATCTACCATCGTAATATGGAAGTTCATCTAATCCTCCATGTAGATAGATAAATATTCTCTAACCCCTATCATGTGAGTTTATGCTCTATTGTCTATATACCAAACACGTTGTGAAGCTCAATGTGATAGGAAAGAAAATTCGCCCTCTAACCTAGATGACAAATCCAAAGCTCCCTGAATGTCAATTTTGTCCATGATCATACTGAAGACAAATATGTGTGCTATTTTTCTTCCACCCGGCACAAACTGTTGTAAATCCCTCTGTGCCTAGACAAGAAATCTGCTTAACAAAAATAATGAGTTGTAATTGCTCCCTCTTCCTGTTGGAATAACTTTTCTGGACAAATCAAATTTTCCTACAACTGCAACTGGAAAATTGAACTCTTGCCCAGTAATTCGCACTGGCTGGCTAGGTGTTGAAGAATGTAACTAGGTTCGGTCTTCATAAATTTTACTTGAGTCAATACTTATTGTAATTGTCAAAAGAATAAAGAAAATAGTTTTATATTATTATTGAATGACTTATTAAAGCATGGGTTTTATGTTTGGGTCATATTTATTTTAGGTTAAAGTCCCTATTATAGATTCCTAGGTTTTATTCTGAGTCTATAGGTTTATTGCAAATTTAATTTGATCCATATTGGGCTTTTGAATCACACAATTAGGTCAAGTATTGAGTAAAATATAATTTATGAAGCCTCCACACTAAGTCGGCCTAAAGGTGATCAAGTCGGCCTCAACTCAAGGAATTTGAACCCATCAGAAGCCTATATATACAGTGGAATCGAACTCACTTGAAGACATCAATATTCAAAAATAGAAATTCGATCTGGAAGCTGCTACAAGGAGAAATTGCGAAATCTTTGAGAGGGACTTTCTGGGTTTGTTTTTTGGCACAATTATAGAGTTGAAGAAAATCGAAATTTTGGCACTACTCTCACTGCCAAGTTATAGTTTTGGAGACCGAAGTTCTCAAAGTTTGTTGTTGCAGTTGCTGCCAAGTTGTTGCTTCAAAGTGGAGGAGAAGTAGAAGGTGATTTTGTTGGATGTTGTTGCTTGGAGAAGTTGTATTGGGCCTAAAACGAAGTCTTGGAAGCTAGATAAAAGTCTCTACCTCAATATCAATTTCTCAAGAAGTAATCTTGAAGTTATAGTGATGTTCTTGCTGCCATATTCAGGAAGGGTCACAAGGAAGGTTGAATTGGTGTTGAGGAAGTTTGGGTAAAGGCCTAGAGTTTGAAGAATCACTATTGAAAGGAAGAATTATCTTGACTGGGTTGTCCTGGCTTCTGGACTACATCTGGTGTCCTTTATCTATGTGTATTTGCTTTGATATTTTCTTGATGAACTAATAATAAAAAATATAAGAAGAACATAATAATAACTAAACAAGATCACAAGTAAATAATCAATAACAAGAGTATATTTCTACCTTTCTTATTCTCTAACATGGTATCAAAGCTTTGGTGAAAGAAGAAGAAAAGGGTAGTATCGAGGACTTGATCAAGGAAGGAGTTCACTAGAATAAAGAAGTCTTCACTATCTTCAAGAAATATGTATAACACTATCAAGGGAGAGAACAAGCTTGGGGGAGATTCAAATTATAGGTCCTGGAAGAAAAGGACTAACATTATCCTTGAAAATAACAAGGTCTTAGATTTAGTCAAAGGAAAAATTAAAATACCTACAAAAGAATAGTGATGCTGATAAGGTGAAGTACATAGATCTGGAATTGGTAGCCATGGCTTTGATGGTTGAAGGAATAAAGTACAATATTTTCCTCTTCTTAACAAATATTGATCATGCTTAGGAAATGTATAAGGCTTTGTCAAAATTATTCACTATCAAGAACATTGGAAAGGTGCCAAGCCTGAGGAATGATCTAAGAACTGTTAAGATGACAAAAGAGGATATTGTTTCCTCTTTCTTTGTGAAAATAACAAGGATAAGGGATGATCTCCTTGCCATTGATGAAATAGTTCCAAATAAAGAACTACTAATTGTAACCATTGTAGGACTACCATCTTCTTGGAGTTCCTTTTCTTTAGCCCTCAAAAGTTGGAAAGAAACACCCACCTTTAAAGAGTTGTGGAAAACATGAAATCAAGAAGAGTTAAGGGTTTCCATGGTAACCAACAATGGAGAAGTATCAAATTATTATGTTTCTCATCATAAAGGAAGATCCAAGAAGAAAGGGCCAAATAAGAAGGTTGACATGTCCAAGATCAAGTGTTATCATTGTCACAAGATGGGACATTATAGAAGTGATTGTCCTGACAACCCTAGGAGCAGGAAAAGAGATAAAGATCATGCAAACATGGATTAAGAGACAACATCCCTAGAGAAAGAAAAGACTGAAGAAGAACTAAGGGACTTGCACTACTAAGCCCCTTCCACCTTATGTTTCATTTGTATATTTTTATGTAGTATAGTTTTAGCATCTTCTTGGATATGTATTTCTTTGTTTTGTATTTTTTAGGTTTTCCCTTAAGTTTGGGAGGGATCGCACAACATCTCCTCAAGATAAGTATCCCATTCCCTCTCCACTTGTCTTCATGTGCTTACTTGATATTTTAATTATATTATGTACTAATCACTTGTCTACCTTCATTCCTTGTCTAGGAATCAATCTACCAAATGTCCAATAATCATGGAGAAGTCTCAAACAACAAGGCCACACAAGTCATAAAGGTTTGTCAAAGAATCAAAGGTATATCTTGAAATGTATAGTATGATTAATCTCTTTGAAATATCCATTTCATATGTTACTAATTGTTGATATGTCTAGCACTACTGAATCCTAAAAGGATTTTTCTTTGGGATAACTCATCACCTGATGAATTTACCCACATTATACATCTCAATTTTCTTGTATACGAAACTTAAGGAGGTTCTCTAGAAAACCCTAACCTAAGGGTATGATGTTGATATTTGAAACCCTAAACCTATTTAGGGTTATTTGTGGAAAAGTGTTATTCGAAGTTTTGATACTGTCGAGTTTAGGATTTTGATAAGATCATGGAAGCTCTAAACTTGTTAGAGTTAATATGATGATGTTGAAAATCCTGAACCTTGAAGTTTGATATAATAAGGATGTGCTTTGACAATGGACTAAAACCTTAGGATTTGGTGAGATATATGAGCAAAATCCCTTATGGAAATTCCTAGGACTGAAACCCTAGGTATGTGTTCTATTGATTGAATCCCTAGCCTAGTCTAGGTTAATGTGTTTGTAATGTATAAATGTTGTCTAACATATGATGCGCTTATAATGATGATCTCCTAGATATGCGTGTTGACCCATTTTTTAATGGTCCTAAGAATCTATGGTTTGGAAACAATCCTTGGTTAAGTTTGAAATATTTAGGATGATGATTCAAAAGTCTAAGGTTTAAAAATAAATCATAATAATGATTAAATTCTCTAGTATGTATGTTGATATGATGAATGATAAGAATTTATAGATGGTGAATCCAAGATTTACATTGAATCCTAGTGGATGTTTCTTATGATATGTTTATTGAATTCTAGGACGTATATCAAACCTTAGTAGAAGCTCTTCATGATATATTTTGATAACTGATTTGAAATCTAGAGTCTGCAACTAACTCTAGTGAAAGTTGATAATGTATGAGGTGTTATTAATCTCGATTGAATTTATTATATGAAATCTAGGATGTGTATGAATCCTTAGTGAAAGGTATATCATGTGAATTTTAAATATTGTCAAATATATTGTATATCTATGTTGTTTCTGTTGGAAATATTGAGAGGGGGGGGGTGAATCAATATTCCTTTCAATTAGAGCATTAGTTAATCTTCAATTATTATCAGTGTTTGTACAATGATAGCAGAAAACAAGAGGAACACAAATGCACATAGTTTTTAAGGTGGAAACCCACTCAGGGACAAAAACCACCTAATGCTTTTCTAATAATTCTTTAATATTCAACTCCAATTGAAAATAAAGCTCCAACTTCCTAGAATCTAGAAAAGCATTCTTCTCCAGCTCCCACTGGATGGACGCTCCAACGCCCAAGATTCTTTAGTAGTCAACTGAACGGATGCCCCAACACCCAATGAGCTACAACTCACCCTAGCACCACCCTACCACCCTATAGAAGAATAAAAGAAGAATGGACTCCCGTACCAGGGAAAATGGTCCACTTTACAATGATATAGAATGATGTAGAAGAAGATATACTAGACCATAACCCCAACTTTGACACAACCACCTAATGATGATCCTAGACCTCCCAACACTGCCTCTTCAACCTTTGGCAGATAGACACTAGTACAATTTGCTTTGCAATATTATTTATTGACCCAGTACAATGATTGTATACGGTCATAACACTTGAAGACTTCATATGATGAAATTATTGCTGTTGTTATGCCTTGGTTGCTGCTCTTGTCACGCTACCCTCTGCCGCACCTTGCTTTGCTTTTCTGCCATAGAAAGTATAGTCCTTTGCAACCCTTGTCAACACATGATCTAGCTTTTTATTGCCTTCTAGGAGATCTATATTGAATCTGGTGTATCTCTATTATTTAAGATCCTAAATATCTGATTTTTGGTCCTATAGTAGTCCTCTGAGTCCTATTTTCAATGCCCCAGGTCCGACCCAATTTGGATTCTTCAAGAGAGAGTTATACCCAATCTCTCACAATTCCCTAGTATAATTATGTTTCGATGCAAAGCGCACTTGTCCGGCGTGACACGTGTCACCACTTTGTTTCTTCATTTGGCTCTAAAATTGATGAAAAACTACAAAAGCGTACGTATCTACCACTTTAAAATTCAGTCGATGCTGAAGAGAAGATTGTGATGATCTTACTGAGTCACTTCTTTGAGATGAATTTGAGGAGCCTGCAAAAACACTGACTTCCACAGATCATATCTCCAAAAGTATTGTGCAACTTGATCTGAAATTTTTACAGCAGCTTCCTCGGGATTTCAGCTTCATTTCATTAAAATTTCAGCTTCTGGACCTTCATAGACAAAAAATTATAGATAAAATTCCACGATGACTTGTTTCAGATGGCGAAATCCCTTGCATAAGGAGGAAATGAAGATCACAATTTATATAAATGCTTTTGTTGAGAGGGGCTTCAACAAGTGAACGTGGGAGGGATTTTAGGAGCTTAAAAAATAATAATTATGACTTTTCAATGACCCATGCCCCAACCCCATGGGGTTTTAGCCCACTAACTGGGGGTACAAACTTCAAACATGAATATCTCTCAAACCGTGAAGAATTACATGGCGTGCCATATATCAATGGAAACATCTCGACAAGTAGAAACCATCAAAAGAATTATTGACCCAGAATATATTAATTTGGTAGGTCAAAATTCTGATGCAATATTGGGTTAGCCCCTGGTGCTGCTTGGGTTGACATCAATGACAACCGTTGATCAACAATCTCCCCCTTTGGCACTGATGGCAACACAAGTACTCCCCCTACGATCATGACACCTCTTCTTAAAAAATTCTCTCCTCCTTTGACATCAATGGCAAGGGGTAACTCCCCCTGAAACACAACCATCCTGCAGACCTGTACACACTTCCACTCCCCCTGACACACAACTGTCCTGCAGACCTGTAACCTACTTCCACTCCCCCTTTATATTCTGAAAAAAGGAAAATATAATGAGAACTTGGGAGAATCCCAAGCTTTTGACGAAGATATTCAAATGCTGGTGAATATTTAATATGTGATTCTTTTGGTGCTTCTTGGAATCTTGCTACTTGTCCAACTGCTTGCATAACATCTGGTCGAGAGGCTGTTACATATAGAAGACTACTAATCATAGATCTGTACAACCTTTGATCCACATCCTTAGATGAGTCGTCTATGCTCAATTTGCAACCTGTTACCATTGGAGTAAGGATGGGTTTACAATCTTCCATTTTAAATTTCTTGAGAATTTCCTTGATGTACTTGGCTTGACATATAAATATTCCTTTCTCTTGCTGAGATATTTGAAGCCCTAAGAAGTATGTTAGCTCACCAAGTAAAGACATCTCGAAATCACTTTGCACCTTTGTAGCAAACTTGTTACTTAATCGATCATTATTGCTACCAATTATTATATCATCCTCTTTAGCTATTAGACATGCTTTAGTTGCTTCATCCAGAACATATATGTCATTTGGAGCTCGACTTGCTGTAGCCACAATTTCACCATACATGCCTTTCCTGATTTCACATTTCGTGGAGTTGAATCGTATTGTGTGTCCTTGATCACACAATTGTCCAACACTGAGCAGATTGTGATTCATGTTTTCAACCAATAGAACATTCTCGGCTAGAGCATCTTTGATTCCGAAAGTGACAGTACCTAATCCTATAACATTTGAAGATCCATCATTTCCAAAGGACACGGTTCCATCCTTCTTCTCTTTTAGAGATACAAATTTATTTCTATCTCCAGTCATATGCGTTGAGCAACCACTATCAACATACCACACATCTTTGTTCTTTTGAGCCTTGAGAGCGAGAGAAAAATTATCATTCTTCTTCTTCTTCCATGTTTGTTCGTTCTGTGGCTTCGAAGATTCTTCTGGAGGATTTTCAAGTCTACAGTCTTTGGCTATGTTTCCAAATTTTTGACATTTGTAACATTCAATATTATTTCTTAAATGTTTAAATCTAGTGATGTTTTGCTGAGCCCTGGGAGGTTCATATTTGATAGATCTCCTGGAATTGTATTCGTTCCTAGGGTACGTGCGACATTCTACAGCTTTATGAACAAATTTTCCACATGAATAACAGTAGCCATAAAAAAATATGTTGGTACCTGGATGGAAATTTTCGTCAAGGAATTGTCTTCCAAGGCTGTTCTTGCAAATCTTGTCCAATGAAGTCTACATGCATGTCAGATCTCATAGGTTCATTGTATTTTGTTGTAGAAGGTCCTGCTTCTTCTTCTTTGTAACCGATGCTAGTTTTGTCCTTATAAGATCGTTGATTGTTGATGATTTCTTCCAATTCCCTTGATCTGTTGGCATAGTTTTGGATAGTTTTTCCTTTCTTCACTTCCTCACGCAGCGAGACTACTTCAGCTTCTAATTCTTCCCTTTCTTGGTTGCTTTCTTCCAACTTCTTTTGAAGTGACTCTTTAATGCATTTGTGTTCTTCAACTTCAATTTTGAGACCTTGAACTTGTTCTTCAAGAGTTTTGGAACGGATCTTCTCCACCTTGAGATCTTTTATAAGCTTGATTGCTTCCTCATAAAATTCGTCTATGGTCCATCCTTCTTCTTCATTTTTTGATATCTCTTGATTATTGTGCTTGGCCATAAACAATACTCTTTCATTGGCTTCTTCTTCACTATCATTGTCTTCATTGGATGATGAGCTATCTTCTTTAGAGAGAAAGTTCCTTTTGGATCCTTGCTTGTTGAATTTCTTAAAGCCTTTCTTTATTTTTGAGTTTCCATTACTTTTGTTTGGAAATTTTGCTGCAAAATGCCCAACCTCATTACAGCTGAAACATATCAATGGAAGTTTACCTTTGAATTGTCCCTTACCAATTTGTAGTTTTCTCGTGAAGTAAGCATATTCTTCATCTGAAAGACCTTCTTCGTCATCTCCCTTTTCTTCACACTTGCACGTGCATGTCTTTTCAATTGAAGGTTGTTTATCCTTATTGGTTTTCTTAGATGCAACGAACGCAGTTTCTAGATGTGAAGTACCCTCTTCTTCATCAAGTCTCATTTCATATGCTATGATAACTCCATGTAATTCCTCTTTGCTGAGTTTGTCCAGATTTGCACTGTATTCTAAGACCGATACCTTTGGGTTGAATCTCCCTGGTAATGTCCTAAGAATCTTCCGTATAATAGTCTTCTCGTCAACTGGCTCTCCCAATCCTTCCAGAGTATTGGTTATTTCATCAACGTATTGAAAGTATGCAGCAATGTTGCAAACTTCTTTCATTCTGAGTTGCTCAAATTTTGCTCTATAGATTTGAAGCTTTGCTTCTTTGACATTTGACTCACCTGCATATATATTCTCAAGCCTGTCCCATACATTTTTGGTTGTTTTACAACCCAAAACATTATGATAAGCAGATTCAATAAGTCCACTGATAATAATATTCTTTGCTTTTGCATCATGTACCAAATTCTTCTTACCTTTTTCATCTGCGGTTGATGTAAATCCATTTTGAATAGTGTCCCATACTTCGTAACCTTGCACCAAGAGATAGACCTCCATTCTTCCTTTCCAGAGTGCATAATTATTTTCATTGAATAGAGGTACACCATTCTTGGTATGCTCCATGAACGCCTTCCATCTATTAAACTGCTATTGAAGGAACCAAGCTCTGATACCAATTGTTGGAAATACTGAGAGGGGGGGTGGGGGGTGAATCAATATTCCTTTCAATTAGAGCATTAGTTAATCTTCAATTATTATCAGTTTTTGTACAATGATAGCAGCAAACAAGAGAAACACAAATGCACACAGTTTTTAAGGTGGAAACCCACTTCGGGACAAAAACCACCTAATGCTTTTCTAATAATTCTTTAATATTCAACTCCAATTGAAAATAAAGCTCCAACTTCCTAGAATCTAGAAAAGAATTCTTCTCCAGCTCCCACTGGATGGATGCTCCAACACCTGAGATTCTTCAGTAGTCAATTGAACGGATGCCCCAACACCCAATGAGCTACAACTCACCCTAGCACCACCCTACCACCCTATAGAAGAATAAAAGAAGAATGGACTCTCGTACCAGGGAAAATGGTCCACTTTACAATGATATAGAATGATGTAGAAGAATAATATATACTAGACCATAACCCAAACTTTGACACAACCACCTAATGATGATCCTAGACCTCCCAACACTGCCTCTTCAACCCTTGGCAGATAGATACTAGTACAATTTGTCCAATAATGTATTTACAATGACTAAGTACAATGATACCTTTACAATGATTGTATGCAGTGCTGCCCACTTGAAGACTTCATATGATGAACTTCTTGTTGCTGTTATGCACCTTGGTCGCTGCTCTTGTCATGCTACCTTCTGCTGCACCTCGCTTTTCTTTGTTGCCGTAGAAATTCTGGTCCTTTGCAACCCTTGACAACACATGATCTAGCTTTTTCTTGCCTTCTAGGAGCTCGATATTGAATCTAGTGTATCTCTATTATTTCAGATCCTCAATATCTGATTTTTTGTCTTGCAGTAGTTCTCTGAGTCTTCTTTACAATGCCACAAGTCTGACCCAATTTGGATTCTTCAAGAGAGATTTATGCCCAATCTCTCACAATGCCCTAATTATGGATTGTTTCAGCAGAGCACACTTGTACGGCATTCCACGTGTCATTGTTTATTCATTTGGCTCTGAAATTGATAGAGGAAAAACTAAAGACTTTGCACTATCTTCCACTTTTTATAGAATTCAAATCCGATACTCAGAGAGAGAGTTATGATGATTTTACCAAGGTCACTTTTTTGAGATGAATTTCAGGAGCCTGCAAAAACCCTGACATCCACAGATCATATCTCCAAAAATATTGCGCACCTTGATTTGAAATTTTTACTGCAGCTTCCTCAGGATTTTTTCTTTGTCTCATTAAAATTTCAGCTTCTGAACCTTCGTAGAAAAAAAGTTAGAGCGAAAATTCCATGATGACCTGTTTTAGATGGTCGAATCCCATGCATAAGGAGGAAATGAAGATCACAATTTATATGAATGCTTAAGTTGAGAGAGGCTTCAACAAGAGAACGTGGGAGGGATTTTAGGAGCTTAAAAATATTAATTATGACTTTTCAATGACCCATGCCCCAACCCCATGGGGTTTTAGCCCACTAACTGGGGGTACAAACTTCAAACATGAATATCTCTCAAACCGTGAAGAATTACATGGCATGCCATATATCAATGGAAACATATCGACAAGTAGAAACCATCAAAAGCATTATTGACCCAAAATATATTAATTTGGTATGTCAAAATTCCCATGCAATATTGGGTTAGCCCCTGGTGCTACTTGGGTTGACATCAATGATAACCGTTGATCAACAGTTTCTAGGGTTTGATATATGTTGTATTAAGGTATGTTATACCTTGGAAGTAACATTGAAATGCTAGATAAGAATGAAAGACATTATGACTTAGTCTAGGGTTTACGATGAAAGTCACTAGCAAAATGCTAAAGGGTATATGTCTCTTGTTTGGGTATCTGATTTGTATAAATTGAAAGTGCTTCCATAACTCTAATATGGATAACTTTATGCTTCTATAGTTTTGGTTGTACTTGATATATAAATTTTTGCAGGTACATCATGAAGATGAGAAGCTAATAAGTATAATGAAAAGAATGAAAGCCATGAAATATTCTTCAACGCCTAAAGTTAAGTATCCCTACATTAAGAGGGAGCCTGGGTAGAAGTTGATCTCCCTAGATTAAGAGGGAGCTTGGATAAAAGAATATGTGGTTATGGTTCTCTACTTCATGTGTCATGCACTATACCAGGACTAACAACCGTAAGTCTTAGTGAATTCCATGAGTAAGAATCATAGTCATGGTTGGAGAATACATTATGGAAAGATATGTTGCCACATGTAAAGTAGAAAGAGGAATATTCTCCTGAAAATATTCTATTGATGATCCTACTGGAATTAGTTGGAGGGAAACATCTAAACCCCAAATTTTGTTTTGATTATGCATTTGAAATTATTGATGATTGGGGTTTTTTTTTGCACAAGTCAATCTATCGAAGGACTTGATGTCATGCTAGTTACCAATCAGTTTGATTGGGATATACTGGTTATTCTTGATATGTTGGATCAAGGTGTGTTGTGGCTTTGCAATTGAATCATTTTTGGAGGCTTTGTGAGTGAAGCATTTCCTGAAAAAGTTGGGTTGAGGCTTTGTGAATGAAGCATTGCCTGTAAAGACATCAGGATGACACTTTGTGTTGATGTCTGGTTGGGTGGGTGGAAACGGGTGGATGTGCACCTAGTTCCCTGGGTTGATGATTAGTAAGTAAGCCTGATGATACTTATAGAAGCTGAAAGCTTTAGTCCATTTTAGTCACACTTGGATAGATTTCCTTGGTCAGGAATCTATTCCATGACATTGTGGTGCCTAAAGTGTTGAGTGACCGATGGATATCGTTCCATGGTCAGGAATCTAGTCCATGACATTTAAGTGTCTAAAATTATTCATGGTTCATATAGTTGAGATCTACCTTATACTATTAAGTTATGAATACATCCCTAGTTAAGAGGGAGTGTTGAAGAATGTAACTAGGTTCGGTCTTCATAAATTTTACTTGATTCAATACTTATTGTAATTACCAAAAGAATAAAGAAAAGAATTTTATATTTATTGAATGCTTTATTAAAGCACGAATTTCATGCTTGGGTCATATTTATTTTAGGTCAAAGTTCCTATTGTGGACTTCTAGGTTTTATTCAGAGTCTATAGGTTTATTGCAGATTTAATTTGATCCATATTGGGCTTCTGAATCATGCAATTAGGTCAAGTATTGAGTAAAATATAATTTATGAAGCCTCCACACCAAGTTGGCCTAAAGGTGATCAATTCGGCCTCAACTCAAGGAATTCAAACCCATCAGAAGCCTATATATATAGTGGAATCAAACTCACTTGAAGACATCAATCTGCAAAAACAGAAATTCGATCTGGAAGCTGCTACAAGGAGAAATTGTGAAATATTTGAGAGGGACTTTCTGGGTTCACTTTTTGGCACACTTATAGAGTTGAAGAAAAACAAAATTTGGGCACTACTCTCACTGAATTCTAAGTTATATTTTGGGAGATCGAAGCTCTTAGAGTTTTGTTGTTGTAGTTGTTGCACCAGTTGCTGTCAAGTTGTTGCTGCTCAGTGGAGGAGAAGTACAAGGTGATTATGTTGGGTTTTGTTGCTTGGAGAATTTGTATTGGGCCTAAAAAAAATTCTCAAGATGCATGGTTGTTCTAGTAGAAGGAAGGAAGTGTGAATTTCTAAGGACAAAAAAAGTAAATTTCAGAAGGTGAAAGAGTCTGGATATAAGTGTAGATTACAGGGATCAGGTACAAGGTTATACTGTGGACTTGTCTAAGTTATCTCAGCATCCATTTTTGGATACTATCTCAGGAAGAATTTGTGGACATCACACAAAAGTTTTGCGTACCATTTTATGCCACCAAGTAATGTAAAGAACCTGAATCATAAGCAATGTTAAAGGCAGTGGAAAAAGGCTATAAGTGTGGATCTTTTTTATGAAGGACTTGCTAATTGTGCCAAGGTTAGTTTGCATATTAGTTTACATCTACCATACATGAAGCTGAGACAGTGACATAAAAGAAGAAAGCAGTATTAAATATTGGAGCAAAAGAGAAGGATCGATGTTGAAGGCAGTTAAAGAAGTAATGACAAGGTCTTGGAGGCACTCATAGGTCAAGGGTCTAAGTCTTGGTCTTGGTAATTTTCATTTGAAGATATATAAGAAGAATTTCTCGTGGTTTTTCCTCTCCAATAGGGAGAGGTTTTTCCCTCACGCTAGGAGCCTAACTTTGAGTCTTTTGTATTTTGGTAATTGACTTGATGAAAGACTAAATAAGCTAAGGAAGAAAAGACTTAAGTATCTCAATTAGTAAACTCATAAGTAATTATCAAGAAGAGAATTTGAATTAATCATAGTCCCTCTAAATTCTTAATATGGAATTAGAGCTAAGGTACTAAAGGAAGGGCTACTTAGCAAAGAGGCGCTCAAGGAAGCAAGAATCAAAGTATTCAAAGGATTCATTCTTCAAGAAAATAATCTTTGCCATCAAATATTTATATTCAAGACATTGTTGGAAGAGACATAATATTTTAGAAACATCCTTTGTCATCAAGGATTCAAGATCACCTACATTGGAGAATTTAATCTAAGAATAAGTTCCTGACTTCATCTTCATCATCAAGGAAGTTTTTGAAGGAGAAGATAACTTACTCAAATCTATTACTTTATCTAAATATGTCAAAATGACTTATTGTATTGAGAGCAACAAATTTGCTGGGTCATCAAACTTTAATGCATGGAAGAAAATGATAGATCTGAATCTAATTGAAAATGGAGTTATGGGATTCATCGAAGGAACTACAATTCAACCTCTGAAGAAGACATTATAGCATATATCAAATACATAAAGGGAGACACAAGAACTCGAAGGATTCTTATAGAATCCATAAAAGACTCTCTGATTCACTATGTAAAATATACAATCCTCAACATAAATATATGATAAATTGGTGGAACTATTCTTGAAAGGTTCTACAATGGAAATAATATCTCTGAGACAAAAACTATACAAATTGAGAATGTCAAGAAAGGAAGGAATAATTCCATATCTAATGGATATTTTTGGAATACGAGATCAACTACAAAAATTGGGAGAAGTAATGTCTGATAAAGTAATACTCACTATGTTACAAAATGCTTTACCGAAAGAATGGATCACTTCAAGCATAGATGGGAGAGAAGAATCCATGCCATTCCAAGGTCCAAGTAAGATAGTAGAATCAAGATTAAAAGCAGGATTAGCGTAGGGAATCAAGCCTTTGCCGCCATGTCTAGGAAGAAAGGAATATTCAGTAAATTTGGTCCTTAGAATAAGAGAAGAAATATGGACAAAGCATGATGCTTTGGATTTAATGATCTTGGGAATTATAAACAATATTTTCCTAAATTTAGAAAGGACAAGAGGAAAAGAGAAGAAGCCCATGTCACATATGAAAGGGAAGAACTAGATGCAAAGAACTCTAAGAAAGAAGAAAGTGAAAGATCTCTATGATCATATTTCTCCTCAAAGAGATGTTTTTTTATTGTAAAATAGAAGGAAGCAATGTATATTAATAGCATCATGATATAAGCATGGAAAGAGCACTTGGTGGAGCAGCTCTTAGAAACCTCACTGAAGGACAACATTGATGGAAGGCAGTCATGAAGATCAAGGTTCATCGTGGAAACTGGTGCTGACATTTTCTAATAGAGTTCTATATGAATTCACTAATTAGAAAGGAAGCATAATGGTTTCAACAATAATTCGATGCTATATAATTCTAGGATGTGATGACATATTGATGGAGCAAGTCAAGGGAATGAAGCTCTTCATTCTAGAGAAATTTTTATAGGATGACTCAAAGGAAAAAGGACTTGCTATATATATATATATATATATATATATATATATGTTGAGATTAGATGTTGTGAAGTCATGTCATATGGTTGCAGGTAATGGACTTCTATATTTAAAAGTATGATCTATGGAGGAGGATCTCTAGAAGCACTGACAAATGAAATCAACATAATATATATTCTCATATGGAATATGAGGTGATTGTATGTGAACTAGGAATTAGAAAATTGTAAGTTTCTGGGAATGAAAATGTGTAGAAAGGAAGAGATCATGAAATACAACCATGTCAAGAGGTAGTTATGATCCAGAAGTCAAGAAGATGTGACTAGAATATCTCCTGAAAGGATATGTAGACTGTGATAGAATTATGGTAAAGAAGAAGACCCTCGACAAAACATATCACTAGGAGATGTGTCAATCTGAATAAAGGATGTCGATGCCTGCAGGAAGCTGTCATGGTGAAAGATCATCACTGAGGTAACTTAATTTTAAAAGTTCATATGTATATGTTTATCTAGATGAATTTTTGCAGGGCTGCTAATCACGAGAAAGGATGTATGATCCTTGGAGATTATTCGAAATATAGTAGCATGGAATATAAGGTGGACCGGATAAGAAGGATAGATGAATCACTTTATGGTAGATGACATGACTCATAAATGAAAGTGATGGATGATCAGTGCCCTATGGAGCTAAAGTTGAAGATTCCTCAAAGATCGAAATCCATGGCATCAATAGGAGGAATTATTCATGAGCAGTTGGGTGTCTCGCCATTTTTGTTGTAGGTCCCTGATTGAGAGGGAGCCTGGTGATCATTTTCTTACTTGGAAGAAACTAGGTAATTCCTAAGAATGAGCTTAGGTACATTCCTTATACAGGAATGAGTACATCCCCTCATGGAATAGGTCCTCCCTAGTTGAGAGGAAGAGATAGACACATCATTATGGTCTTCACTTGGGAAGATAGAATGGAGGATTGGGTAATAATCTAGCATTCGATACTCTTTGAGAATGTATTATGGCATTCAAGTTAAGAGTAGTTGGGGACTGATATTCTTTGAGGGCTAGCTACCCAAGAGAATAATAGTCCAAGAAGTTCATACTTTGGGAACACCCAGGTGGAGTATGTACCTTAGAGAGACAATGACTATGGTGTATATAAGTCATGTGTCTCGCCAACATTGTAGCCCATTGTCTCGTTGAGATATGGGGCTATTATTCAAGGCCTTGCACTAGGACAACATTGGTTGATATGATTCTATACATATGCGATTAACAATCCGATTCTTCTTATGAGATTCTTTAGTTTGAAAGTGACCATGTACCTATATGAGTGCCTCCCTAGTAAATATAGAGTGTTAAAAAGTGTAACTAGGACCGGTCTTGATATTGACTGTGTAATTATGAATTTATGTAAATAAGAAAACAAAGATAATAAAATGTATTTGTTCTACTTGCTTCATGGGTTTCATGAGAAAGAATTTTATTATAGGTTAATATACTTCTTCTTGATGTCTATTTAGGGTTTGTCTTCTGTTTATAAGTGTAATTAGTGTCATGTATATGAAGAACCTAGTCATTGAATACCTCCCTAGTTAAGAGGGAGTGTTGAAAAGTGTAACTAGGACTGGTCTTCATATTGATTGTGTAGTTATGAATTTATGTAAAGAAGAATTAAAGATAATAAAATGTATTGTTGTACTTGCTTCATGGGTTTCATGAGCAAGAATTTTATTATATGTTAATAGACTTTTTCTTGATTTCTATCTAGGGTTTGTCTTCTGTTTATAAGTGCAATTGGTGTCATGTATATGAAGAACCTAGTCAGCATTAAGGTGGAACAAATAAGAAAGATAGATGAATCACTTTCTGGTAGATGTCTATGCCTACAGGAAGATGTCATGGTGAAAGATCATCTCTGAGGTAACTTTTAGTTAAAATTTCATATGTATATGTTTATCTGGATGAATTTGTGCAGGGCCGCTAATCGTGAGAAAGGATGTATGATCCTTGGAGATGTTTCGAAAGAAATCATCATGGCATATAAGGTGGACCAGATAAGAAATATAGATGAATTACCTTCTGGTAGATGACATGACTCATGAATGAAAGTGATGGATGATCTGTACCCTATGGAGCTAAAGTTGAAGATTCCTCAAAGATCGAAACCCATGGCATGAAGAGGAGGAATTATTCATGAGAAGTTAGGTGTCTCACCATTGCTACTGCAAGTCCCTGATTCAGAGGGAGCCTGGTGATCAATTTCTTACTTGGAAGAAACTAGGTAATTCCTAAGAATGAGCTTAGGTACATTCCTTATACAGGAATGAGTACATTCCCTTGTGGAATAGGCCCTCCTTGGCTAAGAGGAAGAGATAGACACATCATTATGGTCTTCACTTGGGAAGATAGAATGGAGGATTGGGTGATCATCTAACATTCGTTACTCTTTGAGAATGTATTAGGGCATTCAAGATAAGAGTAGTTGGGGACTAATATTATTTGAGGGCTAGCTACCCAAGAGAAGAATAGTCCAATAAGGTCATTCTTTGGGAACGTTGTTGAGGTATAAAAGGTGTCTTTTAAACGCTTATTTATCCTACATTAATTATCAATCCAGGTACGATTTTTTATTTCAAGAGTGTACTCTGTCTGAGGCTGCAATTTAATCTAAGAGTAATGATTTGCAATATGTAGTACAGTGTTGTAAATACAAGAGTAAATAGATACTTGGACTTGAAATCTAACTACAATGACATGAAATTAAATACTCTGAAATCCAATCATTCACTCTGCAATCATCAGTCAAAGATGCAGTAATGATAACTCTTTCCTTTAGCAACTGATGCAATTGAAATCAAATGAAAACAAGACAATCAATCTGAGAACGAAGGTAGCAATAACCAGATGTCCTTTACAGTTGATGATCTTGCATTAAAAAAATTAAGTGGAAATGGAAATTGAACTAAATTACTAATGTTGCTGATGAAAGTAAACTAAGCAAGCTCTCAAAAGCAAAACCAATTCTTTGCAGGAATGAATTAAACTAATTAATTGAAATGAACAGCAATCGGATATTAATCAATAATAGAAAGGAACAACAAAATCTAACTACTGGAATTGAACAGCAATTCTATCTAATCAGATTGAATAACAAAACTCTATTGAACAACAAATCTTATTAAACAGAAAACTGAACGGAACAACAAACTGAATCAGAACAACAAATAGATGGGAACAACGACTGTAATAGAACAGCAACTACTGAACAACGTGGTTCTGTTAAAGCATAACAAGACAAGTTATACAGAGATTATGATTCTTGTTAAATCAGAAAAGGAACGGCAACGCAATTCACCAATATAACACACCGATATTATGAAGCAATTAAAAAATAAACCATTAAACTTGAAAGTTGTAATAAAAACAGATGCAAACCGTCACACAACAATAATTGAAATATAATGATACAAACAACAGATAGATCCACCAGGGCTGGGCCCCTAGCCACCAGTGAAACACCGCTGGATTACTCCAGAATCAAGAAATGGAACGACAACTAGATCATGTATTAATCGAGAATAATAGTGTTACAACAGTCGCTCGCTGATCACGAGAGTTAATGAGAAATTATAGAGTTACAAACAGAGTTTTAATAATAATCATTCTTGTTGTCTCCCGATTTATACAGGTACTGCCTTTTATAACAATTCGGCGAACAATACAAGAAACAATGATAGGCTTTGAACAACGATCCCTCAGGATCGAAATATCCTGAGGGATTCGCTCCCTTTTCTCCTTTTAGCTAACACTTGGTCTTCTTAGGCTGTAGTCGTGCTGTTCCCAGCCTTACTTTAGCTGTGCGTTCTGATTTCACCCTCCTTGTCTGGATACGGCCCTTTGCTGGAGGAACAACAGTTACTCCTGTTTTAGCTTTGCCTTTCAAATGGTAGTTTCCCACTTCATTTGTTTCTTGTTGAGAAGAAAAGATAATATTTTAACTAATTTCCACAATAAACATTAATATTTGCAATTATATCACAATCCTTCGATATATCACTTTTCTAGAATAAAGCGAGTTATGTTCAAAGGAAAAAAGTAAAGAAATACATGGTGAATTCATACCTTTTCCAATGCTCAACACACCCCCCTACTTGCCCTTTTTCATGTCCTCATGAAAACCGTAGTTTACATGTAAAGTAGTTAGGGAATAGGCTAGAGAGGGTTTTTCATTAAGAGGTCTAAAACCATGATTTGCAGCTAAAGCTTCAAATATGTGCCTTGTCTGTCCTTTAGGTACTTCATATTTGGCTTTATAGTCTGTTGCAGGATACCATATAATGGGACTTCGAAACCTACAACCTAGCCAGTATGGGCCTTCCCTCATGATGAGGTTGTTATAGAGAATCAAGCGGTCAATAGCTAATCCAAAATTTCTATAATTAAATGGCTCTATGTCCTGAACATTCCGATTGGAAATATTCCATCGGACTTTAGCTGCTACATAGGCCTGGTCTCTGATAGATAGGAAATATTCTACCCCATCCAAGACAATTGCTTTATGGACGGGTCCTAATGTCTGGATCACACCCTCCTTTGTCATTAGACTCTTCTATCTAGCCCATAGTTGTAATGGGTGTTTCGGTTCACTCCTAACCCAAAGGTCTAACTCGTTTTCTTGCCTCTGAAAAGTATTATAGGCCTTGAGCCATTTCAGCTAGTTGACAGAAAATGAAATAAATTCTTGAAATTGGATATCGCCCACAAAAGGGCTAGGATTTGTCTCCATTTCCCTAGCTAATATAAAATTGTGCAAATAGAACTCATAGAGCAGAAGCTGGACTTTTACTCCATATAGTTTGCAACAACTTATAAAATCATCTACAGTGTTTAGTTCTATAGTTTTTCTTGCCCTAACAGCTTTAATTTTTAACTATAAATATCTTTCTACTAAAAATGAAGCATAATTTTTGGCAGGGCATCTACATGCTAGAACATCTGTGTATAAGGAGCAGAGAGTATCCATTTGATTCCGGACCATTTTTAATCTACTCCTTACCTCATCAAATTTCTCTTCTGCCTTCCGACACTTATCGTAGGCTTCAGCCTCTGATGCACCGATGTCTTTTAATTGCTGCTGTAACTGTTGATATTTCTTTTTGGGAACAACCTCTTCTTCAAGCTTTTCTCTAGCCTGTTGAGCCTATGCCAGCTCTTCTTGGAGTTTTGCTATAGTAAGGTCTATTAACAAAATGTTTTCATGTTGGAAATCGACCTGGGTGTCCTTGTTACAATGCCGAACGCCTACAATTTGTGTCTCTTTGTTGGCCATATTGCTGGAGGATAGTGCCTCGGTCTGAACATCTTTTTCACAGATCTGTACATTCTCAGTTTGAGCAAATGCGTCCATTGCAACTGCCTGTTGCTCCTCGTTATCGTGAATGAGTGTGGGCTCAGTTTGAGTCTCCATGGCCTTTGTATTATGAGGTTCTATTTGGATCGCTGCATTCTTCATTTTCAAGGTTCTTTTAGAGACTTTCTCCTGTTTTAACACCCTAATCCTCTGCCTAAGTTGTTTTACTAGCTTTTGGAGCTTTTGTCATTCCCTCCATAGCTTCCCAAGTTCATATGTCTTCTTCTTCTTCTTGGAAGGAACAATTGTTCCTTTTTCTGTACTTGGTTGCTCGGCTAGGGTTGTTCTCTAGTGGTCATGCCTTCGTCCAGGCTTGCCTCTATGCTTTCTACTTGGAACATCTCTTCAGAGTTCACATGCTCCCAGCCACATTCCTCGGGGGGAGTAACCCTAGTTGGTTCTTCTGTTCCCTGAGGGTTTTCTGTTTGAAATAATTCTTCAGTGCTCACATTCTCCTGGCCGCATTTCTCAGGGGAAGTAACCCTAGTTGGTTCTGTTTTTCCCTGAGGGTTTCCTTCATCAGGAATTTCTTTGGTCATATCTTTGTTGACAACTTGTTCCTACAATTGGTCTATCTCAATGTTGAGGTTAAGCAGACTGTGAGGTTGTATATATTCACTCATATTGGCCAAAATTTGGGCCAATTGGTCCTCCTGTAATGGACTCTGTGGTGGGCTTGCAATAGAGGTTTTGAGAGGCTCTTCTTCCTCTCCTTCATTTTCACTAGTGTGAATACTTTCTTCCTCTTCACCGGTGTGGTGACTTCCTTCTTCTTCATCAGTGTGATTAATTTCTTCTTCTCCACTAGTGTGGTGACCCCCTTCTTCTCCACTGGTGTGGTGGATTTCGTCTTATTCTTCATCAGTGTGATGACTTCCTTCTTCAAGTTGCAAGGGTTGTTCATCTTTCGAACTGGGAAATTGTAAGGGTTGGCTGCTGCTACCCTGAAGACTTCCTATCATTCCCCTACTTCTCCTAATCCTAGAGGATTGACTGCGCTTTAAAGGTTTTGTTGTTGTGCTAGTAACTCTTTTACGTTTTGGGGCAGGTAGATTTGTTCCTCCGTCAATTGAGAATATCAATTCTTCCCAACTAGTCTGCTACTGGGCAAGACTATAACTCACTATCAATTGGATTAAACAGTGATGGCTCACCACCGTGGCTATATGACGAGACTTTCTTATACTCCGAGCAGCATCATGCAATAAGAAATTTAAATATGCAAGCAGGTTTACAGTACATTTTTTCTTTAATACTGCTAATAACTTAAGGTGGCGAGGTCTTACCACATATTTTCTTCCATCCCATGTGATATAGCTCTATATTACTTTCACCAGTTTTGTCCATGGTTCTCCCAAAGTTGCCGGTTGAACTCCTTTCCCTTTGACGACCAAGGTCTGCCCTTCGTCCGTCCCGAAAAATATTCATGGCTTCTTGAAGTTTCACTTTTTTATGGGTCCATATGGGTCCTTCCGCTGGCAGACCAGATACCTGGGTGATTATTGCGTCTGTTACTGCTATTTTCCTGCCTCTAACCATGGAATATCCTTCCTGCAAGTTCTGCAAAAATTCAATGGCTATCATTTCATGTGGTTGCTGCAGTCATGTGAGGTAGGTAATCCATCCTACTTTCTCCAGAATTTCCCGTGCAGCGTTGGAAACTGCTAGCACTTGTGGCTCACTACGTATTGCTCGTCCTCCCATCTCGTCTGCACACTGCTAATTCCTCGCAATACACAGAAATGTAACGGAACAACACTTTGTATATATCGGCACAATACCGTTAAACTCATTTTTTTTCCAAGAATTTGATGAACACAGGGATTCGACCCGCATGTAGGCATTCAAAGGCATCTGCGCCCCCCCCCCCCCGAAAGATGATAGGTCATCCTCGACCGTCGAAATAGAAGAACAGTGTACTGCACAACAATGGTACAGCAGTGAAAGGCATACATAGTTATGATATGATCAACAAATTATCGCATTACTAAAATCGATGCATATCATTAAATTGTGAATAGATATTGAAACGTTATGTAATGATTTTGAATCATGAAGAAAATGACAGCTGATGTGAAAAAAAATACTTATGCGGTCATTACCCACATAAACTATTATGATCGATTTGTAAATAAATTTAATGCATAATAGGTTCGAAACAAAAGGTTTTAGGAGCATACTCTCATTTGATATTAGATAAAGATATAAGAAAAGGTTTTAACATTTCTATTGATTTGTGAAAAATATGACTCCAATGTCATCAGCAGAGCTCTATTGCCCACAGGTGTCTATAACCTTGAGAAAGTTGCTTTCTCACCTTTGGAACCATTATCCTTTATTTATGTCTAGGGAAGTGCTGTGTGATGTCATGATGGAGGCCATCATGCTGGCTTGGGAACCAGATGAATCACAATTCCATTCACCGGGAATGAGTGAAAGGTGGGCAGGCCAGCTCGTGATGAGACCTCTTGTTCCAAGGAATTTTTTATTTTTTTCTCGATTGTCCATTGGATCATATCCCTGGTGTGGTGGCCATAGTGGGAATGCCACTTCATTTCTTCCTTATGATCATGGTAGGCTGGCTCTTGATGAGACCCCCTATCCTCCATCTTCCATATAATAGAATTGTTAGTAATCATATAGAGATTTTTTCTTCTTTTCTTTTCATGTAGCACTTCCCTATTTATGTATAGAGGATGGCTCAACACTCCTTAAGAGTAGGGATGATGGAAGAATTCTGAACATCTCAATAGAGAAAGTATGCCCTTATTCTTATTCAATAAATAAAAATCAAAGAGAGTTACGAAGATTTAGGGAAGAAACAACATGATAAAGATAATCGATCATATTAATTTTAGTGAAAATAAAGACATCAAAGTGATATAGATGATTGTGTCCTTTCCTTTTTTCCCTCATCAATACAAAACAATTTCTTAAAAATGACAATTTCTCTTGAGTTGTTGATTCCAATAACCTCTAATTTGTGTGTTCTTATATAAGTCGTATGTCTGCCTTTCTAAAAAAATCATGAGGAATTCACCAAAGATCCTCAAAATGTATCTAAAACAAGAAAAATGCACTCAAAAAGTGTTATTCCTTAAATGAAACAGCCGTTGTTCCTTAAAAGGGACAGCAAAAAACAATCTGCGAAAATTTCATTCCTTTCGAAAGGAACAACAAAAACAATCAGCAAAAATGTTGTTCCTTTGGAAAGGAACAACAAAAACAATCGGCGAAAATTGTTGTTCCTTTGGAAAGGAACAACAAAGATAAGTGGAAGAAATGTTGTTCCTTTGGAAAGGAACATCAAAAACAGCCGGAAGAAATGTTGTTCCTTTGAAAAGGAACAACCAAAACAATCGGCAAAAACTGTTGTTCCTTTGAAAAAGAACAACAAAAACACACGACAAAAAATGTTGTTCCTTTTTAAAGGAACAACAAATACACACAGCAAAAACTATTGTTCCTTTTGAAAGGAACAACAAAAATTAGCACACAAACGCGTTGTTTCTGAAGAGGAACTATTGTTGTTCCTTAAAAGGAACAACTTGAGAAATAAACTCTATACAAAAAAACAAGCAAAGTAAAAAGAAAGGGTTATGTACAGGTTTCAAAGTAAAAGAATTATTCAATGAATGGGTACTTAGGAGGAGTTATCTCCCTCAGCAAGAATCTGCATGGTAGAATCTTCTCGTAATTGTTGGTAAAAGGATTCCCGATTAAGCGGTTTATGGTAAAGTCGTACTCAATGACCGTTTACTTTGAAAGAGTGTCCAGATCCATCAATGGTAGTTAATGTGATGGTGACATTGTCATGCACTTGTTGTATCTCATAGGGTCCAACCCATCGTGTCTGGAGTTTCCCTGGGAAATCCTGAAACCTAGAGTCATATAGGAGTGCCCAATCTCCTTCATGGAAGATTTTCTGTTTAATGAGGGTGTCGTGCCATTTTTCTCTCTGCTGTTGAATTAATGCAGTTACTGAAGAGCTGAGAGCCTAATTTCATCTAACTCATTGATTTGTTGTAATCTTCTAACCTGGGCTTCATTTAAGTCTAAACCCACCTGTTGGGTTGTTCTTAATGTCTGAATTTCAAATTCTATTGGAAAGATGGGTTCTTTTCCAAATACCAATTGATATGGTGAATACCCAGTGGTATTTCTCCATGTTGTTCGGTATGCCCACAAGGCTTCCGGAAATCTATAAGCCCAATCACGTCTATGTGATGCAACTGTTTTTGTAAGTATAGATTCTATCACTGTATTCATGCTCTCTACCTAGTTTTTTGCCTGTGGGTGGTATGGGGTTGTGATTTTGTGCTGAATGTGGTAATTTTCTAATGTTGCAGCGATTTTTTTACCTACAAATTGTGGTCCTCCATCTATAATTACGTCCCTTGGGAGGCCGTATCGCACAAATATGTGGAAAAGGAACTGTATTACAGAGTCCTCTGTAGCTCTTGAAAGTACTTCTGCCTCAACCCATTTACTAACATACTTTGTTGCAACTAGTATGTATGTTTTCAGATTTGATGGCGGGTTGATAGGACCAACAAAATCAAGCGCCCAACGTTCGAATGGCTCGATTACTAACTTTGGATTCAAAGGCATTTCGTTGGACTGCCCAGGGAAACCTGCCCTTTGGCAACTATCACAGGCATGTACGAATTTTTTAGCATCTTTAAAAATTGTAGGCCAGTAATAGCCTGTTTGTAAAACTTTGTGACCAGTCCTGCGATCTGCAAAATGCCCACCACAGGGCCCATCATGGCATGCTTTCATAATATCAAATATTTTGTCTTCTCGGACGCATCTACTGATGTGCATATCCGCTCTTGTATGAAACAAGTAGCCCCCAATCCAAGAGAATCGGGTACTACACTGTACTATCTATTTTTGTTCATTGGGCGTTATATGCTTAGGTAATTTACTTATTGCTAAATAATTTGCAATATCAGCATACCATGGGGTTCTAGCAGTAACAGCGAAAAAATTTTCATCTGGGAAATGACCCTCGACTACTGCTGCATCTGTTGGTTTTGGCATCCGTGACAGAAAATCAGCTATAGGGTTCTCTTTTCCAGGTCGATCCTTTATTGTGATGTTGAACTCCTGCAATAGAATCAACCATCTTGTTACTCGACCATTTGTAACAGGTTTATTTGCTAAAAAATTTATGCCAGAGTGATCTGTATATAAAACTACAGGATACCCAGTTATATAATGTCTAAATTGATTTACAGCGTGTATTACGGCTAAAAATTCTTTCTTATTCACAGTATAGTTTAACTCAGTAGGAGATAGATTTTTGATAATATAATAAATTGCATATGGTTTTTTATCTTCTTCCTACCCAAGGACTGCTCCAATAGCCGTGTCTGAGGCATCAGATGAAATTTGAAATGGAAAATCCCAATTTAGGCCTCTTAGCACTGGGGTTGTTGATAGAAGCTTTTTGAGATCCTCAAAAGTATGGTAACATTTATCTGTCCAATTAAAATCAACATTCCCTGTTAGTGCATATAAGGTGCAGCTACTCGAGAATAATGCTCTATAAATCTTCTGTAATAACCAGAAAATCCGAGAAAGCTACGTACCTCTGTTTGTATGGTAAGAGTGGGTATTAACAAAATTATCTGAATTTTAGCTGGATCTACCTGAATTCCAGCTGCTAAGATATAATGACCTAAGATGAGTCCCTCGGTCATCATCATGTGACACTTTTCATGGCTTAAGCAGAGCCTGGTGTCAATACATCTTTTTAACACGTTTTCCAAAGTTTCTAATGCTGGCTCAAAATCATCTCCGTAAGGTGTGAAATCATCCATATATACTTCAATCCCTTCATTTATTAAGTCTGAAAAGATGCTGAGAATGGCCCTCTGAAATGTAGTAGGGGCATTGCATAGGCCGAAGGGTAAAACTCTGTAAGCAAATGTCCCCTAAGGACAGGTAAAAGTAGTTTTGTCTTGGTCTTCAGGGGCAATCTGAATTTTATTGTATCCATTGAAGCCATCTAGGAAAGAAAATAATTTCTTTCCCGCTAATGTATCTAGTACCTGGTCGATGAAAGGAAGGGGAAAGTGGTCTTTCTAGGTTGCTTTGTTTAGTTATCTATAGTCTACACATATCCTCCACTTTCCATTCTTCTTTGGCACCACTACTAATGGAGATACCCACTTACTATCAGATATTGGGTATATAAAGTTGACATCCAACAGTTTTTGTAATTCATCTTTCACAATATCTTGAAGATGAGGGTTTAATATTCGTTGGGGTTGGCGAATGGGTCTAGCATATTTTTCTGTATAAATGTGGTGCGTGCATAACTGGGGGTCAATTCCCTTCATATCTGGATAATCCCATGCAAAATCTCCCTTATATTTTTTCAGTAGTTGGACCGTCTTCTTTTCTTGTTCAGCAGTCAAGTTTTTGTTAATGTTTAAGGTTTTTCCTGGCTCAATTTCTATAATTTTTCTATTGTAAACAGAAGTGGTGGGTATTGATCAATCCTAAATGTCTTTCAAGGGATCTTCTTCTTCTTGATTATCAAATGTTGCCTTGATCATGTGACATTGCAAATGGGATCTGATTTTTGGTTTATTAATGAAACTGTTAATAATGTCATCCTCTTTTTGGTCTTTAAAGTCGAGGGCATCTTCTATGGTTAATGGTGATCTAATGTTTTCCATGAGGTATGATACAGGTTTTTTCCTTATTTTTATTATTGATAGACTTGGATAGGCTAGGGGATATAAAGCTAAATTTTTGACATAGTTCCCTCTAGTTATAGTCATGTTGCCTTGTCGACAGCTAATGTAAGCATCGGCAGTTGCCAGCCAAGGTCTACCTAGGATCAACGGGTGTCCATCTAACCGGTTTTTGGGGTTGATAATCAGGAAGTCAGCAGAGTATTCCCAGGAGTCTACAGATACCCTTACATCATGTAATGTGCCTTCTGGCTTGACTACCGATCGGTCAGCCAATTCCAATAAGGTTGTGGTTGGATCTAATGATGTAATGCCAAGTTTTTGACACGTGGTAGTTGTTAGAATATTAATTGTAGCTCCAAAATCAACTAGGGCATTTGGAAATTATTTTCCATTGATTTGTATTGTCACTATAGGATTTACTGGGTCCTCATACTTTATAGGTGTTTCCATTCCTGATAATAAGTCAGATAGAGTGTCGACTACTTGGACAGTTGGGTTAGTTGTTGTTCTCCTCCTAGGCTTCCTTATACATAATTCTTTGATGGTTTTTGCATAAATAGGGATGTCTTGGATAGCTTGGAGGAGAGGGATTTTTATACACAATTTTCTTAGTTCTCCCAGAAGATCAAAATTATGATATTCTATTGGGCGAGGTATGACTAATTGTTCTGGGAATGGTGGAGAAGAGGTGGTTGCTTGCTTTTGAGTTTGTTGTTCAACCACATTCTCCTTGTGCACTGTTTGTTCTACGGGTAACGGGTCTTCAACTTGAACATTTTTGTCTCCCTCTGTTTGTATTATGTGCCCAGATCTTAGTTGAAGATCATTGCACTCTCTTAATTCAGTTTCTAGTTCTGGTGGTTCCATTATTCGAACAAACTGAACTGACCTATTATTAGGGTTTGGGTTGGGTTGGGCCAGGAGTTGCGGTCTCAAGTTGGTCTGGGGGTTTTGTGGCAATGTATAAGGTGATGTCAGTGTAGGTTGAGGAAGGGGGATCGTTCCAGCTGGCTGATTTATCGGTCTTTTCCAGTTCGACTACCAAGCCTGACTCTGGGAGGTGGAGGGGGACCTAAGTATTATTTTTCCAAAATGGTGGACAACAAGGACAGTTTGGCCAATTAGTTTGATTTGTTTGATTTTCCCATGGTGATGTAGGAAATGGATGTTGTGACCAATTGGGGAAAGGTGGCTGATTTTTCCACATTCCATTATATTGTTGAGCATTATACTGAGGAGACTGAAAAGAAGAGGATGGATCAATTGGCATACCTGTTTGTCGTGGCTGCCATTGTCGGTGTTGATTGAGTAGGCACACCAATTCTGATTCTTCCTCTGCCTCCTTGTAAACTGCTTTCAATCTAGGGAGCGAGGGGCAACCTTATGTGGAGTGATCTTTTGTGCAGATAGCACAGAGTTTGACTATATCCAATGGGCACTCTTTATGGCTGTGTTTCTTTCTGCATTTAGGGAAAAATATTGCCATATTTTTTTCTACTTCTGCTTTCTTTTGATTGGCTTGCATAATTTCAAATTGCGTTGTCAGAGTCCCTAGAATATCTGTTTTAAAATTTTCTAGTAGATTTCCAATTTCTGCATGGGTTATACTTTCACCAAAGACCTTACTATCTCTTGTGATCATATCCCATTCTACTGACTTTAGCCTTGTGCTGCCTCTCGAACTCCTGATACATAAATCAATAATGTCAGCAAAATTTTCCTGATATATATCACCTTTTCCCATGATGTTTAATGTTTCCACCCATTATTCCTTCATCCCTTTAAGTAATGTAGTTTTTAACACATTATCAGGTAAGGGCGGAGATGCATAAGATGATCTCTGGACGTTGTATTGCAAGCGTTCTACATATTCCTCAAGTGTTTCATTAGGTTTTGTTGTCATCTGAAATATTTCATCTTTAACTCCCTAGACCTACAATAATCCTGATATTTCCTTAGAAACGCAGCTTTCATCTGATCCCAATCATTTATAACACCTCCACCTAACCCCATAAACCATCGTAAAGATGCTCCTTTTAGTGTGGAGGGAAATAACTTTTCGCTTTTGGGGGTCGGTGGTATAGTCATACCCTCGGCATAATACATCAAATTCAAACTGAAATGCATCTGGATCTTCTGATGTTAAACCATGAAATGTAGGAAGATGTTGGAGGGGAATTGCCTTCATAGGTGCATTAACTGCAATTTCCACAATGGGATATTGCAGTGTGGAAGTTTGAGGGGTTTGATGGTTCTGGTTCTAGGCCATTTGATCAAATATGTGCCAATATCCTTCTGGGATTTCTGGGGAATTATTCTTAGGCTAACTAGAAGGAGTAGGAATGACTTTGACAACTCTCTCTTGATCTGGGATAATGAGTGTTCCTTGATGACCTACTATCGAAGGAGATTCAGGTCCTTTAGCTTTGTTTTGAATGATGTTGACAGCACTTCCCTTATCTGGACTGCTCACTGTTTTGATTACTTCAAGAGGATATTTTGGTTCCTTTGTTTCCCCTATTTCTCCTCCTCCTTCGCGGAGATTACTAGAGTTCCCTTCTTGTAGAGAAATTAGGCGAGAATTCTCAATTTATTGGGAATCTTTCTCAATTCCTTATGTTTGGCTATGTACCTTAGCAAAGGCTATAGATGGTGATTCTGTGGCCTGAAGGGAACTAGTAGGTTGTCTAGAAGTAACTTTTCTAGGTCCTACTGATGGCTGAGATTCAACTTTCCTTAGGATTTATTCGATGAAAGTTGTTTTCCAAAGGGTCACCGGTCCCTTAGGTTTTTCGGGTTTAGGAGGAATTTTGTTCTGTTTAGGTTTTCTATTCATTAAAAAAAAACAAGCATTCCTTCCTACTTAAATTTTTTTACTCAATTCTGCTGTGAAGCGGACCAATTAACAAGTATGTTCCTTGCTCAGTACACAGGTTCTTACCTTCTGTTTTGAATACCCAACCCTTCCCTAGCAGAAAAAATCAAATATGCATCACTCTTTCTAAATGGCATACACTCTCCCCAGCAACGGCGCCAAAATGTTGAGGTATAAAAGGTGTCTTTTAAACACCTATTTATCCTACATTAATTATCAATCCAGGTACGATTTTTTATTTCAAGAGTGTACTCTGTCTGAGGCTACAATTCAATCTAAGAGTAATGCTTTGCAATATGCAGTACAGTGTTGTAAATACAAGAGTGAACGGATGCTTGGAAATGAAATCTAACTACAATGACATGAAATTAAATACTCTAAAATCCAATCATTCACTCTGCAATCATCAGTCAAGGATGCAGTAATGATAACTCTTTCCTTTAGCAACTGATGCAATTGAAATCAAATGAAAACAAGACAATCAATCTGATAACGAAGGTAGAAATAATCAGATTTCCTTTATAGTTGATGATCTTGCATTAAAACAATTAAGTGGAAATGGAAATTGAACTAAATTACTAATGTTGCTGATGAAAGTAAACTAAGCAAGCTCTCAAAAGAAAAACCAATTCTTTGCAGGAATGAATTAAACTAATTAATTTAAATGAACAACAATCTGATATTAATCAATAATAGAAAGGAACAACAAACTCTAACTACTGGAATTGAACAGCACTTCTATCTAATCAGATTGAATAACAAAACTCTATTGAACAACAAATCTTACTTAATAGCAAACTGAATGGAACAGCAAATAGATGGGAATAGCGACTACAATAGAACAAAAACTACTGAACAATGTGGTTATGTTAAAGAATAACAAGACAAGTTACACAAAGATTACGATTCGTGTTAAATCACAAAAGGAACGGCAACACAATTCACCAATATAACACACCGATATTATGAAGCAATTAAACAATAAACCATTAAACTTGAAAGCTGTAATAAAAATAGATGCAAACCGTCACACAAAAATAATTTGAAATATAATGATACAAACAGCAGATAGATCCACCAGGGCCGGGCCCTTAGCCACCAGTGTAACACCGCTGGGTTACTCCAAAATCAAGAAATGGAACGGCAACTAGATCATGTATTAATCGAGAATAATAGCGTTACAACAGTCACTTGCTGATCACGAGAGTCAATGAGAAATTACAGAGTTACAAACAGAGTTTTAATAATAATCATTCTTGTTGTCTCCCGATTTCTATAGGCACTACCTTCTATAACAATTCGGCGGACAATACAAGAAACAACGATAGAGATTGAATAGCGATCCCTCAGGATCGAAAGATCTAGAGGGATTCTTTCGATCCTGAGGGATTCTCTCCATTTTCTCCTTTTAGCTAACACTTGGTCTTCTTAGGCTATAGCCGTGCTGTTCCCAGCCTTACTTTAGTTGTGCGTGCTGATTTCACCCTCCTTGTCTGGATACGACCCTTTGCTGGAGGAACAACAGTTACTCTTGTTTTAGCTTTTCCTTTCGAATGGTAGTTTCTGTAAAAATTATATAACTTATGTGTTATATATCCAAGATTCTCCTGATCACACACTATTTTAACTTCATGCACAATACATAATCTATTCCACTATTGATCATCACATGCGGAAATTAAATCAATTGCAATGCACACATGAAACCATAAAAATTCACACACATTAACAGAGTTGTTTAACAGGAAAGCCTGAAGCTAAAAACCCCAACTATCTGTATATAATATATGTCATAAATATCATGTAACAATCCTCATACAAAGCTGATCATATCAAGCTCTCAGTACAATACAATCGCTACACACTAATTAGGCCCGATCTTGCAAATCCATGCACCGATCTCTACCACCTGCTAGCCTGCCTCTACTGCGCAATCCCTGCTGAAGAATGGCTTTGAATGAACTCGAATTCAGCCAGCCTTGCTCACACACTCCTCATTGGCATCTCCACTTAGTGTTGGATGCAATCAATGCATCACTATAGTCACAACTGATAGTCACACTTGCTCTTTCACCTACCTCTCCACTGGTCTCCACTGAAACTGTCCATGCACTGTAGTTAACTGATGTATTCTTCAGTTGATTAATGAGTTAATATTTAGTGAATTAATTATTAATTAATTCACACCACTCTCACTAGTGTATCAATCGGTTAGACTAGATACAACTAGCTCAACTATGTCTAACTGAGTTAAACTAAACACAACTCCACCAACTACTTCTACAACTTCACCAAACTCTATCACATGAGTTCTAACTGAAGTCTCCATGAAATAGCTCTAGTAAACCCTCAGGAATAGCATAATTCCTTCTGTCAGATGTTGTGCCACATCTGTGCACTTAACTGAAGTGCTCCAAGA
The DNA here is from genome assembly GCA_034641835.2 of Pinus albicaulis. Taxonomy (NCBI): domain Eukaryota; kingdom Viridiplantae; phylum Streptophyta; class Pinopsida; order Pinales; family Pinaceae; genus Pinus; species Pinus albicaulis. Next base: position 832,708,357 of record CM076574.1, read on the forward strand.
GAATAAGATAATGTTTAGAGTCCAAATATTATTAAGAGCTAATAATATTCGACATATCTATTTTTAGACTGGCAATCTAAAAATAGATTCTGCCCATTATGTCTAAAAATAGAAGTCCATCTATTTTTCCAACTTGACCAACCATCCACAAATAGCATCCTGCAACTCATAGAATATGATCGACATGTCTAAAAATAGACTTTGCGCCAAAAATAGCCTGCGGGCCCACTTAGTGAAAGCGACTCTTTTCACTAAGCTCATCATCTTGTTGAATCTCAACACTCCCTCTCAACAAGATAGGGATTATCTACCACCCCGATCCTGTCTCTATGGTATTCGAATTTGCTCTTGGTGAGCGCCTTCGTCAGAATATCAGCATCCTGATCCTCCGTAGGAATGTAAGATAGTAACATGATCTTCCGCTGCACACAATATCTGATATGATGGTACCAGATGTCAATATTTTTAGATATATCATGAAATACTGGATTAATCGAGAGTTTAATGCAACTCTCATTATCACAATAGATCACAGTAGGATCTAAGTGTGAATCGAACAACCCGACCAGGATCTTACTCATCCATATAGCCTTGCATGCAGTCGAACTTGCTGCCATGTACTCGGCCTCCGCTGAACTGAGTGCCACGGATCTCTGTTTCCTGCTGTACCAAGAAACTGCTGTAGAACGATACTGAAAATCCCTCCAGATGTGCTCTTTCTATCTGTTTGGCTCCCTGCCCAATTTGCATCCGTGAAGCCATGCAGCTTAAAATCATAAAATCTGTCAGAGCATCTACATCACGGTCCATATCCCAGTGTGTGCCCTAAGAAACACAAAGGACATGCTTGCATGCCTTCCAAAAGAGTTTGGTAGGCTTAACCATATCTTGTGAAACCTGGTTAACAACATAACATATGTCTGGTCGTGTATTGACTAGATACATGAGCGAACCAACAAACTGTCGATAAACAATGGCATCCACTACCTCTACCGATGTAGCATCCTCTTTCCTCCAACCACTAGGAAGAGGAGCGTCGATAGGCTTGCATCCTTGCATGTTGAACTTCTCCAGTATCTCCCGGGCATACTTGCCTTGAGACACAAACAATCCACCCTTCCACTGCCAAATTTCCAATCCCAAGAAATAATGAAGGAGGCCCAAGTCCTTCATCTCAAACTCCTTTGCAAGATCTGCCTTGCATGAGTGTATCAACAGTTCATCACCTGTTAGTATCAAATCATCTACATAAAGTACAATGATCATCAACTTACCCTCCACCACAATCTGGTATAGGTTTGGATCCGCCTCACTCTTGGTGAAACCAAGTCCCGCCACCACCCTTGTCTATACGCGTAGCCTCATGACCAACAGTGCTTGTTTCGGTATTCAACACTCTTTTGAGCTGCACATGCGACTCGCTGCTGAAGATCTCGAAACCTTCGGGCTGCTCTATGTACACCTCCTCCTCAATGACTCCGTTGAGGAACACAGTCTTCACATCCATCTGATGAATGTGCCACCCCATCTGCACTGAGAGAGCAAGAATCGTCCGTATGGAAGAATACCTTGCGACAGGTGCAAAGGTCTCCTCATAATCGATCCCCTCGATACGCGTGAGAAGATCCGGCTTAACAAATCTTGTCTTGTACTTATCGACGCTCCCGTCAAATCTTGCTTCACTTTGTAGATCATCTAAGTCCTACCTGCTGATTTCCCTTGGGCAACCGGACAATCTCCCATGCCTTTGTTCTAACAATCGAATCATACTCTTCCACCATGGAATCTACCCATGTGGGATCCTCCTGACTTCCTTGAAGAGGATGGCCCCGTCATGATACACTTGCTCATCGAGCCATGTATCCGATAAATCGATCGAGGTGATTGTCTGTCCTACTGTTGTGATGTAGTTGCTCCTATATTCTTCGCTACATCAAGATTCGGTCGCTCAACTTAAAGCAGATGCGCTTCACCTCACGATGTTTGGCGCTGCATGAGTGGTTTCTTCCACTCCATGAACCTCCTCTTGTGGCTGATCCACATCCTGAGGCTCATCTTTAGGAACTAGTAGCTCCTCATCTGCATGCAAGTGTAGCTCCCTCTCAAGAGACAACTTCATGGCTTTCTCCTCATGAAATTTGATATCCTGTCGCACGACAGTCATCCGACTGTCTGGAAAATACACACGATAATTGTGGGGTGTTTCTTTGTACCCCAAAAATATCCCAACCTCTGCGGTCAGCTCCAGCTTCTTCCTGGCATCCTTCATCACATGAATGTAAACAGGTGAGCCAAAAATCTTCAAATGAGAAATATCAGGCTTCTTACCAGAAAACACCTCTTCGGGTGTACTCATGCCAAGTACTCTATGAGGACAACGGTTTTGCACATAAACCGCAGTGTTGCATGCTTCAGCCCACAAGTGTATGGGAAGGCCCTGATCATTCAAAATCGCCCGTGCAGCACCCACGATTGTTCTGTTCTTTCTCTCCACGACCCCATTCTACTGTGGGTTATGAGGTGCTATGAGTTCTTATCTAATTCCTTCTTTGCTGTAGAAGTCTTTGAATTCGCCAAAGATGTATTCACCACCATTATCACTCTGGAGAGCTTTCACTTGCTTCCCAAACTCTTTCTCAACCAGCCCCTTGAACTCACAAAACTTTGAGTATGTCTTGCTCTTCTTACGCAGAAGAAAGATTCGACACTTACGAGAAAAGTCATCAACAAATATCACATAATACCTATGCTTTTTTGTCGAAGCTACTAAGAAAGGTCCACACACATTTGTGTGAATTATCTCAAGGATCATCGTGGTACGACTATCCTTCTCATGAAAAGTGGTCTTCACAAATTTTTCCAAAGTACATTCCTTGCACTGATCCGACTGCGCAAGTGTACCCTTGGGAAGCTCGGTAGAAATCTGCTGCAAAATTTTCAAAGCGCCATGGTGAAGATGGACCAATCTCCTATGCCACAATTCGCCCTCATCACGGCTCCCCACTCCTTCTGCTTTGCCAGCCATTTTTGCGCAGCCATCTACCTGCAATTGATAAAGGTTCTTAACTCGAACCCCTATCCTCCGGGTCTCACCAGTTGCTTTACTGCGCAAGAAAGCCTTTCCCTTGCTAAAGACAACATCATAGCCCTTGTCTTCCAACATCGCCACAGAGATCAGATTCTTCTTTAATCCTGGAACATGCACGAAATCCTTCAATATGAAAGGTTTACTAGACTCCCTCTCAAAGGAAATGGTCTCGATACCAGTCGCACTGTATCTACCATCATCGCCCATCGCGATGTGCACTCCAAGATCCTTTTCATCCAGATCACTGAACAAATATTTGTCTCCAGTCATATGGAAAGACGCACCATTGTCAAGAAACCACACTGATCCCATCACACTTGAAACCAAGCATGCGATCAACGAAAAATCCAGCTCAAACTGCGAGGCTAAGGCCTCTCCAGTTGCAGATCCAGCAGCCTGCTTATTTTTCTTCTTCTGTGGACAATTAGTAGCGTAATGTCCGTGTTGGTGACAGTGAAAGCACTTCACCTTGGAAAAGTCCTGCTTCTTGCCTTTCGCACCGGATTGAGAAGGATTTTTCTTTCCCTTCCCTTTCCTTGATTTGGCAGCCAAAGCACAATTTTCTTCATCTTCATTCTTCGATGAAGATCCATCCCTGGTACCCCGCCTTATCTCCTCCTGCACAAGATCTGACCAAAGTCGCTCCCATCCTGGCAGTTTCTCTCGACCATTGACAGAGTCCTCGTAGCTATGCCAACTCTTCGGAAGCCCAAGGAGAGCCAAGCTCACCAAGTCCTCTTCATCTATAGTAACCCCCACACTTCCCAGCTCATCCCTACACTGGAAAAACTTCGTGAGGTACTTGGGTATACTGTCGCCTTTCTCCATTTTATTTTTTCTGAGCTTGTCTTTAAGCGCCAACTTCCTTTGGTTGCTTCGGCTTTGGAACAAGTCTGTCAAAGCTTTCCACATCAATAATGAACTAGATTTACCATGAAGGCTAGACACTATGTGATCCTTCACACCTTCCAATAGAATCCTTCGACATTTTGTTGTCTTCTTTTTCCATGCATCAAGTGCGGTTGCATCGCTAGAAGCAGGTTTTGGAATTTCTGCATCTATGAACTCCTTCAACCCATTATCATCCAACACCGCCTCCATCCTCTCCTTCCATGCAATATAATTCAAGCTCCCATCAAGGGCATACTCCAATCGCAATCCGTTGAAAGACATTTCAATGAATGCTCAACTTTGACACCAAGAAAACACTGCAGCAAATTCGAATTCCACCAGCACAAAACTCAACCGCTTCAATAATTGCAATCTGCTCTGATCAATATCACTCTGATACCATGTATAAATTATATAAATTATGTGTTATATATCCAAGATTCTCCTGATCACACACTATTTTAACTTCATGCACAATATAGAATCTATTCCACTATTGATCATCACATGCGAAAATTCAATCAATTGCAATGCACACATGAAACCATAAAAATTCACACACATTAACACAGTTGTTTAATGGGAAAGCCTGAAGCTAAAAACCCCAACTATCTGTATATAATATATTTCATAGAGATCATGTAACAATCCTCATACAAAGTTGATCATATCAAGCTCTCAGTACAATACAATCGCTACACACTAATGAGGCCCGATCTTGCAAATCCATGCACCAATCTCTGCCACCTGCTAGCCTGCCTCTACTGCACAATCCTTGCTAAAGAATGGCTCTGAATGAAATCGAATTTAGCCAGCCTTGCTCATGAAATCCTCATTGGCATCTCCACTGAGTGTTGGATGCAATCAATGCATCACTATAGTCACAACTGATAGTCACACTTGCTCTTTCATCTACCTCTCCACTGGTCTCCACTGAAACTGTCCATGCACTGTAGTTAACTGATGTATTCTTCAGTTGATTAACGATTTATTATTTAGTGAATTAATTAACTAATTAATTCACACCACTCTCACTAGTGTATCAATCAGTTAGACTAGATACAACTAGCTCAACTGAGTCTAACTGAGTTAAACTAAATACAACTCCACTAACTACTTCTATAACTCCACCAAACTCTGTCACATGAGTTCTAACTGAAGTCCTCATGCATTAGCTCTAGTAAACCCTCAGGAATAGTGTAATTCCTTCTGTCAGCTATTGTGCCACATCTGTGCACTTAACTGAAGTGCTCCAAGAGAATAAGATAATGTTTAGAGTCCAAATATTATTAAGAGCTAATAATATTAGACATATCTATTTTTAGACTGGAAATCTAAAAATAGATTCCGCCCAATATGTCTAAAAATAGAAGTCCATATATTTTTCCAACTTGACCAACCATCCACAAATAGCATCCCGCAACTCATAGAATATGATCGACATGTCTAAAAATAGACTTTACGCCAAAAATAGCCTGCGGGCCCACTTAGTGAAGGCGACTCTTTTCACTAAGCTCATCATCTTGTTGAATCTCAACATTTTCCCACTTCATTTGTTTCTTGTTGAGAAGAAAAGACAATCGTTTAGCTAATTTTCACAATAAACATTAATGTTTGCAATTCTATCACAATCCTTCTATATATCACTTTTCTAGAATAAAAAGAGTTATGTTCAAAGGAAAAAAGTAAAGAAATACATGGTGAATTCATACCTTTTCCAATGCTCAACAAACACCTGGGTGGAGTATGTACGTTGGAGAGACAATGACTATGGTGTCTATAAGTCATGTGTCTCGCCAGCATTGTAGCCCATTGTCTCGTTGAGAGATGAGGATATTAGTCAAGGCCTTGCACTGGGACAATGTTGGTTGATATGATGCTATACATATGTGATTACCAATTCAGTTCTTCTTATGAGATTCTTCAGTTTGAAAGTGACCATGTACCTATATGAATACCTCCCTAGTTAAGAGGGAGTGTTGAAAAGTGTAACTAGGACCAGTCTTCATATTGACTATGTAATTATGAATTTATGTAAAGAAGAAGACAAAGATAGTAAAATGTATTTGTTGTACTTACTTCATGGGTTTCATGAGCAAGAATTTTATTATAATTTAATATAATTCTTATTTATGTCTATTTAGCATTTGTCTTATGTTTATAAGTGTAATTAGTGTCATGTATATGAAGAACCTCGTCATCGTTAAATGCTCCAAGACCTTGTCATGAACCTTGTGGAAGAATGGCTTGAAACAACCCTCACTCGACGCTAGAAATGAATGATAAATTCGGCCTATACACAATCATGATGTCAGCGTACATGTTGTTGTATGGTCGGCCTAAAAGAAGGGAAAAATTCCCTATGTATACTCTAATCTGCGGCCTATTTGACACCAATATTTTCGAACTATTCTGTGGAAGGAAGTGCATATTTCAGAGTACAAAAAAAGTGGATTTCAGAAGGTGAAAGAGTGCAGATATAAGTGCGGATTGTTGGGATCATTTACAAGGTTATACTGCGGACTTGTCTGAGGTATCTCAACATCCATTTTCGAATCCTATCTTAGGAAGAATCTCTGGACATCACACAGAAGTTTTTCATATCTTTTTATGTCACCAAGTAATGCAAAGAACCTGAATCATAAGCAATGTTAAAGGCAGTGGGAAAAGACTATAAGTGTGGATATGTTTAAACAAGGACTTGCTAATTGTGTTAAGATTAGTTTTCAGTGTACATCTACCATACATGAAGTTGAGATAGTGACATAAAATAATAAAGCAGACTTAAAGGTTGGAGAAGAAGAGAAGGATCAATGTTGAAGGTAGTCAAAGAATTAATGACAAGGTCTTGGAGGCACTCATAGGTCAAGGGTCTAAATCTTGGTCATGGTACTTGTCACTTGAAGATCTATAAGAAGAATTTCTTGTGGGTTTTCCTCTTTAAGAGGGAGAGGTTTTTCCCTAGCTCTAGGGGCCTAACTTTGTGTCTTTTGTATTTTGGTAATTGACTTGATTAAATACTAAATAAGCTAAGGAATAAAAAACATAAGTATCTCAAGTAAACTCACAAGTAATTATCAAGAAGTGAATTTTAATTAATCACTGGCCCTCTAAATTCTCAACAAAATAGTTGTGAGATGTTTTCTCACACAAACTAGTTTTCCTTTTTACAAATTAAAATGAATAATACATTAGATTCACAAGCTCACTTCTAACATTAATCATTTTCGCAATTTTAATGACTAATAAATGAGTTTGTCATAGTCAAATTATTAATCATTCTTACAATTTTTAGTCAATAAATTTTTAGTCAATAACACATGATATTTTCCATCTCATTTAAATCATTTATCATTTACTTCAATGATCTATCCCATGGCGTGCAAGATAAGAATTTATCATGTCGATATCCCCCTGGATCATGGGGTCATATCCATGAACAAAAGAATTGATATCATGCCTACTTTTCCATACTAACAATCAAACTCCTTATGCTAGCACCTTGACAATGATCCAAAATGTGTTGTTTATGCCACCACCCTGAGAATGATCCAATACATGCCTTGTAATGAGGAAGACATCTAATTCCAAAGACCAACTATTTCCAAATTGAGATTGGGAGCATAAATTGAAAAAAATACTAGAATACATTCATGATTTATTGAGAAGAGATTGCCAAATATGTTGCTTAGGTGGATTTATTATTTATAAAGAAGAGATGAAAAGATTATTCTTTAGGTTGATGTAGGCAATTCATGCTTTCAAGATGAAGGATACATCAGTTCCGTGGAGCACTAAAACAAGTTTGATGTTATAGAAATATTAGCAATTGAAAAATACAATAATATTTTCTTGTTTCGTCATTTGTAATCATTCTTATGAAATTATGAATCTTTGGATGTAAGAGGGGTAGTGTTGAAAAAAAAGTAATGTGCTATGAATATATTACGAACAGATTGGTAGATATAATTTGCAAATAATAATTAAAGATAATATTATTGAAGTGGTGATGATTTTAAGCACGATGTGACATGTATAAATATACGTATGAACCTTCATTTAAAGATGAGATGGCTTTTGGAGAGAGATAACATGTATTATTATTATTATTATTGCCCATGGTATTCATTGTACTATTATATTTTTTTGAGGTTATATCTATGGTAATATATGCAATAGATATTATAGGTAGATATTTAAAAACATTATTATCGTGTGAAAGGGATGTGCTATAGTAATCTTTGTAATAGTAAAGTTAAATGTAACAAGGTCACTTTATTATAAAGCAAATTCAAGGCAAGAATGATTAATGGTAAGTTGCAATTAGTAGATAACGTGGTTAAACAATTAGTAATACAACTGCCTAATAAGTGAGATAAAAGATGATCCCCCACATTATGTGAATTGACACTATATGATAAAATTCACATATTCCATATTGGGTATTTCTCATATAGGGTGCACTCATTTTTTCACAAGTATTGACCTAGCAGAGTCAACACCCACTCTCTCTCTTTTTATTTTGTAGGGGGAAAAAATGTTTGTACTTCCTAAAACGGCCTATAGATACTTTAGTTTCTTCATCATGATTGTGTCTTCTAGACCCATACAGTCTCAAACTTAACTAACTAGCATAACATTCCATGAAGGAGGGAACTGACTAAAATCTCAAAAAAGTGAGTAAAATTCATAAAAAGACAGGTTTGTCCCCATGGATTCGACCTCCCCATCCATAAAAACATGATAATCAACAGACACAACAAGAAGTTCAAGATATTCTTTAGACAAAGATTCAGCTTCAAAATTTAATTCAAAACTTGCAAATCTCTTCATGGAAAAACCCTCACTATTGATAGGGAATCCCTCCTGTAGGAAGTCTCCTGGAGCCCTCACAAGTCTTGCAGGGCCTTGTGCTCTTCCAGAAAACACTGAAATGATCTCGATTCTTGTGAAGCCTTACTTGTAAACCCTTGGATCAATGTCTCAGTGATTAACCACTATTATTCTAATATTTTTGTTTTAGGGATTCTGCATAACTTTGTCTTTTTTTGCCATATATTATATTGATGACCAAAAATTTATCTTTTTTTTCTATATCATATCTCCATTCATGAAATTTCTCATTTTTTTCAGTTATACAAGATAAGGTTATTATTTATAAAAAGGCTAACATGGGACAATATTTTGGTTTCTTGAAAATTATTATCTGGGAATGTGGAGTATGAGAGATTATTTTGGTTGTACATAAAATAGGTGGATCTTTCAAGTCCTTAACTTTCATGGAAGGCTTTATAAATGGGAGAAAACATAACCAATGCAAAACTTTTTCTTGAAAAGAGGTAACATTGCATGACCAACTTCTCCTTTTGATATCTCTACATCAAATTTTGTATATCATTTCATGGTTAGTACTATTGCAATGCAATTTTTCATTTTCATCAATATGGAATATTTCTATATGGAAATGGTATAATTACGAAGATATGCATTGTTAATTTTAGTGGTTTAATTGTTGTCGAAGGACAACATGGTAGATTTCAAATGAAAAATCGTGCCTTTAGTGCTTTTCGTTGGCATTATTTGTCTAAGATAAATTTGATTTCGTGTGATGTATTTGATTCCATCTTTGACAAACTGATAAATTTTGCAATAAATATTTTTTCCGTTATGACAATATTTACAATGGCATAATAATACTTCTCAATTTATTAAGCTTTGTCTGAGCGCTCTTATTATTGGACCATAGTGTTGCATAAAGACTTAGTACCATTTGTTTATATTAACTTCTTTCTTCTTTATTATTATTATTATTATTATCGAGGAAAATCCAGGTAGATCCACCAGAAGGGATCACAGCCCGTTGACCAAACTAATCAGGGCCTAACCCCGAGGGTGTTCAGGAGAATCGACCCCATGACCTCCGAGTGGCAAGGTACTTTAGCAACAAAATTTTTGATTGAGGGGCACTAGGTCAAATTATAGAGGTGTTGCAACAATAACTTCTTCTTTCTTTTTCTTTATTTTTCACTGTAAAATTTTTACTTATTTCTTTCTCATTGATTATGAAAATAGAACTACTCATACACCATATATCTAGCCTTAAAATTGATGATCATGAGTTTCATTGGCTCTTCCCTTTCAATAATTTAATTAAAGGATGAATTATCCTTTTAATGGCCACTTAACCCAATTTGGATTTTTGGACCTATGTTACATCCCTTTACCGATGGAAGGAAACCAACTCTAGAAGGTAAAACACCTTCCTTCACACTCTAAGGTGTCATTTCTTGGTGGATTATCTCACTAGCGGCATTCAAATATGACACCCTAAATGAATTATCTGTTGGGCCACGTTTTGATATCATAATATCTTCATTGAGTGCACCGGGTATCCCATATTTTAGTGGATGATTACTTAAGTGATGTCAACATATATTTATAATTTTTGCTTTATGGAATCATACCTATGCATATCCACCTTGGGGGGAACCCTCTTCATTTTTATTTTCTCTATGCAAGTGATAATGACCATTCTAGGGATGTGAAAACATAGAATAGTAAGCAAATACCGTGGTGCTTTAATTTCATAAAATTCCAAATTCTCAAAATGAGTAGAACAATGACATATAACAAATGGGGAATATACAAATTGTGCCATGTCATAAATGGACATGAAAAATGAAGGAAAAATACTATGTTCATTATTGTGATATGCATTTAAGGATATTTGGAAACCTAAAATCAAAAAGTGTACTAAAACTTGGTGTGAGTAAATGCTCCCTAAAACCTAAAACACACAACTAAAACAACTCAAACTCTATTGAAAAGTTGCCATGCTCCCAAAACTGTTCCCGATATTTCAGAAGCATTTTTTACCTACTTTGAAGCTTTTGGGAGCATGATGGGTACATGTTACACACTTCATGGGAGCACGTCCCACGAATGTTGATAGCTAATGATCACTAATACAAAATGGCTAATTAGTTACTAAAAAAAGGACTAAAATTTGCATATAAATGACTATTTTTCAGTGGGTGACCAATAGTAGCTAATTTACAATATCTTATAACGCGACCAACTTTTAGTCGTTTTTAGCTTAGTCATTAATTGGTTATCTCAATTTTGTTGTCTAGTAGTATATTTGGTTATTAATTTGGTCATTAATCTAATCATTGATTTGGTCATTAATTTAGTCATTGATTTTGTAATTGATTTAATCATTGATTTAATTATTAATTTGGTCATTAATTGTCACAATTAATGACAAAATATACAACAAAATATATTACTATATGATCACCCTAGAAAATCAATTAATGACTAAGAAAATATGACCAAAATGTTGGTCGTGTTAGAAGATACTGTAATTTAGCTACTAATAGTCATATATTAGTAAATTTTAGTCATCGTTTGAAACAAATTAATGACCAAAGAAATATGAATAGATTTTGGTCGTGTTATAAGATACTGTGAATTAGCTACTAATAGTTGTATATATGCAAAATTTAGTCATCATTTGTAATTACAAATTTATCATTTGCAGTAGTCATTTATATTTTTTTGGTAGTTTCATATTCATTATATAAACGACTAATTTGGTAGTTTCATATTCATTATATAAACGACTAATTTGGTAGTTTATATTCATTTTATTTACTTTCATTAATAATGATTATAAATGTCCCGGATGCGGGTGGATGCAAGGTTTAATGCTGCACAGGGGGCCATGTGGGTTGGCGCGTGGCTTACCACCACCGCCACCCATCTTCGCATGATCCAGGCCTTTATTGCTGCAGTCAGGCCATTCAATGCCTATACTTGGGAGCTCTCTCCCCGAAACTGGCGTATTCATTCGACCGCGATGGAGAATTCTGGACATTCTGTGTTGATTTCTCCCCTCAACGTTTGTTGTCGCCCTGCTGCGGTTGAGCGCTGCTATCGCACCAGCAATGGCAAGCGCTGTGTGTTAAACTGTTGTGTGGAGCTTCTGCCCGACATTCACTATTCCAATTGTGCCTCCTGCACATTTCAGCGTCCGTCAGTCTCTAAGTTTGCTTGCCCACCTGCACATCCCGCCCCCATTACTCTTGCTGCTCATCACACTATGCCGCGCCTCCGCCCAAGAATGCCCTGCAGGAGAGGGGGGGTCCAGGGGCGCACCATTAATCGTTCCTCCCCCTCAAATTCTGATTCCTCGTCCTATTCATCCGAGTTTGGTCCTGTTCGGCTTCCAGCTCCGCGCAGAGGGCATGGGAGGGGACGGAATCGCTTCAATTCAGCGGAGCATTTCCGTCTGTCTTCCAGGGCTAATTCACATCACGCCCGTTTTCATTTCCCCTGCAGCATTGATAACACTTCCCTCCTCGCCACTGTGACCATAGACCTTCGTGCAGCTCCCACTGTTCCAGATTCTTCGGCCCAAGCTCGTGCCACCACTGTTGCTATTAGGGAGCCTCTCATGGAGACAGCGCATAGCATGCCCCAGGCAGAAATTGGGAAGCCGGCTTCCTCGAGCATTGACGCCAATCTGGGCGCTTCGGCTGGTCCTTCGGCTTCCACTGTAGGCGGTCCTAAACGCAATTGCGGTCCCCCTTCTGATGATGAGGACCCGTACAAATATGCCTGCCTCATTGTCGAGGAAGACCCTTCCTCTGCTCAGTAAGCTGGTCTCATCCGGGTGCGACGGCGTTTTGGTCGTCATCGGCTTTCAGGTGCTTTTCCACAGTCTCATGTTCATGACAAATTATGCTACTGTTCTCTTGGTTTCAGTCCTGTTTAATGGTCGGTCTCCCCTGCGTGGGAATTACACTCAGGTTTTTGTCCAGTATCTTGCTCTCCTCACTGGTTCAAGAATGGTCCGTTTTGCTTTTGATATGGCTAGAAATTGTAAACATTTAGCCACTCTGGTCTACTCCACAGGAGTTTTTTTGTCTAAGTCTGTTCATGCTACGATGTCAGTTCATGCTACGATGTCTAAGTCTGTTCATGTTACAAGTTTGAGTCACTTGATAGGAACAAACAGTCTTGCAGCTCTTCGACGCTTTCATGGTCTCTCTCATAAATGTAATGTTGACAAATTACCTGCTGGTAAAGCTAGGATGCCTCAGTTCTGGGTTGGAAATCATGAGGCCATGGCCTCCTTGTAACACTATTTTTGTACCAATATCAATATAGAAGTAGCCATATTCAGAAAAAAAAAAAAAAAAAAAAAAAAAAAAAAAAAAAAAAAAAAAATGATTATAAATGACTAATTTAGCCGTATATTCATTTTTATTTTTGTTCATCATTAATAAATATAAACTGCTAATTTAGTAGTTTTAAATTGATTTTGCGTTCATTTATTAATCAACATAATTTAATGTGTATGACTTAAAAAATGTCATACAATGTGCATGTTCATCTAATATGAAAACACAAAGTTGCATATGTTAATTACAATATTAAACTATATCAAGTGCAACTATAAATAATTTCAACCACATAAATTATATTATATGAAATGTTAAAGTAATACAATATGAGTTTCCAACTTAATATTGGTTGGACTACAATTTACACATGAAATGATATTTCATCACTTCAAAACATTATCATTGTCTTGCTAAGGCAGTGCAGGTGAATTCACCAACCCTGAAGGCTTGACCATCAGCCTCTATATGTGTATCTTATGTGGGATATTGGCTCTAAGGGTATCACTAGACCAGTTCTCTTCTCTCTCTCATTTTTCATTTGTCGCTCCAATGTTACAGCTCTCCTCTTTTTTCAATTCCTGCTTTTTAACATCAATACTAAGTTCATTTTTTGAAAACAAAAGAAGATACAATGCAGAGTGTAATACATGAAAGACAATTAACACTAGAATATAAACTAAATTAGACTATAAATATTTTATACGACATATACCTCAACTTCAACAATGTCAAAGCCATTTTTCACCATACAAGAAAGAAACTCGAACAAATTTTCTTCAATGGGGCGATAGTGGCCACTATAATGTGTCTAGATGACTTGTATAAAAAAAGAAAATAAAATGTCACCATATATAGAAAATAACACCTTAGTAACTTAGTATTCAACCTTCAGGGAAAGCTTAAGAACAATCATGTCAACTAAGTTATATGCTAAAAATATCAAGCTATAGATAACTTGTGAAAACAAATAATCGGAGGTGTGATGTTTAATATTTGTCGTTTTATTCACAACAGCATTTCATTTTCTAATGCATGAACTTGGTCAAGTATATAAACAACATGTGCTCAAATAACAACATGAAAGTAAACTTTTCTCATAGTTAAGAAAATATTTTAACACAAAATAGCTATAAGGATTCTAATCAATATCATGTAATACTAATTTCATCTTCAAGCTTTGGTTGTTGTTTAAAATGACATGATACCAGGTATTTTCAATTTCATTGTTAAAAGACAACAAAATCAAAAGAAGCGTCCAAAATACAATCAGACAATAAAGAGAGGATATCATGGAATGAAATTTCTATTATAAAAAAATTGTTTACTTGTTCACCTATGTCGTGTTTGGCATTCCTAAAACATTTTCTTGCCCAAAATAACCATGAGTGAAAAAATCACAGTTACATTAAAAACCATAGGAATTCCTACTAGAAACATTTCCAAAGTCGATGGCTCAGGTTCTAACAGCAAATGAATCATATCCAAGACGTGATATGCATTGTCTCCCCATCCTTTTTCCAATCACATTTCCTATAGCCTACCCACAACAGAGTCAAGTAACAATCAAACGAGCACATTGAAATTTTTATTTTAATCTTTTATATCTATAAAATTTGAATCTGATTTGTTTCATCAACATATCAATTCATATTTAAAGCCTTACTAACATATGAGAAGGTATCAATCAAGTAGGACATCAAAAAAATCGACCTCGATGAGCTCCTCAAACAATTTCTATAATACCAATTTTTTCTTGTTGTGATATCTTGGGTAGAAAAAAGAACATATCTACAAAAGAAAAATGCATATATTACTTATGTTCAAACTTTGTATATGGTGTGTTCTTAAGCATTTTTTTAAGATGTTTCTCTGCATTTACCAAAGTGAATTGTAGCTTAGTTAAACTATGTATACTTTCATTCAACATCAATTTCTGCAAGATAAATGTCACACATTATTCTTTCCCATTTCTTAACATGCTACATATATAAATTGAAAGTCACATAATAAAAAAAACAAATAGTGCCTCTAATAAAACTTCATTATAATATTAGCAAATGAATAGAGAGTGGACCATTTTTGTTGTTTGACTTTTTGCCTATTTTTTTATGAAATTGCTCGAGCTTCAGGAACCAGCAAATGTGAGGGAAGTTGTAAATGTGAAAAAAAAAATGTTGACCTAATTTTTGGACTTCTTCAAAATGACATGAATGATGTCATTTTCAGATGTGGTAAATCTGATAATAAGAAATGGCCACATTGGATGCAAATATTAAATATAAAAACTTGCGTACATGGCATATATTCTAATAAATTACATTGCAATGACTACCATGGGCCTCCACAGGTTATAGGTCCTCAGTATGTTAGTCTTGATGATGAAAGAGAGATGGCAACAATAAGTATGGCTAGTCCTAGTTTGTATGGTGGATATCTTCAAACCAAGGTCGTCATCTCAATTAGGTTCTAGCATGGTAAACATGGATTTGGTCTTCACCCAATTTCATTCCATCATACTTTGTCAAGACTCAAGAGGACATAATAGTCCTTCAACTTATAATAGAGTTGCTTTTGAGGTTATAGATAAAGCATATCCAAAGCAAATGCATTTTTGGGCTCCAAGAGATATGTATAATTTAAATGATAACAATCATATTTTTTTTTCCCAAGATTCAAATGCAGGTATACATTTTGTGGATTTTACTAATAGATAGAATGCGAGAAGTAATCCATGAGGAGAATCTAATGATCATTGTGATTAGGGAAAACTCGGAGATAATAAGACTATTTAGGTTCAAATCAAAGATGGTGTTAATTATTGTAGCTTCTCGATTGCTGGTAGTTTTTAAGGTAGGAATTTCGGTTCTTCAAGATTAGTGTCCTTCAGCTTAATTGCATCTGCCTTGGTCCTATCACCCAAAAGAAAAACATAATAAAAAAAGAGTAAACAAAAATTACAAACCTGATGAGCACCTTGCATCAATCGCCTATTGTCTCGAGAAGACTCAACAACCAAGTAGAATTTTGCGATGTTCATATTGTTCTTTTTAGGGTCCTTTTCTTCCTAAACCAAGTTATAATTTTGCTGAAATGGACCTTCTCTTCTACACTTCCTTTGAAATTTAAACCTAGTAAGTCTTATGTGTGCATGTTGATCAAGAGCTTTCACATTGTTTTATGGACCCTGACCCACATTGATATATGTCATCTCACCATGTGTTGAAGTTTGCAACAAGAAACAGTGAAGGAGACATCCTGAAACATCATCCTTGATCCTAGTTGGAAAATAATCACCTAAACTAGGTGGAGCCTACACTGGATATTTTTAGGTGTATGTCTATTTTTAGACATGGTGAGCATATTCTATATGTAGCAGGAGGCTATTTGTAGATGGTTGGTCAAATGTGAAAAATATATGAGATTCTATTTTTAGAATATTGGGCAAAGTCTATTTATAGATCATCGATCTAAAAATAGATGCATGTCAGTTATTATTAGCTCTTAATAATAATCCGACAATAAACAACAACTTATTCTCTTGGAGCACTTTATTTCAGTGAACAGATTTGGAAAATCAGTGGGTTGAAGGAGTTATGAAATTCCTAAGGGTTTACTGGAGTTCATGCATGGAGGACTCAGTTAGAACTGAAGTGTCAAAGTTATGACAGAGTTGGAAGAGTATTTTATGGAGTTGTATTCAGTTTAACTCAGTTAGACTCAGTTGAGTTGGTTGTATCTAGTCTAACTGAATGATACACTAGTGAGAGTGGAGTGAATTAATTAGTTAATTAATTCACAAATAATAAATCATTAATCAACTGAACAATACAACAGTTAACTACAGTGCACGTCAGATCCAGTGGAGACCTAGTGGAGAGATAGGTGAAAGGGCAAGATAGATTATCTGTTGTGACTACTAGTGATGCATGAATTTCATCTATATATACATTGGAGTTGCCAATGATAATAACGCAGTCAATGAGAGTGGGATGACATTGAATTGGTCTTTGTAATCAGCTTGGATTGCGCAGTGGAGGCAGGCTAGCAGGAGGGCGGAGATTGGTGCATGGATTTGCAAGATCTCTTCTATGATTAGTGTATGATGATTGTACTGTAATGAGAGCTTGTGATAAGCTTTGTATGTTTGTATTAGATTTTCATATGATCTCCATGTTACATAATATATAGTTGGGGTTTTCAGGTTCAGGCTTTCCCGATTAAAAACTGTGTTATGTGTGTTTTTATTGCTTCATGTGTTTTGTAATTGTTGATTAAATTTCTGCAAGAATTATAGTGGAAGGATTTTGTATTTAGCAAGAAGATAAATATTTTTAGATCAGGAGAGTCCGGATATATACATGCTTAGTGTATATAATTTCTACATGGTATCGGAGCTATGTTATAGATTTTCTACATGGAATGAGAGCAAGAATTTTTGGGTGCGTGAGTTTGCAGAGAATATCTAAAATTTTTGGTAAAATATTTTCAGAAACAAATAGAATATTTGGATTCCTTGCGAAAAAATACCCAAATTGAAAAAAAAAAAAATCGGTCGAATCGGAGCTCGGATGAGGGAGATATCGTCAATTTAAAATCAGCTCTTTTGTTAGAAAATTTTGCGACGGCGGGACAATTGCAATGTGCATGAGCCAAGAATCTACATGCATTGAGGTACAAGTTGCATGCAAAGCTTTGAGGAGCAAAGCAGAGGTTAGTGACTTGGTGGTTGAGAGGGAGCCTCTCAACATGCAACGTGAGAAGCAGTCTTAGAAGGTTGTGGAGTAGCAACAACTGGAGATGCAGAAGAATCTATGGGATTTCTACGGAGCTTCCTACTGTTGGGAAGTGCAAGAAAGACATGCAATTGAAGCTTGAGAGGGAGCAGGATTTGCATGCAAGTAAGAGTGAACCTCAGGATGTGGAGCAGCCACAAGATGAGGATCATGGAGTGGGAGCAACCACTCATGCAGAGAAATTTCATGCCAGATGGGCAGAGGGAGTGCATGTGGCTATACCACCAGGTGAGAGGTGGGGCTACATGCATGGCTAATACTAAAAGGAGATTTTTGGGTAGGATTCATTGAGATGGTGTGGATTTCATGAATTGAACTTGGCTACGAGGCGCCCACAGAGCAGCAATAGCATGATCAGTTGGATTGATGCAGAAAAATCAAAGTGACAGTGTCGAATACTAGAGCACGGTTCAGAGTTGACAGCAAGTGCAGAGTGCATGGGTGAAGAGTTCAAAAGTGTAGTGGTTCCTGAAGACATGTGCAGTTGGTACCATAAGAAGTCGAAGACTTTGATGATAGATGCATCAAACTGGTTGAGTTGTTTGGAGTCTTTCAGTTTCGGAAGTGTTGCAGCAAGAGTTGCAGAGCAGATGCATGGAGTTGCAGGGTGCTTGCAAAGGTTGCAGGGCGAATCCATGGAGTTGCATGTCGCATGCAAAGACAGTCCTTTCTTGTTGAGAGGGATTGTTGAAGTTTGCAACAAGAAACAGTGAAGGAGACATCCTGAAACATCATCCTTGATCCTAGTTGGAAAATAATCACCTAAACTAGGTGGGGCCCACACAGGATATTTTTAGGTGTATGTCTATTTTTAGACATGGTGAGCATATTCTATATGTAGCAAAAGGCTATTTGTAGATGGTTGGTCAAATGTGAAAAATATATGAGATTCTATTTTTAGAATATTGGGCGAAGTCTATTTATAGATCGTCGATCTAAAAATAGATGCATGTCGGTTATTATTAGCTCTTAATAATAATCCGACAATAAACAATAGCTTATTCTCTTGGAGCACTTTATTTCAGTGAACAGATTTGGCAAATCAATGGGCTGAAATAATTACGCAATTCCTAAGGGTTTACTGGAGTTCATGCATGGAGGACTCAGTTAGAACTGAAGTGGCAAAGTTATGACAGAGTTGGAAGAGTAGTTTATGGAGTTGTATTCAGTTTAACTCAATTAGACTCAGTTGAGTTGGTTGTATCTAGTCTAACTAAATGATACACTAGTGAGAGTGGAGTGAATTAATTATTTAATTAATTCACAAATAATAACTCATTAATCAACTGAACAATACAACAGTTAGCTACAGTGCATGTCAGATCCAGTGGAGACCTAGTGGAGAGATAGCTGAAAGGGCAAGATAGACTATCTGTTGTGACTACTAGTGATGCATGAATTGCATCTATATATACATTGGAGTTTCCAATGATAATAACGCAGTCAATGAGAATGGGATTACATTGAATTTGTCTTTGTAATCAGCTTGGATTGCGTAGTGGAGGCAGGCTAGCAGGAGGGCAGAGATTGGTGCATGGATTTGCAAGATCTCTTCTATGATTAGTGTATGACGATTGTACTGTACTGAGAGCTTGTGATAAGCTTTGTATGTTTGTATGAGATTGTCATATGATCTCCATGTTACATAATATATAGTTGGGGTTTTCAGCTTCAGGCATGTGTGTTTTTATTGCTTCATGTATTTTGCAATTGTTGATTAAATTTCCGCAAGAATTATAGTGGAAGGATTCTGTATTTAGCAAGAAGATAAATATTGTTAGATCAGGAGAGTCCGGATATATACATGCTTAGTGTATATAATTTCTACACCATGAATGTTTTTTTATCCCTTTGTCACAGAAATCATGCTGGCTAAAATTGCTCGCTCACATTCTTGTCCAATAAGATCCAATCCAACTGATAACCTTGCTTTATTTCCATCACTTTGAACTATCCCTATCAGAGCTGCACCTCCACCATCATTCCTATTATCTGTAGTCTCCAAGGTTACACTTATATTTTCTTGAGATGAACTCATGGTTGAGCTATATAGTGTACACTATACACTTACTCCATCCTTAACAAGAAGCTTGCTAGAGGTACTGAAATCAACTTCTGGATTTCCCTTCTCTTCAACATGCTTATTGGTATCTTGTCCACAGCTATTTTCATCTTTGTTTTCAAATTTCATGCCTAGACTCCCCCTAGTAGAAGATGTAGCTTTCTCATCTTCACCAGAAGTCTGAGAAGATTCAGCTTGCCATGCACTTGCTTCTCTATCTTGTGGAAGAAATGTTGCACTATATACATTTGGACAAGACACACAATATTTTTTCTTTTCTGCATTTCTAACTACAATAGCACTTGTATTAGTCGTAGCTAATTTTCTCTCAACACCTAGGGAGGCACCAAACTTTGCAGTTGGAGATGATTTTCTATCCAAATGGACTGAACCTCATTCAAGTGTACAATTTTCCCTATAGATATGACTAAGATTGTGCTCTGAGAAAGAAAACACACGGCATTTTCTTTTTTCACATAATTCATGTCTTCGAAATCAACATTTACATTGCTATTTTCAAAATTGGCACAAGGATATGCCATTGCAATAGAAACATGTTGTCCCCTTGCATGTGTATAGTAATCCTATGTTAAGCTTGCAGCAGTAGTTACAACTATATCTGTTTGGCCTTTAAAACAGACAATGCTTTCCATCTATCCTTCCTCAACTGACCATGACCTTGGATCATTCTCATTAGACATGCATTATTTGTTCTCATTTCCTTCTGATAAAGGAAACACATCTACAGTTGATTCATTAGCAATTCCTCTATATCTTCCCTAGTTATCTCCATTTGTCGATGTATGTCATTCTTTGCACTTCATGATTAGAGATGGAAAACTAGGTTTTTCCGATAAGCATGCTATCCTTGGTGTTTCTGTGTTGGATTGCTGATAATATTTTATCCACTATTTTGCATAAGGATAACACGTGTGATTTTTCATCATTCAGCCAAGTAGCATAGTGATTCTAGATTTCCAACGGTTGGGAATATGAAAATATCTATTGGGAAAGGTCACTTTTGTGCACAAGTTTCAAAGCATCATGCCAAAGTAAATAATATACTCAAATGAATATTGCATCTTGTAAACCCACAGGAAAACCATCATCTATGGAATCTATGGCATCTATGGCATCAAAGAAAGTTACAGGAGGGGAAATTTAAATACATATCTCCTTGATATATAAATTTTGATGAGTGTAGGAATGAAGCGAGTAGCAGTATGAAGGATAGTTTCAGAATTTGAACAAAATATTTCAAACTGGTTTTCCTCAAGTTCATTCCCATCATGGTGGCACTGATCGGAAAATTGAGGATGAAAAGGACAAAATTAACAAATCGTTGGAGGAATATGAGACAAGACAGATATTGGGGAAGCATGCCAATGTATATGGGACCATAATATGTTATTCTCCCACCATGAGGTTGTGAAAAAAGCTTTGGTTATGGAAGTGGAGAAAAATGAGAACAATTATTGTGTAGAAGAGGAGGTAGCAAGCCATACAGTAGAGCTTGATCATGAATGTTTCAACCCAAAATATAAGATCCATAATAATGCGCATTTAGACCCAAAAAAAAAAATGCAATTTTTTTATGATGGTAACCTCACCGAACCAGTGGATGATAGTTGTAGTTTGAAAATTCATAAAGAAATTTACAATACCAATGTTTCAAGAAAAAACATTAGATCTAGGTAGCAATTTTGATATTTTCAGCCTTATAGTAAGCCAAACCATTGCATATCTTACTGGGAGAATAGTTGAAAGTGAATATTTTAGATCTAACTTTGCAACTTGCAGCCCCTTATGTGAAGAAGAAATCAGGATTTTCAACCATCTGGAAAGTGGAAATAAAGTTGTCCAAACAAGAAATAAAGAATATCAAAATGGTATTACAAAGACATTTATTTCATATCTACAATATCATGTTGATGACTTGTGATTTTCAGATCTGGGTAACAGTTATATCAGCCCACTTCAAGAATATGTTGATAGATCTTGTGGCAGCTCCATTCTATTTGAAATTTCACTAGAAGACATGGTTGTTACGCAGGTGACAAGATGCATTTTTAGCATGATGGTCATAAAGATCTTAACACACAAGCCAAAAATTTCTAGTGTGTCTCCGTTTTACATGATGATCAAATACAGAGGACGAAGGAAATGAACTGATGCATTCTTTAGGTGGTTACATTGGATTTTATTTTATTTTATTTCAGCTAGCATTGTCACTTCAAGCAAGCCAAAGTAGGGTAGGATATCAATAAGTCCACTTGGACAGTAGTAGCACCATTTTATTTTATTTTAATTTGTTGCTCATGTATAGTGTTGAGATTATAGGATTCTCACATCCTTCTAGATGGAGCATGTGTTTCGTAATTGGATCCAGTTAACTTTCACTTTGCTTCAGCAAGGTAGACTGGAGATATTACTCTTTTTCGCTATTCTCACAGATCCTAATGCATAAGGCTCCCAGTGACTGAATAACTAGTGCTTGTTTTCTTCAACATCATGCACGCTTGACATGCCATGTTGAAACCTTGGAAAAAGAAATATTTTTTAAGCAAAATTCAGCACGCTAAGGGGAACATGGTCATAATAATGCATGAGAAAAAGGTGGCAAAGTACATTTACATTGCATGCAAGACGTTTTACATTGCATGTCATGCATAGATCCTTCTATTACATGTGTCAACCTCCTAGAGCCTAAAAAATAGCAAAAATTTGGAGTTCTAGCACCCATACAAGCAAAAAATGCAGCCTTCAGCTCGCAAGTGAAAGTTATTCAAGTGGGCCTATAGAAAATGCCCTAGATTCAAATTGTGCATGTGATATCTCTGTGGAATCCTTGTGATGTGACCCACCTTCCTCAACCAATACTTTTGTGTCTCCATAGAAAAATAATATGTCATCTAATTTGTTTTTCAAGCCCTGTAACAACACCTACTAAAACCAGCAGTGTCTCAAAATAACATGAAAAATGACAAAAAACTCAGCTTATACCAGTAAAACCCTAAATATACCATGAATCACCTTTGGATCTCAAACTGCAATAGTAGACACATCCCCATGTGTGAACTAATCTTTGAAACAAATGATCTCAAACTGCTACACCAAAAACCCCACATAGGATTGCCCCCAATGAACTATCCTGATAAAGAAATATAGAAGTTAACATGAGAACTTCATGTGTTCAATTTTGGGCATTACTGGTAGCTCCATGTGGGTACAGCGTCACCTTGTGAGGTGTTGATAGTCTCATAAATATCCACATTAGCAAACCAAGAAATTGCAGCTAAATCTTCAATCTCCATCTCTACTTCCACATGTTCATGACAACTAGACCAATGTCGGTCTTTCCATAGATGGTGCTCATTCCTACATGGAAAGCATGTATACATATGAATAATACTTGATCTTTATTGTTTGTCCCTATATACGAGAAATGTAAGTGGATACCAATAGTAAAACCTCTAATTTTGACCCTACAATGTTTGGATTCCATTGGTAACTTCTTATACACCAAGACTTTTACATTCCATGAGTCAAGGGCATATGACTTTTCTAACCCTCTTATCATGTCCATTGTTTTGATATACATAATACTAAAACAAAAACGAAAAACAACTCCAAGGAACAAAAAGAACACTATAAATTCATGAAACATTTATAATTATAATCCAACCTTCTTAATCCAATAAGATTAAGTTTACTCAAAACTATCATAAATACCATAGACTCAACTAATCAAGCATAATCAAACTTCCAATGTAGTTGTGAAAGCATTTTGTTAATAAAAGAGCTTTGGCATACTCCAGTTTGACACAAATTAAGGAATGGTGAATCCGACTAACAAGAGACTATTTGTTGAGATGAAAGACCAAACACATTAATTCAACCAACCATAATGATTACATGAATCCCACTTCATATACAAGGAATGCATCTCTAAATGAATGTAATCAATCCTACCTATTATATATCAAAAAAATTAGCAGCATCAACTGGAACTAATGCAAGAGATTATGAAAGAAAGGATGTTGCTATGCATTTATAAGGTGTTCTGTTTTCCAAAACTTCAACATTTTTCCACATTTAATCCAACTCAGAGCTACACATTTTGCCTCTTCACCTACTTGTTTTGTAGTCACAAGTAAGCAACAAAAATAATTAATAATGTTATTACATTCAAAACCAACATCATTCACAACCTCTTCTGCATGAACAAAGTTTATAATGTCTATGGTAAAATCTTGGAATTGCTTCTCATCTTCACGTGAATTTTCTTCATAATCGGAACCGAGTTAATGGTGTTGCTAATTTGACACTCATGTATTATTACATCAGGCCAAGAACCCAATGTATCATCAATGTCCTAATGTGTCTCATGTCTAAAATGACATATATTACCTGACTCGTTGGAAGAACACTCTTCCTCATCAAACTCAATAATTTTACATACATCTGACTTCTCATTATAAATAACTAGGAGCATGTTGAAATTGCTTTCATCACATACCTTTTCTCTGCAAGGTCCTTTAAACAATCTCTAAAAAACACTCCCACTCCGTGCAACCATGGTCATAACTACTCAATCAAAAAAAGGATATATATGTCAACTCACCCAACAAAGGACCCCACCTAAGGCACAAATTTGGAATAACATTTGGAGCGGGAAAGAAATTCTTAATTTAAAAAAAAAATGTTGGTTAATGACCCATAATTAACTCCGTACCACCAACAATCTTTGTAAAAGAGGTTTAATTGGTACCTACATATTTTCAACTTGCAATGTAGCCAAAGGAAAACTCATCCTTTTAACATCACAACTAATTTGGCTTGCAAGAAACATGGTGATCTTCGAAGACAAACAACAAAATATGCATAGTGAGAGAATTTCACCTTCAGTAAAGACATTGTCACATAAGGAAATTATGGCCAAAGCTATAGGGGATATTCAGTGGACGCACTACTCTGTTAAAAAGAAAGAGTAGAAATTACCTCTATTTTAGCATGCCAGCCTAGCCCCTCTAGGTGCACTCACCCATCCTATGAATCTAGTTGGAAATTAAGGATTGGTTCTGTGCAAATTGAAGAATGGATCAAACTTCAATAGCATCACATTCTCTTTTTTGATGGTGCATCAAGAGAAAATCCATGAGCAGCAGGTGAAAAAGTCATCTTTGAATCCAAAGTAGAAGCAGAAACTGACATTTGCTTTAGGGTCTCAACAAAGTGACAAATAATAAATTTGAAGCCTTGATCTAGGAGTAAGGTTGCATCAAAAGAATTAACAACATCAACTGGAACTAATGAAAGAGATTATGAAAGAAAGGATGTTTCTACGCATTTATAAGGTGTTATGGTTTCCAAAACTTGAACATGTTTCCACATTTCATCCAACTAAGAGCTACACATTTTTCCTCTTCACCTAATTTCTCTGTAGGCACAAGTAAGCAACAAAGAGAATGAATAATGTTGTTACATTCAAAACCAACATCAATCACCACCTCTTCTGCATGAACAAAGTTTATAATGTCTCTGGTAAAATCTTTGAACTGCTTCTCATCTTCACATGACTTTTCTTCATAATCAAAACTGAGTTAATGGTGTTGTTAATTTGATACTCCTTTATTATTACATCAGGCCAAGAACCCAATTTATCATCAATTTCCTAATGTGTCTCATGTCTACAATGGAAGTTATTACCTGATTCATTGGAAGAACATTCTCCCTTATCAAACTCAAGAATTTTACATACATTTGACTGCTCATTATTTTCAGAAGGAATAAGTAGGAGCATGCTGAAATTGCTTTCATCACACACATTTTCTCTGCAAGCTCCTTTAAACAATCTCTCAAAAACACTCCCACTCTGTTTAACCATATTCATAACTACTCTATCAAAAAAAGGATGTATCTGTCAACTCACCCAACAGAGGACCCCACCTAAGGCAAAAATCTGGAATAACATTTGGAACGGTAAATAACTGCTTAAGTTTTAAAAAAAATGTTAGTTAATGACCCATAATTAACTCTATACCACCAACAATCTCTGTAAAAGAGGTGTAATTGGTCCCTGTGTATGTGCAACTTGTAGAGTAGCCAAAGGAAAACTCGTCCTTTTAACATCACAACTAATTTGGCTTGCAAGAAACATGGTGATCTTCGAAGACAAACAACAAAATATGCATAGTGACATAATTTCACCTTAGTAGAGACACTGCCACATAGGGAAATTATGGCCAAAGGCATAGGGGATATTCAGTGGATGCACTACTCTGTACAAAATCAAGAGTAGAGTTGACCTCTATTTCAGCATTCCAGTCTATCCCCTCTAGGTTCACTCACCCGTCCTATGAATCTAGTTGGAAATTGAGGATTGGTTCTGTGCAAATTGAAGAATGGATCAAACTTCAACACCATCACATTCTCTTTTTTTATGGTGCGTCGAGAGAAAATACATGAGAAGCAGGTGAAAGAGTCATCTTTGAATCCAAAGTAGAAGTAAAAACTGATATTTTCTTTAGGGTGTCAACAAAGTGACAAATAATAAATCTGAAGCCTTGATCTAGGAGTAAGGTTGCTTAGGAGAATAACATATGAGGATACTACAATTTTTTAAGAGTCTCCCTATGAAGCCCACCCTCTGAAGCTCAGTTGGGTAACAAGACCATTCTAGAGAAAACAAGATGAAACTAGGGTTCAATGAGGGTTCAATTGATAACCACACCAAGGACTGGAATCGTGGTATTTGCTGCAACAAGCTAGCCCAATAGGCCACCATTGGAACAGGTTTTGTTTGAATAGCTTTTAGTTTGAAAGCCATGTTTTAAATAGATTGGGAAAAATTGGTTTTTTTTACATTATCCATGTATTCTAAGGATTATTAATATGTATACACCAAGCTTACTAGTGCAGTAACCCTAGGTAAAATTATTAAAGTGGAGGTTGTTGTGACTAATTGAGACATGATGAAATTTATTATTGGACTACATTACTGTATGTATACATCATCTCTAACTGCAAAATTGGTAGAATTATTTTTTTGAATTTATAACCTTAAGGGTAAAATCCCCTTGGGACATTGCACTAATCAAAACAATGGATCTGAGTATGCTAATATATAAACACATATTGCTGGAAATATGAATAGTCTGGCCCTCAATTCTGCATTTGTATTCGAACAAATGGAAAATAAGGGACCACAACATATGGGCATTCCTTAGCAGATGGTATATGGTGGGTTTT
The DNA here is from genome assembly GCA_034641835.2 of Pinus albicaulis. Lineage (NCBI taxonomy): Eukaryota > Viridiplantae > Streptophyta > Pinopsida > Pinales > Pinaceae > Pinus > Pinus albicaulis. The sequence goes on from CM076574.1 coordinate 832,735,633, forward strand.
CTATTCACATATTCTAACAACAACCTACTTTTTCTAGTTGAACAATAGCAATAGTACCATAGCAATAGAAAATATAAAACACTAATAATCGAACTTATTAAAGTAAAATTCAAGCCCATTGCGTGGGTTATTGAGAATATCACCATTAGGACCAATAAGCAAAAATGCCTCCTTTCCCCAACAATGTTTAATAACGTAGGGGCCCTGCCATAAGACTAAAAATTCCAATGACCAAGGGTATCGTGGGCCTTATCATAAGCCAGAACGATGTTACCTTATTGAAAGGAGCGACAGTGAACATGATGAAAGAAAACTAAACAAAAATAGCTCAAAACTGGAATGAATTGCCACACTGACACACCTGCCCTTATTTTATAGAAGAAGAAAAGATAGGTCATAAAAATAGAACACACTAGTAGTACGCCCAGGCACCCTCACTGCATGAAGTGACTCCTAGGACAGAGAACCTCCAACCTTGGAGACTGCACCCCAACTATTTTTGCAGTAGCACTTATGCTAATACTGGAAAACAAAACAAAAAAAACAAAAAAAGCAATTCTAAGTATAGGAAAATCTGAACATAAATCAGACTATACGGATCTCATATGCATGCCTCTATCTTAATCTACAAGACTAAAGCCTTATAGAAGCTTAACTGGTGTTGCACTACGGTCCTGCAGTAATCTCTGTCACACAAAGGAACCCAAAGGACAAATCCGATCTGCTGTGAATGTTAAAGCACACCATCATTACTGGGGGACACATACTAAACAAAATAAAAGCAATACTAACAAAAGGAATAAAAATAAAACTTTCTCCTACCATGAGGTTGTGAAAAAAGCTTTGGTTATGGCAGTGGAGAAAGAAAAATATAGGTTGTTGAATTTACTGAAGGAATGTTCAAGTGAAGGTTTTATTGCAATAAATCAGATGATGATTAAAGGCATCGCAAGGGTAGCTTCATGACTTGGACTTGGATATTCCCAAAGCTAGGGAAAGGTTTGCAAGTTATGATGAATAGGTAAAAGTGAATGGTTGGCTTGTGCCATCTTTCACCTACAACACAAAATCTAATCCCACAAAGTCGAATGGGGACATGTCTTCCTGAGCTAAAGATATTTCCATGCCTCTCTCCATATGATCAACAGAACTAGTGTCAGTAAATGGCCAAGTATGGTTGTAGAATTCATCTTTGAGGGGATCTTTGGAAATAGGAATTGGATTTCCGTTCAAAAATGTGTCAGAGCTAAACTCTAAGATTTTAAAGTTAAGTTATATGTTTTGGTTGAGAATCTCATGGATTTTCATAAAATAATCCAAAATACACTAATAATGACAATTGAAATTGACATCAAATAGAAGTACATGCTATAAATGTAAAAAATATTCTTTAACACGGTAGGGATTAGTTTTCTGAAATGAAAAATTGAATGCAAGGAGGAACAACTGTTGAGGTGAAAGTAACCAAGATATATTATAGGGACATGGTAATGTGTCTATACTTATACCATATGGTGTTTTAAAAAATATACAAAAGTATTGTATGTTCACAGCTTCAAGTACAATATGTTGCCTATAATTCCAATCACAAGACAAAACATAAAGTAGAGCTTGCTAAGAAGAATTGTCTTGACCAGTGTTGCACCAAGTTTCATGGGCAGGTGGACAAGGGAAGGGGTTTTGGTGATGGCTAGAAGGTACCCTAGAATTAAACAATGGACAACAGAATGGGGACAGGAAAAAAAAAATATAAAGATACAGAAATTATTATTACAAATTAAATATGTAAAAGCCTAAAACAACGAAAAATGTCAAATTCACAAAGTGAAGGAAATTAAAGTGCAAGTAACTTCTAAACATACATGATAAATTATGAACGATAATATTAATAATTCCACATGAAACATAAACCAATAGCATGCATAATTACATCATATGGTAAAATACAACTAATCAATATGCAACCAACACCATTCATAATATCTCAGGGAAAAACCCCTGCATCGATCTGCAGGGCCTCATCCCAATAGCCAAGTCTGGTTCAATTCCTTCGCAACCTACCAGAACCACTACCCAAAATGCTACAAATTTTGGTGCCTCCAAGCTGGTTCCTGTGTTAGAGAAACCTCCTGAAAGTGCACTAGTAGACAAAATGTCCAAAAACGTATTATTACAAGAAAAACATGGCCAACAACCTACAAAATATGTACAATCAAATGAGGAAAATGATATCTAAGGGAAAAACCCCCACATTAATCTACAGGGCCTCATCCTAATAGCCAACAAGCATGTTGCCATGTTTATATGGTTCAATTCCCTCACAATCTACCAGAACTGCTACCCAAATTGCTGCAACTTTTGGTGCCTCTAAATTGGTTCCTATGTCAGAGAAACCTCCAGAAAGTGCAACAGTAGAAAAAATGTCAAAAAACGTATTATTATAAGAAAAAAATGGCCAACAACCTATGAAATATGTACAATCAAATGAGACGAATGATAAAAGACAACTAAACAATACGCAACCAATACTATCTACTATTGTTGGAACTATATAAGTAATGGGCATATACAGATTTGTTAGATTTATAGGTTAATGATTAATCACAAGAAATCGAACAAATTTTATTCACACAAATGAGAAGGACAAAGAAATCAACTATTAATAAAATGACTTCACTTTCCAATAGCATGTAGAGTGCTAAAATATTTGTTGGATAAGCTTAAGGAAATTAGGCAACTCCAATGGGATAAACTAAAATACAACGACTTCCAGAATTTCAATATAAATGATAATATGGCAAGCAAAATCACTTAACAAATAGCTCACTAAAGTAGTAAGTGTGCTTAAGTAACAACTCGTATATACCTAGGAGATTACAAAATGCTGCAATAACCTGAGACTTTGTTGAAGGTTTTTAAGAATTGCTTAAGAAAGAACATATATTGCCTTTAGAAAAATATTAGGAAAGTGACTTGAAATGATTAGCTTCTAAAATTTGGAGAATATTTTGATTATCATCTAATAAAGTAGGGGTCTTTACTATTAAGCAAGGTGACTCTACATAATGGGTTGTCATTATTAAGCATGCTAACTAGTAGAATAATTCAGTCTTGGACTCTATATTTTTTTGTCGATATTTTTTATTTACTGACATCTCTAATAGTAACACCACTACTTGCCTTCCTTCCTTTGTATCCCATGCTAGCGCACCCAAGGGAATGCTAGATTTTTTTTCACTTTTCATCAAGCGCACTTAAGAGGAACTAGTTTTGATAGGTGGAAACTAGATATTCCTAAGACAGTTGAGGGAAATCTGCCCATCTTTAGGAGCATTTACATCACCAATTTTCTGGGATGTGGGTAGCATCCCAACAGAAAAAGAGATGTCCCCAATAGTTTCCTTGTACCTCATGGACATGGAAACACTAAAGTCTAAGCCAACCCACTTTCATTTTGCATATGATGGTGGCCAGATCCATTCAGGTTGGGATGACAATGAGCATAGAACCACTGATTGACCCATCAGTGGATGCATCCCTTGGGGGTGGGACACATCCTTAATGCAACTAGTTCCCATCCAAGATAAAAGGAAAAAGGATATAAAAAAAATTCATGCATATATGAGAATGGACTATATCATTTATCGCTGACATAAATAGAACACATAAAATCATAAAATTATTTCATCTAACACAGTTATGTATGAAGACTTGAACCTTCGACTCTTACATAAATTGTCACGTGCCATTTCTAATGTATGTCTGAGTAGGGTAGGTGTCCACATGTGTGGGTGGGCATCTCACATATTTTGTAGGGGAATGACAACATATCCTCCTAGGTTGGTGGACATCCCCAACCACTAAATAAATGCATGATTGGTGGGCCTTGTTACCCATCATATGGCATGAGAATTAATCCAGTTGAAGACCTCACCCAAGCAAGTTGCACTTGGATAATTTTGGATTTCTAGCTTGCTACCTCTCATGTTATATGGGGCCTACACTTGTGAATATTTTCACTACTATTGTCATTTCCATCACAAAGGAAGGTTTACAAGTTGACCTTTAAATGGCCCTAGAGTCGTGATTGCATTTGATGAGGTTTTGGTGATGGCCTCGTCCTAATAGCCAACAAGCATGTTTGTCTGGTTCAACTCCCTCAAAATCTACTAGAACTGCTACCCAAAATGCTGAAACTTTTGGTTCCTCTAAGCTAGTTCTTATGTCAGAGAAACCTCCAAAAAGTGCACCAATTGGAAAAAATGTCAAAAGACGCTATTACAAGAAAAACATGGCCAAAATACGTACAATCAAATGAGATGAATGATAAATGACAACTAAAAAATATGCAACCAATACCATCTACTACTGTCAAAACTATTGAAGTAATGGGAATATACAAATTTGTTAGATTTATAGGCTAATGATTAATCATAAGAAACTGAAAAAATTGTATTCACACAAATGAGAAGGACAAAGGAATCAACTGCTAAGCAAATGACTTCATTTTCCAATAGCATGTAGAGTGCTAAAATATTTATTGTATAAGCTTAAGGAATTTAGGAAACTCCATTGGGATAAACTAAAATACAACAACTTCCAACATTTCAATATAAATGATAATGTGGCAAGCAAACTCGCTTAACAAATATCTCACCAAAGTAGTAAGTGTGCTTAAGTAACAACTCCTATATACCTAGGAGATAACAAAATGCTGCAATAACCTGAGACTTTGTTGAAGGTTTTTAAGAATTGCTCCATAAAGAACATATATTGCCTTAAAACAAATATTATGAAATTGACTTGAAATGATTAGCTTCTGCAATTTGGACAATATTTTGATTGTCATCTAAAAAAGTATTGTGAGATTCCCAACAATCCTCCACGGCATGGGGTCTTTACTATTAAGCAAGGTGACCCTAGAAAATGGGTCTTCATTATTAAGCATGGTGACTAGTAGAAGAATACAGTCTTGAAATCTATATTTTGTTGCCAATATTTTTTATTTACTGACAGCTCCAATAGTAACACCATTGCTTTCTTTCCTTCCTCTATATCCCATGCTAACGCACCCAAGGGAATGCTAGATTTGTTTTCACTTTTCATCAAACGCACTTAAGGGGAACTAGTTTTGACAAGTGGCAACTAGACATTCCTAAGACAATTGAGGGACATCTACCCATATTCAGGAGAATTTACATCACCAATTTTCTTGGATGTGGGTAACATCCCAAAAGAAAAAGAGATGTCCCCAATAGTTTCCTTGTACCTCGTGGACAGGAAAACACTAAAGTCTAAGCCAACCCACTTTCATTTTACATATGATGGTGGTTGGATCCATTCAGGGTAGCTTGTCAATGAGCATAGATCCACTGATTGATCCATCAATGAATGCATCCCTTAGTGGTGGGACACATCCTTAATGCAACTAGGTCCCATCTAAGATAAAAGAGACAAGGATAAAAAAAAAATCTGAATACATGAGAATGGACTATATCATTTATCAATGACAGAAATAGAACACATAAAATCATAAAATCATTTCATCTAACATAGTTATGTATGAATACTTGAGTCTTGGACTCTTACATAAATTGTCACATGTCATTTATGATGTATGTATGAGTAATTGTCAGGGTAGGTGTCCCTAGGTGTGGGTGCACATATCCTCCCAGTCTGGTGGGCATCCCCAACCAATAAATAAATGCATGATTGGTGGACCCTATTACCCATCATATGGCATGAGAATTAATCTAGTAGAAGACCGCACCCAAGCAGGCTGCACTTGGATAATTTTGGCTCTCTGGCTTGTTACCTCTCATGTTATTGGAGGCCTACACTTGTGAAAATTTTCACTACTCTTGTCATTTCCATCACAAAGGGAGGTTTATAGATTGACCTTTAGATGTCCCTAGAGTCGTGATTTCATTTGATGAGGTTATTGATGAAGTAATCATAGATGGCTTGATGATGTTGATGTTTGGGTTGCCTTGATGATGATTTTTTTCCTTTCATACTAGTCGACTTAGTTGTGAATCCCATGTGGTCATTAGATGGTTAATGATACATGTTGCTGTATGACTCATTTGATGAAATCCCCTTGCATTTTTGGCCTAAGCCAACATCGTTTTCACATAGTCATTTCATTAGCTTCATGATGGTGTACAACACTCTAGAATTCTCCCCCTACTATTACTTGAATTGAAATTGTTCTTGGGGTGATTGAATATGTTCTAGCATGGTTTGATATTCACGAGGTAAAAACCCTTGTTCATATTGAAGGATTGTAAGCATATTATGGTATGCCATGATATAGACTACAATCATTTCTTGCTTTACAGTTCTATCTACGTAGATCCACTACATATGGGATTGGTTGGCATGATTTGATGAATGTCGCACATCTTATTGGCACACATGTTTAGGTAACCCTTTGAGGAGTTATCATAACAACTATTTGACCATTTCTTTCCCACTTATGTATGAGATCCACTTATGGAGAAGTGTGATAAATTTATTGGAGGGGCATCCTAGCTCTTAAGCATATACCTTTTGACAAGTAACCAAATTATTGCCAAATTAGTGCCAATATATGAAAAATTGTAGCATAATTTTAAAATTAGGGTCATAATATAAACTTGGACAAATACTGCTAGGAGCTATGGTGGCTATAAATCCATCAACTTAAAACCATCACCACATTTTGATAAACTTTTTGAGAAATGCCCAAACTTTGTTGCTTGATCACTTTGGTTATTTGGGAAGATTGTGATTGTAGAATGCACATGGTGGAGAACAAATTGAACATAGGGAAAACATTTACGTGTTATGATTGTTGATTTTTGTGTAGCTTGGTAGGTACTCCAATCCCTAGTGTTTAAGGGTTGGAGTTCAAAGTTCCACAAATGGGCTTGTGGGCTTGAGATCCAAGCTTGGGGGTTTTGCACCCATCGTGATTTGGGCCAAAACCGTGATGGATTTTTGATATGTGATGGATGAGAATGATAGTGCTTGGCGAGACGATTCCAAGGCAATGAGAGTCATCTGATTCTGAGTTGTTGTTAGAGAGAAATTAATTTTTGAAGTTGAAAATTTAATTATTGGTTGTCAAGTCATGTTAGTTTGATGTAAATAACTCCAATAGGTGTGTCTCTTCATAATTCTTTGAAGCCCCTCATTATGTATATAAAATGAGGGTGAGAACTTGTGTTTTAGGCATCCATTGTGTGCAACACATCACAAGAAGATATCTCGTGGAGGAGAAGCAAACTTATGTTTTGGGCCACAGGCATAAGAGGACTGAGAGCGTGGAGAAGAGGGCAATTCAGGGCACTCTTGGTGACTGTTATGAAGGCTGATTTATTGTGCTAGAGGGTCTAGGTAGAGGAGAGAATTTATGTATGTTTTTGGGGTATGTTAGGGTGTTTAGACCCTTGGAAGACACAACTGCATCCCTATATGGTTGTTGTGTGAAGGCCGCAGGCCTAAACCAACCTAAACAGAGCTGCATAGGGTAGCATTAGGGTTGGTTCATGCCCAGGAAAACAATGTTGAGGAGGAGGGTACTTCCAAAGGGCAACCACTTTCATCTAGAGCAATGCTTGGCAGAATTGAAGGCTAAAAGAAGGAACTGTGTGATACCCTAACCAGGCTTAGATTGTAGCAATGTAGGAGACCTCAAAACAATGAGCTTAAGGTATGTATTTCAATGCATTATTGTAGATTTTGTATCCTAACTTGTGGATCAATTTTAAATCGTGATATGGAAGCATGTGGAAGTCAATGAGGAGGGGGCATATCTCATGGTTAGATGCCCTAAACCAGTGATATTTGCCACAATGATCGGGCAACAAACTTGGAGCGAGAGTTTGTCAAGTATTGGGTCAAATTGATGACTATTGTGTGGATCAGTTTGATGGGCAGCTTGAGGAGGCCTTAGGATTTGTTTGGAGGAGCCCACATGGATTTTTGGGAGGCCTACCAAGCAACCAAGGTGACAGCTGGCACATTAGATCAGAAGGCAAGAATACAACAACAAGGTATGTTACAGATGGACCCTTGTATGATGGTTTGATGGTGTCCTAGGTGAGGACACATTGAGGTGCCTAGATTTGCGCAACAGCTCCTCTATTGCAGGGAAAAGGGTGGTTTGATGAATTTTGTGGGAAACCATGTGTAAGGGTCTCCCAGGTGTGGGGATGCCCTAACTAGGTGCAAATTATACATCGTGGACTTGGTCTCCCGTGGATTGTTGAAGGGAAGCGTGAGAGAGGACCAAGTGTGGACGATATTGGGCACTTATGGTTTGGTTGAGGATAGCATGATAGTGTCCATGTTGGAGCCTAAGTGCAACACATTGATGGACAAAGGTGACTGCAAGCCTAGCAGTTGTGGATCTCAAGGGTTTGGCCAACTAGGAGCAGGATCGTGGAGCTTGAGACTTGTGTGTGGAGAAGGACTTCTATAGTAGATTATGGGCGGTCCTCATAGCCCATGTTCATTGTGGGAGATGGACATCTTGCAATGATAGGTGGTAGCCCTTCGTGCCCTATGTTGGTCTTCATCATTGCATCACAAGAATACCATAATGGGTTGAAGTCCCTGAGTAGTTGAGGAGCATCAATGGGAAGATTGAGATTTGTTCATAAGTGGAGTTGTGAAGAACTCGACAGGAGTTCCATTGTGTTGTCACCTTGATGGACTGAGGCACAGTTAGAGAGTATATTGGATAGCCATGATTCAGTGGCCAGATGGACTTGGAGCATTGATAGATGTACAAGCTGCAGATTGAGAGTTGAAGGACCAGGCAGGTACATGGTATGACCGAGAGGGCTGAGAGATTGCACTACAACCAAATGGTTAGAGTATCTTGTTCTAGTGGATGTATGAGGGCCATTACCCTGATACGGGAGCCTTATACTATTGTATTATATGTTGTTAATATACGAATTTGGGTTGAAAATTTGAAAATTTATCTATATTTTGTGCATATGTGATTTATTGTCATTTATATGTGAAAAGTGGTTTTGTTGAGATTATTGTTTTTTAGTATCAAAGATTTTAATCTCTATCCTAGAACCAAGGTCGTGAAAATTCAACATGGTATAAGATCATGTCTGAGCTACTTTGGAAGTCAATGAATCAGAGTTTGCATAGGGAAGCAACTGTGGGTGTCTATATCGTAGAGCAGAGGGTTTAGCTGAAGACAAGGAGATGTGGTCTTGATAGGTTACATGGAAATATGGGATGGGAGTTCTAGTGGATTGGTGGTGTGCCTAGTGAACAACAATTTTTTGTAGGGCAGATCGTTGATCGTGGACTTCTGTTGATGTGCCATGGTTGTTTGGGACAACTCGAGGGTTTCTTTGGCATGGAAAAGATTAGGATGATCAATATGGCTGCATGTGATGGACTACAGGTTGGCAAGCTAAAGTCTTCATCGGATTGCGGTGTTGCATGTTTGATATTGGTAGGATTTACACAAGTGATATTTGATCTAGGAGGATGAGTGCTTATAGGACTGAGCCAGTGGAGATCGTGTAGGCTCAAAATGGAGACTAACCCTAGAGGGATCAACCCTATGGAGGTTTCAGATATTTAGGTTCAGAATGATGAGGCAGAGGCACTACCGAGATTTTCAGATTCATCTACACGGAATGTTGTAGTGATGGATGCCATATGGGCTATGTCGTTGCCTGATGAATATGGTTACTTCATAATCTTGGAAGTACCTCCCTCACTAAGAGGGAGTGTTTATTTTTGTGTAGCTTGGGAAGTACTCCAAGCCCTAGTGTTCGAGGTTTGGAGGTTAAAGTTCCACAAATGGGCTTGTGGGCTTGAGATCCAAGCGTGAGGGTTTTGCACCCATCGTTATTTGGGCCAAAACCATGATGGATTTTCGACATGTAATGGATGAGGATGATAGTGCTCGGCAAGATGATTCCAACGCAATGAGATCCATTAGGAGGCATGTTGCTGGTTTGAACAGCAATGACTTTGCTATCTAGGGCATCCTGTTGAATGTTGTAAATTGTACTTTCTCTCTCTGTTGAATTTGAAGAATAATAATAAGACTTGATCAAAGGGTTATCCCCACATTGGGGTTTTTCCCTAGCATCCACCAAATTATTGTGTCCTCTTGTCTTGGCTTGTCTTCTAGATTTTTATTTATGTTCTATCAATATTTATTATCAATGTTAATGTGATTGCTAAACAGGAAATTGAATTGGGCTAATAAGAAAGATTTAAGTAAATTTCTCTAAGCATAGAACATACCATCATTAACTAAAATTAACACAAAATCTTAATGTCGTCCACAATAACTGCATACTGCAAGGTTGTGTATGTAATTGGACCTAAAAAAACCCTTTCCAACCTCAATACAACTACAGATTATGAATTACATATAGGAGAAACCACTAGAGTCTAGACTCCGAAATTTTCTTTCAAGTGTAAAAGTTGCCTCAAACATTGTCACCTTGTTTTTCCATGTCCAAACTAGCAAAACTATTAATGAATACAAATCTAACAAAAATAAAAGAAGGTGAACATTAAACCTCCAAATCCCCCATTTCAGCATGTAGGATTCTCATACTAGAAAACAACCAAAAGTGAGACTTCCAAGTCTTCTAAAAAGAAGACAACATCCTAATGAGCAAGTCCAACTGATCTTAACGCATCCAAGCAATTCCAGATTCCAAGCAATAGGTGCCAAAGTGTCCCATTGAGCTTCCCTCTGTAGCAGAACAAGCTTAATGTGGTTGATCTTAACCCCTCTCCAAGCACTTCAAATTCTAAGCAAGACATGGCAAAGTGTCTCGTTGAGCTTCCCTCTGCAGCAAAAGAAAATTTGAAGGCAAATTTTGCATGGGAAGAAAGAATCCACCAGCAATGGCAGAAATTTCATAGCCAGCTAGGATTCAGAAAATCCCTTTGCTACCTTTCAAAAAGGAATGAACAAGATAGACAAAAGACAGAAGGAAGAAGACAATTCAAGTCAAGGACAATAGAAACTAGACTTGAAATCCATTACCCCAAGTCACTTCGAAAGAAAAAACATGAGGAACTAAATGTTGTCTCGTTATAAAGTACAAACATCCAGTTAGCAGATGAGGCATCCAAATTGGCCAAATAATCTCATTCCTTCATGCAATAATTCCTCGAGGTGAAGATCCGGACGGACAAATTGGCATCCTTGTTGCACCAGGCTGCGCAAGCTGCAAGGGTCCTATACGAGAGGCCCATGGGTCTAACCGCGAAAGAAATCAACCAAACTCTAGAAAAATCCCTTCTATTTCTCACTAGATGCAGGCACAACGTGATGCTCATGTAGCTCTTCACCATTACATCGATTGCGGCCTTCAGGAAGATGACCCTCTTACTCAACAGCTCGATCGGTGACGTAGCGTGGCTTCTGAATATTTCTGGAGAAGGGAAATGGAACCACTTTGGGTTGCCTCCCATCGCCAGCAACGATCCCATGCTCAGCTTCATTTGGGAACGAATTGCGTGCACACAGGGAGAATCCCACAATAGGAGCGGAGATACCACACGCTCTAGATCGTCATTCCCCATTCGCACGCCTCGAAATATCTCACCGCCAAGCTCCCGAAAAGCTATTGCATACCTGAAGAAGCTCCTCTTGTTTTTGGAGCATTTCGTACTAGCTCCCAGGAGTGTCGGAGCTTGAGGTACGTGATGTCCAGGGGTTGGGAGCGGTACCCGTGCAACATAGAAGATAGATATATGATAGTATTCATTATTATTATATATTGTTTTACATTCATCATCGTCATTATCATTATCATTAGCATCATCATATATAACCTAGTGGTTAGCTCAATTTCTTCGAACAAACATTTTCAAGGTGGAGTTCATAGTGAGGTCTCTAGTTCTAGTCCAACTAAGGTTCAAGTCCAGTTGATTCCTACTAGGTCACCAACCACCATTATTGTGACTAGTGGTTGAGCCACCCTCCATCTAAATATTACATAGAAGACGGGGGAATCCCACAAGATTTACCTTGGGAAATACACACACACACATTATGGTTTTATTTAATTTAATCTTTTATGTTAAAAAAAAAATTCCCATTTTGATTTTTAAATGTTATCCACATTCCAACAGAAAACACTTGGTTAATCTAGGTAAGTAACACATTTAAAATTATTTACGAATGGGAACGGTAATATTGAGTTTCACAGGTTTTAAGGAGTGGAGACCTGCCAACCATAGCTAGGTTAGGCATAATCGTAGCATGGGGGCGAACACACCAGGAATAACCACATAGGGTGAGCTCACATTCACACTACGCTGAAGGGGTACTCATAACCTTATTGTCATACACTTTCAGGTTTACCTAACCCTATTCTCAGACCCCAGTAATGCTTTCCTACACCTTGACTGAGGTTCTCATACCCGAGCAATGCTTCAACCTTTAAACCTTCTCCTTCACACATCTGATTCATACTATTATATAGAGCGCACCTCCCTTCTCTTAGTGTAGTAAATTCAAAATGCATGCTCATCTTATTGGCTTGCAAAACACACTTGCTTAATTCATGTTCACAAAGTATAATGTTGATAGTTCTTTGAGAAACATGCACCAAGGGTCTGACTCTAAATTGCATAGACCAGACATCCTTTGGCTCAAGTGTCAGGTTTGGCCGGTATATTTTTGCCAAAATTTCTTGACATATGCACCTAGACTCATACACTTGCATCTCATGTCATTGGGTTGGGTCAGAATATGGCCAGAATGGAATCTTATTGAACAGATTAATACTACGTGTTACGTGGATTAATCCCTCTTGTGAACAAGAGCGATCTCCCTAGTACTCCGGCGAGTAAATAGAAACAAATATCCATTTGAAAACCTTTTCCTCTAGATTAATTGTTTTTCAAGATTATTATAATAGTAAAGTAGAGAGGACATGCTCGTACCTTGAAATCCAAACATTTGATGTAGCCCTTTGTCCCATCGCTCCAAAGAAGTTCCCCAATGAGTATAACCTGCAATCAAAGACAAGACAAATAATCAAAACATCTGCAACATATAATAATAATAAAATACTAATCCAAATTAGTAATCAAGGAGTCTAAGTATTGACATTATTCCAATAAGCATAGAAACAAAGCAATGAGAAAAAAAGATTCATATGTATTATCTTGAATAGAAAGAGTAATGTTACAACATGATGCCTTGATGTTGTACATATTTCTCCCAGGGTCCTGAACAATCGTTCTCCTTAAGTTTGATAAGCCTTCCTCTCTGAATACCAGCATGGAGTTATAGACACAAGGGTGTGATCATTCTTATGCCAAAAACAACTCATTCATGTAGAAATTATGCACGCTTATGAACTCTCTTCGGCTTAGAAACTATATAGATTAGTCTCTAATTACATTGATATCTACATGTGTCTACCCTTCAACCTAAAACTTGAGCTTAATTTATAGGGAAATGGAGGGAGTTTCAGTTCCATCAAGAGGGGGATGGATTCCTCTCATGAAGGGATTTGAGCTCCATGGACCAAGGGATAAGCTCCATGAGTGGAGGGATAAAGCTCGAACTGATCGTGACTTTAGAAGCTTCCAGTTGGGAGAATATTTGACCAACTAGGCTTCTAGAATTTACTTTTTTCTTTTATTTGATTTTCACGGGGGTGCGCAGGTTATAGTGGGAAAAAGTGCGAGAGTCGCCGTAATTTATGGATAGAACATTACTGCATGCGCAAGGAAAGGCTATAAAAACTGCGCAGGTATACTTTTAAGGGTTTTACAAAGCTTTTCTCCAATTCCAAGATTTGATTTAGGAACATCAGTGTTTTTGACCTCTAAGGGAACATGATATGGATGGTGATAGACCCATATGAACAGTCAAATGTCATGGTGACAAAATGACGTGTAACAGATTTCCCCCTAAAGTGCGAAGTCTAAGGTTATTCTGAAGAGTGAAGTGCTTTAACATTCCGAGGAATTGATTGGAGACACCAGTCGAAAACCTGTAAAAACATTCAATGCAAATTATATATATATCTTCGCTGAGGTAGGCATTCCCATACTCAGATCAAAACTAACTAAATGTTCTGGTCCATATATGGTTTCAATATTACATCAAAAGTAGACACAGTATGGACGCAGCCATATGTTATAAGTAGTCTACTGTATCATGAATAATAAAACTCCTCGCAGCCTGGATGGTGGAAACTAGATCCAGGGTCTTTATTTTCACTTTAAGAACTAGTACGAATCTATCCATGCGATTGATTGTGTTGACGTCGAACATGGTAGAAACCACTTGATTGCCGGTCAATGATGTGAACCTCAGAATGATCCTCTCCCTGACATCCTTTATCGTCTTTTCCCCTTATTTTCTCATAAGTTTACATACTCCAATCAATGATAAATGTCATGTTTTGTCTCAAGGAATGCATTTAAATGATTTCCATATTGTATTATGATGTTCTTGCTATTCGAATAGATTTTTGTAATTTGGTTACAGAACGCAACCTATTCTACAGCTAATCATGGATTCCATAGCTACTCTCATGGTCTGACAGGTTCCAGGGTTCAAATGGAGAAATGAGTCACATGGGCATTTCCAAAATCATTTCCACATGGATTTTTTCCTATCTACTTGATCTCGATCAATAGAAAAGGAGGCCTAAGATCGTGGTCAAAGGCATGGTCAAATAACGTTAGCCGAGAAAAGAAGGACTCTTGACTTTCTCTATCGTAGCAAATCAAGAGCTAAACAGTAAAATTTCAATTCTATGAGTCGGTTAAGATTAGCCACTTGTAGCAGAATTAGCTCATAAACAATTATGTTTGTTTTTATAAATACCGATTGTACAGAACCAAGAAGAATTAAGTTTCAAGTTAAGCTTTTGTTGAAACGTTGTATTGTTTTAAGACTTTGCTTTGTTATAATACAAGGATCGTGTTCATGCCAATGATTGCTTAAGTGCGTCTTTAACCAGCTAGGATTTCAACTGAATCAGTTGCATAGGGCCCCTGCACTAGAGGAGGTTTTTCATTCATTGTTTAAGTTTAATTTCCTTACTCTGTTTTTGTCAATTTTGTTTTCTGAGTAGATTAATGTTGCACTCCAGTTTTGATCATTAACATAACGTTAAATCATAACTATGTAAGCCTTGTTATTATAAAACATTTTGTGAAGATAGATCTTTCTATTTTCAAATTGAATCAAGTTTGAAGCAATAATAATTCACAGTTATCTAGTTTTCTTTACTATTTTGTCATTTATTTTCCTAGATTAGAATTACCAATTAATTGTATCAATGGTTTTTCTCAAAGGTCATTTCAAGAAGATGGTTCTAAACTAAATGATTAAATTTCTAATTCATACAGCTATTGAGTTTTCCTCTGCACATTTTACTTGCTTACTAGGAACTTAGAAACTAAGGTATAATTGATTTCTTACACAGCATCTCAAGAGGGTAATACTTCATATTGAATGTTGGAGTAAATCAAACATACATTAGTTGTTTTTAAGATTTAACTTTTCATGCTTTTACCTCTATTTTTAGATCCTCATTTAATTGTATCACTGATGTTCCTAAAGGTCATTCCAAGAAGTTGATTCTATCATATTTATAGACTGAATGATTGAATGTCTAATTCATGCAATTACTGAGTTTTCCTTTGCATAATTTACTTTCTTTTCTAGATCATTAGGTATAGTTGGTTACTTAACATAATCTCAAGAAAGTGACACTTCATATTGAATGCTGGAGTAACTAAATATACATTAGTTGTTTTCCTTTGCACACTTTTCTTGCTTTTCTAGAACATTTGAAGTTAAGGTATAGCTAGTTGCTTACACATCGTCTCAAGAAGGTAAAACTTCATATTGAATGTTGGAGTAACTAAACATACATTAGTTGATTTCCTTTTTCTATTTTTACTTAGAATAGCACTACAATTTCAATTTAAAATACAAGATTTATCCATGGAATAGAATTAATGTTAAGGTATAAGTCATTAAGATAGGTACTTTGTTTTTCATATTAGATTCTAACTAGCCAACAATCTTTGATTTATTTTTATGCAAATTAGTTTAACTTAGAAACACTTCATTTTCTTCCTTCTTAAAATTTATTAGATTCATTTAATTTCTTTCATAGGTTTTAGATTAACATTCTTAAACATCAAAAACAAAACCCCCAAAACAATATAAAAATACAAACAACGAAGTAGGAAAAAGGTTAACTAAGCACATATAGTGCACCACACTTCATCAGTATACAAACCTCAGTTGATAATTTATGTAAACAATTTAAGACATTAAATTGACTAAAAATTTTGGCGTCATTTTCGGGGAAGTGTAATTAGGTATCCTCATTTCTTACATCTAAAAAAAATGATATGCGTAGAGAAAGAGACTCTAGGGGCATATTCATAGCTAGAGGCAGGAGTTTAATCCCTACAACACCACTCACTCCACCAAGACTATGAAGTGATACACCTCCATCTCAAACTCATATTCCATACTTCCCTAGCCATAGAATTCTTGAAGTACTAAGGTCATAAATCTAATTAGGAGGATCTCCTACTTCATCCACTGAGGCAGTCTTGGAGGAAGAAGATCCTAGATCTCCAACAGAAGGAGTAACATTTCTCACCTCTATAGGGGAACATATTTTAGCTGAAGAGTAAGAAATTCCTAGTGGAGAGGAAGAAGAAGACCCTTTCTTCAACATACCAGTGATAGAAGAACAAGATGAAGAGAAATTAACCTTGCAGGTTGAATCTTATACTAGCTTTGAAGAATCCATAATGTCAGGAAGAGGAGAAGAAGGAGAAGGAGGAGGAGAAATTCTAAATGGAGAAAATTTAATATTTGGTGGAGGTAGAGGAAGAGGTAGAGGAAATGCAGAAGGAGGCAGAAGAAATAGGGAAATTGGTAGTTCCTTTGGATTCCCTATAGTCGATGGAGAAACAAACGGCACAATAAAAAATATTTCACCTTCTGTCCTCCCAAATTTTCATAGATTAAAGCATGAAGATCTTGAAACCTTTTTGTTTGAATTTGAAGTCTTATGCAGAACTTATGATTATTTACAAGACTCAAAAAAATTCAAATTGTTTCCTTCAACATTAAAAGGAGCTGCTCTATAATGGTTCATGAGTTTAATCACTCAATCTATCAGAACATGGAATGACATGAAGAGAGTATTTTTAGAAAGGTGTTTGGATTATTGCATACCCATCAATCATCAGGATTAAGTATTTAAAATGATGCAAAAAGAGGATGATAATTTGAAGGATTTAATTGAAAGATTCAATTATAACATAAAAGGAGAAAAAATGGATAATTTAGATCAAGATACTTTAAAAGCTCTTTTATTAAAAGCCATTAGAGATGAATGGATAGAAATTATCAAGATGATGGGGAAGGGGGATATCTCTCAACTTCCATTAACTGATATTGGTGAATTATGTATCCATATCTCCAGGGGAAAATCAAAAATTGGGAAAATTCCAAGAGATCCTTCTCTTGCTAGGGTAAATAAATTTGCAGCTGGAACTGTGAGTTGGGCAGCAATTGGAAACATGCTTGATGAATTTAAAATAGATGTTTTAGGGAGTCTTAGTGAACATATAGACACCCTTAAATTACAAAAAAAAATTAGAAAGCCGAGACTGATGCTTTAGCTATTTTTTGTCCTAAATGCAGAAAGAAGCATGCTTTAAGAGAATGTCCTCTTGATGCAAAATTCATAGAGACCTATATGATTTGTTCAGAAAGTAATGAAACTAAGAGTTGTCCTTCAATTCCAGGTCTTAAGGTTGTTTTTCAATAAGAAACAACTTCAAATCCAACAGAATCTCTTTGCTTTGTCTCTAGAAGACCATGGCAGGGTCCACAAACTCAATGCTTTAACAATCAAATGTATACTCAGCCCCCACCAAAAAATTGGAATTCTTGGCAACAACCTTGGCCTCAATCTCATTCTTGAGCATAGTGAATGAAAAATCCCTATGGAAGATTCTCGCAATACTACCAATATCCTCCATCATATCCAAACTATCCTCCCAAAAAAATTCCTCAACAAAATCAACAACCCCAACTCCAACTCCAAAACCAAAATCCACAACTTTCACTACCATTTCCACATAGACCAAATCCACTACATGCCCAACCATTACCAAACCCCAATGATAAAAATCCTCAAAATACCTACATGATAGAAGAACAACAATTTCCAACCTACATGATTACTCCTCTCGATCTCAAGGATGTCTAACTTAGATCTGGTAGGATATTAGAAATGAAAAAGCCTTTTGTAGTTATTCAAGAACAAGATAATTTTGAAGAAGATTCTCTACAGCCAAAGAAAATTTTTGAGGAAGGAACATCTCTTCAAAACCATAATTATGAAAATGAAAAACAAAAAGAACCAATAAACTCAACTCCTATCATAGAGCAACCATTAGTACTCACTTCTACACCTCCTTTTCCTGAAATATTACAAGTTGATAGAGGGGTAGAAAAGCATATTATGTTGCCTAATTATGATTTTCTAGATGAATTGAAAAAATTTTGTATCAAAATTCATTTGTTACAGGCCATTAAAGAGATTCCAATTCTAGCCAAAACAATAAAAGAGTTGAGCATGAAGAAACCAGGAAGAAAAACAAAAGAAATAAAAAGAATTCAGCTCGTAGGAAAAATTGTAGACATAATGATGGGAATAATTTCCATACAAAAATATTTAGATCCAGGAAGTCCAGTTGTAAAAACACATATCAATGGAGTTGAAATTCCAAATACATTGATTGATTTAGGAGCAACAATAAACATCATGAGCAAACAAACCATGGAACAACTCAAACTTCATAATCTTCTGTATACACCTACTTTACTGCAATTAGCAGACAACCTGTAATCAAACCAGATAGTGTGTTAGAAGATATTTCAGTGTCCTTAGACTCTTGGGAGTATCCTGTTGATTTTATGATCTTAACTCCTAAGAACAATTTAGGAGGACATCCACTTATATTAGGAAGACCTTGGTTGGATACAGTTGATGCCTTCATTACCTATATATATATGGTGACATGTATATCTCTGATGGTAACTCAATAAAGAAATTCCCTCTATATCCTTCAACAAGAACAATTATAGAGTTAGATGACAAAGAATGCACTGATAATGAAAATGATATACAACCTCTCTTTACTATTTCAACCATTAGTGAAGATAGACAAATCTTAAATTCAATGGAAAATTTTGGATCATCCCCAAAATATGAACATGATCAATTTCAGGAAAAAACCAATATTGAATATTTGTCATCTAGGCAAATGTCTCTCTATTCTATGGAAGAATTTGGTAGCTCTATAGTTGAAATCTTTCCAGGGAAAACTTTGAGCATAAACAATAACTTGGAGAGATTACAACAGGAAAAGTTAATCAAAACATTACAATATTCTTCTGCATATGCATGGGAAGACACTGACATGAAAGGAATTAGTGCTAAGACTTGTATACATCACATCTACATTGAGGAAAATTGTAAACCTATCAGACAACCTCAAAGAAGGATGAATCCAAATCTTAGGGAAATTGTGAAAGAAAAGTTGCAAAAATTGCTGAATGTAAACTTCATTTACCCAATTTCAGACAGTCAGTGGGTTTCCCCTTTAGTGATTGTGCCCAAAAAGAATGGTAAATGGAGGGTATGCATTGATTAACGAGAATTGAATAAAGCTACCCTAAAAGATCATTTTCATTTACCTTTTATAGATCAAGTATTTGATACATTAGCAGGTAAAAAGTATTTCTCATTCCTAGATGGTTTTAGTGGTTACAATCAAATTCAGATAGCACTTGAAGACCAAGATAAAACCACATTTACTTGTCCATGGGGAACTTATGCCTACCGAGTACTTCCTTTTGGATTATACAATGCACCTGGAACATTCCAAAGAGCAGTACTAGGAATTTTTTTCTGATCTAATACATGATCGTGTAGAAGTGTATATGGATGACTTTACAGTTTATGGGAATACATTTGAAGAAGCTTTAGAAAATTTGGAAAAGGTTCTTAAAATATGTAAGGAAGCAAACTTTTCACTAAGCCATGAAAAATGTTTTATGATGTTTATAGAAGGGATAGTTTTAGGACGTCACATTTCAGGAGATGGAATTGAAGTTGATAAATCTAAAGTTGAAGTCATCTCCAAACTATCAATTCCAAGTTGTCAAAAGGATGTTAGAAGTTTTGTAGGATTCATAGGATATTATAGAAGATTTATAGAAAATTTCACTAAAATAGCATCCTCACTCTTCAAATAACTTACCAAAGATTGTGAATTCAGCTGGAATCCTAATTTCCAATTGGCATTTGAAACTCTAAAATAAAAAATTTCTGAAGCACCCATCTTAAGAGGTCCAAATTGGAAACTACCTTTTCACATTTCAACATATCCTTCAGATACAGCTCTGGGAGCTGTATTAGGACAAAAAGATTTGATCCCCTATGCCATCTATTACACAAGCAAAATTTTGACTCCCACAGAGTTAAACTACACTATAACTGAAAAGCAATTCTTAGTTGTTGTCCATGCTATCAACAAACTCAGACATTTTATTAAAGGCTATGAAACCTTTTTTCATACAGATCACTCTGCAATCAGATACTTAATTAATAAATCTATTACTAATGGCAGAGTTACAAGATGGTTATTACTCCTACAAGAATTCAACATCACTGTTCTAGACCGACTTGGAAAACAAAATACAGTTGATGATTTCTTGACTAGAATTCAAAATATCAAAGATGACACTCCAGTTGAGGATAAATTTCCTAATGAATATCTTTTTGCAATAACTACTCAAACTCCATGGTTTGCAGATATTTCTAATTACTTAGTCACGGGAAAATTACCTTCACATTTGTTTCCTAGAGAAAAAAGAAAAACCATTCAAATAAGTGCAAGATACTCATGGATTACTAATGAATTGTATAAAACAGGTACAAATCTCATTATCAGAAGATGTGCTCGAGAAGATGAAATTCCTAAAATTCTTAAGGCATGTCATGATGAACCTTGTGGTGGACACTTTGCTGACAAGAGGAAAAACTATAAAATCCTTCATTTAGGATATTATTGACCATCCATATTTAGAGATGCCAAATAATATGTCAAAAGATGTGATAGCTGCCAAGGGTAGGGAAACCTGCTCCTTCAAATAAAATGCCATTACAACCTCAAGTACTCATTGAACCTTTTGAAAAATAGGCCTTGGATTTTGTTGGACCAATCAATCCACCATCTAAACAAAAGAACTATATTTTGGTATGTACTGATTATGTCACCAAATGGGTAGAAGCTAAAGCAATACCTTTTGCTAATGAACGTTTTGTAGTTAATTTTCTTTTTGAGGATATCTTCACTCGTTTTGGTGTTCCAAGAGAAATTTTGATAGATCAGGGATCCCATTTTACATCCAAGTTGGTGAAAAGACTCGAGGAAGATTACAAGATCAAGCACAAAAATTCTACTCCTAATCATCCACAAGAAAATGGTCAAATAGAGTCTACCAGTAAAGTGATTGAAGGAATTCTCACTAACACTGTACATCTACATAGAAGAGATTGGGCAGAAAGGCTTCCTGAAGCCTTATGGGCCTATTGAACTACATGGAGGAATACAACAGGACATGCTCCCTATGAACTTTGTTATGGAAAGCAAGTATTTTTTCCTATAGAGTTTAAGATTCGAACCTTCAAGTTGGCAGTCCAATCGGGACTTGATTTATCAGAAGCACAACAACATAGATTGAGTAACTCAATCTTGATGAAATCAGACAAGATGCAGTTCAAATAAATAGTATAGTCCAGCAGCAAAGGGCTAAATGGCATGATAAATATATCAAGGAGAAGAAGTTTCAAGCAGGGGATTGGGCACTTTTGTTTGATTCAAAATTTAAATATTTTCAAGGAAAATTTCAGACTCATTGGCTTCGGCCATATGAGACTGAAAAATTCTTTGATAATGGAGTAGTGAAGATAAGGACAAATGATGAAGAAAAGGTACCTCTTCTTGTGAATGGTCATCGGTTGAAAGTATATCATAAACCAATTTCAAGAGAAGAGTTAATCAATATTTTCCAAGATAATACTGATATAAAGTTAGTGAAGAAGAATTCTTCTTCTTCACTAACTTAGCTTTTATTTTTCCTATAAATAAATAAAATAAAGTAAAAATAATATATATATGTGTGTGTGTGTGTGTGTGTGTGTGTGTGTGTGTAAGTTGAAAACCAATCAATGATTGGCATACTTATGCAGAAAATACAAGGTGAAAATCAGAGATTTCTGACATCCTATATTTTCCATTTATTTTCTACAATAAGTAGTAACACAAAACTACATTCATATTCCATCTTTGCAACTCATAATTCACAAATTCATCCCATTTTACAGTTTCATTTCATTTCACAGTCATATTCCACTTCCATTCCATTTCACATTCATATTCCACTTTCATTCCATTCCACAATCATATTCCACTTACATTCGATTCCACAGTCATATTCCACTTAAATTCCATTTCACAGTCATATTCCACTTACATTTCATTCCACAGCTGTACTTCATTTTTTTTTTACAGATTACATTCTGTAGCTAATCACATTCTGCAGCTGGCTACATTCTGCAGCTGATTACATTCAGCAACTAACTACATTTTGCAGTTGAATATATTCTGCAGCCACATTACATCTCATTCAGCAGCTCTGACACATTTGTACAGCCTACAAACAAATGATGAATACAAGAAATTAAAGGACCACATTTTGAAGACCAACATGCTAAGAGGTACCTGAGGAATCAACACCAAAGAAACAAACAACAAAAAGGTTAGTTCTAAAGGTAAAGTTGCAAAAATTTGTTTTAATAGCAAGGTTAAAACATTAGCATGTATAATATGGATGGTCATATGCTCCCTTGATAGATCATCATTTGATTTGATTGTGATTTCCATCATACCACAGATCAGCCACATCCTCCGCATTATGTTTCATAACGGTCCATAATTGACTCCCTCATTGATGATTAACGGTCATGACCTGTTAACGTGACATATTCGTCTATGTTTCTTCAAAACCCCAAGCCATACCACCTATTTATTCCTACAAACCCTCGATATCTTTCATCAAATCTGTAACCTAATTCATTTCATAAACAAAGAAGGATAATTTTGAAGGTTGAAGAACTATGCATAATAGAAGGCATAAGACTAATAGTCAAATCAAAACCGGTGGGAACAAAATATATGGAAGGATACCCTCAGATCAAGGAAATGTTGCAAAAATATGAATGGCTCAAATTCATAGATAAATCTGATGGTTTTCACAAAGAGATTACAAAATATTTTGCTCAGTATTTTGATGGCACAGAAGTGGAAATTGGAGACATCAAGTTCACAGTTACTGAGACATTCATGGCCGAAGCCACAGAACTCCCAAGGCTTGGCGAAAGGTGGTTCAAAAAAAAAGGAGTTTCACAATGAATCATAGAAATTTATCCTCAAAAACCCAGGTATGGATGTCTTTGTTTTTAGAAAAGGTTTCCCCAGCTCAGCCCTTAAAAATAAATGGAGGAATATGCTCTTAGTTTTGATGAAATTTATCACCTGTGAAGGAAGGTTTAGTTGCACGTATGTATATCATATTCGATTACTAATTAATTTCTTAGAGAATGGTGAAATAAATATTCCCTTATTTCTGCTAATTATCTTAAAAAGGATGTCCACAAACGTGCAGAAGAGAATTAAGTTTATATATAACACCATGCATCATCATGGGTTGGTAAAGATACTTGTTGAGTTTCATTTAAAAAGCATAGGAGATACCTGGGAGAATTTTCTTATCAGAAACCATTTTCAAGAGGCACCAGAACAACCTAAAGAAGAAAATGCTAGAAAGATCAGAAGGAAAAAGACTGAAACAAACATTGAAGACAGACTTACATCTTCATTGCAGAAAAATGATGAAAATATAATCTCTGAAGAGCTGACAGAGAATAGAAAGAAAAATAAAGTCAAGACAGGAGGTAAGATAAGAAACAGGAGCAAGGATACAAATGAAGAAAATGAGAATCCTCTACAGCTGATAAGAAGCTCTAGACTCCGAGGCTCAATGAAGAAAACACTACCAAAAGAGACAGAGTTTGTAAGTTTAGATGAAGAAACTCCAATATCATCTCCTGTCAATATTTCTCCTCCACACAGTCCTCAAAATTCTCCTATTCATAATTTTGAAGGTAGCCCCAACAGAAAATCTCCAGGCATATACCCAACACAACAAGAAATATATGATTACATAGAATCATTGGAGAAGAGAAGTGCAACAGTGAATCCTATCAATCCATAAGAACCTCTAGTTGAAACTCTCAAACAGGAAATTTATGAACTAGAGATATTCAATAGGCATATTAAACAGGAGAATGAGGCCTTGAAGCAGCAGAACAAGTTGGAAAAGGTAATTAGTGACAATACCATTATGCATTTAGGACTGTGGTACAAAAAGAACAGGAAGTTGAAAAGAAAGAACGAGTCACTAAACAAGGCAGTCATTAATCTCAAATATAAGCTTCTTATGAGAAAGCCTAGGATGGCAACCACTTCAAAGAAAAGAAAAAGAAGAAAATTGAATGTCTTAGCAGGAGTGTCTGAACAAATGCAGTAGAAGAGGAGAATTCACATTTTTGGTAAATTGCATGAGGACATGCAATGACTTCGCAGTGGTGGTATGTTGAACCTCAGATTTATCCTCTCCCTAACATCCTTTCTCACCTTTTTCCCTTATTTTCTCATAAATTTACATACTCCAATCAATGATAAATGTCATGTTTTGTCTCAAGGAATGCATTTAAATTATTTCCATATTGTATTCTAATGTTCTTTCTATTCGAATAGATTTTTGTAATTTGGCTATTGAATGCAGCCTATTCTGCAGCTAATCGTGGATTTTGTAGCTACTCTCATGGTCTGACAGGTTCCAGGGTTCAAATGGAGAAATGAGCCACATGGGAATTTCCATAATCATCTCCACATGGATTTTTTCCTATCTATTTGATCTCGATCAATAGAAAAGGAGGCCTAAGATCATCAAAGGTGTGGTCAAAGAACATTAACCGAGAACATAAGGACTCTTGATTTTCTCTATCGTAGCGAATCAAGAGTTAAACAGTCAAATTGAAATTCTATGAGTTGGTTAAGATTAGCCACCTGTAGAAAAATTAGCTCATAAACAGTTATGTTTGTTTTTATAAATACCGGTTGTACAGAACCGAGAAGAATTAAGTTTTAAGTTAAGCTTTTTCTAAAACGTTGTATTGTTTTAAGACTTCGCTCTGTTATAATACAAGGATCGTGTTCATGCCAATGATTGCTTAAGTGTGTCTTTAACCAGCTAGGATTTCAACCGAATCAGTTGCAGAGGGCCCCTGCACTAGAGGAGGTTTTTCATTCATTGTTTTAGTTTAATTTTCGTACTCTGTTTTTTTCAATTCTATTTTCTGAGTAGATTAATGTTGCACTCCAGTTTTCTCCGAATGCGGATGTATGACAGCACCATGGGGATGGGGGATACGTGTGTGATCCTCCCCCCAAAGCACGATGAGCGTGGTAGCCACATGGCTACCCATGGCTACTCTCAATGCGCCTTCAATGCGCCTGCCACCCTCTTCAATGCTCATTCGAGCCGGCACTTCAACAGCTTTGTCTCGACGGTTCTGGGCACCATGGCCATTATCACTCTGCTCGATCTCCTGTCTAAAGCGTTCATTGCCTCCCTCCGCGAATGTATGGTGCCCCTCGCCGGCGAGTGCCCTGCCCACTGTGCTGAGCCAAGCGCTCGCACAGCCACAGGGCGGCGCTGCTCTTTATTTAGCTGCATTGAATTCTCTCAGGGTGCTCATTTCTCGAATAGCAGGTTTTGCACAGGACGGAACGCTGGCCCTCAGCTGCTTCTTAACCAGCCCGACGTCCTGAACTCCGGTGGCTCGCCTCCGTTCACTGCGTGCTCCTCTGCTGTGGCTGTTCCGAAGACCCCCGACTTAAAAATTGTCATGCCTCGTCTCAGGCCTCGTATGACTGCTCGCAGAGGCAGCTCTCGGGGTGGTTCCGTTGGGGAGCGACCCTCCTCCAGTAGAGCTGCCTCTGATATCCCTTATGATTTCGTTTACGTTCCCCTGCCCACCCGCAGACCTTTCATCCGGCAGTCCACCCAACGCGCTGAATTGCGGTTTGATGGCACCCACTCCCGCCCCTCGATTACTGCCTATATCACCATTACTTTGTGTGAAGATGCCTCTGTCAGCTCCGCTTTTGCAATGGCCCCCCCTGCAGTTCCTCCTGGCCCCCATTCCCCCACTGCTGTGCCGCACTCCACCTCTACAGCCACGCCTCCTGAAAACCTGGCCACGACTGATGCTGCTGCCTTCCCCCCCAATGCTTCCTCTCCCTTGCAGGTGGGAACCTCGGAGGCCCAAGGCGCAATGACTCAGAATGCTGAAGATGCTACTGTGGATGAACCGGAGAATTACTACGGCTGCCCAATTCTGGAGGAGCCTCCGTCTCCAGTCACTTCCCACTGAAAACAGTATGGTCTTAGACATAGCTTCTTTTTGCAATGTTGTTAGTTCTACTCTGTACTTAGCAGTCTACAGGCTCTATTGCATTACAGTTCTAGTTTTTTGTCACAGTGTTTATGCAACAATAACAATTCAGCCGGTTTCCCATTTTAAGGGCGGCAAAACTGTTTCAAAAAAGCTGGTTTCCCTATATGGGCAGCTTCCTTCCTGCATGATGTTTGACTTTCAAGCCCAGTTTCAGGCTAACGCAGCTGAACTGCGGCAGTTTTGTACTACTACTTATAAATAAATAGAATTAGCTCAACTTAGAAAAAAAAAAATGTTGCACTCCAGTTTTGATCATTAGCATAACGTTAAATCATAGCTGTGTAAGCCTTGTTATTCTAAAACATTTTTTGAAGATAGATCTTTCTATTTTCAAATTGAATCAAGTTTGAAGCAATAAGAATTCACAGTTATCTAGTTTTCTTTACTGTTTTGTCATTTACTTTCCTAAATTAGAATTACCAATTAATTATATCATTGGATGTTCTCAAAGGTCATTTCAAGAAGATGGTTCTAAACTAAATGATTGAATGTTTAATTCATACAGTTATTGAGTTTTCCTCTGTACATTTTACTCGCTTTCTAGGAACTTAGAAACTAAGGTATAATTGATTTCTTACACAACGTCTCAAGAGGGTAATACTTCATATTGAATGTTAGAGTAAATCAAACATACATTAGTTGTTTTTAAGCTTTAACTTTGCATGTGTTTACCTCTGTTTTTATATCCTCATTTAATTGTATCACTGATGTTCCTAAAGGTCATTCCAAGAAGTTGATTCTATCATATTTCTAGATTGAATGTCTAATTCATGCAATTACTGAGTTTTCCTTTGCATACTTTACTTGCTTTTCTAGATCATTAGGTATAGTTGGTTACTTAACATCATCTCAAGAAAGTGACACTTTATATTGAATGTTGGAGTAACTAAATATACATTAGTTGTTTTCCTTTGAACACTTTATTTGATTTTCTAGAACATTAGAAGTTAAGGTATAGCTTCTTGCTTACACATCATCTCAAGAAGGTAAAACTTCATATTGAATGCTGGAGTAACTAAACATACATTAGTTGATTTCATTTTTCTGCTTTTACTTAGAATAGCACTAGAATTTCAATCTCAGATATAAGATTTATCCATGAAATAGAGTTAATGTTAAGGTAGAAGTCATTAAGATAGGTACTCTATTTTTCAGATTAGATTCTAACTAGCCAACAATCTTTGATTTATTTTTATGCAAATTAGTTTAACTTAGAAACACTTCCTTTTCTTCCTTCTTAAAATTTATTAGATTCATTTAATTTCTTTCATAGTTTTTAGATTAACATTCTTAAACATCAAAAACAAAACCCCCAAAACGATATAAAAATACATACAATGAAGTAGGAAAAAGGTTAACTAAGCACATACAATGCACCACACTTCATCAGTATACAAACCTCAGTTGATCATTTATGTAAACAATTTAAGACCTTAAATTGACTAAACAACAAGTGTGAGAGAAACCATCAATAATGATAATGGCTCTCAAAGTATTTCAGTACAATATTTGAAGTGTGAATGAATGATTTGCAGTCGAACACTCATAGAATCGTTTGATCGAAGGTCAATGATGCAACCTATCGTCGAAGGCGAGAAACCTGCCATTAGGGCATGCAGATCCCAAGGTACTGGTAGGATTCTAGATCAACTTTCTAGATAATGAGCTAATGTCAATAGAAAGTGATCTGTCGCAAGAAAGCCTACGACACGAAACCATTAGATCAATTTTTGAAGAAATATTTTGCAAGGACTGACTTAGGGATGGTCAACGTGAATGGATACAAATGTTTGCGATGAATGGTTTATTTAACTTTCTCTTGAGCACATAACAACACTGTAGATGGCTTGGAAGCATTTGACTTAAAGCTAATATCCAGAAACTGACTGAATACTTTCAATGTGGTTTGATTAACTGTGGGAAAAGGAATTTCCCAACCTAGGTACAACTGTGATAAAGTGTCATGTCCAAGAGTGGCATGCTGATTTCTAAATAAGGATGACAACTGGATTCTTTTTCTCTCTTTTTCCCCCATCATTACTGGCAAGTACCTCTTTATTTTTGTCAAACTTGAGAAGGATAACATTTTCTTGTTTGTGCAAGCTCATCCTTCAGATGAGTCCATCTTAGTATTAAAATTGAACCCTAAGAAGGAGTGGTTCGGTCCTGTTGTAATCGACAAGTCCTTTATTGTTAAATTTTAACGAGTCCAGTATAGGAATAACTCGGTGTTTTTCAATTTTAGGGAGTCAAAAGAAAAACATAAGTAAAATCCATGGTTGTTCTTTTTCATAAATTTAGACTCTCAGGCCCCAAAAAGGATAAAATAATGCATGAGAGAACTCTATTGACCATGATTATTCAATGTATACCTTTTTCATAATTAATCCAGTTCAGTCCAGAAAAGGGGTAAACTTATACTGAATGGGCGACTGTTCATTTACTTTAACGAGTTCGAATAGTCAAGTACTTGGCAATATTTTCATGTTTCGAGAGTCTGAAAAGGGCTTAAAAGAGGACTTCAGGATTTTGCTTTGTCGTATTTTTACAGTGCCCGAAAAAGTGATAAAAGTATACTTGATGTCAAAATAATTCTTTTCACCAAAAATCTTGTATCCTGCACAAAAAATCAAAAGATTACAAATATCTGCTTTCAAAAAGTAAAAATATTTAAAAGTGAAAAATAAATAAAATAATAATATTTTATTTATTAAAAACTATAAAAAAGAGTTAAAATAAGTCATTTTCACCTTTTGTTTTCATAATAGTGCATAGAGAGCTTTTGGCCAAAAAACTTCCGGAGCAGATATCAGGAGAACCGATCGTTCATTTCTCGAACTATCAAAACCAGGTAATCCACATCATCCTTAGCTACGTTTTCATATGTTTCATTTCTTGTTTTAAGCTTTTATTTCAATTTTTAGGTGAAAATTATGTTTCAAAATCCACCCTTGGGGGTGTGCGGGTTCTCCATGTGATAACCGCGCACCCTGAAGATTTTTTAAAAGAAAAATTGTGGGGTTGTCGTGGGTTCTGTGTGGAGCGCGTGCAGACAATCGCACTGTCTACACACATAACCTGTGCAGGCGCCGTGAAATTTTTGAAAACTAATATTTCTTCACAAAAAATGGTTCAAGTTTCCTCCAATTGATTTTAATTGTTTAATGTGTTGATTTGTAGGATTTTTAACCATGTTGGAATGGCGGGAATGAGAATGTGAGCTGATATATAACGAAGCCATGGATGATCAAGAAACCATGCATGCATTGAAAAACTATGGGTTGTAAAAGTTCTGGTCTATTCAGGGAATGAAGGCACATGTTGAGCTAATGACTTGGCTTGTGAATGCATGGGACGTACAAGACCAATGTTTCATAATTGGTGACCATTGGCTCGAGATTAATCCATCAAACATATACTTCCTTATTGGATTATCTCGGAGAGAGAGAAACCTTTCCTTATTTGGGACTAGACAAGGAGGTTTTCCCACTGCTGGCTACAAAGCTTAGTATTGTAGCAATAATGCAGAGTTGAAGGACAGTCGCATAGACATCAAAACCATCTTGTGACTAGAGCTTAAAGTCATAAAATTCACAGTGACCAGGTTATGCGGGAGTGCAGCTCCTCATGTGGATACTAAATCACAAGTGCAAACTACAGTTGAGTGTTTCAGAGGGACAATATTCAACTTGAGTGAAGGATTATTAGCCAATATGAAAGGCCAATTGGCTAGAGAAAAAAATGGGAAGTTAAAAAACTTTGGATACAATGCCATTCTCATCTCACTTGCTCTAGAGATAAGTCCACTTTTTGCTCCTCAACTGATTCCAATAGATCCTGTAACTCCTCAGGAACCTCGGATGGTGCGATGGGTAGCACTCATGGCTCGCTATGGTGGTGAGGGTGGTTCAGTAGTTCGATTTACTTCGTCTTATTTCATGTGGCTTAGGCATCAAATCTTCACCATTGAAGACTTTCCTTATGCGAGAATGGACTACATAGGTGATCCTAAAACATCCTTGCCTCCAAGGGCACAGTGGGACAAGACAGGTTATTGAATCATTTTGAAGTTTTTAATCTAATTTTTATTTGATTTTTATCATCCAATACTGGAAAAAATTTTAAATGCATAGGTCGGTCTGAGACGACTGACAATGCTTCATCTCTTTGACAGGCGAGAGGCACAACCTGTAGCACTTCCATAGGATAATGAAACATAGATTCTAACATATATGGAGCACAACCTTGAGAGGTTGACCATTGATATTCTTGAGACGGGAACCGATGATATCCCTCTCAGGCTCCAGACACGTGATAGGTGTTCCAGGTCCATTCAAGAAATTTCTGCGCAAGGTGACGTGTGCTATAGTTTACTATCATGATCATCATCATGGATAGTTGATGGTAAATGTAGATCGACATTTTTGTTGTTGTTGTATCAGCATCATTTAGATCATAAGGTGTTTGACCCTATGATCACAGACGATGTAATATTTTTTGGACACAAACTTATCTATCCTAATGATATTACTACTTTCGTCCTTTGAGTATCTTGTTCAACATGGATTAAATGTTGTTTTGATTTACTTTTTTAATGTTGCAAATGTCTATTTAAAACTCAATTAGCTAATGCATCAGCCAATGTGTTTAAACTTCTTGAAATATGTTGATATTTGATATAATGAAATTGTCTTTCTAAGAGACGAACCTTCAAAAATAATCTTAACAACACTGGATCTCTAATTGCATAAACTATGTTTAAATGTAATACAATGAGTTGTGAATCCAACCTAATAATCAAACGTCGAATACCAAATGTAATGGCATCATATAATAACTCAATGACTGTGCTATATTCTGCAATATTGTTCGTTGTTTGACCAAGGCATATCCCATGAATAGAAACTAACTCATCGGTGGGTGAATACATAACCCAATCCGTGAAAGAGATATTCCCTGTACTATGGTAGGTACCATCAGCAAAACCACTGTATGTTTGAAGGGATGTCTACATATCCAATATCAAGAGCAATCAAGATAAGCATCGATAGTAGTAACGACAAAAACTAATCTAAGAACACTTGTCTAATCTAAGGCACGCTATTATAAAAAGTAACTATTGTACAAGAGATATCTTCACACGAAAAGTCAATCATAATATCTCTTAAGATAAAGACCATTTATGGGTTTAACTAAAGAGACCCCATCATAATCAATTAATTCATAGGCTCCTTTTGCAAGAACACGCTTGACAATATAGGGATCATGCCACATCGATTCAAATTTACCAGCGCATAGCTTGTCGTTAGATTGATCATATACTAAAACTAGGTCACCTTATGAATGAATGCGAGGGTTAACACTTAGATCATACTGAGATTTCACACATTTCTTTTGAGCTTTGACAGCCAATGCAACGGCGGGTCGAGTCCCATCTAATTGTGTTAAGTATAGAAAGCGTTTCTCTTCTTTAGAGGTAGTTGGTAACAACTCAATGGCTAATTTGAGTGACGTTTCTTCACATTCAATGGGTAACACAACTTCTAAACCATAGAAAAGTTGAAAATGATTGAACCCTATAGCAGTTTTTGCAGAGGTTCGATATGCCCATAATGTAGAAAAATGCATGGTATGCCAATTCAATTTATGAGTCCTGACAATCTGTTTAATCATGGTGGTTAAAACCTTGTTGACATCCTCAAATTTACCATTAGCATGTGGGTAATATGGATTATAATTATCATGGCATAGGCCAAGTTGATCAGAAAATTCAGTCATCATAATATTTTGAAAATGGATCCCATGGTCTGTCATAATAGCTTGAGGAACACCGAAACGAGCAATCACATGATCGAATATGATAATAGCTGTAGTTTTTCCATCAGCCACGAATGTAGGCATCGCCTTAGCCCATTTGGTAAAGTAATCTATAGCAGAATAATATACCCATGCCCCCCGGGTGACTGAGGGTTACATGTAATGAAATCAATGCCCCATTTCACAAAAGGACCAACAAAAATGATTGGGTGAAGAGGAGCTGGAGGTGCATGCATATTTCGATCAAAAATTTTGAAGTTGTGACATTTTCGGCCCGCGACGATACAATCTTTGAATAAAGACAACCAATAATAACCAACGCACAATATCTTTTGGGCTGTCGAAAACCCAGACATATGACCACCACATGCTCTAGAGTGGAAATCATTCAAAACCCTTTCAGCCTCTCCGTGAGTTATACAATGTCAAAAAACATAATATGCACCATGACGATAAAGAGTGTCCCAATAATATTATAATATTGGGATTGGTATCGGATTCTCTGTCGATCTGATCATGAAATCTCAGGGCAAAAGGTTTGGGTACAAAGATATATAATGATATCTCCATACCAAGGATCTAAAGTATTGATGAGAAATAGAGATTCATCTGCGATAAGATTCTTTGCCACCATTTCTGACTCAGTATTGGGAAAATCACACATAATCTTGGCAAACACTAGTGATTTCTTTGACTTGGACTTATAAAATTCCAAATCAAACTCTTGCAGCATGACAATCCATTTGGATTATTTGCCCCCGAGTAATTTTTTGGTCAGTATATACATCATCAGGTTGCAATTAGATATCATTGTTGTTTTACAAAACAATATGTAGTGACAGAATTGTTGGAAAGCTTGAACTGCTGCCAAGGCTAATTTCTCCACATGTGAATACTTGATTTATGTCTAGTTGATATTCTGACTTAGGTAATAGATCACATGTTCATTGTGAGATTCATCCTCCTGAACCAAAACCATTCCAATCATGGAATCATAGGCAGCTAAGTATAAAAAGTAATCCTGGTGGTAATTGGGTGGATGCAATAACAGTGCATGGGTCAACACATTTTTAAGTGCAACAAAAGATTTATCAGCAATCTCATCCCAAATAAAAGGAACACTTTGTTTCAAAAACCGGTTAAAACCTTTTGTTAACTCAGCATAATTCGGGATAAAACTACGTAAAAAAATTGTTTTCCCTTGCAAACTCTGGAGTTGGCGAAGAGTGGAAGGAGGAGGTAAATTGATAATAGCCTCAATCTTCAAAGTATCGACACAAATTCCATCTTTTGAAACGATGAACCCAAGTAATCGTCTTTATTGTACACCAAAAAACACATTTGTGTGGATTCAAACAAATTTTGTAATGCCTACGTCTCATGAAGATAGCTCGTAAGTGTATAGGATGATCTTCCCTGCGTAAAGAATGAGGAGGTAAGTCGTCCAGATAAGGATGTACAATATGTTTGATATCATGAAAATCATAAGACATACCTCTTTGAAAAGTTGCACCAACATTTTTTAGTCCAAAAGGTAGCTTGCAATAAGTAAATGTGCCCCAAGGACATATAAACGTTTTTTTTTGGTTGAGCGGCAGGGAGTATGTTGATTTGATTGTAGCTATAAAAACCATCCATAAATGAGAATATTTCATTTCCAGCACAATCATAAATGATTTGGTCGATATAGGGTGTAGGATAGTTGTCTTTTGGACATGCCTTGTTAATGTCCCGATAATCAACACATACTCTTATAGTCCCTTGTTTCTTCGTAACGGGAACTATGTTAGATACCCAATCTGTTAAAGGAATTGGATAAATAAATCCTGCTCGTAATAGCTTCTCAAATTCAACTTTGATTGCTGCAGCTTTCCGCGGATTTATTGGACGTAATCTCTGTCTAATAGGCTTAGCATCCGGGTATGTCTTAATTTCAAGGATTACAATCTTAGGATCGATACCTGGAATCTCTTCGTAATACCAGGAAAAAATGTCTCAGAATTCTTGAAATAGGGCTTTGTAAGTGTTAATATCTTCTATCGAACAAGAAGCATCTATATGAATGTTTTCAATAATTCGAGGTTTAATTGACATGTCAATAGGAACTGTTGTAGAAATATTTCCCAAATTTGTCTCAGAATCTGAATGTATAATCGATCTGGGATTATGTGGTTCCTTGACATAATCAATTGTAAAAATAGACGAAAAATCATTTTCAAGCTTATCAAGGTCAGGTAAAAATGAAGATCTATGATGTAGATCATCGCATGGTAATTCATCCGATGACAAAATTTCCCAAATATTTTCATCAGTTTCAAATACATGTTGAAAGGGATCCGAAAATGGTGTCAATGAACTAAAAGGACAATATTAGTTTTTTTGTGCTAAGTGTCTTTTCAGTTATAAAACATGTGCATACTTGTCTCTTTAGTTTGCTTAAGGAATGAGGATTTTAATCATGAATTATAGATGATTTTAGTGGATATGAAGCATCAAATAAGCCCAAAATACACTGAAAAGTACTGCAAAACAGAGAAATAAGTCACCACATAACATTTTCACAGCAGGCATGATGAAGCAGTTCACCCCTCCTCGGCTACATCTGCTGGTCCAGCTCCGAATGGCATGTCCATCTTTCATTATTCTCAAAAAATTTCAAACATATGTAGTTACAGGCCTCTAATGGTTTTTTTCTCTACACCAATGGCTCTGGAATGATCCAATTAGTCTAGAATGACTCTTCATTCACTCTGAATGGGCGAAAATTGTGTCTCCTCCTCATTTTCACAATAACACCTAGAAAATCTCCACTAAATGTGGATAACTCCACGTAACTGGAGTTATTTTAGTGCAATCTGCACAAATTTAGGGCGCCTCCAAGAATCCCGCCGAAATAAATGTTTAAATTAAATGTTAGTGGTTGGGCACATGACCCACACCAAACAGTTACAGTTATGGTTGGCAGAACCACAGGCATGAACCCTAGTTACAAGGTGGAACCATAATTTAAAGGTGGTAGTTAACAAAACCATCGGCTTAACAGAGCGAAAACAACGCAATAGACTGTGCCATGTGATAAGTCGCAACATAACTGTCGACGTATAACAATTGTTGGATATTAACGTTTTATGTGGTGTTTTATTGTAATTTCATGTGACCATATCATGGGACTATTGGCGGGTTGGGACCGCCAACAGTCCCAACCCCCACATGTCATTGAAATCAATGTTAACATAAAACTTTGACCCATGATCATTAAGACTCATTGCGCAGCACAGGCGGTGTGGCAGGTGGTTGCTCTACCGGAGGTTGCAGGGTCAAGACCTGTCGTACTCCATAAAATTTTAATACACCACTCCGGGGACATGTGGCGGCCTCAGGGCTGGCCACGTGTCACCCTATGATTGGTCCTCATAACAACAACATACAACCCATCGAACAAATAAAATCATGCCACTTGTCAGCCTGGGATTGGTTCTGAGGAAAGGAATATTCCTTAGAATATTCCTTTTGCTGGTTGTGCACCCTCCATGTTGACTGGGCATCCTAGTCAACCCTGTCACAAAATTTAGTTGTTTGGGATTTCGATCAAAACGCGATATCTCCCTCATACAACATCGATTTTTCGAACCATTCATGGCGTCGGAATCAAGAAGACGAGATCTATGCAACCATCCTAGTTTCAACCCAATCCCGTAACTTTCAACTTTGAGCAAAATTTATGAACTCTTGATCACTCCTCCCCATTGGGAAGCTTTTGGACCCCAAAAGACTTGATTACCTTTTTAGTATATGAGGGTACAAATCCCTTACCTTTCCAACTTCCATCCACTTTTCCTTACTTGGTTTAGTGCCTTTGAGCCCAACTCGAAGGTAGTCAACAGTTCCCCTCTTGAATGCTCTGGTCCTCCTGTCAAGAATTGTATCTTCCTTGAGCTCACCCAGAAATTCTGGCGAGAAATATTTAATAGAAGGCAGCTGAAAATCACTTCCTTGATCATCAATCAAAGGTTGCTCATAAAAACATAAGTTTTCAACATTAATAATTGAATACATTTTCATATATGAAGGCAAGTCAAGTTGAGATGCATTATTACCAACTTTCTTTATGATCTTGAATGGACCATAGCAAATGGGTTTGAGATTTTTACCTTCCCCTTGCATCCTTTCTTTGCTAATGTTCAACCATACCTCATCTCCCTCTTGAAACTTGTGATCAACTCTATGTTTGTCATGCCTCTCTTTGTATTTTCTTTGACTTTTCTCGAGCTATTCTTGAACTTGTTGATGTATAATCTGAATTTTCTCAATGAACTTTCGAGCCTTATCAATATCAATGTCATTATGGCCATCAATTGCAACATCCTTCCCAAAGATGAAATCTAATGGTGATTTTGGAAAATACCCAAAGCATACTTCAAAAGGTGATGTCTATGTAGAAGGGTCCTTTTCCCCATTGTAAGCATGTTGAATGTAATGCAGTTGCTCATCCCACAACTTAGGATGTTTGCGACAATATCCTCTCAATAGATGCACAACGGTTATGTTCACCACCTCGGTTGGTCCATCAGTTTGCGAATGAAAAGCAGTACTCTTTTTCAACTTTGTGTCCATCATACTCCAAATATTGGACCAAAAATTCCCAATGAACCTGGAATCCCTGTCACTAACAATAGAAGTTGGCAATCCAAAATTAACCCAAACATGTTGAAAATAAAGTTCAGCGGTTTGTTCAACAGTAATGGTTTTCTTACATGGAATAATTATACACATTTTACTGAATCTATCCATAAATACATAAATATAATCATGATGTTTTCTTGACATAGGTAGACCTCCAACAAAGTCCATGGATACACTCTCCCATGGCCTTGATGGTACAGGTAGTGGCGTATACAACCCAAGCTTCCTATTACTAGGCTTACTTGTTGCACACATAGAACAACCTCTTATAAAACGCGACACACTATCTATCATGTGGGGCCAATAGCAATACCTATGTAGATGCGCCACTATTTTGCTTACCCTAAAGTGTCCAAAAATAAGAGATGAATGAGCTTCTCTCATGACACTTCGCCTCTCTCCTTCTGGTATACACAACTTTCCCAAATGAAACAACAAATTGCTATGCACATGATCATCTTTTTCTCCAACTTGATTCCCGTCACTCAAACTAGCATACACATCTTGAAAATCAACATCATGTGCATATTGTTCTATGTAACTCTCATGTACAATAGAATCATTTTTTAGTAAAGTAGATGCACTAATGATTCGTCTTGAAATCATATCAACAACTTTATTGAAAATACCTTTCTTGTACCTTATAACCAAGTGAAACTATTGAATAAATCCCATCCACCTGAAATGTCTTGATTGGTGCAATTTTGTTTGTGATTGCAAGTACTGTAATGGTTGGTGATTAGTATGCACAATAGTCTCTTTACCCATCAAGTAGTGTTTCCACTTCTTGATGCTTTGTACCAACACATGTAGTTATTTGTCATATGTAAGATAATTATTTACAACACCATTGAATGTTTTAGAATGAAAAGCGATAGGCTTACTATGTTGCAAAAGAATTGCGCCTGTGGCATAATCACTAGCATCAGTTTGTATCACGAATGGCTATCTCAAATTTGGTAATGTAAGGACTGGAGCTGAACTGATCTTGTCTTTTAAAGCTTCAAAAGCTTGTGTCTGTTTGCCTCCCCATTGGAAGCATTTCTTCACACTTTTCACTGCATGCATAGGGGCTGCAATTGTAGAAAAGTTAGCAATAAACTTTCTCCAATACTGAGTTGCACCTAAGAAACTTCTTACCTCGGTTACTATTTTGGGAGTGGGCCAATTCACAATGGCTTCCACTTTAGAAGGATCAATTCTCAACTCTCCTCCTACAATATTTCCCAAATAAACCAAAGAAGTCTTTCCAAACTCACACTTTGACATCTTAAGAAACAATTTCTCTTTCTTCAAAACATCAAGCACTCTATTCACATGCAAGACATGTTCTTCTCTTGTTTTGCTGAAAACAAATATTTCATCTAAGTACACAATCACAAATTCATTAAGGAATGGATGCAAAACACTATCCATAACACGCATGAAAGTTTCCGGTGCATTACACAAACCAAATGGCATAATTAACCACTCAAAGAGTCCTTGATTGGTTTTGAATGTAGTTTTCCATATATCACTTTCTACAATTCTTACTTGATGATATCCACTTCATAAATCTAACTTAGTGAAAAACTTTGCTTCTTCTAGCTAATCAGGCAAATCATCTATCCTTGGGAGTGGGTAACGATTCTTTACTGTAATCTTGTTCAAAGCTTTGAAGTCTACACACATGAGCCAAGTCCCATCTTTCTTTGGAATGAAGACTACGGGTGAACCGCATGGCGAGGTGCTTGGCCTTATGATTCCTTTGTCCAACATATATTTGATTTTCCTCTTTACTTCAACATTCTCCATTATCGACATGCAATACATACCAATGTTTGGAAGAGGACAATCTTGCTGCAACTAAATCTCATGTTGAATCTCTCTTTTTGGGGGCAATCCTATTGGCTTCTGAAACATCTCATGATGTGTATCAACTACATCATATAAATATGATTTAAAATTAGTATCACATCCCTCAAATGATTCATGATTAACATCAGTTTTAGGCTTAATCATAAGAAGAAAAAAATTCGTACTTGAATTCACCAGCCTCTTTACCTGTCTAGCATTTACCATAGCAATGTTTGTCTTCTTGCGATGTGCTCTAACAATGTACTCCTTGCCATCTTTGAATAAATGATATTTGTTCTCATGGTGATGGAAGATCATTTTCCTATCATACAAGTAAGGACTCCACAACACAATACCTGTTATGTCAAGCGGAACCACATCTAATTCAACTGTGTCAACAAAATTTGCAGTGATTGTAAACCGTAATATACACTTCT
The DNA here is from genome assembly GCA_034641835.2 of Pinus albicaulis. Classification (NCBI taxonomy): domain Eukaryota; kingdom Viridiplantae; phylum Streptophyta; class Pinopsida; order Pinales; family Pinaceae; genus Pinus; species Pinus albicaulis. The sequence continues at coordinate 832,775,126 of CM076574.1, forward strand.
TTGAAACCTGTAAATTTGCATCCTTAAAAATCCAACCAAGTGGATATGGTTTTGGATGTGGTATGGTCTCAAGGTTAAGTTTATTGAACAAGCCTTCAGAGATTAAGTTTTCTCATGACCCACTGTCAAACAATGTGTCAATGTTGGTATGTTTGGATAAGACCCTCACATGAAGCAGTTCAATTCTTTCTTCTTCATTTGGAGCATGTATGTGACAGTTTGATGTACTAGTACTAGGTTTAGTTTCAACTTCTTTTCCCTTCATTTTCTTCAATCCCATGGCTATAATCTTAGATTCATCACCTGAAACTTCTCCTAAATCATGTTGAGTTGTAGCTGCAGATTTTTGTTTCCCTTTGTTGTTGTATTTCTTGGGCCTCATTTCAGGATGTAATTTCCAACAATGAGTTTCATCATGGCCTTATTTTGAACAATTTTTACAAACCACTTTTTCTCCCACCTTCTTAACAGATGCATTCTTTTTTCTTTTACCTTTTGAGGTATTTTCTTTGTTTTTACCCTTAAAAGGTTCCTTTCTACCCTATTCAGAAATGTTCTTCCCTCTAGCTTCTAGATGTGTGGCCTGAACACATACTTCATCTAGACTTGTAGGGTTAAGCATGAGAATAGTATGTTTTAGGTAGCTATGTAAGCCTCCTATGTACTTGATCAAAGTATCTTGGCTCTACAAATATACCCCTAATAAGAGAGCTCTTATCCTAAATTCTTGGGTGTATTCTTGCACATTTTGTCCCTTCAATTGCCTAAAGTTTTGCCAGTTCATTATGGCTTTCTGCATATGAGCTAATGGATAAAACTATTGTTTTATTGCAGTAATGAAATCAATCCATGATAGAATAATCTTACCATGATTTTTGATCTCCTCCTTTGTCTTGGCTTCCCACCAAACAAGTGTTGCACCTTCCATTGTCAATGAAGCTAATTGGATTTTGGTATCATCATCTTGAAGGTTTTGGATTCTCAAATAGACCTCCAATTTCTTAATGCAATTATCAAGCTTTTCTGCATTGACTTCACCATTAAACATTGTCAATTAAAACTTAACATCAAGTTTTAAAAAAGGAATTTTACCAGTGTTATTTGACTTGTGTGGCTGATGTACTGAGGATGACATAGAGGATGATGATGATGAGAGTGAGGAAGATTGATCTTCATTGCCTCCATTTCCTCCATTTCCCTTATTTGACTTATCTTCATCATTGTGACCTCCTAAAGATCCCTGTCCTTCCTTGTGAATTTTGGATCCTTCTCCTTCTAGTCTCTCATTCCTTTCTTGATAAAGGATTCTAACCATCTCAGTCATGTCAAGGAATGATTTCCTGAACACTCTTTCTTCCTCTTTGGGATCAACTTCTTCATGGATTTCTCCTTCCTCGCGAGGCATGCTTAAAGTAGCTTCTGCTTCCTTAGGATGTGAACTAGGTGGTGGAGATTGTGGCAATATTTCTCTCCTTTTCTTTGGCTCTTCTTGAGATCCTTCTACTCCCACCTATTTTCCTTCTCCTCTTTTGAGATTGAGCCAAGTAAGCATATAAAAACTTGTAAACAGTTAAACAAATCTTTGCACAAAACAACACCAGAGAATAAACTTTAGCTCTGATACCAATCTTAACTGAAAGGACTGTATTAGTTTTGTTGTGTTATGTGTCTTTTCATTTATAAAACATGTGCATACTTGTCTCTTTAGTTTTATTAAGGAATGAGGATTTTAACCATGAATTATAGATGATTTTACTGAATAAGAAGCATGAAATAAGAACAAAATACACTGAACAATAGTGAAAAATAGAGAAATAATTCACCACATAACATTTACACAACAGGCATGATGAAGCAGTTCACCCCTCCTGGGCTACATCTATTGGTCCAGCTCCCAATGGCATGTCCAACTTTCATTATGCTCAAAATTTTGCAAATACATGTAGTTACAGGCCTCTAGTGGTTGTTTTCTCTACACCAATGGCTCCATAATGCTCCAATTAGTCTAGAACGACTCTTCATTCACTCTGAATGGGAGAAAATTGAGTCTCCTACTCATTTTCCCAATAACACGTAGAAAAGCTCCACTAAATGTGGAGAACTCCACTTAACTTGCCTTAGTTTAGTGCAATCCGCACAAATTTAGGGTGCCTCCAGGAATCCTGCCGAAATAGCCATTTAAATTAAATGTTATTGGTTGGGCACATGACCCACACCACACGGTTATAGTTATGGTTGGCACAACCACATGCATGAACCCCAGTTACAAGGCGGAACCACAGTTTAAAGATGGTAGTTAACGAAACCGTCGGCTTAACCGAACGGAAACAATAGACTGTGGCATGCGATATGTCACAATGTAAATGTTAACAGAAAACAACTGTCGGAGGTTAATGTTTTATGCGGTGGTTTATTGTAATGTCATGTGACCATATCGTGGGACCGCTGGCAGCTTGGGACCATCGATGGTCCCAACCCCCACATGCATTACAATCAACATTAACATAAACCTTTGACCCATGATTGTTAAGACTCATTGTGCAGCGTGGGCGATGTGGCGGGTGGTTTCTCTACCGGAGGTCGAGGGGTCGAGACCTCCATAAAAATTGAATACACCACTCTAGGGACACGTGGCAGCCTTAGGGCTGGCCACGTGTCACCCTGTGATTGGTCCTCATAACAACATACAACCCATCCAACAAATAAAATTGTGTCACTTTTCATCTTGAAATTGGTTCTTGGGAAAGGAATATTCTTGTTGACTGTGCACCCTCCATGCTGATTGGGCATCCCAGTCAACCCTGTCGTAAAATTTAGTTGTTTGGGATTTCGATTAGAACGCGATATCTCCCTCATACGACATCGATTTTTCAAACTATTCGCGGCAACAGAATCAGGAAGATGAGATCTATGCAACCATACTAGTTTCAACCCAATCCTATAACTTTCAATTTTGAGCAAAATTTATGAACTCCTGATTAGTTAAGGTTAAGCTCGATAAAGAAGATGATTCTTCGCTAATCACATTCATTCAGTTAGGAATAGTTGATGGGCTGTTAAAATACGATTGTAGTGCTACATATGCCGATTCAAAAGGACTCAAAGGCATCTGGTCGTTGAAAGAGTCCAATTTTGATTCTAAAGGCACAATCCATGTGTCATCAAATGGTATTGTGCTTAATGAGATCATGTTGATATTGGAAATTGTTTGTGATACGTTGGGTGGGGGTATAGTGAAAGTTCCCATGAGAGAGGAATATCTCATTAATTCTACACCAACATCTTCGTATGGGATAACCGATTTTCCGACATGTTGGATGATATCCGTAGAAGTAGGGTCTGATGAAAAGTATGACAACTGATCAATTTTAACAATCTTTCCTTCGTGAGGAAACATGATTACTCGAAAGACTGATTAAACTACAACAGTCATGGCATAAGACCAACTATGACCCAAAAGAAGGTTGTAATCAGGAGGGGCATCAACAACTTCCACCTCTAGATTAACTGTTTTTCCTTGTACTTCTATAGGCAGATCCTGGATTATTTCGTATGGATGAAATCCTCTTTCATCAAAGGCTTTAAGGATAGTCGGTGATTGGTTGAGAGCTAGAGAACCAAGGATTTTCCAACAATTTAACAACATTATACACGTAGATGCCCCCTCATCAATTACAGTATGAAAAAATAGTCATGATTTGAATAATACTGAAATCTGAAAAGCCATCTGATGAGGGAGTCTAGGTACAAAATTTTCAAGATCAAAGACCATGAGGTTTGAGTCCTGAGGATCAATAGCTTCGATAGTTGATAATAGTAATTTCCTTTGTGGTGGACATGATTGTAGCACTTCTAAGGTCGACATTTCTGAATGGGATATCGCCAAATCTTCAAGAATGTTGTAATTCTGAGCAACTCTCGCATGTGGATTGAAAGCTAACTTTTGAAATACACCTTTAGTAGGCAGTTTAATCACTAGATCAGGATTAGGTTTCTTGATTTGAAATGGTTTGAAAACTAAAGGAGGTATGGTTGGTGTTTGAATAGAATTTTTAGTCTCTTTTCCAGTTACAGCATTCTTAGTTCCATAGTCTTGAGATTGTGTTGCAACCATGACCTAAGACATCGTTAAAATATATGCCAATGAATTGGAAGAAGATCCGATCATTTTACTATCTTGAGTGGGAAAAGGATCCTTCAAGACAACATGTGTGGGCGAACCTGTGACAAATTTGGATGCCTCGGACCAATGCAGACACTCTTTTGTATAGTGATCCTTGTCACAGATAAAGGTTTCTGCTTTTCATCACGTGTTTCATTTTTTTTCATTTTCTCTTTAAGAGATGTTTTTTTTTTTATTTTTTATTCTTTCCTTTCTTCTTATTTCCAGTTTTAGCTTTAGTCATGGATGAATCTACAACATGAATGTCGGAAAAAATTTCAAGGGAAGAATCTCCTTTAGGTGAGTCCGGTAAAGTTATTATGGGATAAGTAGGTTTGGATGACTTCTTCTTACTCTTGTTAGCACTAACTATACCAATTACACTATCTATAGAATGAGAACCAGAAGGAGTTGCAGTTATTTGACTTGGGCGTGGCAAGTCAGGAATTTTTTTGTATAAAGTACCAGACTATGTATATACAAGGTCTAAGTACTGTGCTTAAGCTATGACCTGTTCTTCTGTAACAACGCCTTCATTAGATACATCTTCAGTGATTTTTGGAAGTAATGATTTGATGAACCATTCTGTCAAAATTTGATCCAGAATGAAAACTTTCACTAAACATCTTCTACGTCTCCATTCATGTATGTGATCTAAAATGTATGTAGATGTACTATGTTTTAATGAAATCAAGAGTTTCATGCCATTGTTATAATGGATTGGAAACTGAAAGTGAGTTAAGAAAGCTATTGCCAATGCGTTGAAATTATTGAAAGATCCACGTGGTAATTCAATATACCACTTTGCAACTAAGCCTATCAATGTTCTTTGAAAAAGTCTCAATCGAATGAAATCATCGATTAAAGAGTTGGATGTGCACCAAAGATGATAATTCATCACATGATTTGATGGGTCTTCTCCTATTTTTCCTTCAAACTTGGGTATATCACTGGGCAACTTATTTGGAATTTGCGCAAAAATGGAAGATAATAAATTGGATCATTCATGATGCGTGATAAATCTGGAAAGTATAAAGTTTCAATGAATGGTAACCGATGATTAGGGTCTTGTTGAGCAGACTGATAACCTTGAGGAACGATAAGAGTACCCCGAGGAGGATATCCGTGATAGCCTGGAATAGCATCTGCAGATGGGATTGGAATACCTCCGGGGTATCCGAGGTTAGCCATACCAAACCAAGGTTGAGCGGGTATCTGATATGTATAACCAGGGTATGGTTAACTTTGGTAGACTGGATTTTGTCCTATTGGTCCATATTGAAATTGCCCTTGATACGGTTTATTAACAAACTGACCTACATAAGGTTGGTTTGTTGGAATTGTAGTTGTACCGGGTTGTCCTAAAGAGGTTTGAATAGTAGATTGAACCACAAGTCTAGTTTGATGAGCAGTGACTTGAGGGATTGCCTGTGATACATTTGATGTCATTGTTTGAAGGGTTGTAGCAATAGGGACTTGAGAAACTCCGGGGATAGGTGTACTTGGTTGTTGAACAGAATTTTGCACAACATATTGGACATGAGTTCTTACCGTACTCGGACCAGCTTGTTGACTACTAGGTACAGATACCTGAGGTGTAATTTGAAGTATAGGTTGGGTAGGTCATGGGACTTGGGTATAACCAAATCGACCAGTTGGCTTACCAGGTTGATCATAAGGTACTTTTACAGTAGGTTGCAAATTCTGTTGGTTCAACGATGGGTTCCACATAGTGTTAACTTTGGGATAAGGAGCTCCCATTAAAGGTTGCGGTGTGTAAGGTTGACCATAACCGGTTTGAGGTATTGGAAAGTAAGTTTGATAATTTTCCAAATAATTTCCAGTAATGGGTTGACCTCCTTGAAAGGATTGTTGCTCTTGAAAAAACTGCTGCCCCAGAGGAGGTTGTTGTCCTTGAATAGGTCGTGGCCCTGACATAAGGTACTGCTCTTGAAGAGGTTGTGGCCCTGGCATAGGGTACTGCCCTTGAAGAGGTTGTGGCCCTGGGATAGGGTACTACCTGTGAAGAGGTTGTCCTTGAGGATTATACTGCCCCCTAGGCGATAAATTTCTACCTTAAGGGTCAAGTGAAGGAATATTTCTAGACATCATGTAGACTTGTTCCATTGTCAAAGTTTTGGTATCAGATTCATTAAGACCAATTGATTATGTAAGTTTTTCATAAGAGGGAGATGCTCCTGAGAAATTACCAGAGAGAGACTAGTATCCAGTAAGAACTGATGGACCACCATACAAAAAAAAATTTAGCGACGAAGAAAAAATGGATGACTCACCCGACATGTTTGATGAAGGCATGTAACTACCTCTAGGTATGGATTAGAAAGGAATGCAGTGTGGTGAATAATTAAGACCAGTATTATGTAGAAAGTTGGTTAACTGATGATACCAAGGGTCTGGTTTAAAAGGACTATAACGGTAAATAGGTTCACTATACCTTAGATCTAAAGATTCTTGACGCAAAAGAATTTCGATCTCTTCTTCCATGTCAGTAATCTCTTCAATACTAATCAGGCCAGGAGGAAGGTTTTCCGTAAAGTGAAGCTTCACTTGAGGTGAACAAGGACAACCAAGGGTTTGGGCTATGAACTCAAAAGTTGACTCAGATGAAGTAGATTCAGTTTCAGGTTCAGATATTTCTGGTTCAATAAGTTGAGTATCAAAGAATTCGTCGTTTGCAGACTCAACTGTAATTACTTCTAAAAATTTTGGTTATTCTTGATTTCTTCCTACTGTCTGAGATTGATTTACTTCGTAATCAAGATGTATTATTACTAATGTTTCCTCTTTTTCAGTAGATATGGTTCCTGATTGTTGACCTCTTTCATATTTAATCTTTTCTAATTGACTTGGTGTATACTCACGGGGATTCCCCTACATTCTACGAGAATGTCTCGGTAATTTAGCCACGGTTAATGTTTAACACACGAAATCAAAAAATGTTTCAACAAAATGGACCTAAGGCTGCCAAGAAAACAAGCGATTTTAACACACGCCTACAAAATCTAAGAGACAAACCACACACAAACAGTATGTTTCCACACTAAAAACACTATTTAGTGATGAAATCCAATGTCGCAGAAGTTTAATCTGGAAAAATTAGCAGTTGGAACAGTTACCCCGACAACCTTCTTAATCAAATAGTTCAGTGCAATTCCCTCAACTTATGCCATCTCGAAGTGAAGAGTACCCTCTGGAAAGTCCAAGTGAGTCTAGTTGACGTCTGCTCCAGGTACAGTGAGACCTTCCCTCCACTGTCACCTTGGGAAAAATCCTAAAGATTATGGCCACTAAGGTCACCAACGGAAACAAATGCACCTGGGGGAATAGTCTATGATCCGATATACACACAAGGGCATAGTATCAAGCTCAATCCCCTTGAAGGCTCCTCGATATGGTAAATCTGAGGTCTGCCAAGAAGTGACCCCAGGCTCCTCGACAATGGTTAATCCAAGGTTTACCGTTTGTATTACGTGCACATATTCTATCATTTCCAATGATATAGGTATGATTACCTCACTGGTTCTGACATGATCTCATGCTTGACTCTTTTAAGAAGAGCTTCCCAGAGTACAATGAAACAATTGGATTTTCCTACCGCAAGATTCCACTTGTTTGTTTTAAGCTGCTTTGGAATTTTTGTTACAACCTGTTCCAAAACATTAGCCTAAGCTATGTTGGTGGAATGAGTCCTAAAAAATGTAAAATGTGTAGATTTATTTTATTTAGGCGTTATATTAATTTGTTTGTTACTTAACACAAAAGGTATGGAGTTGAAAATTTAATGATGTTTGTGACTCGACTCAAAATAATCTAAATGCATCTATATGAGAAGTGAAACTCTTTATTTTCAATGAATCTTCTTTAAGAGAAAGTTGAGAGATTTATCAATTTCCAAAACACAAACTCTTTCATTCATAAACAAAATCCTTTTTGAAAAGAAGACGATTCGATCAAGAACTAAATTTGCAAGAATGATCAATTATTGTTTTGAAATGAAATTCCCTGAATAATCAAATCAAAAACTACAAATTCAACAAATAATCAATTCCCAAAAGAAAACAATCTCTAAAAAACTCTAAAAGCATAAATTTTAAAATCAAAACAAAATTCTAATTCTGAAGTCTATCTAGAATGTTTGAGGATGATTTCTCTTAGCTGTGATTAGACTAAGAAAATTTCCACTTATTTCAGCAGAAATGAAATCATCCAAGAGTGATTTGGTGTTAAATCAGGCTTCAGTAAGCTAGAAGCTCTTCCAGGTTTGCAAATGGATAGGGAACAATAATTCATAAAAGTAAGGTTTGCAATGATCCTAATGGCTCAAAAATACAAAATCAAAATACTAGTAAGCTGAGGCAAATGAAGGTATCTTTCACCCAAAGCAGCAATAAACTAGGGAAAACTCTCACTCATAAAATTCAAAGAGGATGATAAACCACGCAAAAACTCAAAATTTCTTGAAAAGAAGTTCTCACACAAGATCTGACAACTAAGATGGATCAAGGAAAACTTAAAGAATAAAGTTATCTAGCTCTAAAAAAGAGAAATTTATTTTTTTCAAAAATTTCCAGTGGGTGCGCAGCTTACAGTGGAATACAGTGTTCATGCATACTGAATTGAACTAAACGTTTCACAGGTTGCCGAACTTTTTTCTACCGAAAACTACGCAGGGAAGGAAAAACTTGGAATAAATAAATAAAAAGCTTTCTTTTTCAGGGATTCTTAAAATTTATCTACCCAACCAGACTCAGAGAAACCAAAATCAGAAAACTAAAATTTCAAACTGAATACAAACAAAGAAAACTAAGCTCTAGATCCCCAGTATGGTCGCCAATTTTTTACGTGAATTAATCCCTCTTGCGAACAAGAGCGATCTCCCTAGTACTCCAGTGAGTAACTAGAAACAAAGATCCATTTGAAAACCTTTTCCTCTAGATTAATTGTATTTCAAGATTATTATAATAGTAAAGTAGAGAGGGCATGCCCCTACCTTGAAATCCAAACGTTTGATGTAGCCCTTTGTCTCGTCGCTCCAAAGAAGTTCCCCAAAAAGTAGAACCTGCAATCAAAGAAAAGACAAATAATCAAAGCATTTGCAACATATAACAATAAAAAAATACTAACCCAACTTAGTGATCAAGGAGTCTAAGTATTGACATTATTCCAATAAGCATAGAAAAAAAAAACAATTAGAAAAAGAGATCCATATGTATTATCTTGAGTCGAAAGAGTAATCTTACAACATGATGCCTTGATGTTGTACAGATTTTTCACGGGGTCCTGAACAATCACTCTGCTTCATTCTGATAATCCTTCCTCTCTGAATACCAGCATGGAGTTATAGACACAAGGGTGTGATCATTCTTATGCCAACAAAAACTCACTAGTGTAGAAAATATGCACTCTTATGAACTCTCTTTAGCTTAGAAACTATATAGATTAGTCTCTAATTACATTGGTATCTACATGTATCTGCCCTTCAACCTGAAACTTGAGCTCAAGTTATAGGGAAATGGAGGTAGTTTCAGTTCCATGAAGAGGGGGATGGATTCCTCTCATGAATGGAGATCGCTCTTGTCCGTAAGAGGGATTAATCCACGTAACACTACGTCAACCTTTCCAATGAATGATTAGCTCTATGGAAATTGGTGGTCACAATCTCAACTACACATGTATACAAATATGCTTCCAAAACCTGTAGAAAGCACTCAATAGGTAATAAAAAATTATAGGGGGTTAGGTTTGGGACAAGCCTGTCTATAGAATTTTTCTAATTGGTGGTCATGAGTTCAATCCCACAGGCATAAAGTCACACATATATTTATTCACACATATTTTTTTTTAGAATTTAAATACTAAAATAGTCAATTTTTATAGTTGAAATATAAAGGAATTTAAACTATCATAAATGATTATAGAGTTGAAAATATTACGTCGGTGCAGGGTTAGGGTTCATCATCTATAATTACAAAGCCATTATAGCTGCAAAATATATAAGTACCAAACCAAAATAAACAATTGAAGCAAATTATGTTTACCTTGAGGAAGGGATGTTGATCTGGTAATGAAAATGTGGTAGAAATATGTGTTGACTAGTGCTTGTAGATAAAACAAGAAAGGAAACCGATGGCCTTAACGCATGTTTGAGCAGAATGCGGTAGCGCAACATCAAGCATTGCGTGGAGGTGCTGGAAGGCCTACAGAGGCTCCATGTGACCTTCCTCCATCAGAGAGCAAAGCTCCCGGACCCCTTGGTCTGTAACAACAGCAAGGGACGATTGCAGGCAATCAGGACAGAGTATACGATTGCAAGCAACGGAGCAAAGCATCTTCCCCCCCCCCCCCCCCGGATACTTCAAACCAAGGTGAGGGCACGCGCTCTTCAACTTCTCGAACACCACAATCACTGCAAAGATTTTTCGGTTGAGGTGCATCGAATATTTAGAAAACGATGACCAGAGAAAGAGTATCAAACAACCTAGTAAGGAAGAAAAGTAGCGGGAAATTATATTTTAATTGGTAAATTTGGATTTTAGAATTACGGGAAATTAGATTTTAATACATAGTAATTTTTTATGAGTTAATTGCTATGGGAATTATGTTGTATGTTTGTCCCCATTTTAGTTAATACCTAGTAAATTTTTATGAGGTAATTGCTATGGGGAATTATGTTCTATGTTTTCCCCATTTTATTTAAGTTTGTTCTCCTCATTTTAGTTAAGTTTGTGTTTGTTATTTTTTTTCTTCTCATTTTAGTAAAAGGAGGTTGGTTGACATATAAATTATATCTAATAATTTTGAAGGTTTACCAGTGATAATGTTGGCTTAAGGCTATTAATAAAAATTATAGAAGACCATTTTTATATAGGCAAGTCATGTGTTCATATAAAGAGGGAAAGGGAACATGAGGTTTACACATAACTAAAATATCCAATAACCCTTAAAGAGGTAGTAAATATTCTAAAATATATGAATAACGTTAGCAATAAACTCAAGTACTTGTAGGTAGCCCATTATTTTATGGGAACTTCATGTAGAACTCAAAAATACCCTATTAGAAGCTAACCATATCTTAGAAGAACTCCACATGTGTTGGTAAGAGAGACATGGGATAAAATTTGAACAAGGGAAATTAGGGGTACAATAAGATCGATGTGTAGCACCTACTCAAATCACCAAGTATATACCCAAACCATCAAGATGACACAACGTCGTGGAACGACTCAACTTAGAACATATAGCCAAAGCATCAAGACTTACAATACAATGCTTAAGGGATCACAATAAAAATAATACACATTGGAGATATCATATAGACATGGATCATACATATCAAGTCGAGATCTAAAGATGCCTTAAAATCAATTAAAAATGACTAGCATAAATTACTAATTCATATACTTCTTGCACTAGTTAGTTGGTCATATTTTTATTCTTTGACTATAGTGTTTTTTTCGTTAATCATTTTTAATTTTGTCACTTATTATCTAGTCATATATTTTAGTCCTTGACTAAATTAGTCATTTAAGTTAGTCGTTTTTAGTTTAGTCACTCATTATCTAGTCGTATATTTTATCCCTAGACTAAATTAGTCATTTTTAGTTTGGTCACTTAAAATTGCTCAAATTTAGTAGTAATTCACTTGAAATAATTGTGGTGACTAAATTTTTTAGTCACCTAGTCATTAATTTCATCATTTTCTACTAGTGGGTAATAACCATCATGTGTGTTATTAGCTACATGGGGATTTTTGTATTGGATATGCTTCAACCTCTCATTATGTTGCAAATAATGATAAGTTTTAGTAGATATTTTAATTAAAAAGAGTATATGGGATCACATTATTAACAGTTGAATGAATATATATTGGGTTGAATATTGAAGGGCTTAGATTCATCCTCTACCCCTGGACTATCCAAAGAATGGAGCTTCTATTCCTCAACACTCTCAAATGGTGGATACTATCGATTACACGTCTTAGAGGCAAACTATTGAATGATTTTAAAGGTGTAGAGACATATGTGCAATGCATTGGCAACACAATGGAAATGTTTCGAAATCTCTTTGGTGGGGGAACTCAACCTGAAAGAATGGTATGGTATGGGGCTCTTAGGGGGCTCGCTTCGCTCAATAGCAATCCCCCCTCACCCTCATGCCTCGGGTGAGCCATCCTTCCTAAGAGCTGCTTAATCCTTCCTTTCAATCTTCTTAAACAATATTTCATGTGTAAATCGTAACCCATTCAATGTTTAGTTGGAACTCGTATTGTAATACTTGACATATCATATAATAAAATTTTTGGTTGAAATTATTTATGATTGTACTTGAATTTTTTTAGTGGTGTAACGAACTTACGAGACTTTACATGATTCACATTTTCATATTACATGAACATGAATATTGCATGATATTTTTTTAATATAGTTGCAAAATCATACTAATTCATTTATGTTGATTAATAATAAACACAAATAAAATGAATATAAAACTACTAAATTAATAGTTTATATTGATTAATAATGAACATAAATAAAATGAATATACAATGACTAAATTAGTTGTTTATAATGATTATTATTGAAAGTAAATGAAATGAATATACACTACTAAATTAGTCATTTATACAATGAATAAAAAGCTACAAAAAACATATAAATGACTATTGGAAATGACAAATTTGGGACTACGAACGATGACTAAAATTTACATATAAACAACTATTAGTGCCTAATTTACAGTATCTTATTTCACGACCAACATTTTGGTCATATTTATTTGGTCATTAATTGGTTTCAGATGATGACTAAAATTTGCATAGTAATGACTATTAGTGGCTAATTTACAATATTTTATCTTGTGACCATCATTTTGGTCATATTTATTTGGTCACTAATTGGTTTCCTCTCGTGAGCACATTGTATTATATTTGGTTATGTGTCTAGTCATTAAATGTGGAAAATAATGTCTAATTCAATGATCAAATTCACGACTGAAAATACTACTAGACGATAAAATTGAGACAACCAATTAATAGCCAATGGTAATAGAGATAACATATTATAAGTTAGCCACTAATGATCACATGACCAAACATAGTCATTTATATGCAATTTTTAGTAGGTTTTTTAGTCCTTAATTTATTTATTTTCTACTAGTGATCTATTCTCACTCACTCTTAAAATGAGGTTTGTAATTTTCAAAGCATTCATTTTTCTAGATTTTGAGGGAGCATAATTATCAAGTTGATTCTCTCACGAATGAGCCCACCTCATCTAAAATGGAGGTGTTAAGGTTAAATGGGGGTTTGAACATGCCATAACCTTTATAAGTCATGTGTATGAAAGCACATACCATTGTTGTAAATCAACACATTTTGTAGCTCCGCAACCACCTATATTTGAGTAAAATGCATAAATTTGATATGATCGACTCACCTTCCTCTCACATGCTTATACTAATTAGAAACTTGTCTCTTAAATTGCTTGACAAGATTTATCAAAGACAAGGTGGGTGATTCAGATTGGATCAATATATTGTTTTCCATCCATTTTGATGCTTTCAGAGTGGAAGTGTAGCAATTAGCTCTCATAACCATTTTTACCGATAGGATCTAGTTTTGCAAATCGAGGCTTGAAACCTTTCAAGAGAATTTTAAGGCATCAAACGATGTTTTTTCGGGGTAAATTTTTTCCACTTTGGAAATTCACGTCATTTTCCTATTCTACAAACAAAGACATTTCCAACGACGCAAGAATCACGTCAATCGAAGTCTATATGTGAAATTTGTGCCACTCAAAAGTTTACCTTCCTGTTTTCACCGCCATAATTTGAGAGGATGCAAAGTCAACCCCCATTATTCATGGAAAATGTGATAGCCACGTGATTATAATGTAGAATATTCTAGAGTATATATTTTAACTATGGTTAAGAGTTGAGGTAGTCAAACCTAACCCCTAGTAGGCTATCGTGTTGTGTTATAACCGGGCCACTAGTAGGAAAAGGGGTTCTATTCTTTCGAGTGAATTTGTTCAGCATTTGAGTAAAAATAGCCAAGAAGGATAGGAGATAGAACACATCGAGAGAACTTGTGCACTATAGTAGCCCATATACCACAATCCATAGACCTTCCAGCTGGGTTTTTATCCCGAAAGGGTTTCATAGTTCATATCTTGTGTCAAATATGTGTGTGAGCTTTTACTTCATTGTTCTATATTTTCAGCATAATTTTAATTTGCATGCACACACTATTAAAAATAATCTACATAACTATAATATAAAGAGAAATAAAACTGTAATAGTGTAGATATTGGATTTTTAAGTATAATTTTATAATATATGTTACGACAAACTTTCCAGTGGAACATCCACGACAATTTAAAGATCAAATTGTTATTGCAACAGGCTTATTTGGGTATATTATGGAGACTTACAGGGGATCTAGATCGATTGGGCCATAAGTCATAAAACCCTAATCATGTGCAACAAATTTGTGAATAACTCTCGTGATACTGCAGAGGAGAGATTTTTACACCTAGAACAAAATGTTGCAGATATAAATAATCAAGTAAAACTCCTCATGGTGGCACTAAGAAATAAGATCATAATATTCAAAGAAGATGGGGGTTCAAATGCAGAGGAAAAGTAAAAAAGGGGATCAAGAGATCAGGAATAAACAAAGAACCATCCAAATAAAGAAACCAAAAAAGATCAATCTAGTTCAAATGTCGTGAATCAATCATAATCCCTATTTAAAATGGAAGAAAATATTGACATAAAGATGTACCATGACGAAATCGATGCTCTCAAGTTAAATCATTGGTTTCAAAAACTGAAACTGTATTTTAATGTCCATCAATTTAAGGAAGAATAAAATATTTCATTTGTGGAAATTAGAGGGCCATTCCCTGACTTGGTGGGAAATCCACACGAAAACCCTAAGGTTGGAGGGACAGCCTCCAATGACTAATTGGGGGGAATTTAAAAGGGGGAATTTAAAACCCTCATTAAGTCATTATTTTACCTTATTGGGTATGTATAGGACCAGTCGATTCAATGGCACTACTTTAGGTAAAAACAAGGGCAAAGTGTGCAAGAGTATACCACAGAATTAAGAAAGATGACCATAATACTAGGTGTCTCCCCAAAGAACCCAAATGTACTCCTCGAGTATTTGGGGGGTATACACTGCCATATGTGGGAGCAAGTGATGTTGTTCAAGCCCAAATTGGTGGACAAGGCTTGTGTATAGGCATAGTACTTGGAGAAAATAGGCTTGAAGAATGCACAATCAAGTGGATCGAAGCAAAAGGAGCAACGAGACACTTCCAAGGAGGGGAAGAAGAAACAAAAAGGGGAAAAGATAAAAAGATAACAAACACAAATCACCAGTGAAAATATACCAATAGCCACTGCAATGTTGATGGCCGTACATAACTTAATCCAAAGAATGAAAATAAATACAATAGTAAGAAGAATATCATGGCCATTAATTCGAGCAGCCAATTTGAAAGCAACTTGGACGTGGATGAGAAGATCGTTTGTACATCAGTGCAAAAGGAGGTGAACCTAAGTAGCCTTTAGCAACATGAAGAGAAAGAAATGACTAAAATATTCCATATAGAGATATACGTCAAGAAGACCAAGATTCATGCTTTGTTTCACTCAATATCATAGGCGAATATCATTGTAGCAGAGCTGGTCAAGAATTTGGGGTTGGAATTTCGTGATCATCCAAGCCCATATCCACTAGGATGGCTAAATAAGGATGCAAAGTTGAAGGTAAAAAAATAGTGCAGAATTAGATTTTCCAACAATTTCGATTTTATTGATGAAGTAGAATTAGATGTGGCTCCCATTGATGTATGTGGAGTCATGTTTTGGAGTCCTTACATGTACATGCAAGATGCAATATTCATGCAGAGAGCCAACCGATATCAACTTATCAAGGATGGAAAATCGTTCACCATTAATTTACAAAGGCAAGTAGACAATTTCACTAGTAAGTTCCAACCAAGCCAATAAATTGATCAGTTCCAACACGAAGTATGTTTTATTGATTTTAAGAGAAAAAACAATATATAGAAAACTCAATAAGAGGTAACGAATCCCTGGAAGGGTGTACTAAGAAACATAATAGCAACTAGAAGAGTTACTATATGCATACAGGGATGTGTTCCAAGAGACTAAAGGGTTACCACCTAATAGGGAAGTGGAGCACGAGGTCCAACTATTGCTAGATCCGCCATTGCTAAAAATTGGGTTGTACATGTAGTCTATTATAGAAGAAAGTGAGGCGAAGAAAAAATTGCAGCAACTATTGGAAGAGGGTGTTATTAGACCAAGTACATCACCATGTGGGTCACCCATCATCATTGTGCTAAAGAAGGATGGGACTTGGCAGATGTGTATAGATTACAGGGCATTGAACAAAATCATGCTCAAGAAAAGGTACCCCCTTCCAGGGATAGATGATTTACTAGATAAATTTCAACAAGGAAAATACTTCACCATGCTAGACTTAAAGTTTGGATATCCCTAGGTTCGAGTCAAAGAAGAAGATACTTGGAAGACCACTTTCAAAACTTGGCAAGGTTTGTACAAGTATTTGATCATGCCATTTGGCCTTTGTAATGCGCAAGCTACATTTATGAGATTAATGAATGAGGTACTGCGAACTTTTATAGATTCATTTGTTATTATTTATTTGGATTATATACTAGTATACAATGCTACTTTAGAGGAGCACATCTCACATTTGACATAGATATTGGAGTCATTAAAGAAGCACCAACTGATAAAAAATCTCAAGAAGTGTGAGTTTGCACAACAGTCTTTGGTGTATCTGCGGTATATGATAGGTGGAGGAGAGTTGAAGATATATCCTACCAAGATGGAGGCCATCATGAAATGAACAATGCCTACTAATGTTTCTAAGGTTGAGAGTTTCATTGGGGAAGCACAATACCTAAGGAAATTTATAGCCTCTTTTTCAACGATAGCAACACCACTCCATGCCATAACAACAAGTGGCAAGAGTGTCTAGTGAGGAAAGGGTTAGTAGAGGGATTTTGAGGAGCTAAAGAAGAAGATCAATCAAGCACCATTTTTGGCATTACCAAACTTCTAGTAACCCTTTTAAGTGGAGACATATGTGAGTGGGTATGCTATCAAAGTGATCTTGATGCAAGGAGGAAGGCTTGTATGCTACCATTCTGAAGTATTTCATGGGGAAGTTCTTAACTACCCTACCTACAACAAGGAGATACATGGCTTGGTGCAATATCTGAAGAAGTGGAAGCACTATCTGATGGGAAAGGAGACACAATCCACACAAATAACTAGCCACTACAATACCTACAAGCCCAGAGTAAACTACAACAAACTAGACATTACAAGTGGATGGGTTTCTACAATAATTTCATTTGGTGATCAAGTACAAGAGGGAAAACACAAATAAGTTGTCCCACATGCTCTCAAGGCCACCCATATCAAAGATCACAAATTTAGGGACTCTCATGCAAATGGAGCTATTTACCAATGATGCATACAAGGAGGCATATTCAAAGGATGGGGACTTCAAGGAGGTGTTTCATAAGTTAGAGAGTCAGAGTCATGTGCACAATGGTGACAACATCGTTGACTACCATCTACAAGATGGGTTACTCTATAGGCTAATAAGCTATGTGTTCCTAAAGGTGAGCAATTGCAATTGATTAGAGAGGCTCAAATATCTAAGGTTGCAGGGCTCTTTGGTGTAGGGAAGACCGTGGCCAACTTGCAAAGGTATGTGTATTGGCCCAAGAAGTAAGAGCAGGTAGCTAGGTTCATAAGAAGATGCATGATTTGTTTGTACCAACAAGCATAACAATATGAAACATGGTCTATTTCATCCCTTACATGTACCCACTCGTCCTTAGGAAAGCATTTCCATGTACTTTGTGGGAGTTTTACCAACAACCAAGAAGGGACATGACTACATGTTCATGGTAGTTGATAGGTTCAACAATATGTGTGTTTTAATTCCCTATAAAAATACCATCAATGGGAAAGAAGCAACAAATTTATTCTTTGGATAAGTCTGGGTGCACTTTGGGATACCAAGGAGCATCATTTCAGACATGGACATAAAATTTCTCAACGTATTTTGGACTACATTGTGGGAGAAGATGGACAAAAAGTTGAATAAATATATAACATTCCATCCACTGATAGAAGCATAGACAGAAGTAGTCAACAAGACTTTGGTGGAGCTGTTACACTGAAATTTGTCACCATGACATTGAACTGTCTATATGGGTTCATCATTACCTATTTATTGCTTCTTTAGAAGTCTAAAAACATAAAATTCCCCAAATCAAGTCTTGAAACTGGAAGAAGCTCTTAAAAATCCTAAAAATCCTACTCTCGCACTTTTCCTAGTCATTCCCTACGGTACCACGGCTAATTGCTATAAAAACTGCGGTACATCCCGCATGTAAAGCTCATTAAAACTGTGGACCCCCGTAAAAGGTAAAATAAAGAGAAAAGTAAGTTTTAGAAGCCCAGCTGGTCGAATATTCTCCCAGCTGGGGCCTTCTAGAAGCGTTATCTGGTCGAGCTTCGCCCCTTCCATTCATGAACCTTTATCCCTTCATAAATGGAGTAATCCCTTGGTTTTTAGAGCTGAAATCCCATGATGAGAGGGCTTTATCCCTTCCTTTTTGGAGCTGAAACTACCTCTCTTTTGCTATAAATTGAGACCAAGTTTCAGTTTCAAGGGTACTTAGTACTTAGCACATAGAGAGTTCAGAGTGCTTGCTTCTTGCTTTGGAGAGAGTACTTAAAACTTGATAGTTTTGAGGGAAATTGCTGAATAAATATACTCTCCATGTTTTGCATCGTTGGTATGAGAAACATTACATACTCATAGCCATAGCCTGATCCAGGTGGATATTGGTGGCCACCCGCCTATTCCACTTGGGCCCCCACCATTGTCTCTTTCAGTTTTTCCGTTTTGGCATAACTTACTATTTTTAGCAGTTTTTCGGGTCCTGAACTTCCGGAGCCGTTTTGAGGCCCTAAACGACGTTTTTGGGTATGAAAGCGCCAGCGAATTTTCTGATAAAATTCGTCCCGACAGCTGTAGTCCTCGGATAGAGCTTTCTAATGATGTATCATATGCGTCAAACGGAGATAGTATGCCAAAGTTGCGTCCCTGGGAAGTTGAAACACCAATTTACCCAAACGGGGCCCATAGTTTTGGCGCTTCATCTCCTAGGGTTAGGTTTTTGGGATGTTTAGGGTTCTCCATTGTTTCTCAATAATAAATAGGCCCTCGCGCCTCATTGTAAAGGAGTTCAGAGGCCTGTAGCCGCCACATCTCTTCTCAGAGATAGCTACCAGTGCCCTAGCTAGTTTTATTTCCATTCTGTCTGTAAGCAAATTTCAGTTCTTTGATATTAATGAAATGAAGTGTTATTTCCGCCGCATCTCTGTATTTATGGTTATGTGTTTATTCTGTTGCATTCCTGCATAAATCCAGATCAGTGGTATCAAAGGGGTCTGCTTTTTCTCGATCCTTCTTTGCATGTCCCCAACGAGGTCGGGGTATAAGGAGCTAGGGCTTGATCTGGTGGAACCTTTGCAAGATCAGCCTCGCAAACCTCGACGGATGCCCATGGGGGACGAAAAGAAAGAGAGATCCTATCAAAATATTGCTCGAGGAGGCCCTCGAAAAACAAAGGAACACGATGATGGATAGCTTTGCTCAGATCCTTCAACGGCTGCCCACCGGCGGCGCATCTACATCCAGTAGCCACTCTGGAGTTGCGACTCCCTTTAAGGTACAAGTAAATTTTGACATTCCCATATTTGAGGGTCAAATAGACGCAGATACCGTAGATAGATGGTTGAATCTATTAGAAGGATATTTCTCTGTTCATGACTTTTCAGACCGGGAGAAGATTATTTTTGCACTCCTCAAAGCTACCCCCATGTTAAGGACTGGTGGGAAACCTACTGTGAGAACAAGGACCAGACAGAACCCTCTCTGTTCTCGGCCGTACCAACTTGGAATTCTTTCCGAGACGCCGTCAAGGAACGGTACTATCCTGTGGGGAGCTATGAGGACAAGTACATACAATGGACCACGCTGCGACAACAAAGGGATCAAGATGTGCACGAGCTGACGAATCTGTTCCATACCCTGCGCACAAAGTTGGGTATCAAAGATTCAGAGAAACATTTGGTGCTGAAGTATCGCAGTTGTCTGCACAGATACATTCAGGAGGAAATGGAGTTCCTCGACATCTCCTCGCTTGGTACGGCATACCGGTATGCTGCCAAGATTGAGCAGAAATTCAAACAGAAGAAGCGAGAGTTTGGATCTGTGAATCAAAAGCAAGGAAAAGGTGCTTCCAAACCGCAGAACAAAGGACAGAGCATGGCGGCTAAAGACAACCCGTCAAAGCCACAAGAAAAGAACAACAACGTAAAGCCAAAGAAGGACACGGGAAAGTGGTGTGAGTTCCATAAGAGCTCCACTCACAACACAAGTGAGTGTCGGGCCAAGCAGTCGCTAGTGGCCGAGATGAGGGCTTCTGAGTCGGATGCATGCTCCGACTCCGAATCAGAACCTAAAAAGGGGAATGAAAAAGGGAAATAGATTATTGATGCGGAGCCCAACGCCACTGTTGCCACTACAAAGGTCCAGAAGGAGGAACCGGAAGATCCAGAGGAGGAGGAACGTCTCTTCCACTCCCGGATGTGGGTAAAGGGCTCCCCTGTACAGTTCATTGTCGACAATGGGAGCCAAAAGAACCTCATTTCAGCAGACGCCGTGAAGCGGTTGGGCTTGCCGACCACAGCTCACCCACATCCATACACCATCGGGTGGCTTCACCAAGGACGAGATCTCCGCGTCAGCCAGCAGTGCCGCCTTCCCTATAGCATCGAGCCCTTCACGGATGAGGTATTATGTGACGTTGCTCCTATTGATGTTTCTGATGTATTATTAGGACAACCATACTTGTGGAAGCGTCATGCTGTGTATGAGTCTCGACCTCGTGCTGTTATTGTTACTTTGGGAAATAAGTTGTACGGGATACCAGAGGTACCACCTCCTGCCGCTATCTCTTTGGTTACTGCAAAACAATGTAGTAAGCTCATTTCCCAAACCAGGAAATTCGTTTTCCTGATGATCCGCCCCCAGGGCAAGAAGAAGACTGTGGCCACGACCTCCAGACAGGGCCCCTCTGCACGACAACAACAAATGGATAAGGTAGTGGAGGAGTACGGGGACATCTTCACCTCACCCACAGGGGTTCCTCTGCACTGCCAGGTCAAGCACCCGATTGATCTGACCCCAGGTGCACCGCTACCCAATGGACCGATCTATCGACACTCTGTTCTAGAAAATGATGAAATCAAGAGGCAGATTCAGGAGCTGTTGCAGAAAGGTCACATCAGACCAAGTTCATCACCCTGTGGGAGCCCGATCGTGTTGGTACAGAAGAAGGATGGGACGTGGAGACTCTGTATTGACTATCGGGCGCTGAACAAGATCACTGTCCGGAATAGGTACCCAACTCCACGGATTGATGACCTTCTGGACCAACTCCAAGGTGCAAAATATTTCAGTAAGATCGACCTGAAGTCTGGGTATCACCAGGTACCAATTGAACCCTCTGATGTGTGGAAGACTGCCTTCAAAGCTAAGGAAGGCCTTTTTGAATGGCTGGTCATGCCTTTCGAGTTGACGAATGCTCCCGCAACCTTCATGAGGATGATGGACGACATCTTGCGGCCATTCACCAACTCATTTGTAGTGGTGTACTTGGATGACATTCTGATCTTCAACCAGACTTGGGAAGAGCACCTTCACCACATCTGACAAGTCCTCCAAACACTGCGGCAACACAAGTTGTGTGCCGATTTGGAGAAGTGCACTTTTGGCATGACCCAGGTTCAATATCTAGGATACATTATTGATGAAAGGGGGGTGCATGTGGATCCAGCCAAGATCCAAGTCATTCGGGATTGGCCAGCCCCAACCACTATAACAGAGCTTCGCAGCTTTCTGGGTCTTGCTAATTTCTATCGGAGGTTCGTGTTGGGATTCTCTCATATCACTTGGCCCTTGATTCAAGTCACCAAGGGAGGAGCGAGAGCAAAATTTTTTTGGTCGGAACCTCAACAGAAGGCATTCACAGAACTGAAAAACCGCCTCTGTTCTGCCCCAGTGCTCACTTTACCAGACTTGCAACAGCCATTTGAGATCGAGACAGATGCCTCTGACTATGCTATTGGGGCAGTTCTTACTCAACAGGGACATCCAGTGGCATTTCACGGTGAGACATTGTCTGACACAGTTCGCAAGTACCCCACATATGACAAAGAAATGTACTCCATTGTGCAAGCTTGTCGACAATGGAAGCATTACATTTTGGGGAAGGAAACAATCATCCACACAAACCACCGGCCCCTGCAGTTCATACAGACACAAGGGAAGTTGCAGAATGATCGCCATCAGAAGTGGTCCACATATCTGCAACAGTTTCATTTGAACATCAAGTACAAAAAGGGTAGCACCAATAATGTTGCAGACTGCCTCAGCCGACCACCGATCGTGGCGCTCACCACCATGCTCAACTCTTGTGGGCACGAGACTTCTGATTGGCCGCTTCTCTATGAGAGTGACCTAGAATTCGGCCACACTTACAAGGCACTCTTGGGGGGCACGCAAGTTCCAAATTTTCACCTCCAAGATGCACTTTTATGTCACCTGGGACACCTTTGTGTTCCTTCAAGCGAGCGTGCCAAGATGATATGGGAAGCACACTACGGTCGAGTCGCTGGGCATTTCGGGGTCGAGAAAACAGTAGCAATACTACAGAAGTATTTCTATTGGCCGAACCTTCGAAAGGATGTCGAGAAGCACATCAGATCTTGCACTGCTTGTGCCATTGCCAAACCGACCATCAAGAAGCAAGGCCTATATACTCCACTACCTGCCCCTAGTCGACCATGGGAATCCATCTCCATGGATTACATGTCGGGCCTGCCTTCTACTAAGAATGGAAATGACTGTGTTTTCGTGGTCGTTGACAGATTCTCGAAGATGGCCATCATGACGGCCTGTAAGAAGAATATCACAGCAGAAGCCACTGCTAAACTCTTCTTTGAACGAGTGTGGGTGCACTTTGGGATCCCACAGTATATCATATCAGATCGAGATAGCAGGTTCCTCAGCACATTGTGGTCCAGCCTCTGGTCAATGTTGGACACAAAGCTCACCAAGTCCACAGCTTTCCATCTGACGAGATGGCCGGACGGTCGTCCGCCGAACGGTGCTTACACGGTACGCGCGCGTAGCCTGGCTCAAAGCATCCACGCACATGGGACGAGAGCCTCCCCTATGTACAACACAGTTATAACCGGGCTCTCCACAGTTCAATTGGCCATAGCCCCTTTCAGGTGGGCTTGGGATTCCAGCCACTATGTCCCATTGACATAGCCATGCCGTTCGCAGCTGCTCAGGCCGATTCAGCTCATGTCCAGTCTGAAGTTGACAAAGCAAGTAGCTTCATCGAGCGCATTCAACACATCCGCCAACAGGTTCATGATATATTGGACAGAGCCAATGCGAAGTACAAGCAGCGCCATGATCAACACCGGGTGCCACACCACTTCCGGGTGGGCGACAAAGTATGGCTACATTTGCAGAAGGAGCGCCTCACTGGACCTCACCGCAAGCTTCGCCCGCTCCGATACGGGCCGTACACCATCACCAAGGGCACAGCAGGTAACAATGCCTTCCGAGCTTAGTAGAGCTTAGTATTCCACCATTCCTTGGTCTGCACCCAGTCTTCAATGTGGATCGCCTTCGTCCTTACTTTCCACCTCTACTGGACACCTCGGACATTGCAGAACAACTCACACCAACAGAGTTAAACCCAGACTGCATGGAACAGGCCACCACAGATTGTATCATGGACATGCAAATCAAGAAAACTCGTCAACAGCAGATCCAACTGTATCGGGTTGTCAAAGCTGGCCAACTCCTGCACCAAGGAAAGTGGTTCACCAGGGACCAAGTTCAGCAGAAATTTCCTCATCTCATGGAGGAACTTAACGCAATTGGGACCATTGCTTCCTAAGGGGGGAGGAATGATCCAGGTGGATATTGGTGGCCACCCGCCTATTCCACTTGGGCCCCCACCATTGTCTCTTTCAGTTTTTTCCGTTTTGGCATAACTTACTATTTTTAGCAGTTTTTCGGGTCCTGAACTTCCGGAGCCGTTTTGAGGCCCTAAACGACGTTTTTTGGGTTTTCTGATAAAATTCGTCCCGACGGCTGTAGTCCTCGGATAGAGCTTTCTAATGATGTATCATATGCGTCAAACGGAGATAGTATGCCAAAGTTACGTCCCTGGGAAGTTGAAACACCAATTTACCCAAACGGGGCCCATAGTTTTGGCGCTTCATCTCCTAGGGTTAGGTTTTGGGATGTTTAGGGTTCTCCATTGTTTCTCAATAATAAATAGGCCCTCGCGCCTCATTGTAAAGCAGTTCAGAGGTCTGTAGCCACCACATCTCTTCTCAGAGATAGCTACCAGTACCCTAGCTAGTTTTATTTCCATTGTCTGTAAGCAAATTTCAGTTCTTTGATATTAATGAAATGAAGTGTTATTTCCGCTGCATCTCTGTATTTATGGTTATGTGTTTATTCTGTTGCGTTCCTGCATAAATCCGGATCATAGCCTTATGTTGATAAAGAGATTCGGAATCTTGTCAAACTAAGGAAAACGGTTGTTCGGGACCCCGAAAGAACCTGTACGAACATCAAGGCGTCACGGTTGTAAGGTTTCTTCTTTTTATTCAAAGATAATACAAATGGATTATATTTTCTCATTGAGTTGTTCATTTATCTTTTGAATGATTTAATTCTTAGACTCCTTGATCACTAAGATAGATTATTTCTTTTGAATTATCATATTTTGCAAATGCTTTTGATCTGGTTTTCCTGTCTTTGATTGCAAATCTTATAGGCTAGATTGATAACTTCTGGGGCGACTGGATTGAATATCGAGCAAGCGTTGGACTTCAGGTAGGAGTATCTATCCGTAGTTAATGAGTAATTCTTAAGAAAAATAGTCTAGAGAAAATGGTCTACATCTGTCTGTTTGTTTCTAGATATCCTTAGGATACTAGGGAGATCACTCTTGTCCGCAAGAGGGATTCGTCCGTCCAAAAAATTGGCGACTTATGAGGTTGCAATCCTTGAGATGGATATTGCCCTTGAGGTTAATATTGACCTTGAGGCATGTACTGACTTTGAGGTTGATATTGACCCTGAGGTATGTATTGCCCTTGGGGTTTCCCCCTAGGTTGTATTTGGTTATTTTGAGGTTTCCCCCCATGCGGTAAATTCTTACCTTGAGATGCGGGGTTCGAAATATTTCCAGACATCATATAAACTTGCTCATTATTCAAATTTCTAGTATTTGATTCATTCAGGCCAGATGATGACATTGGTTTGATGGGAAATGGAGATGCTCCTGAGAATGTACCAGAGAGCGACTGATAGCCTGCAGGAACAGATAGACTACCATACAAAAATGTTTCTGGCGATTCAGTAAACATAAATGGCTCACTAGACATGTTTATCTGAGGTCTATAACCTATTGGTGTAGAGTAGAAAGGAATTCGGGGTGGCGAATACTGAAGACCTACGTTTTGTATAAAATCCGTCAATGAAGAATACCAAGCGTCTTGTCTAAAAGGACTGTAAAAAATTGATTCACGTTCTATAAGTTCTAAATTTTCCTGAGTTGAAGGAAGAACGATTTCTTCCTCTATATCAGTGATTTCTTCAATACTAATGAGACCAGGAGGAAGATCTTCTGTAATCTGATTCCTCACTCTAGGTGAATCGAGATAATTAGGAGTTGGAGTAGTGAATTTTAAAGTAGGTTCTGATGTAGCAGGTTCAGTTTCCGATTCAGAAATTTTAGGTTCTTCAGGTGATAATTCACTTGTTGTAGAAGCAAGTTCGGTAAATTCGGAAATTGAAACTACCTGTGGAATATGTTCTGTTACTTGCAGTTGATCTGCTTCAACATCAGGATGAATAATTATGGATGATTATCCTTTTTTCGTTAATCCAATTATAACATTTGGTATCAGAGATTTAAGTCTTTCTAGTTGGCTTGGTGTGTACTCAGGGGGTTTCCCCTGAGTTATACGTGATAGTCTCGGTAATTTAGCCACGATTAAAACTTTTAACACATGCAAATAAATAAAAAATTCAAACAAACCCTAAAGTCTCTAAGGAAACAATCAAATGAATCACACGCCTATAAAAATATAAGAGATCAATCCACACACAAATAGTAGATCCCCACACTAAAAACACTAATTGGTGATGAAATCCAACATCGTAGAATTTTAATGTAGAAATGGCGATTGGAATAGTTACCCTGACAACTTGCTTAATGAAACAGACCGGTGCAAGTTTCTCCACTTAAACCATCTCGAGTGAAGATAACCCTCCAGAGAGTCCAAGAGAGTTTAGCCGACATCTACTCCAGGTACAGTGGGACCTCCCCTCCACTGTCACCTTGGGGAAATAATCATAAAGTTTATGGTCACTAAGGTCACCAACGGGAACACATATACCTGGGGAAACAATCTATGATCTGATATACACGCAAGGGCAGAGTAACAAGCTCAATCCCCTTGAAGGCTCCTTGAAAATAATCCAAGGTTTACTGACAAGTGACCCTAGGCTCCTCGACAATGGTCTATCCAAGGTTTACCATTTTTAATACGTGCACATCTTCTATCGTTCCCAATGAGATAGGTATGATTACCTCACCGGTTCGGATATGATCTCGTGCTTGAATCCTTTATAAGGAGCTTCCTGGAGCATACATTCTACAATTGGATTTTCCTACCACAAGATCGACTACTTGTTTGTTTTTATTGTCTTGGAGAGTTAACTAAAACCTATTCCAAGACACTAGCCTGAGCTATATTGGTGAAAAGAGCCCTAGAAAATATAAAATTTCTAGATTGATTTTAATTAGGCGTTACCTTTAATTGGTAGTTTCTTAGGACAATGGGTGTGGAAATTAAACTTAATGATGTTTTAATGACCTAACTCAAAATACTCTACAATGCATCTATATGATAATAACTCATTTCTTTTCAATGAAATCTAACTAGAGGAAAGAGTTGAGAAATTTCAATAACTTTCAAAACAACATTTTTTCTTTCCTATATGAGAAACTTTGAAAACAAGACGATTTAGAGAACTCAATTTCAAAAAGATTTGTCGCTCAAAATAAAATTCCCTATATCATTTAGATCAGAAACAAAAACAAACTTCTTCCAAAAGAAAATTAAAAGTCCTAAAATTATAAAATTCAAAACTTAAAGAAAACTCTAATCTCGAATTCTATCTAAAAGTTGGAGGATGTTTATGCCTTGTTTGTAATCTAACCAAGAATTTTCTGCTTATTCCAGCAATAAATCAAAGCATCCAAAAATAGCTTTAAAATGAAATTCGGACCTTATCAATCTAAAGGTTTTATAAGTTTGCAAATGAAAATAAAATCAAATTTTCATAAGAATAACAATTGCATCCAGTTCAATGGCTCAATAGAAAAACAATGAAATACCAAGTAGTTAAGGTATACAAAAGTTTCTGATTCAGAGCAATGGGAGGACTAGGCAAATTGTTTACTCATAATATGCAAACTAACTGAATTGATCATTTCAACACATAAATTGCTGAAAGAAATCTAAACAGAGATCTTTGACAGTCAAAACATATTGGGATAATAACAAAGCTTGTCCTAAAGACAATTATCCGACCCCTTATATCGACCAAATCATTGAGATTGTGCCGGAAATGAAATTTATTCATTTATAGATGGATTTTCCAGATACAATCAAATAAACATACTCCCTGTCGATCAACCAAAAACAACATTCATTTTTCCTTGGGGAGCATATGCTTATTGTAAAATACCTTTTGGATTAAATAATGTTGGGGCAACTTTTCAAATGGCTATGTCCTATGTTTTTCATGAAATTAAACACATTGTGCAACCTTATCTCGATGATTTACCTACTCATTCATTACGCAGAGAAGATCATCCAACTCACTTACGAGCGATTTTTATGAGATGTAGCTATTATAAGATTTGCTTGAATCTGCGCAAGTGTGTTTTCTGTGTACAATCTGGTAGATTACTGGGATTTATCATTTCGAAACAAGGCATTCCTGTCGACCCTTCGAAGGTTGAGGCTATTACTAATTTACCTCCTCCTTCCACACTTCGCCAACTCCAAAGTTTGCAAGGGAAAGCAAACTTTCTATGTAGATTCATTCATAACTATGTCGAGTTAACCAAAGGTTTTACCAGGATTTTGAAACAGAATGTTCCTTTCATCTGGGATGAGATCGATGATCGATCTTTTGATGCTCTAAAACATGTGTTGACCCATGCACCGTTATTGCATCCACCAAATTATAGCAAGGATTACTTTTTATACTTAGTAGCCTCTGATTCCACTATTAGAATGGTATTAGTTCAGGAAGATGAATTCCACAACGAACATGTGATTTACTATCTCAGTCAAAATCTCAATTCGACAGAGATCAAATACTCGCATGTGGAGAAATTGGCCTTGGATGTAGTTCAAGCTGTCCAACGATTTCGTCATTACATTTTGTTACGGAAAACAACTGTGATTTCTAATTGCAACCCGATGATGTATATTCTAACTAAGCAATTGCTCTGGGGAAAATACTCTAAATTGATAGTTATTCTTCAGGATTTTGATTTAGAATTTGAAAAATCAAAATCAAATAAATCACTAATGTTCGCCGAACTTATGTGTGACTTCCCGAATACTGAGACAGAAAAAGTAGTAGAACATCCAACCATTAATGAATATTTGTTTCTTATCAGTAAATTAGATCCTTGGTATGGAGATATAATCATTTATCTCCAAACCCAAACTTTTTGGCCTGAAATTTCACGTTCACATCAACGAAAGATCGGTTACCAATATCAGCATTACAATATTGTCGGAGACACGCTTTATCGTCGCGGTGTAGATTCTGTATTTCGACGATGTTTAACCCATGAAGAGGATGAACGAGTTTTAAATGACTGTCATTCTGGAGCGTGTGGCGGTAATATGTCTGGGTATGCCACAACCCAAAATGTATTGCACGCTGGTTATTTTTGGCCTACGTTATTCAAAGATTTCATTCTTACAATCCGAAAATGCCACAACTGTCAGATTTTTTATCGAAAGATGCATCCACCACCAGCTCCTCTTCACCCCATAATTGTCGTCGGTCCTTTTGCAAAATGGGGCATTGATTTCATTACATGTAACCCTCACTCGGCCAGGGGGCATGGGTATATTATTCTCGCAAAAGATTATTTTACCAAATGGGCCGAGGCGATGCCTACATTTGCGGCAAACGGAAAAACTGCAACTACTTTTGTATTCAATCACGTGATTGCTCGATTTGGTATACCCCAAGCTATCATTACTGATCATGGGAGCCATTTTCGAAACATTATGATGGCCGAACTTTCCGACCAGCTTGGCCTGCGCCATGATAGTTCTACACCATATTACTCGCAGGCTAATGGTCAGGTTGAATCTGTCAATAAAGTTTTAACCACTATGATTAAAAGGATAATCGGAATTCATAAATCAAATTGGCATACTATGCTTTTCTCAGCACTTTGGGCATACCGAACCTCAGTAAAAACCGCAACAGGTTTCACTCCTTTTAAACTGGTCTACGGTTTAGAAGTTGTGTTACCGATTGAATGCAAAATACCGTCACTCCAATTAGCCATAGAGTTACTACTAGCTACCTCTAAGGAGGAAAAATGCTTTTTGTATCTGGCACAATTAGATGAGACTTGGTGCACCGCTGCATTGGTTGTCGAAGCTCATAAAAAAAACATTAAAGCTCAATACGATCGAAGTGTTACACCTTGTGTTTTTTTCAGAGGGTGACCTAGTATTGGTATAAGACCAAGCTAATGATAAACTAGGAGCTGGGAAATTTGAACTTATGTGGCATGGTCCTTATATTGTCAAGCGAGTGCTTGCAAAAGGGGCTTATGAATTGATTGATTATGACGGGGTATCTTTAGATAAACCCAGAAATGGACTTTATCTGAAGAGATATTATGCTTGATTTTATGTGAAGATCTTACTTGTAGATTAGTTATTTTTTCTAGATTAGCTGCTTTAGATTAGATGAGTGTGTCTAGTCTAAGTTTGCGTTGAATACTATCCCTGCTTATCTTGATTACTCTTGATATTGCAGATGTCGACATACCTTCAAGCCTACATTGGCTTTGCTAATGGTGCATGTCGTAATACATGGAATATCTCTTCCGCAGCTTGGGTTATCTATTCACCTACTGATGAGTTAGTTTCTATGCATGGGGTAATCCTTGGTCAAACAACGAATAGTATTGCAGAATATAGCGCAGTGATTGAGTTATTATCTGATGCCATTTCATTTGGCATTTGGCGTTTGATCATAAGGTTAGATTCAAAACTCATTATAATGCACTTAAACAGAGTATACACAATTAAAAATATAGTGTTACTAAGATTATTCTTTAAGGTTCGTCTCTTGGAAAGGCAGTTTGATTACATTGAATATCAACACACTCCAAGAAATTTAAATACATTGGCTGATGCATTAGCTAATAATGTTATAAATAGACATTTGCGACATTAAAACGGTAAATTAAAACAACATTCGATAAGTGTTGAATAAGATAGCCGGCGAAAGTAGTCATATCATAGATAGATTTTGTGTTTCAAAAAATATTACATCGTCTATGATCATAGGTTTAAAACACCTTATGATCCGAAAGGTAGTGATACAAAAAGCAAAAATACAATGGTCTGCGATAATTATCGACTATCCGTGGTGATGATCATGATAATACACTATCGTTCCTGCCACTCTACGCAGATATCTCTGAAACTGGCCAGGAACGCCAACAACATGCCTCTGGAGGCGTAGAGGAATATCGTCCATACTAGTCTATGTTATGTCTCTGTTCAACCTCTCCAGGTTCTGCTCTAAATCGGTGAGAATCTCTACTAATTGGTTCTCTGGCGGTGTGATAAGATATGTTTGCTTCCTCTCGAAGCGGCGAAGATTGGCTGGTCTTTCTAGACCAACATCTGCATTTGAAATTTTTGTCATCAATATTGGAAGATTAAAAAAGAAAAGGAAAAAGAATTAGAAACACATCAAAATGATTTATTTACCTGACTTGTCCCATTGGGCTGTGGGAGGAAGAGGCATATGAGGATCACCACGGAAATCTATCCCAGCATACGAAAAATCTTCAATGGCGAAGATCTGGTTCTGTAGCCAATGACAGTATGCGGATGTAAATTGAACTATCTCAATACCCTCACTATGACGGACCATCACTTGCACCCAGCGGACCATCCAAGGCTCTCTTACCCCACCAGCATCAACCGATATAAGCTGGGGGGCAAGAGATGGAATCCTCTCAAGAGCAAAAGAAACTACAATAGCTCCATATCCAAAGTTTTTCAACTTCGCATTATTAGCTGTGGTCAATTAGCCTTTTACATTAGCCAATGCTCCTTCACACCAGTTGAAGATGGCACCTCTATAGAAATCAACCGATGTCTGCATTTGGACTTTAGTAGCCACGTGTGGAGCTGCACTCCCACACAATTTGGTCACTGTGAACGCAACCACTTTGAGTTCAAGACTAATAATGGTTTTTATATCAATGCGGTTGTATTTTGGATCAGCCTCTTCATTACAAAATTCTTGTTGATAGCTATCTATAGGCTGGCCACCTTGCCTAGCCCCAAACAAGGATATAGGTTCTCCTCTTTTGGAAAAACCTATAAGGAAGTATATATCCTCCAACTCAATTTCAAGCCGGTGATCACCGATAATGAAACACTATTCTTGAACATCCCATCTCTTCACTAACCATGTCAATAACTCTACTTGAGCTCTCATGCCCTGCATTGCCCAATATTTGTACAATCCACAGTTTCTCAATACACGTCGTGTGGGTAAACTTCTGATAGCTGCCTCATCTATTGCTTCATGCTCACGTTCTCTCCATTCAAGCATTGTGGATACACTGCAATGGACACATTAAAAGATTAGACACAATCAAAATGGAAAAATTTGGCTTAATTTGAGAGAAATTAAATTTTAATTTTGTTCACGGCGCCTCTGCACTCTTTGCACTAAGACAATGCGAGCTACCGCACGAGCCATGCGTAAAAAGTGCGGGAGTTCGATAATTTTCCTTTGGAAAATTATCGGGCTCCACGGGTACTGTGTGTATTACCTGCGGTACCCCAAGAGTGATTTTTGAACCTATTTTTCTCTTAAAAAATGATTTTAAAGCCTAAAAAGAGAATGTAAATGGAAAAAAATGAAGAGAAATGTGTTGTGGATTACCTGGATTCGACGGTTTTGGATTCGAACGGTCGTTTTTTTATATATCTCCTTCGAAACTTTTTCTATCAAAAGCTCTCAACTTTCACTCTGGATGCAAACGGTAAAAATGAATTGATTAAACTACTTTTTATAAGATTTTTTGAATAAATAAAATAATATTTTAATTATTTTCCACTTTGAAAAGTTGTGTTTCAAATAATTTTTACTTATCTAAAACAAGTAAGTTTATTTTTTTGGGTTTTTGTGTAGAATACAGGATTTTCAGGTGAAATAATCATTTTGGCAATGAGTATACTTTTTGTCACTTTTTCAAACTTGTTAAAACTTACAGAAAAAGCGACACCATATGAGTACATTTTTATCACTTTTTCGAACTCGTTAAAACTTACAGAAAAAGTGAAACCATGGAGTTCTCTTTTAAGCCTTTTTCAAACTCTCCAAACATGAAAAGATTGCCGAGTACTTGACTATTCGAACTCGTTAAAGGAAATGAACAGTCGTCCCTTCAGTATAAGTTTACCCCTTTTCCAGACTGAAATGGACTATTTACGAAAAAGGTATACGTTGACTAATCATGGTCAATAGATTTCTCTCCTGCATTATTTTATCCTTTTTCGGGCTTGAGAGACTAAATTTACGAAAAAGTACAACCACGAAGTTTTCTTAAGTTTTTCTTCTGACTCCCTAAAACTGAAAAACACCAAGTTTCACCTATACTGGACTCGTTAAAACTTAATAGTAAAGGACCTGTCAATTATAAACAGGAACGAACCACTCCTTCTTAGGGTTCAATTTTAATACTAAGTTGGACTCATCCGAAGGATGAGCTTACATTACAAGCAAATGTTATCCTCCTCGGGCTTGTCAAAAATAAAGAGGTACTTGCCAGAAATGGTGGGGGAAAAGAGAGAAAATGAATCCACTTGTCACACTTTGTTTTAAAAAGTTGTATACCACTCTTGAACACGACACTTTTGTCGCATTCATGTCTGGGTTGGGAAAATCCTTTAGCCAACAATTAATCAAACCACATTGAAAGTCTTCATCCGGTTTCTGGGTATTAGCTTTAGGTCAATCGTCACCAAACCATCTGCAGTGTCGTTATGTGTTTAAGAGATCAGTTAAATAAACCATTCATTGCATACATTTGTATCCACTCGCGTTGACCATCCCTGATTCATTCCTTGCATATATTTCTTCAAAACTTGATCTAATGGTTTCATGTCGTGGGATTTCCTACGACGGGTCACTTTCTATTGACGACAACTCATTATCTAGAAATTTGATCTAGAATCCTATCAATACCTTGGGATCTGCATGCCCTAATGGCAGGTTTCTCGCCTTCAACGACAGGTTGCATCATTGACCTTCGATCGAATGATTCTGTGAAATGTTCGACTTCAGATCACAAATTTACATTTCATAGATTGTACCAAGTACTTTGAGAGCCATTGTCATTATTGGTGGTTTCTCTCACACTTGTTAACAGTTCACATCATTGACTGGTAGTCAAGTGGTTTCTACCATGTTCGACTTCGACACAATCAATTGTATGGATAGAATCGTACTAGTTCGAGAAGCAGAAATCAAGACCCTGGATCTAGTTTCCACCATCCAGGCTGCGAGGAGTTTTATTATTCATCATATAGTAGACTACTTAACATATGGTTGTGTCCATACTGTGTCTACCACTTCATTTAATTCTAAAATCATTTCTATATCGGAACATGTAGTTAGTTTTGATCTAAGTATGGGAATGCCTACCTCAGCGATGATATATATATATATATATATATATATATATATATATATATATATATATATATATATATATATATATATATATATATATATATATGCTTGCATTGAATGTTTTTTCCAGTTTCAACTAATGTGTCGACAACCCAATCCTCGTGATGATAAAGCACTTCACTCTTCATAATTCTTCAAAACCCTTCGACTTTGCACTCTAAAGGGGGCAACTGCTACAAAACAAATTTGTCACCATGACATTTAGTCATTTCATATGGGTTCATCATTACCTATTTATTGCTTCCTTAGAAGTATAAAAACATAAAGTTCTCAAATCAAGTCTTGGAACTAGAAGAAGCTCTTAAAAAATCCTAAAATCCATTTCCCGCACTTTTCCTAGTCATTCCCCGGCAGCACTACTGCCAATTGCTATAAAAACTCATAGCACATCTCGCACATCAAGCTCATTAAAACTGCGAACCCCTGTAAAAGGTAAAATAAAGAGAAAAGTAAGTTCTAGAAGCCCAGCTGGGGCCTTCTAGAAGCGCTATCTGGTCGAGCTTCGCCCCTTCCATTCATGAACCTTTATCCCTTCATAAATGGAGTAATCCCTTGGTTTTTGGAGCTGAAATACCATGATGAGAGGGCTTTATCCCTTCCTTTTTGGAGCTGAAACTACCTCTCTTCTGCTATAAATTGAGACCAAGTTTCAGTCTCAAGGGTACTTAGTACTTAGCACATAGAGAGTTCAAAAGAATACTTGCTTCTTGCTTTGGAGAGAGTACTTAGAACTCGATAGTTTTGAGGGGAATTGCTGAATAAATATACTCTCCATGTTTTGCATCGTTGGTATGAGAAAGATTACATACTCATAGCCATAGCCTTATGCTGATAAAGAGAGTCGGAGTCTTTTCAAATTGAGGAAAATGGCTGTTCGGGACCCCGAAAGAACCTGTACGAACATCAAGGTGTCACGGTTGTAAGGTTTCTTCTTTTTATTCAAAGATAATACAAATGGATTCTATTTTCTCATTGAGTTGTTCATTTATCTTTTGAATGATTTAATTCTTAGACTCCTTGATCACTAAGATAGATTATTGCTTTTGAATTATCATATTTTGCAGATGTTTTTTATTTGGTTTGCCTGTCTTTGATTGCAGATCTTATAGGCTGGATCGATAACTTCTGGAGCGACTAGATTGAAGACCGAGCAAGCGTTGGACTTCAGGTAGGAGTATCTATCCGTAGTTAATGAGTAATTCTTAAGCAAAATAGTTTAGAGAAAATGGTCTACATCTGTCTGTTTGTTTCTAGATATCCTTAGGATACTAGGGAGATTGCTCTTGTCCGCAAGAGGGATTCATCCATCTAATAGGAGCTTCCAAAGGGATACAGCTAGAAGCATCCAAATACCTAGGTATTAAAATCTGGTATATATATAATATTCTTACAAAAAACAGTCCACACTTCAACATGAAAGTCCCTATTTGAAACTTGTTTTGGATATTTTCCACCTTCACCATTAGACATTTCAAACGGGCATCAAGGACAAGTGAGGGAAGATCTTACAGGATATATTTCGAGGGCTGAAAATTTTATAGAAAATATCAGGTAGATCCATATACAAGGGTAAGAGACACTGCAAATGTCACAGGAGAAATATAAGGCCAAGAATAATCAACATAGAATAGAAAAAATGTCCAAGGTGGGAGACATAATATGGTTATATTTGAACAAAGGGAGGCTACATGGGCCTGGTAATAAAATCAAAGCTCTGAGATATGGTCCCTTTGAGATACTGGAAAATGTGGGTGATAATGCCTATTGACTCAAATTACCACCATTTATGCACATTTATTCAGTTTTGAATGTAGAGTATCTAAAACTCTATGAGGCTTCCTTGCTAGAGAAAGAAGAGGAACATGTTTGACCTTATGTGGAGGATTTGCACCAGATGCTTAGGAAGAGTTAACAAAAGTTACAGTTTTGCAAAAGAGATCTTGAACTATAAAGCATGGGCAACATGACCTTTGGCAGATTGGGTTGAAAGGACAACTTCCGGGCAAAGCTAAATGGTACACTAGAGAGAAGATGGAGCAAAAAATCCCTCACCTCATTTAGTACAAGATTTTGGGGAACCAAATCCTCCCAAAAGGGTGAGGTGTGATCCATATTTGATCATTATATTGTTTTTCATCCATATTGATGCTTTCAGAGTGGAAAAAATGGATGAATAAACTATCGGGACCTTTTTACTTGGGGGACCCAGTTTGGAAAATTGGGGTCTGAAACCTTCTAGGATCATTTTGAGGGATCAACAACGTTTTTTGGGGGTAAAAATTTAATGATTTAGCGTAACACCTTTTTTTCCTATTTCACTCACAAAGACCTCTCCAACAGCGTAAGAATCACATTGATCGAAGTTAGTATTAGAAATTTAGGCCACTTATAAGCTGACCTTCTTGTTTTCACCACCATAATTCTAGAACATGCCACATCAACCCCCATTATTGATGGAAAAGGGGCTAGCCACGTCATTATGATGTATAATACTCTAAAAGAGTCTATATTGTAACTTTGGTTAAGAGTTGAGGAAGTCAAAACTAACCACTAGTAGGCTACCAGGATGTGTTATAACCATGAGACTAAGAGGAAAATGGGTTCCATTCTTTCAAGTACATTTGTTCCATAGCCAAGCAAAAATAATTAAGAGGGATATGAGATAGAGCACACATAGAGGATTTGTGCACTGTAGTAGCCCATAAGCCACATGTCACGCTTCTTTATACTCGCAAACATTTTTTATCCATACAAAGAGAGCAGAGCGATCTCGTCTTCCAGCTGGTTTTTCCTCTCGAAATGGTTTCCCAGGTCATATCTTGTGTCAAATGTGAAAATTTCAAATCTGAAATACTACTGCAGTGATAAATTTATTTCGCCTACTTGTTATTATGATAATTTATTTACGAAATTATTCCAGTAAATTCTGAAATAAATACAACTACAGTAATCACTTAACCAAAAGCAGAGAATAGAACAAAACACATATAACGCAATAGAAACAATCACATGTACACAATTATTTTTGGAAAATTGTCCCCATAAAAACCCAATGTGGAAAAACCGGTCTAGCAGATGAGGGTTTGTATTATTCTTTAGCAATGAAAATATTTACAAGAAATAGACAGGTAGATCTCCTAAGAATTCACTTGAGATAAAATCAATGAATCCTCTTGGAAAATTATAACACCCGGAAGACACCCTAGCTCCCTCTGCGTCACTCTGCGTGATCCTCTACGCAATACCTATGTTGGATTGCATCAATCTGCGTGGGCACTTAGTGCTGCTGCTCAACATTGTCCTCTATGACCCTCTATGTCCTCCTCTTGCCTTTCTTTATCACTGCTGACTTCCCCTTCCTTCTTCTACCTCTGCAACTCTCCCTCTAAAATCAAATTATATTCCTTAAGAATTGATTTCCTTCAGGAACTGAGTGTGTGCCCGACTTTATTTCCAAATTACCCTCTATCCTTCTCTTATAATCCTCTCGTTGATGAATCAAAGACCCAAATTAGATCTCTAATCAATGGATAAGATTAAAAAATTACTTGATCTTCGTTTTCTAGAAGATTCTCATTCTATTTTATTAATACCCTTTAATTATTTAATTTCCCTAAGTTTAGTCTTAGGGTCCTCGTTAAAATAATTAATTATTTGAATAAAACATGAACCGAGTGGAATTTCCACAATCTTTTTCTAGGTTCTTTGGAATACTGATGTCCAAGCCTCCTCACAAATTTTGGGACTTGGAACACTTTCCAATGCTACAAAAATCAACACTCCCTCTTAGTGAGGAAAGTGTTATAGCAAAATGCCAATTGCATTTGCTCTGACCTGAGGCACCTATTGCGTTGTTGATGTCTCAACTGTTGCTCCTCATCTGCTCTGTAATGCTGCCCATGACACCATCATTGTTACTGCCTCATCCATACTGTAGCTCCCTCTAAATTTCAAGCCTATCTATTCCCCCTACTGAAATGGATTTTCTCTAAAGTAAGCAAACTTAGTCTTACCCAAAGCATTCGTGAGGATATTTTCCACTTGTTCCCCTGTAGAAATGAACTTCAATTGTACAGCTCCTCGTTGGACATAGTCTCTGATGAAGTGACACCTGATGTCATTGTGCTTCGACTGATCATGAAACACAACATTTTCAGAGAGCTTGGTGCAACTCTAATTATCACTCAAGATGTTGGTTGCTTCCATCCTTTTCTTGAGTAAGTTCATGAGCAACTTACGAATCCATATGGCCTCACATGAAGTTGTGCTAGCTGCCATATATTCTGCCTCGGCTGAGATCAACACCACAAATTTTTGTTTCCTACTGCACCAGGAAGTCATTCCTGATCCAACACTGAAACAGCACCCACTGGCACTCTTCCAAGCTATTGGAGTTACAGCCCAATCTGTGTTAGTGAACCCACTCAACTGGATGTCATTACCCTTGGTGTACCTCAATCCAAGCTTGAATGTCCCCCTTAAATACCCGAGAACATGTTTGGGTGCTTCCCAATGAGCCCTCCTTGGTTCTACCATGAACTGACTGAGGGTATTCACAACATAATAAATGTATGGTCTGGTATTGACCAGGTACATCAACAATCCTATGAGCTGCATATACAAAGTAGGATCAGTCTCATCGTCCTCAGACGTATCAATTTTCTTCCAGATTGTGATAATTGGGGTAGCCATGGGTCTAAAGTCCTCCATCTGAAATCTCTTTAGAATCTCTGTAGTATATCTTCCTTGCCCAAGGAATATTTATCCCTTCTATTGCCAAACTTCCAAACCCAAAAAATAGTGCATCTGCCCTAGATCCTTCACATCGAACTCTGTTGCTAGATTTTCCTTGCAGTATTTGATGAGCCCAGATGATCCATTCAGAAATAGATCATCTACATTTAGCACCCATATTAGAGCCTCATCCCCTACTCTCAGATAGTATAGATTGGGATCTACGTCACTCTTTACAAATCCCATCTTCTGTAGGTAGCTGTCAATTCGACCATACCAAGTTCTAGGGGCTTGCTTTAGTCCACACAAGGCTTTCTTAAGCCCGCACACATGATTTTTCTGCTCATGCGTCGCAAATCCCTCTTGTTTTTCTATGTATACTTCCTCTTCTATCACCCCATTCAAGAACGTAGTCTTGACAT
This sequence comes from Pinus albicaulis, assembly GCA_034641835.2. Classification (NCBI taxonomy): domain Eukaryota; kingdom Viridiplantae; phylum Streptophyta; class Pinopsida; order Pinales; family Pinaceae; genus Pinus; species Pinus albicaulis. The sequence continues at coordinate 832,814,784 of CM076574.1, forward strand.
CCATCTAGTGAATCTCCAACCCCATCTGTGTTAGAAGGGTTATGACGGATCTGATTGAAGTATACCGAGATACTGGGGCGAAGGTCTCTTCATAGTTTTTCCCTTCCTTCTCAGCGTACCCCTTAGCTACAAACCTGGCTTTAAATTTATCTATACTGCCATCTACAACATATTTGATCTTGTAGATCCATCTCGATCCTATAACCGAACTATCCTGAGCTTTAGGAACTATTTCCCAGACATCGTTTGTCATGATGGAGTTGTACTCCTCCACCATCGCATCTACCCACACCTGATGATGAGCTACCTCCTGAAAATTTGAGGGTTCTCCAACCTGTGCCACCAATGCCTAGTACCTGTCTAGTTTTCTACATTTCCTCTTCACATTTCTAGGAGCTCCAACAAAATCCTCTGCATCCCTTAGATTTTGTTGTAGTTCTCTGCTCATACTTCCATTGGTGGTGGGTGGATTTACCTACTCTACTTCTTGCACTTCCTCGGGAAAGATATCCTTAGGATCCTTATGCCTTGGAGAGGCACTAGAGCCATCTTCCACAGGTCGTTGTGGCTAGACCAATGGATCATCCTCAGACTGCATAGCTGAAGAAATTTCTTGAGATTTCATGAAGGCTCTTTCCTCCATGAACTTCATGTCCCGTCTCACTACTGTCTTCCTACTCTCGAGAATATAGATGTGGTGAGATTTTTCATTCTCGCTATATCCCACCAGATATCATTTCTCTGCAATATGATCCAACTTCCTCCTCTTCTCATCAGGTACATGACAATACGCTATACTGCCAAATATCCAAAAGTGGCTCACTTCAAGCTTGCTTCCAGTGAACACATTCTTAGGAGTGACCTTACCCAATGTATTATGAGGAACCCTATTCTACACATACACGGTTGTATTACAAGCCTCAATCCACAAGAATTTGGGCATGTCTTGATCATACAACATTGTCCTTGCAGCTTTGACAATAGTCCTATTTTTCCTTTCTGTGACTCCATTCTGCTCTGTGTTATATAGAGCGATCCATTCTATTTTCATGCTTTCCATTTCGTAGAACCTTTTGAATTACTTATCAATGTACTCTCCACCATTGTCTGATCGCAATGTCTTGATCCAATTTCCTGTCATATTCTCCAAAAGAGCTTTAATCTCCTTGAATCGATAAAATATCTCATCTTTGGTCTTCATAAAGTAGATCCATGTCTTTATGGAATGGTCATCGGTGAAGGTGACAAAATATTTTGCACCCCTAAGAGAATTCATGGACATTGGTCTGCATATGCCTGACTGTATCAATCCCAACACACTCTTGGCCCTATTACTGCTTTTATGATATGCTTCCTTGGCATAATTTCCTAATATGCACCCTCTACAGACATCCTCTCGCTTAGTGGTAAGTTTTGGAGCTCTCATGACAGTCTTCTTGAGAATTTTCAAGGTTCCATGATGTAGATGCCCCATTCTTCTATTCCAAAACTCATTCAAATATTTCTCATAAATACTGCCTATCAAAGCCATTGGGGACTCGAGCTGTAAATTGAACAGTTTATGGCTCCCAACTCGAATTTGTGCCTTCTTTTTCCAACTTGGGTGTTTGACGTAAACTTTGTTGCCAATAAAGTAAACTTCGTAACCTTTGTTCTGAATTTGAGACACAGAGAGTAAATTCATCCCCAACCCTCGTACACGCAGCACATTGGTGGCCCGAAGCTTGTTGCTAGCTTCTATTTTAAATATTACGGTGCCTCTTCCAACAGGGGTACATTTTTCCTTATTTCCCATAATGATTTGAAAATTCATCTTCTCCTCCTGGTAGCTTGAGAAGAATTCTCGTACTCCCATCATATGAGCAGATGCTCCACTGTCAATATACCAAATCTTTGGAGAGGCCATACTTGACACACAAGCAAATTCATCTTCTAGTTTGGATGCCAGAAATGAGATTTCATGATCCCTCTGTTCCTCCATGAGTTCTAGAGAACTGTGTGAACCCTTCGAAGTTGTTGTTGCATCAATGTTAGATCTTCGTTCCATTGCAAAATCTCCTCTTCCGTTACTCCGTCTTTCGCTCTGATACCATGTGAAAATTTCAAATCTGAAATACTACTGCAGTGATAGATTTATTTCGCCTACTTATTATTATGATAAGTTATTTACAAAATTCTTCCAATAAACTCTGAAATAAATACAACTGCAGTAATCACTTAACTAGAAGCAGAGAATAGAACAAAACACATATAACGCAATAGAAACAATCACATGTACACAGTTATTTTTGGACAGTTGTCCCCGGAAAAACCCAAAGCAAGAAAACTGATGCAGCAGATGAGGGTTTGTATTATTCTTCAGTAACGAAAAAATTTACAAGAAACAAACGAGCATATCTCTTAAGAATACGCCTGATATAAATTCTCTAAATCCTCTTAAAGAATTTCTGACACCCGAAAGACACTCTAGATCCCTCTGCGTCAATCTGCGTGATCCTTTGCGCAGTCCCCACACTGGACTGTGTCACTCTATGTGGACACTTAGTGTTGCTGCTCAGTGTTGTCCTCTATGTCCCTCTATGTCATCCTCTTGTCTTTCTTTGTCACTGCAGACTTCCCCTTCCTTCTTCTGCCTCTGCAACTTTGCCCTGCAAGTCTCCCTCTAAAATCGAATTCTACTCGGACCTTCATAATCAATTTCCTTCGGGTACTGAGTGTGTGCCTAGCTTTATTTCTAAATGACCCTCAAGCCTTCTCTTATAATCCTCTCGTTGATGAATCAACGACCCAAATTAGATATCTAATCAATGGCTAATATTAAAACATTACTTGATATTCGTTTTTTAGAAGATTCTCACTTTGTTTTATCAATATCCTTTAATTATTTAATTTCCCTAAGTTTAGACTTAGGGTCCTCATTAAAATAATTAATTATTTTAATAAAACATGAACCGAGTGGAATTTCCATAAATGGTTTATGGGTTCTTTGGAATATTGATGTCCAAGTCTCCTCACAAATTTTGGGACTTGGAACACTTTCCATTGTTACAAAAATCAACATCAAATGTGTGTGTGAGATTTTTATTTCGTTGTTCTCTATTTTTTGCATGATTTTAATTCGCATGCATACAATATTAACAATAATCCATAGATCTATAAATCTAAAGAGAAATAAGACTTGAATAGTGTAGATCTTGGATTTTTTAGTATAAGTTTATCAGATCTGTTGTGACAAACTATTCATTGGAATATCCACGATAGTTTACGGAATAATGGTATAATGGATTTATGCAAGAGAGAAGCAATCAATGTCATTGGGAGCAAGACCAATTCATTAAGTACCATTTCGTAAGAATCTTAATCAACCTCTATATGGTTCTGTTGAATTTTTGTTTTATGGTTTTAGCTTCTAGATATGTCGCGTGTGTGGTCATTGTTATTAACTCTCATATACCCTTTATCTGCTTCATTCATGTGTGTTTTTACACCCTTGGCCTGTATTTAACATTCATCACTTTAATTGTATGGGATACATTCTTCATAAGCAATTGTATTTTGATGTTCTTGATCCTTCCTTCTAGGGGTATGGTCTCTTGCCTCTCTTTGGTTTTGGGTCACCTAGTTTATTACACCTTGGAACTTTGAGGATTATTAGCATTTTGGTGGTGTTGTGAGGTTTTTGGAGCAGTGCGGTTTCTTTTTCTTTTATACAAGGTCATCATTGGAGGAAGTTTGGGCTTTTTATTTTTAGTTGGCACCTTTATTTCCTTTTGTGTGGTGTCTCCATGTGCTACAAATAAGCTTAATAAAATCAAATAATTCTTTGAATGCATGAAAATGTATACAATGTAATAGAACTTCCCTCTCCTTTATCACCACAAAGGTTCATAAAAATGAGGATCAATGCACCTCCCAAATTTCCACAATTATGGGTAGTCTTGTTAAGCACCAAAAAAACCCAGCTTGGAGACTAATTACAATATGCCAAGAAACATGGTTATTAATCTAATTAAATGATCCCAATCATTTTCTTTTAATCATAGGATACCAACAATCTATGATCGAGGGGAATTCAACTAGGAAGACATAGTTCATCAACTAATAAAGGATGCAAATATTGGAATTCTAGACTCTCATCGACTAAAAGAGGATATGGATATTGCAAACAAAGACTCTCTTCCTTTTGATATTATCATGGAATAAGCTAGCAGTCAACAAGTCTTTTGTTAAGTTTTAATGTTTTCTAAAGTAATTAGAATATTGAATGATTTTTTAGAAAGTATAGTTGTAAGATATTTTGGTATGTTTTGACTATATAATTTTGCAAGATCTGTTTTGGCATATAAGGAGCTGCCTATTTTTCTTGGAGACTTTGGTTAGTAATAATATGTACTATTTGGTGTTTAGATTTGCTACAACCTTTATAATATAACGTTTCCTAGTTTTGGTTTAAAAATTAAAAAAGCATGCACATTGGTTGATGAATATTACTTTCTTGATTTCTAGAATTTGGTAGGCCTTCAAACATAGTATAATTATATGATTCATGAAAAAATTGGAATTGACCTACTCAACTTTAAACATCCAATCAATTTAACCTTCGAGCTTTGATGTGCCTTCGACGTGGATTAGTGTTTGGCAATGAGGAGGAATGCACAAACTTTAATTAACCTATCTATTGAGCTAGCACCAAGTGGATTAGGAAGTGTTGGTTATATACCAATGGTGCATTAAAGATTTGGAAGTTGTCAAACACGAAAGGTTAAGTGTAATGAGTGACACAAAATAATCACATATGGGTCTACCATCATGAGTAATGATGCTTGGTGACATTGTTATTTTGAGGCACAAAAGGATGAAAATGACTTGGTGTATACGTGAAGCACATTGATGCACATGTCAAGGGAAATAAAAGTGCTCACATATATCCCTTTTTCCATATTACTTTGTTCCAAATTAAACAAAAAATGCAATTTTAAAATGTTTTTTTGTGGTCAATATCAATGAAATATTTATTTATGGAAAGTAAGAATGCAACCTTAAAAATATGAACTTGTGAAAAAATTTAGATAGTGATCCCTAAAATTTGAATGAGCTTACATAACTCTATAAATAAGGATTTGTAGTTATTTGGATATATTTTTTGCAAAATAATGTCTATCCAAATGAATCACCCCAAATTCTCTTCACTATCTCCTAATTGTCCATGTAAACAATTGTTCTCCTTGCCACTTTTTCTTCCAAGATCGTAGGACCATATTTTGACCTGTTTGCTTCAATGATCAACTAAGACCATATTGTAACCTCCTTGCTTAAACTTGTAAATATATGCATCCTCCTTATGCTTTTTTTGGCCATAAATATTTAACACTAACACAATTTCCTTATTTATTTATTTATTATTCAATCCATCGATTTAAGGTTGATGAAGGATCCAATACAACCTATTGCAATGCATATTTTGGAATGGACAAACGGGATAGATCCTTTCTTGGTGTAAATTGTTTGATTCATACCACCTCTTCACCCCCCATAGATTTCAAGACATGACCAACTTGTAAGGAATGGTTGGCTTCTTTTACATGACTCTATCTATATCCACTTTACTTTTCATTGAGGGAGGTATATCAACATTTATTAATGCTTTAAACTTTATATGCTTTGCTTTATAACCCAATACAAAAATTTGAGTGTTCATTTCATAACATTTTCAACCCATGGATTTGTTTCTTTTTGCATTTTCCGTTGTGAGATATTTATTTTTAAGTAATCTTCCTTTAAATGGATTATATGCATTCCCCATCAAAATTACTACTTTTTACAATGACTTGGTCTAGCAATCCTTTGCTTAAGATAAGTTTTATGCTCAGTATTAACACTTCATTTACATTGAATTTTCTATAATGGAAAAGAATGTCTAGATACCAACACGATCATAATAGTCCATAACATTAACATTATGATATTGATCCACAATTACACTATCTCATATTATTCATAAACCACGTTACCACAATCCCCATATACTATTATAATTTAACCAATATATAATTATTTTTATTATTTTAATAAACATTTCTTTGTGTATTATATTATATTCATACATTATCCAATATTATTCATAAACCTTGTTATCACAATCCCCATATGCTATTATAATATAACCAACATACAATTACCACCACAACATAAATTACCACTATTATCAACACTGAGGAGCAATTAGCCTTCCATAAATAACTTCAACTTACCTATCATTTAAAATTATCTTTATCATTTATACCCTCGCTATCATGCAATACAAAGTGACATCTTCCCTTTATACAAGAAGTACGACTCACCATAGTCTTACAACCCAAACTAACGAACCTAAATTATGATCAATGGTTAATTATCGTTTGTAGAAATTATACAAACAATATGTATACCAATGGTTTCAATCCGATCATGCGATATGATAAAGCAAGATAATGAATCCTTTTACAAATTAATTGCGGAAAATAAACACGATCGCCAATCACAACAAGTAAAGAAAGAAGCAAATCAAACCATAACACAGATATTTTCTCGGGAAAATCTTACTGCTCAAAACCCCTCTATCTTCTATCGTATATTCACCAAGGAATCATGAAACAATTACAATGCACTCTTCTCACAAGAGTCTCCCGCACTCTCACAACAATCTCACACTAATCCGGACAAAATTGACCAACACTTAGCCAACTTTCAGCCTCTGCGCAGCCTGCCTTGCTTGCATAATTCATGTGGAATGCAATCCCTATTCTCTGGGAATTTCAGCCTTCCAAAACTGAGCAATGCTCCTGGGCAATCCTATGGGTGTTTTACTGCATGCGGGCAACCTACTAATAATACAACTAATAGTTAACATCCCTTTGAACTTTGTCTCAACTGCGTCTCCATCAAAATTGACATGCATGCAACTATTAATAGTAAATCATCTGTTACATGCAGATCACTGCATGTGAATTAAATATGATTTAATTCACTTGACCTCTCACTAGTACAACAAACAATTACAGCTAGTTAAACTGATTTTAACTCAATTAATTGAGTTAACTGATTTCTCATGCATTAAACTAATGCACTAATTGCAACTTGGACTCAATAACTAATAGAATCACTCTGCATGCCTTACCAACCACCCTCAACTCTAAATTCATGATCTAACTGAGTTTATCAAACTCAATTAACTATTACAAGTGATTATGAGATAAGATTACATTTTATTGCCCAATTTAATTAAGGGAAAATTAAATTAGACACACATTTCTTGTTGACTTTTCAACACTTCCTCTCAACAAGAAAGGGATTATCAGCTACCCCTATCCTGCCTCTATGGTATTCGAATTTGCTCCAGGTGAGCACCTTCGTCAGAATATCTTCATCCTCATCCTCCATGGGAATGTACTAAAGTAACATAATGTGTCTCTGAACATAATCTATGATATGGTGGTACCGTATGTCTATATTCTTGGACCTATCATGGAATACCAGATTAACTGAGAGTTTTATGCAAATTTGATTATCACAATGTATCACCGTCAGATCCATCTAATGACCAAAGAAACCAACAAGAATCTTTCTCATCCATATGGCCTCACATGCAGCATGGCTGGCTGCCATGTACTTTGCCTCGGCTGAACTAAGTGCCACAGATCTCTGCTTCCTGCTATACCAAGAAACTTTTGTCGATCATATGCTGAAGATCTTTCCTGATGTGCTCTTTCTGTTTGATGGACTTCCTGCCTAATCTACATCGGTGAAGCCTTGGAGCTTCACTCCCTTTGTCCGTTTGTACCATAATCCATACTCTGTGGTGCCCCTGATATATCTCAAGACATACTTCCCCACCTTCCAAAAGAGCTTGGTCGGCTTAACCATAGCTTGAATCAACTGGCTAACTATGTAGAAAATGTCTGGTATGGTGTTCACCAAGTAAATGAGTGAACCCACAAGCTGTCTGTAAACAGTAGCATCCACTACCTCACCTGAAGTAGCATCCTCCTTCCTCCAGTTTCCTGCAAGAGGAGTCTCCATGGGTTTATAGCTCTCCATGTGAAACTTACTTAGAATCTCTTTGGCATACTTGCCTTGAGAAACAAATAGCTCACCATCCCATTGCCATATTTCAAAACCAAGGAAATAGTGAAGGAGTCCCATGTACTTCATCTCAAACTCTCTTGCAAGATCCTCTTTGCAAGAAATTATGAGCTACTCATCACCTGTCAAAATAAGATCATCAACATAAAGTACGATAATCAAAAGCTTACCATCAACCACAATCTAGTACAGGTTCACATCCGCTTCACTCTTCGTGAATCCCAACCTGGTGAAATGGCTGTCAATCCCAGTGTACCAAGCATGAAGTGCTTACTTCAGCCCATACAATGCTCTCTTGAGTCTCCACATATGTGACTCACTGTCAAAGGTCTCAAAACCTTATGGCTGCTTTATGTGCACTTCTCCCTCAATAACTCCATTGAGAAACGCAGTTTTCACATCCATATGATGTATCTGCCACCCCATTTGTGCTAAGAGTGAAAGGATAGATCTAATCGATGAGTACCTCACAATCGATGTGAAAGTCTCCTCATATTCAATCCCCTCAACTTGTGAGAATCCCCGGCTTACAAATCTAGCATTTTACTTTTCCACACTCCCATTTTCCACCTGCTTCACCTTGTAGATCCATCTAGATCCAACCACTGATTTTCTGACTGGTCTTGGTACAACTTCCCATGTACTTTTCTTGATGTTGGAGTCATACTCCTCAACCATCGCGTCAATCCATATTGGTTGTTGCACTGCTTCCTCAAAAGAGGATGGTTATATCACAATACACTTTCTCATAAGAGCCATGTATCCAGTAAACTTGTCTGGAGACTGTCTCTGTAAGCGCAGTGATGTAGGTGCTCCTACATTTTCTGTCGCATCAAGTCTCAATTTGTCAGCTTCGGTGGTGCGACTTCTACCATGTCTGATGGATGGATCTGCATGAGTGGTTTCTTCCACTTCATGATCCTCTGTATGTGGCTGCTATACATCTTGAGGTTCATCCTTTGGAACCAAGAGTTCCTCATTTGTATGCAAATCAAGCTCCCTCTCAAGGGACAATCACATGGCTTTCTCCTCGTCAAATTTTATATCCTGTCTCACAACAGTCATCCCGTTGTTTGGAAAATACACCCGATAGTTGTGGGGAGTATCAGTGTACCCCAAAAATATCCCAATCTCAGCTATTGGTTGTAGATTCTTCCTGAAATATTTGGTCACATGGCAATAGACAAATGAGCCAACAAATTTAAAATATGAAACATCATGTTTCACACCAGAAAAATCCTCCTCTGGTGTACTCATGCCAAGTATTCGATGAGGACTACAGTTTTGCACAAATACAGTTGTGTTGCATGCCTCTACACACAAATTCAATGGTAGGCCCTGATCATGCAACATCGCTCGTGGCGCACCCACAATTTTTATATTCTTTCTTTCTGCAGCCCCATTCTTTTGTGGGTTATGAGGCACAATCAACCATCTTCGAATTCATTCTTTGCTACAGAAGTTCTTGAATTCATTGGAGATGTACTCACCACCATTGTCGCTCCTAAGAGCCTTCACATGCTTCCCTGTATCTTTCTCCACCAGTGCTTTGAAATCATAAAATTTTGAGAACATCTAATCTTTCTTATACATGAAGTAGATCCAACAATTTCTAGAAAAATCATCAACACGGATCACATGTTACTTGTGCTTTGTTGTCGAAGCTATAGAGAATGGTCCACACATGTTTGAGTGAAATCTCTCAAGGATTTCCGCTGCTCGGTTCTCCTTCTCGTGAAAAGTGGCTTTTGCATACTTCCCCATGGTATATCCCTTGCATGTGTTTATCTGCGCAAGAGTACCCTTTGGAAGCCCCGTAGAAATCTATTGCATGACCTTCAAAGCTCTGTCATGTAGATGGCCCAATCTTCTTTGCCATACTCACCCTCATCCCGGCTCACCACTTTATCTGCTTTACCCATCAATCTTGGGCAGCCATCTACATCAAGTTTGTAGACATTCTTCACACGAATCCCAATATTCTTGGCTTTTCTTGTGGCTTTGTGACGAAGGAATGCTTTCCCTTCACTGAAAACCACATCATAACCTCTATCCTCCAACATAGCAAATGAAACTAAATTCTTTTTCAAGCCTGGTACATGCATTACATATTTTAATAATAAGGGTTTACCCGAGTGTCTCTGGAAGGTAACTGTACCAATCCTGGTAGCGTTATACCTCCCTTCATCACCCATTTTGACATGCATCTGGAGATCCTTCTCCTCCAAGCTACTTAAAAGTTCTTTATCTCTTGTAATGTGGAAAGATGCACCACTATCCAATTACCACACTGATCCCATCGCACTAGACACTATGCATACGATGAGCGAGAATTCCAACTCAAATTGCAAGGCCAAAGGCTCACCAGTTGCAGATCCTGAAGACTTCTTGTTCTTCTTCTTCTATGGATAATTAGTGGCATAATGTCCATGCTCGTGACAGTGAAAACATTTCACTTTAGACATGTCACACTTCTTGCCTTCTTTTCCGGTCTCATATTTGGAATAGGATTTATTTCCCTTCCCCTTATTTGCCTTACCAGCCAAGGCACAATTTGCCTCATCATCTGTCCTAGATGAGGATCCATCCCTGTTATTCCGTCTAAATTCTTCTTGTACCAAATCCGACCAAAGTCGCTCCCAATTTGGTAGCTTCTCCCTCCCATTGACAAAGTCCTGATAACTATGCCAACTCTTAGGAAGGCCTAGAAGAGCTAGACTCACAAAGTCATCATCCACTACAGTAACTTCGACACTCCCAAGCTCATATTGACATCGGAAAAACTTGGTTAAATATTTCAAAATAGTGTCGCCTTTCTCCATTTTGATTTTCATGAGCTTGTCTTTCAGTACCAATTTTATGTGGTCACTACTACTCTAAAACAGATCTGTCAAATCCTTCCACATTGCATATGGAATCGTTTTGCCATGGAGACTCAAGAAAATGTGGTCTCATACTCCCTCTAATAAGATCCTCCTCGCCTTTGCAACCTTCTTTTGCCAAGCATCAAGAAGAATGACATATGTTGCTGCAGGTTTGGGAATGTCAATATCAATGAATTCTTTCAACCTGTTGTCCTCCATAACTTCCTCCATCCTGTCTTTCCACGCAATATAATTAGAAATGCCCTTGAGTGCATATTCCAATCTCAAGCCATTGAAATCCATCTTGATTCGCCTTTCGCACCAAGGAATATTTCTGCAAATTTGAATGTTATTCAACACAAGCTCAATTTCTTCTCCACTATAGTGATTTCATGTGCTTTGATACCATGTAGAAATTAAACAAACAATATGTATACTAATGGATTCAAACCGATCATGCGATATGTTAAAGCACGATACTAAATCCTTCTACAAATTAATTGCGGAAAATAAACACGTTCGCCAATCACAAAAAGTAAAGAAAGAAGCAAATCAAACCACAACACAGATATTTTCCTGGGGAAAGATTACTACTCAAAACCCCTCTATCTTCTATTGCATATTCACCAAGGAATCATGAAACAATTACAATTCACTCTTCTCACAATAGTCTCGTGCACTCTCACAACTATCTCACACTGATCCAGACAAAATTGACCAACACTTAGCCAAATTTCAGCCTCTGCTCAGCCTTCCTTGCTTGCGCAATTCATGTGGAATGCAATCCCTATTCTTTAGGAATTTCAACCTTCCAAAACTACGCAATGCTCATGGGAAATCCTATGGGTGCTTTACTACATACGAGCAACCTACTAATAATACAACTGATAGTTAACATCCCTTTAACCTTTGTCTCAACTGGGTCTCCATCATAACTGACATGCATGCAACTATTAATAGTAAATCATCAGTTACATGATAAATCACTGCATGTGAATTAAATCTGATTTAATTCACTTGAACTCTCACTAATGGGAAAAACAGTTACAACTAGTTAAACTGATTTTAACTCAATTAATTGAGTTAACTGATTTCTCGTGCATTAAAATAATGCACTAACTGCAACTTGGACTCAATAACTAATAGAATCACTCTGCATCCCTCACCAACCACCCTCAACTCACAATTCATGAGCTAACTGAGTTTATCACACTCAGTTAACTATTATAAGTGATTATGAGATAAGATTACATTTTATTGTCCAATTTAATTAAGGGAAAATTAAATTAGACACGCATTTCTTGTTGACTTTTCAACATCGTTATCCCTGCTATTGGCATGCACCATTGCTACCACAATTATGATACACCATTCAATTTTCAGTAATCCACAAATCTATAAATTTAAAGAGAAATAAGAATGTAATGGTGTAGATCTTGGATTTTTTAAGTATAATTTTATCAGATTTGTTGTGACTAACTATCTAGTGGAATATCCATGATAGTTTACGGATCAATGGTATATTGGATTTATGCAAGAGAGAAGCAATAAATGCCATTGGAAGTAGGAAATACCATTGGGAGCAATACCAATTCATCAATTATCATTTGGTAAGAATCTTAATCAACCTCTATATGGTTCTGTTGAATTTTTGTTTTATGGTTTAGCTTCTAGACATGTCCCATATGTGGTCATCATTAGTGGCTCTCATACAACCTTTATGTGCTTCATTCTTCTGTGCTTTTACACCCTTAACATGTATTTAGCATTCACCACTTTAGTTGTACGGTATAAATTCTTAGTAAGCACTTGTATTTTGTTGTTCTTGATCCCTTCTTCTAGGGGTATGGTCTCTTGAATCTCTTTGGTTTTGGGTCACCTAGTTTATTAGACTTTGGAAATTTGAGGATTCTTAGCATTTTGGTGGTGTTGTGAGGTTTCTAGAGTAGTGGGGTTCCTTTTTATTTTATACAAGGTCATCGTTAGAGGAAGTTTGGGATTTTTATTTTTAGTTGGCACCTATATTTCCTTTTGTGTGATGTCTCCTCGTGCTACAAATAATCTCAATAAACTCAAAGAGTTCTTTGAATGAACAAAATTTTATACAATGTAATATAACTTCCCTCTTCTTGATCACCACAAAATTTTAGAAAAATGAGCATCAGTGCACCTCCCAAATTGCCACAGTTATGAGAAGTCTTGTTAAGCCAAAAAAGAAAAAGAAGCTTCGAGACTAAATACAATATGCTAAGAAACATGGTTATTAATTTAAGTAAAGGATCCTAATCATTTTCTTCTAATCATAGGATGCCAACAACCTATGCTCGAGGGGAATTCAAAGAGGAAGACATAGCTCATTGACTAATAGAGTGTTGAAATTTGCAACAAGAAACAGTGAAATTGGCATCTATAAACAACATGACAACACCTACACCAGTGTGGGACCACAGGTCATGTAGTGATGGGTCCTAACGATACATTAGTGTGCAATTCAATTTATTTAATAAATTGGAAATGTGTCTAATTTAATTATCCCTTAATTAAATTTGACAATGAAATGTAACCTTATCTCATAATCACTTGTAATAGTTAACTGAGTGTGATAAACTCAATTAACTCATGTATTTCAAGTTGAGGGTGGTTGGTGAGGCATGCGGAGTGATTCTATTAGTTATGGAGTTCGAATTGCAATTAGTGCATTAGTTTAATGCATGAGAAATCAATTAACTCAATTTATTGAGTTAAAGTCAGTTGAACTAGTTGTAACTGCTTGTTGCACTAGTGAGAGATCAAGTGAATTAAATCAGATTTAATTCACATGCAGTGATCTGCCATGCAACTGATGATTTACTATTAATAATTGCATGCATGTCAATACCAGTGGAGACCTAGTTGAGATAAAGGTTAAAGGGAAGTTGACTATCAGTTGTATTATTAACAAACTGCCCAGATGTAGTTAAAGCGCCACAGGATTGCCCATGATACTTGTGCATTTGAGAAAGGTTGAATTTCCTAAGGAATAGGGATTTCATTCCTCGTGAATTGTGTGAGCAAGGTAGGCTGAAGACAGGCTGAGAATTGGCTAAGTGTTAGCCCGTTTTGTCTCGATCAATGTGAGGCGATTAACGGATTGCAGGAGACTCTTGTGAGAAGAGTGCATTGTCATTGTTTCATGATTCCTTGATGAATATACAATAGAAGATAGAGGGGTTTTGAGCAGCAAGCTTTCCCTGGGAAAATATCTGTGTTGTGGTTTGATTTTCTTCTTTCTTTACTTGTTGTGATTGGCGATCATGTTTATTTTCCGCAATTGATTTGTAGAAGGATTTGGTATCTTGCTTTAGTAGATCGCATGATCGGATTGAATCCATTGATATACATATTGTTTGTATAATTTCTACATGGTATCATAACACATGAAATCACTATAGTGAAGAAGAAATTGTGTTTGTGACTGGATAGAATTTGAATTTGCAAAAGTATTCTTGGTGCGATAGGCAGATTAGGATCGAAATGGATTTCAATGGCTTGAGATTGGAGTATGCAATCGAGGGCAGTTCCAATTATATTTCCTGGAAAGACATGATGGAGGAATTTTTGGAGAACAATGGGTTGAAAGTATTCATTGATAATGACATTCCCAAACCCGCTTCAGGGGATGCCACAAATCTTGATGCTTGGAAAAAGAAGGTAGCAAGGGAGGGGATGATCTTATTGGAGGGAGTATGAGACTACATTGTCTCAAGTATCCATAGAAAAGCGACTCCATATGCAATGTGGAAGGCTTTGACAAATCTATTTCAGAGCAACAATGATCATAGAAAATTGGCACTGAAGGACAAGCTCGGGAAAATCAAAATAGATAAAGACGACACTATTATGAAATATTTAACCAAGTTTTTCCAATGTTGAGATGAGTTTGGGAGCGTCAAAATTACTGTTGCGGATGATGACCTGGTGAGGCTAGCTCTTTTAGGCCTTCCCAAGAGTTGGCATAGTTATCAAGACTCTCTCAATGGGAGGGAGAAGCTGCTAGATTGGGAACGAATTTGGTCAGATTTGGTGCAAGAAGAATTCAGGCAGAATACCAGGGATGGATCTTCATCTAAGGCAGACGATGAATAAAATTTAGCCTTGGTTGGTAAGGTGAAGAAAGGGAAAGGAAAGAAAACCTATTCCAAATCTGAGATCGGCGAAGAAGGCAAGGAGCGTGACATGTCCAGAGTGAAATTTTTTCACTGTCACAAGCATGGACATTATGCCACTAATTGTCCACAAAAGAAGAAGAAGAAGAAGGCTTTAGAACCTACAACTGGTGAGGCTTTGGCCTCACAATTTGAGTTAGACTTCTCGCCCATCGCATGCATGGTGTCAAGTGTGATGGGATCAGCGTGGTACTTGGATAATGGTGCATATTTCCACATGACGGGAGACAAAAAAATTTTCAGTAGCTTGGAGGAGAAGGACCTCTAGATGCATATTGAAATGGGTGATGACAGGTGGTACACTGCTACTGGGATTGGTACAATTACCTTCCAGAGACAGTCAGGTAAACCCTTCTTATTAAAAGATGTAATGCATGTACCAGGCTTGAAGAAAAATTTAGTTTCAGTCGCAATTTTGGTGGATAGAGGCTATGATGTGGTTTTCTATGAAGGAAAAGCTTTCCTTCGACACAAAGCCACAAGAGAAGCCAAGAAGATTGGGATTAGTGTGAATAATCTCTATAAACTTGATGTAGATGGCTGCACAACATTGACTGGTAAAGCAGACAAAGTGGTGAGCGGGGATGAGGGTGAGTTATGGCACAAGGGATTGGGCCATCTACACCACGGAGCTTTGAAGGTGATGCAGCAGATTTCTACGAGGCTTCCGAAGGGTACTCTTGCACAGATAGACACATGCAAGGGATGTACCATGGGGAAGTGTGAGAAAGCCATGTGATTTTCCCTTAAAAGGCAGCTTGATTTGCATGCAAATGAGGAACCCTTGGTTCCTAAGGATGAACCTCAAGATGTGGAGCAGCCACAAGATGAGGATCATGGAGTGGCAGAAACCACTCATGCAGAGACCTCCATGAGGGGGAAATTTCGAGCCAGATGGGTAGAGCGAGCACATGCAACTATACCTCCAGGTGTGAGGTGGGGCGATGTGCAGAATTAATCCCAAGAAGAAATTGGGTAGGGTTCATTGAGATGGTATGTCTCATGGATCGAACCTGGCTACGAGGATCCCACAGTACAACAGTAGCAGGATTAGTTAGATTGATGCAATCAAATGTCAGGAAGATAGAAATCAGAGTGACATGTGTCGGATACTAGAGTGCAGATCAGAGTTGGCAGCAATGCAGAGTGCATGGATGCAGATGTCAACAACGCAGAGAGTCCAATAGACATGTGTAGTAGCTAGCAGCAGTCAGAAGACTCTGATAGCAGATGCATTATAATGATTCAATTGTTTGGAGGCTATTTAGTTTTAGAAGTGTTGCATGTGCGAGAAACACTAGAGAAGTGTTTCATGTGCAAGAAACACTAGAGAAGTGTTGCATGTGCAAGAAACACTAGAGAAGTGTTTCATGCAAGAGTTTCATGTCTGAACAACACTAGAGAAGTGTTTCATGCAAGAGTTGCATGTGTGAACAACACTAGAGAAGCGTTTCATGCAAGAGGTGCGTGTGCGCATGCAAGGACATTCCAAGGTACCGGATCGAGACAGATTGATTCCTTTCTTGTTGAGAGGGAGTGTTGAAATTTGCAACAAGAAACAGTGAAATTGGCATTCAGAAACAACATGACATCACCTACACTAGTGTGGGACCACAGGTCATGTAGTGATGGGTCTTAGCGATGCATTAGTGTGTAATTCAATTTATTCAATAAATTGGAAATGTGCCTAATTTAATTATCCCTTAATTAAATTGGACAATAAAATGTAATCTTATCTCATAATCACTTGTAATAGTTAACTAAGTGTGATAAACTTAGTTAGCTCATGTATTTCGAGTTGAGGGTGGTTAGTGAGGCATGCAAAGTGATTCTATTAGTTATGGAGTTCGAATTGCAGTTAGTGCATTAGTTTAATGCATGAGAAATCAGTTAAATCGATTTATTGAGTTAAAGTCAGTTGAACTAGTTGTAACTGTTTGTTGCACTAGTGAGAGATCAAGTGAATTAAATCAGATTTAATTCACATGCATGATCTGCCATGCAACTGATGATTTACTATTAATAACTACATGCATGTTAGTTCCAGTGGAGACCTAGTTGAGAGAAAGGTTAAAGGGAAGTTGACTATCAGTTGTATTATTAGCAAATTGCCTGGATGTAGTTAAAGCACCACAAGATTTCCCATGATACTTGCGCAGTTGAGAAAGGTAGAAATTCCTAAGGAACAGGGATTGCATTCCTCATGAATTGCGTGAGCAAGGAAGGCTGAGAATTGGCTAAGTGTTGGCCCGATTTTGTCTAGATTAGTGTGAGACGATTAACATATTACATGAGACTCTTGTGAGAAGAGTGCATTGTAATTGTTTCATGATTCCTTGATGAATATACAATTGAAGATAGAGGGGTTTTGAGCAACAATCTTTCCCCGGGAAAATATTTGTGTTGTGGTTTGATTTGCTTCTTTCTTTACTTGTTATGATTGGCGATCATGCTTATTTTCTGCAATTGATTTGTAGAAGGATTTAGTATCTTGCTTTAGTAGATTGCAATATCAGATTGAATCCATTGATATACATATTGTTTGTATAATTTCTACATAGAGGATGCATATATTTGAATTCTAGACTCTCATTGACTAAAAGAGGATATGAATATTGGAAAGAGAGACTATCTTCCTTCTGATATTATCCTGTAATAAGCTAACAGTCAATAGGTCTTTTGTTAAGTTTTAATGTTTTCTAAAGTAATTAGAACATTAAGTGATTTTTTAGAAAGTATAGTTGTAAGATATTTTGAGATGTTTTGACTATAGACTTTTGCAAGCTCTGTTTTGGCATATAAGAAGCTACCTATTTTTCTTGGAGACTTTGATTAGTAATAATATGTACTATTTATTTTTTAGCTTTGCTACAACCTTTATAATATATTTTTTCCTAGTCTTGGTTTAAAAATAAAAATGACATACACATTGGTTGATGAATATTACTTTCTTGATTTCTAGAATTTGGGAGGCCTTCTAACATAGTCTAATTATATGATTAATGAAAAAACTGGAATTGACCTAGTCAACTTTAAACATCCAATCAATTGAACCTTTAATCTTTGATGTTCCTTGATGCATATTAAAGAATTGTCAATGAGGAGGAATGCACAAAAACCAATTAACTTGTGTATTGAGTTAGCACCAAGTGGATTAGGGTGTTTTGGTTATATACCAATGGTGTGTTAGAGATTTGGAAGTTGTCAAACATGAGAGGTTAGGTGAAATGAGTGACAAAAACTAACCACATATGGATCTATCATGATGAGTAATGATGCTTGGTGACATTCTTATTTTGATGCACAAAAGCATGAAAAGGTCTTGGTGTATACCTCGTGCACATTAATGCATACATCAAGGGAAATAAAAATTCTCACAAATATCCCTTTTTCCATATTACTAGGTTCCAAATTAAACAAAAAATGAAACTTTCAAACATTTTTGTGGTCGATATCAACGAAATATTTATTTATGGACAGTTGGAATGAAATCTTGAAAATTTTGCCCTTTTAAAAATTTTAGATAACAATCCCTAAGTTTGAATGAGCTTACATAACTCTTTCAATATGGATTTATGGTTGTTTGGATATATTTATTGTAAAATAATGTCTATCCAAATGAATCACCCCAAATTCTCTTCATTATCTCCTAACCGTCCATGTAAACAATTGTTCTCCTTGCCACTTATTCTGCCAAGATCTTAGGACCATATTTTGACCTCTTTGCTTCAATGATCAATCGAGGCCATATTGTGACCTCCTTGCTTAAACTTGTAATGATATGCATCCTCCTTATGCTTTTATTTGCCATAGATCTTTAACATTAACATAATTTCCTTTTTTATTTTTCTTTTTGATTTATTTTTTATTCAATTCATTGATTTAATGTTGATGAAGGATCCAATACAACCTATTGCAATGTGTATTTTGGAATGGACAAAGGGGGTAGATCCTTTCTTGGTCTAAATTGTTTGATTCATAACACCTGTTCACCCCCATGGATTTCTAGACATGGCCAACTTGTAAAGGAATGGTTAGCTTATTTGACATGACACTATATATATCCACTTTACTTCCCTTCAGGGGAGGGAAATCAACATTAATTAATGCTTTAAACCTTTGCTGCTTTGTTTTATAACCTATAACAAAAATTTGAGTGTTCATTTCATAACATTTTAACCCATGGATTTGTTTCTTTTTTTTTATTTTCCATCGCGAGATATTTCTTTTTAAGTAAGCTTCCTTTAAATGGCTTATATGCATTCCCCACTAAAATTACTACTTTTTAAAATGACTTGGTCTAGTAATCCTTGCTTAAGACAATTTTTGTACTCAGTATTAACACTTCATTTACATTGACATTTCTATACAGAAAAGAATGTCTAGTTACCAACACGATCATAATGGCCCATAAAATTAACATATATGATTGCCTATAACCCATCGTTTAACCTTAAAAAGTGAAATGCCTTATCTAAAATATCTAATTGCGCCAAGAGGCGCGCTACATCCCATTTTAGGTGACTGTAAGGTGAGCGTGAGCGTTAGATGGGTGAGCGTTAGGTGAGTGTGAGCGTTAGATGGGTGAGCGTTAGATGTGATATGTGAGATGTGAGATATTTTTTAAATTGATTTTTTATTTTTTGTAATTTTGTTTTTTTATTAATAAAATTACTAACAATTTTTTTAGATAAAAGAAAGTATAATATACATATCACATTAAAATATATAACATATAAATAGTACTTATAAATTAACATCCATTTTACCATATAAATTAAAACAATGATTGCATAACCATTTTTAAATTTAATTAAGTAGCCAATAAAAAATTAATATTTACAATATAACAATATTTTTAATCACGAATATTTACCATGGATATTATTAACTTCTAAATAGGTTTTTTTACAATACCATGGGCCAATAATGAAGAGAAAGATAGAGAGAGGGAGAGGAGGGAAGAAAAACATAATACCATGGGACAATACCATGGTTTATCAATACCATGGGCCATCTATGCTTTTGATTATTATGTTATGGATCTAGGCTTTTAATTGTTTTGTTACAATACCATGGGTCAATATCATGGCTTATCAATACCACATGCCCAAGAACCATAACTTATTTCAATTTTTTTTTTTAATTTTTTACAAATACTTTATTTTAATTTAATTTTATAACATTTTTTAATTAAATCTAAAAGCAAAAAAGTTATAATTACTTTTTACTTGATATTGATATACTTGATGGGAATCTCTAGAGATAAATATATATTTTTTCAATATCTAGAGATTCTCATGTATTAATATTGAAGATGGATTCATGAATTTGTTATTCCCACTGTGTATATAATTTTTATAGTTATCAAAAGAATCCTTATCCTACTACATTGAAAATTCACACAAGTTTTGTTTAATAGGTGCCGTATTACAGATCTTCAATATTGATTCTAATATTTATTCACAAGTAAAAGTTTGGGTTGCATGTTTTTGCTTCTTTTTTTTTTACATTTTTTTAATGAGTTTGAGTAAAATTTGATAACAAATTATTGGGAGAACAAATATATTAAGAGATAGAGGTGGAGAGAGAGGGAGTGATAAGGGAGAGATGAATATGGAATGAGGCAGAGATGAGATGAGGGCAAGGATAGAAACATAGAGGATAGATGTAGGGAAATATGGGGAAGATAGAGACAAGGAGACATAGATATGGAGGGGGGGAGAGTGACAAGGAGAGAGAGAGGGAGACACTGACAGAGTTGGAGGGTGGGGAGAAAGAGAGTGTGTGTGATGGGGGGGAGAGAAAGGGAGAGAGAGCAATGAAGAGAGAGGAGAGAGAGAGGGGGAGAGAGAGAGATGGAGTTGGAAGGGGAAGAAAGACATAGAGAGAGAAAGGTGGAGAGGGAGTGACAAGAGAGGGAGAGAGAGAGAGAGAGAGAGAGAGAGAGAGAGGTGGAGGGGGAGAGAGAGAAGGATGGCGGAAGGGAGATAGACAAAAAATGGAAGGTTGAGAGAGAGGGAAGAAGGAAGAGACACACAAAGAAAAATACAGACATAAAAGTTAGATATATAAAGTCATGAATATTTTGTTTTTTCACTAAATAGATGTATTGATTTCAGTGTAGTTATTAATTTGTAATCCTATTTTATCGCTTGCACTACATGCATTGATTTCAGTGTAGATGCTAATTTCTAATCGTATTTAATACCTTACACTAGATGCATTTATTCCAAGGTAGAAGTTGATTTATACTCCTATTTGATTGGTTGCACTAGATGCATTGGTTTCAGTGCAGATATTGATTCCTAATCGTATTTGATCTCTTACACCAGATGCATTGATTTCAATGTAGATGTTGATTTCTAATCCTATTTAATATATTGCACTAGATGCATTGATTTCAATGTAGATGTTGATTTCTACTCCTATTTGATTGCTTGCATTGGATGCATTAGTTTCAATGTAGATATTGATTTCTAATCCTATATGGTCACTTGCACTAGATGCATTGATTTCAGTGTAAATGTTGATTTATAATCCTATTTAATACACTAGATGCATTGATTTCAATGTAGATGTTGATTTCTACTTCTATTTGATTGCTTGCACTAGATGCATTGGTTCCGGTGTAGATATTGATTTCTAATCCTATTGATTGCTTGCAGTAGATGCATTGATTTTAGTGTAGATGTTGATTTCTAATCCTATTTAATTGTTTGAACTAGATGCATTGATTTCAGTGTAGATGTTGATTTTTGATTTGATGCAACTAGATGTATGATGTACATTAGTTTCAAAGTAATTAGATTAATATCGTGCATTGATTTCAATGTAAGCACTTCTTTTCCCCCTCCATCTATATCTCCATCTCCCATTGTCTCTCCTTCTTTATCTCTCTATCTCACCATCCAAACATACACACTCTCTCTCCCTCCCTTTTCCACTCCCTCTCTCTCTCTCTCTCTCTCTCTCTCTCTCTCTCTCTCTAGCACTTCTCACTCCATATCTATATATCTTCCTCTCTCTTCTTCCCTCTCCCCCCCTCCATCTATATCTCTATATCACCCCCTAAAACATACACATAGTCTCTCACTGTAGGCACATAAACATTTAAACCGTAAATACAATACTTGAATTTTCATCAAAAATAAAATATTCGCTCACTCGAAATGTCTTCTTCCTAAAACTTTAAACTATCTATAGTTGGTTACATTCTTATTATTCCCATTTTCCATCATTCAACATTATTAATCACTTTGCATTCAAATGCGGTAATAGAAAATAACTAATAGGTGTGACAATAAGAAAAGTAGAAGAAAATAGTTTTAGATTGATTGCAATGAAAATTGTTTGTAATTGACTATATTCTTATTATTCAGAGTTTCTATCATTAAATATTGTTACATTGTCATTTTGCATTTAACATTTTTATTTCATCATTTTTCATCATTCAAGTTACTAATAGTCTCTCTCATATCAACAAATTTAGGTAACAAAGCAAAGTTAAAATTAAATTGACCAAATTAATCTTAGACATATTTAGCATATTTAAAATGATCAAAATAATGTCGCTACCCAAGATTGTAAGAAACTCCAGCAAGGGCGTAGTGTCGAGCATATTTCTGAATGCTGGCGCATCAATAAAATTCTCCACAAAATCAGAGCCAACATTGCTGAGGCCAAAGGTGTTTCCTTCATGGCGGTTCGGAGAGAGGCCAACAAATTGGCATATTTCCTGGCAAATCAAGGAGTGAAGGCCTCCAACAGATTCCTCTCTTTGGATTGGGAATCCATTAGGGAGCCAATGGTCAAAACCACCTATATCTGTATTAACGGTCACGATCTTCTGCAAGCATCTGCCTCATCGTCCCCTCCCATAACCAATAGTCATCATGACCTGGTACCTCACATTCGACTCACGATTGAGCACTATGACGGCTCTCCCTTGGAATTTCCACCCCTGTACGTTCCCACCCCTGGAAATTACTCCCCACAAGCTCTCACTAACTCCTCCCGCATGCACTCCAGTTGTTCCCATGAGCCATCGCCTCTTTGGCTGGCCGCCTTAAATCCCATCCTCTCGGCTTACATTCCCCACTGATCTGCCTTGTTTGACCTTCCGGCATCCTCTCGCAGTAACATCCTCTCCCATCTCTCAACCCTCCCTACTCATCTCCATCTCAGTCTATTATCTATGGCCCCTTGTCGCCGTAACCCCCCTCCCTAGGCGCACCGGGGTCACCAGGCCTATTGGGCGAACCCCTCCCGCCCGCCCGTCACCAAGGCCGAAACTTCTGCAAGGAATGCAACTCGCATTTTCGTTGACATCACTCCCTCAGAGGTGCAGGAGAAAATTGTAGTTTTGGAAGCAGAGGCCCACACTCGTCGTAGAACCATCCCCTTGGAGATGGTGGACACCACCCTCTACTGGATACCTGATCCAGGCCTCACTAGAAGCCGTGAAAATTTCTACAGTCATGCAATTGACTTGTACTGGCACACAAAAATGCTATTGGACATTGCAATGCAGGAGTAGATCAGCGCCAGTAAGGAGTTGGAGAAGAACATAGATTCTTTGTCAGATAAATTCGTGGTGTATGTGTGGGAGGTCCACCATCTGCGCTTCGTCGACTGTTCTTCTCCTCATTACGACCTGCTGAAGCGCATCTCTGTGAAGTGTCAACAGCAGGGTCCCAGGATCAAAAAGGAAGCTCCTCCCAAAGCTGATGGTCAGGAGGCCAGTCCATCTTCGCTCCACCGCCAGTTCCTCAATCTAGAGGAGAGCACCCCGGACTGTCCGATAAGTGTAGATGACTACTTAAACGATGATGAGGATGTGCAGCCTTCCCCGGGTCCCTGATCTTGTTCTACTTATCCTGGTTTGTGGTTTTTTTGATGTATCTCTCTCAGCATGTGAGACCTAAAGGTCTGTTTTCCAGCACCCACGGTGCTTCAGTTTCTCTGGGTTTCTTCTCTATTTTTGTCTTCTCCCCTCAAATGTTCTCCAATGTAAACTCCTTCCTTGAGGGTGAGAAATTCTCAGCGCTCAAGAATAGTTACAGTCATCAGCTTCTTGCGGTTGCCATGTATATTTTGTTTTTATATTAATGTGAATAGCTCCTTCCAATTTAAAAAAAAAAAATGATCAAAATAATTATATGTTCAACAAATTTTGTATGACTGCACACGACTGAAACCAACCTAGATCCATCTTAACCCCAGATCTATCAAGTGCTGAGAGGGATCAAATTTTTAGAGGTGCAAACCTTTCCTCAAGTTTTGCACTCAAAAAAGAGGTTTGCACCTCAAGAGATTTGATCCCTCTCGACACTTGACAAATCCATGATTAAATTAGATCTTGACTAATTTTATAAATTATTACCTCTCCCATTATCACACATATATATTACCTTATAAACCCTCCTCCACTCATAATTATTATTCAAATAAAATATTAAAAATCATTATTATAATTATATTTCATTACTTTTATTCTTCGAAAAAAATTTAAATTTAAATATTTAAAAATGTCAATTATTTTTTAATTAATTTTTACACTTTTGGAAAAACCTTTTTTTTCCCAATCTTATATCTTAATTTCTCTTTCATAATTATTTTTCTTAGCAATTAAGCTTCCATAAATAATTTCAACTTGCCTATCGTTTCGAATGCTCTTTATCATATGTACCCTCACTATCATGCAATACGAAGTGGCACCCTCTCCCTTTAGACAGGAACTACGGCTCACCATAGTCTTACGACCCAAACCAACGAACCTAAATTATGATCTTAATTTTCGTTATCCCTTGCTATTTGCACCACTTAATTTTCAGTTTAATGCGACATTGTTTTAACTTTTAACCACTTTTGTGAGGAGCTTGGATAACCTTATCATCAATAGAATTTGCATTCTCATTCATTCATCATTTGAACTCTGTAATTCCAATGGAGTTTACATCACCCACACAAACGTTTTCTCGACCGTTGCAATTGTTTGGTTCACTGTACTCTTCCCGCTCTCTGCTCAGCATCTCCAATAGATTATCATATTCAGATGGCAATTGCACCCGAAGGGAGCTCGTTTCCAGGGGACTCCATGCATTTCGAGACTCTGAAAGTATTCACTCTCTAAATTCCGACAACGAGGGTGCTTCACAGTCGAATTCTTTTCACAGGTTGGTTTCCATATTTTGGTCTTGCACATGTTGTTTTACCTTCAGTTTAGAGCATTGAGTACAATAGAATTGTTGATATCTGAATCGGATTCATGAGAAAAATGGTGCACATATTAATGCAACTTGATATATTGTGTGTGTTTATATTTATATTTAGGTTTTAATTTGTGTTGAGGTCTACGGGGTCTGTATGGCCTCTTCTTCTAATCAATTTTGAAAGACAATTTTCTTCGCGGATTTTTATCAAGGATACGACGAGATTGACATTCGTTTCAAAAATTCCTTAGACAATCAGTATAATGGTAGCTCTCCTCACCCTGCGAGGGCTATAAATTAAAGTCATAGACGAATGTATCTCCATACCATTAGCACAAATGGATAGCATGGACAAAAAGAGGATAGCTAGTCAATTGAACCCCTACATTGATTAGCTTAGATAATATTCTCTTTTTTTTTTGTTTTTTTTTTTTGGAGATTTGGTAGACCTCCCACTTGTCACCGAGGAGAACTAAACAGCCTTGCTAACCGGTAAACTGAGCTTCAAACCTGGGTAAGGTCGCTATATTGATGGGCAAATGCCTTTCGATGTGGGATGTCCACCATTCGCCTTAGCCCAGTGGGCCTGGATAATACATTCTTACTTGATTCATAGAGATTTTTTTGTAGGACTGGGGTAGGGCATGGCTGTCCAATGAGCCAATACTGATATGGGTAGGACTTACGGTCTCTTCAGGTTACAACTTACAAGGAGGCAGAGTAACGATCTCTTACCATTCCACCTCCCGGTTTTTGAGCGTTTTGTTGGATAATTTTGGGGAGGATGATATGGAGAGTATTCTGGATCATTGGATCTCTATGAGTGAAATCATAAGCAAATAGACCACGATAATTAAAAATATGTAAGCTGCTGGTGTTGGCAAAAACATAGTAAAGACCATATTACATTGAGACGAAAACATATTTGCTACTCTACCTCTTAAGATAAAATTTGAATGAATTGTTTTTTTTAATGTCTCCTTTGGTTCGCTAGACGTGTTATGTTTGTGCAGATGTGTGGGGAAATCGACTTTATCTATCCACATCATAGAACCTCAATTATATAGGTTAAATTTATCATATATCCTTAGCCCAAGATCTTATAGTGTTGTTGATAAGTTAGTGTAATCCCACCCTAAACCCATTATTGATGCCTCATGTCCTTCTAAAAAAATTGCATTGACTGCCTATTGTTCTCTGAAAATACCCTTGAGACCATGAGCTATTGAAGAAATCCCTTAGAATTCTCCAAAGATTTCCATCTTACAAGCATAAAAAATTTGGATGAGCTATTGAAGAAATCTATTAGAATGTTCCAAATATTTTCATCTTATGAAGGAGGCACCAAAAAATTGTTTTAAGTAGGAAACATAAAGCAAAGTTGTTAAAGTCTTCCATATTCCAGCTCTATGCTCCACACTCTACATTGTTGGTTATACAGAGATTGAATGCATGCGAACCCTTCCTCTATTCTTTCCTCTCACCTTTGCCCTTCTTCGCACTATGCATCGCCTTCGGCATGTGGAATGCATGAAACAAGAGGAAGGCTCTTTTATTCACTTTGTATCTTCACATTTCGCATTTATTGTTGTGCGTGAAGTGAGGAGGCTTGTCCACTCCACTTCTCCATTCATTCCGCCTTCTACCTCCCCCCTCATCAAGCTTAAGGGGTTCAAATGTCCAGACGGATGCACCATAGAATGGCATGTGGTGTGGTTGGTAAAGAGAGTATGGTGAGAATAAAATGGCAATACAATATACATTATGGCAAAATCTAATCATATGCGTGGATTTTTGGTGATTTTAGCAAGTATTATGATCCTTCTAAGGACATGAAGATTTGGTTAAAACTTAGGATTTGCACTAATGGTAAGAAAGGCATAACGAGAAAGAATATGCCTAGGAAGAAGGGTGAACCCTTTGTTGGTGATACTGGCAGTTCTTTGGCTTCAAATGATATGGCTTCTCATTGGTCTGTTTCATTCAAGTGGTACTCAAAGCTACAAAAGGAAGAATAAATTGAGAATAAGGGGTGAGTATCCGATTTACTGAATTTTGGATGTATAGCATAGGTCTCCAACTTCCAAGAATTTGGATTTTGGTGTGCCAAGAGGTTTGACTCTAAGCATTGTTTGGTGACATTATACGAGGAAGGCCAAGCACTTATTTCCTTTACACCATCTACGTTCAGGAGAATGTTGCAGTGTCTAGAGCCAATTAAGGTTTTTAAGATGTTCGAGGCCATCTCTTTTCTGGAATCACATTGTGGTGGCTTTGGTATATGAATTTTTGGCTTTCTCAACCTAAGCCAGAGGTTTCAAAAGGATACTAGATTAATATGGCTAAGTTGGTAGACCTGTATAGGGAATTGGCATGGCTCTTTGCTCGATTGGTTGGGCAAGAATCCACAATGGTATGTTGTTTATGCCATTTACTATGCTTTGTGTAAAAAGAAAAAAGCTTGAATGAGGGGAAGTCATCTCAAACGAGATATCTTGCCAACTGTTTGAATTCAAAAGAACCAAGAGATTGTGCACGTCTTGATGCTTGGTTTTTGCCTTGGTGTTTTCCAATACCTTTGAAAAATTGAAATGTCAGGGTGATATAAATCCTGAGATAGTGCAATTGTGGTACCTAGTCCTTTGGACGCACAAAGTCTTGTTTCATGTTTGCATAATTTAGTATGCATTTGTTGGGAGGCTTAGAAAAGTGGTGATATGGAAGAACTTGAATTCTCAACACAAGAAGCTAGGGTTTCACGTTAGGAAAAGGTGAGTATTTCTATTTAAGATGGATGCAGTTATGTTAGAATGTACAGTTTGAGGGGAAGTCTTATTACCTTCCCAAGTCTGTGTGTAACTGCTTCTTCCTAGTAGAAGCTTCTAGATAGTGTTCAGAGTGGCTTACAAATAAAGAATCCATTTGCAAAATATTGTGAAGGATGTATGGATGTATTGAAAACAATGATGTTGACAAGACACTCACACATAACTCTGGCCTACTAGTCAAATGAAGATCTGAATCTTCATGAGGATACTCATATCTTGATGAGTTTGAATGTAAGTACACAATCAAAGGAAAAATGGAAAAGAGTTCTTCATGATAACCAAAAGTACATGGCCACTGTGAAACAATGCCTCAAGGGTATATTAAGAGGTAAATTGAGACATAGTACAAGAAGGGGGGTTGTTAATCTTTCTAAGCATGCAAAAGCTTCAACTAAGAAGAGTGTTATTGCTTCATTTGAAAGTGTAAGTAGAAAAATATGAAATCAGGCTTATAGAGAAGGTGAAGATCCTAAGAAATTCAAAAGAAGTATAAAGCATTTAATTCCTACACCCCCAAAAAGGAAGAGATTAGTGAGTGATAAGGAATAATCATCTAGGGGAGACACTGAAGAGAAAATTGGTCATATTTGTGACATAGAAATTTTTGATGATTCAACAAATTCCCTGCTTGGCCAATTGCCCATTTTGAAAATATTGGAAACAAAACTATGTGGTGGGAATTTCTTGGTTGAGGATACCTTTGTTACTTTGCATTATAGAAGTTATGACAAGAAGGCCAATAGGGGCCTCACATGGCTAAGGGAAAGATCAAATGAACAGAAACTCTTGGAAAACCATGATGCTACCTTTGATACTAAAAGTTTCAAGACCTTTGCTTTAGTAAAAATGCATGAGGCCACAAGGAAGATGTTCGAACATGTTGTTGATGAGCAAGAGGAAGAACTTGAAAGGTTGAAGAAGATAATTTTTGAATTGGAAATTGTGTTGGACCTTGATCCCTTGTTTGCACAACCTCTTGATTTTAAATCACCCGAGGATATTCAATAAGATTCTCCAAAAGGTTTACTAAAGCAACGATAACCCAATAATTATTATCAGGAGTTAGTTAGGAAAATTGTGGAAAGCATTGTAGAAGATGGAATGGTTTTATTTTGACTCTTGGTAAATAGCTAAGAAAACTTCTGCTCTTTCTAGTAAGATTCTTGCCCTTAAACAATGTTTCAATACTAACTTCCAAAAGATACTGGTTTTAATTAGATTTTTGTAGAAACATTTATTAGGAAATTGAAGACCATGAATGATTATAAAAAACATAAAGAAATTTTCTCCTCTAACAACATACTAATGGAAATAAGAAGAGGTTGGTATAGTAGGTGTTACCGCTCAATCTAGTAGGGGTCCTAGGATGGGCTTTAAAGGAGCAACTACTAGACCAAGTGGCAACAATGGAACAAAGACCCACTCACACCTTAGTCAATCTCCCCTGGGCCCTGCTCTTTACGGACTTTCATCGACAGGAGGAGGCCCAGTATAAGGAAAATCACTATGAAGGGTATATCAATGGTGGAAAGAGTGATTTCAAGAGCCCATACATAGGAGAGACTCAGATGATAGAACTTTCTTGCTCAAGAAGCAAGGTGTAGGGTTCTCTAAGAAAGGCTTAAAGGAGGCCTAGACCTAGGGATTAAAGGTATTTCTCGATGAGAGATGCCCTAGACCTAAGAATCATAGGAGAATAGGGTTCTCTAATTAATCCTCGTGGAAATGGAGTGACAAGGTTGTGGGACCACAAAGAAACCCTAGTGGGCCTAAACGAGGTCAAGGGTTTAGGGTGAAACTTTAAACAATGGGTCTTTACCAAGTGAGGGAGAAGAAAAGGATCAAAGGGATTAGATTTGATTTGAGATTTTAATGCAATGACCCTTGATGAAGCCACTAACCAAAGGAAACCTAGGGAGAAATGGTCTTCGAGCTAGAGCTTGGACAAAATTGAGTTTCAACTATTGGAATGGCTTCAAAATTGGAGGACCTCTCAAGGACACACCAACGTAGTTCCAGACCAAATTTCATCAATTTTGGATGGCGACAATTGATTTCGTGTGATGCCCTAGGAGACCTTAGGGTTAGAGCTTAGAAAAAGAGAAAGGGAGGTGAAAAATATCTTCGTTTTGGTGATCACCAAGAACTAGACCAGTGCCTAACTTATTGGGAGATTGAAGTCAATGAGCTTTTGATATTTAGAGTTTCTTTTGCCCAATCATTGAGTTCCCCAACAACTTCGCGTAGCTCTAAAAGAAACAATTAGATTACTAGGAAAATTTACACTTCTTTGATGTTGCAATTGATGACTTATCAAGGCAATTATGAAGATCATATGCCCCTATGTAAATTTTTGTAGATGTTCTATGCTTGATGCAACTTTACTTTTATAATAGCAATCACATAAACAATTAAGTAAAAATGTTGATAGAACATACCAGTGGATCTATAGAAGACAAACTAGAAACAGGGGAATGTGTTGGTGCATTATGGCGGTCAGCAGGATGCTTCAACCAGCAAAGTCTTCTTGGTCGGCCAACCCAAAATGTGTCACAACAGTCCTCAAATCAATTATCTAGTCAACTCAAAGTCAACCCTAGAAAAGTCAATGCAGTCCAGAAAAAGTCAATGCAGGGCAGCAACAATAAAGTCAACGCAGCTCCAACTTCGGTCAACCTTTTGACCTCGATTTTTGTGCCAATGAGTACGGCCTTCAAAAATCGAACTCCACAAAATTTCAGCTCAAACGGACCATGCATTGACCAAAGTCAACGCTGGTCAAACTTGCCTAGAAACCCTAACTGCAGAAAATTTCGTCGAGAAACCCTAACTGCAGAAATTTTGTCCTTTTTCTAGCTGCAGCTACTTTGTCCTTTTCCCACGTGAGAACTGCTTCTTAGATGCTCGTATCCAATGAGAAGTGTGTGGATGAGATAAGTGAAAAGCTCTCCAACGTTGACTGTATTTATATCCATCATTGAGGTGTGTGACACATCTATTGGGGGTGTAAAACGTTAAGGCTGACCTGCACTTAAATTTATTATAAATAATAAATTCAAAATAAATGTTCTGCTCATCAGATTAAAATCAATTTTATATCGATTTTACACCTCTCCGAAAGAGGAATCCAATACAAATATTGAAATCTTCATTTGAGCATCACAAGATGGAGTTTGGACCTAGTTGTCCAAATTTAACACTCCCTCTCAACTAGGGAGAACTCCATCCACCAGTGCAATCAAACATCGTGCGTCATCTCGCCATAACTTGCTTTGCTGGCCTCTTTATTTCAGAACAAAAGTGGGCCAGTCACAAAGACATCATCCCCCGGCTGACAAATTCAACCCAGAGGTCCGAAACCTCTATCGGACTCACAAAGAGTCTCCAACCAACCCGAAGTTGGTTCATCTGACCCGAAGTCAGGCGGAGGTCCGAGACCTCACTAGACTTGATCCCAGATCAAGTGGTTGGACCGTGCCATCCTAGATAGAGAGTACGACAATCTCTAATGCGTCCATCAGTCTTTGCTACTAGTCTCTAGCTTTTCCCACCTCATTGGCCAAATGAGAGGTACTTCCCATGAGCCCTGAACTCAATGGGTAGGATGCATATGGGGCACAAATAATGAGAGGTGAACCAACTCAATAATCACAACAGTGGGGTCCAAGCACACCAACAAGGTTTGGCAAGCCTAGCCTTGTGGTAGCTCATAGCTTCGAGAAGCTGTCCCCAAAGCCCCCAGAGCTCCTCGAGCTCATCGTCCAACAGGACCCACATCATAGGGTCGTTCCACGATACCAATTTTCTCACGGAAGGTTAGGAACTTGACCTTCCCCAGGGGCTTAGTGAGAATATCTGCGACTTGCTCATCAATTCCTATATGATCGAGCCTTACAGTGCCTCGTTGTACCATATCCCGGATGAAATGGTACCTGATATCAATATGCTTGGATCGGTCGTGGAACACAGGATTCTCGGTCAAGTGAATCCCACTCTGGTTATCACAGAGTATCACGGTGGTATCTAGCACATGTCCAAACAGCTCACTAAAGAGCTTTCGCAACCAAACTGCTTCACAACAGGCCATACTTGCTGCAATGTATTCGGCCTCTGCGGTGCTCAAAGCCACCAACTTCTGCTTCCTGCTCATCCATGAAATTGAAGCAGAACCAAGAATGAAGCAGCATCCCGATGTGCTCTTACGATCCACCACACTGCCAGCCCAATCGGCATCAGTATATCCACGGAGTGTCACGCTCCCAGCAATGTATCTAGGCCCATGGTTTATCGTGCCCCGAAGGTATCTCAGAAGATTCTTGGCACCAACCCAGTGAAAGTGATGAGGTTCAACCTACATTAGCTCAGTGTTCTTTATAAAACCTCCTCATACGGACGGGTGTTCGCTAGGAGCATGTGGGGCCCCTCTGATTAGTACCAGGTAGGATTTGCAATACGGTTACAGTAAGTATTTCCTCAACTTCTTGAAGTTGAGTTCCATTGGTGTTGATATGGACTTGCAGTCCACCATACCAAATCTTTCCAGAAGTTTCACAATGTATCCTATATTTGCTGTGAGAAAATCTCTAGGTCTGCGCGGACCTCAGACCTAGAGTAATTGCATTAGTCCTGGGTCCTTCATCCTAGAACTCAATAGCAAACTCTCTCTTGCTGATGGTGGGAGGGTTAGCTAATATAGAAAGAATTCGTCCCACATACAACACGAGGAATGAGGCTTCACTTGGACCTTGAAGTAAAGGTTTGGATCGGCCTTCGCAGAGTGAAGCCCGGCTTCATCAGTATGTCCTCTCGTTACCAGCTCTGGGTGCTTGCTTCACGTCCAGAGGGGCTTTCTTCAACTGGGGCCGCAGGTGTCCGATCTGCCGGACTTCAAACCCCGGTTGTTCCTGCCGCACCTCTTCTTTTGTTACCATGCGAGAAAAACGGTCTTGACATCCATCATTAGAACTCCCATCCTTCCTGTGTGATGAGAGCTGTAGTTGATTGAATGGTGGTATATCGTGCCACAGGTGCAAATATGTCATCATAATCTACTCCTTCCTTTTGAGAGAAGCCACGGGCAACAAATCTTGCCTTGAACTTTTCAGCACTTCCATCAGATCCATGTTTGATCTTGTAGAGCCATTTTGCGGTGACAACTGATTTGTCCTTCGGTCTTGGAACCACATCCCGGACATCATTCTTCATTATGGACTCATATTCTTCGTGCATAGCATCCTTCCAGACTTGATGCTTTACGGCTTCCTCAAAAGATCCAGGTTCAGATTGTACAATGGTACTCATGGCAGCCAGATACCCTTGGTATCTACACGGCTTCTTGCTTTCTTGGAATGTCCCCCTCGGGGCAGCATGTCCCTCGGCATCTTTGAGAGTGTCCCTGAGCCATGATGGTCTCTTTCTCAGTGAAGGAGATGGATCGATTGGGTCCATTGGTCCTTCAACATTAGGCATTGTCTCATCCTGCGGTTCTTCTTGATTTCCAGGCCTTGCTTCATGATTTTCCTCAGATCTCAGAAGATCTACTACTTTCTTCAGGGAAGCATCTTCGTCAAAAGTGACATCATGGCATATCTCTACTTCCCTTTGACCCGGTACATAGACTCTATAGGCCTTAGAGGTTTCGCTGTAGCCCACAAACATTCCTTTCTTCCCAGAAGCATCCAGCTTACTTCTCTTTTCTTTTGGCACATGAAAATAAACAAGACATCCAAAAATTCTAAAATGTGAGACGTCAGGTTTCTTACCAGTGAAAACCTCTTTGGGAGTTTTGGAGTCCAGGGCGGAATGAGGGCATCGGTTTTGAATGTATACAACAATATTCGCAGCTTCTCCCCACAGAAACTTCGGTAGACCTTGGTCACATAGCATGGCACGGGCAGCTTCCACAATGGTCCTGTTCTTTCGTTCAGCAACGCCATTTTGCTCAGGGGTATAGGCAGTAGTAGTCTCCCTCTTAATGCCAGCTTCTCTGCAAAAGTCCTTGAACTCATTTGACTCATATTAAGTGCCATTGTCGGTCCTCAAAATCTTGATCTTCTTCCCTGTCATATTTTCCACCAAGGCTTTGAAGGTACGGAACCACATGAAAGCCTCATCCTTCTTCTTCAAGAAGTATATCCAGGTTTTGCGGGAGAAGTCATCAGTGAATGTCATATAGTAAGAACATCCTCCCAGGGATGTTACGGGTAGCATACCAGATAGATCAGAATGGACCAGTTGCAAAATATCAGATGTCTTTGTGACACTTGAGGGGAAAGGTCCCCTTGTATGCTTTCCTTCGGCACAACCCTTACATACACCTTCATGATTATTTCCAAAATCGAGCATCCCTGTCACCACCTTCCTTGCTTCGGGAAGGGCCTTGTAATGAAGGTGTCCAGACCTTTGGTGCCATAGTTCAGTTTGTCGGATAGTATCACATGTCATA
Source organism: Pinus albicaulis (assembly GCA_034641835.2). Lineage (NCBI taxonomy): Eukaryota > Viridiplantae > Streptophyta > Pinopsida > Pinales > Pinaceae > Pinus > Pinus albicaulis. The sequence goes on from CM076574.1 coordinate 832,849,461, forward strand.
GCTCCCAGTGGACTTCCTTCAACCTGATAGAGTGTTCCAACTCTAAAACCAATCACGATAGCTTCCTTGAGATTCTTCTTCCACATGCGCACCTTTCCATCAGTGAATGCCACATTGAAACCTTTGTCTTCCATGGCTGATATAGAGACAAAGTTCTTCTTCAATTTTGGTACATAGAGTACATCCTGCAAATGTAGGACTTGTCCTTGAGACAAGTGGAGGGTCACAGTCCCTGTCCCTTTCACGGGATATGTGGCATTATCTCCAAGGATAATTTCCAGATTGGTGTCCTTCTCAACCATGTCAGAGAGTGCTTCCTTGAACCCAGTGATGTGTCTTGAGGCACCACTATCTATCAGCCAGACATCCATAGTGTCGGGCGGGGATGCAGCAGAGAGAGCAGATACAAGAATATATTCATTTCTTTTATCAACAACATTTGACTCCTCATACCTGGAGTTTCTAGACCTTTTAGAAGGTTGATTGTTTCCGCCGGAGGGAGCCTTCCTCTTTCCTTTGGATCTGTCGTTTCTTTGATTTCCATTCCTCCGGTTGTTGTTGTTGTCATCACTATCGGGAGTGTAATATCCCCAAAGGGAGATAACCAGTAATAAACAGAAATATGCCAGACAGATATAGAAAACACAATGCTGAACCAGATCATGGAACAAATACACATGGAGTGCCAGAAAACTGAGCCATTTTATTAATGCGAAAGTACATAGAGCGGGGTACAAGAAAATCGAGAATGAATGCACCTATCCTTGCCCAAAGCAAGTGGAGGTCCTCTCGGACAAATAATAGGCACCAACAAGGACGGCGTCTATTTGTTGAAAATGAAGCTCTTGGATGTTTGAAGCCGTGTCAAGCCCCTCAGCACAAGCACGTCAGCCGGATCGGCGTCCTACACATTGGATGCGCCTCCCCGTATACCAGTCCTGGCTGGATGCGAGCCTCCAAACCAGATCTGCGTCCTATCCCTCCAGATCTGTGTCCTCCTAGATCAGATCTGCTACCAACCCTTCAGATCTATGCTGGATCTGACAATATCTCTTCAAATCTGCAACCCCCAAGGCTGGATCTGATGTTATCTCTTCAGATCTAGGCTAGATCTGACAATATCTCCTCAGATCTACAATCTCCCAAGCTGGATCTAGTGCTATACCTTCAGATCTGCACCATACAGAACTAGATCTGCAAATTTCTGCTCAGATCTACAATCTCCAGGGCTGGATCTATCAATGTGCCTTCAGATCTGCGTCCTCCTCTTCCTGCTGGAACAGCGTCCTCACTCCAAGACTGATCTGCGTCCTTCCTCCTCCTGGAACAGCGTTTTCCCTGCTCAGATCTGGACTGCGTCCTCCCTGGAACAACGTCCTCACTCTCCAAGGCTGATCAACGTTCTCTCTTCTCCTGAAACAGCGTCCTTCCTCCTCAGAACTGCGCAGCCACAAGAGGGCTTCTTCCTCTCCAAATCTGCACTAGAAACTGCTGCTACTTGATACTGAAACTGAAAGGTGTACTCAGAACATAACCTTACTAGGGCAGGCACTCGAAGTCCCCCGAAGCTAAGGGTGAAACCAGAAATAACCTTACCAGGGCAGGCAGTCGAAGTCCCCCGAGGCTAAGGGTGAGATCTCCGACCGGAGACACTCGGTTGCACTAAACAGTGCTGCAGACCGACTAAACAACCGGCGTGCTGAAGCAGACAGAAGTCTAGCTCTCAATAATAATATCAAATCATGAATGATCCAAATGAGGTGAGAACCCCTCCTTTTATAATGCCAAACTCCCTCCAAAACTTAACTGCGTCCTTACTCTCCTTTGACCTGCGCAGTTAACCTTGGGTCAGCCTGATGCCTCCCCATCATACTCATGTGGACCCCCAAGGCCCCCTCTCTACGTTATAACGTCAATCAACTAGGAAAAGAACACTTTATTTATAAAGTGAGGTGACTAAAGTGAGGTGACCCCTCTTATTTCTCACTTTATTTATTATTTCTAGCTAAAGCAGCAAAATAAAGTAAAAATGAAATATTCCAATTAGCAAAGCTAATTGGGAATATTACAGTCTCCCCCGGTAAAACGTTGCTTGTCCTCAAGCAACTGAAGTGATGGATGCTGTAAAGTCTGCTCGCTCTCCCAAGTGGCATCCTCATCCGGCAAAAATTGCTTGTTCTCAAGCAATGCTTGAACAAGCCTACTCTCTAGCTGATGCTCCCCACCAATACTGCAAGATGTGCCTGGGTCCCACTGAAACCTCTCTGTCTCCCGCATCATCCTGATATGAAGGGACATCTCAATGCCAGGATCCCAAACTGGCCTCTCATGGTACCAGCCAATCAACAAACCGCCCGGGTCCCATCGCCACCATGGCCAATAATAGCCCAAGTCCCATGGCTCGGACTGCTCACTGCCCCTGGCTATGACTGAAGACCATGACCGCTGCTGCTCTGCATCTATGACTGTGTAAGCTGGCCCATCAACTGTGAACCAACTCGTCACCTCTCTCCCATCAAGGCACGGAGTCGAAAATAGAATGAGGAATATCTCCCTCCTGTGGATCCTCCATCTCCCAGCAATCATCCAGACAAAATGAGCCACCTCCCAACAAGGCAACTCCTGAAAATCTCCTTCCACCTCAAGCTCTGGTAATGAAGGTGGGCTGAAAATATGAACTTGGCAAGCATCATAGCTTACCCCATGTTGTCCTTCTCTCCACTCATGACAAGTGTAGAGTCTATGCTGATCCTGGGCGGCAAAATCATTGCCCTCCAATGGCAAAGTGAAAAACAATCCACCATAGAAGGTTCCTCTATCAATGAAGAACAAGCTGGCCCAAAACAAACCATCCATGAAGAATATGACATGGTCATCATGGATCACCCTAATGAGATGTTTGCTGAAGGTTCTATATGGGGATACATAATGCAAACAATCTCTCACAAGGATACAACGTAGTCTCATCCACTGCAACCTCAGAAAATTACATGGCAAGCAATGTACATCTACTAATGGATAGCAAATGGCTGAATATGAAAACGATAAAAGACCAAACAACTGCCCATGGCTATACAATGGATGACTATCAATATCATGGCCCACCTCAAAAGAGAGCACATATGTAGTAGCGGTGGCCATGCCTCTTCCCATGCCCCCATTAGAACATGTAGTGCAGAAAATACTCAAGGACACATCCAGCTCATGTGTCTCTCTCATAATCAAGCCTCCCATACAAATCTGATCTATATCAGCAAATGGAGACATGATCAGCAACAAAATGAAGGAAACGCTGAAGGTTACATGTGATGAAAAGAGGTACCAACAGCTCCCCCAACCAGCACAGCGCAGTTTTACAAGTTGCTGCTTGATAAGAGTACAAGGCAAAGTGTTTATGTAAAACATGCATGTCTTCATATAATACATGATATAGTGCTGCAAATGAACATATATGAGGTGATAAAACACTTTCCCAAAGCCACAAAAGATATGGTTGCCTCCATCATGTAGTTTGGCCCGATAAAACTCACGGAGCAATATGACAAGCTTGCCCCCTTGTGAAGCAATGCACTGCATAGGAGTGTGCAAATCAATGAATGTATAGGCAAACTCCTCACCATATGCTGGAGGTAAGATGGTACATGGATCCATAAATGAGTCCTCCATATTGTTTTGGCATGCTATGAAGAAGAATGAACCATGTGCTGCAAGAAGATAATCCTCCTCATGCTTGGAAACCCAAGTCAAGAAGAATATGCCATAGATGTCTCTATCATCATTACCTCCTCTTTGTGCAACGAATATGAAGTGATCCTGGGACCTATGGGTTATAGATCCACCATATCTCTGCTGCGCACACTTCATCCATAATGTTCTGCTCCAAGGTGACAACGCTGGGAGCTCATGCAAACAAGCTCCTGTCAATACAAGACTCTGCTCTTTGACATGCTCCTTGTCAAAGACTCCTCTAATACTGCTGCAACAAGTGTGGAATACTCCCCAAGATGGAAGTGCTTCCCAGTCATCATCAAAGATCAAGGAGATAGTGCCATCCCCTCTTCCTGCAACATCATGCAAAGTGTGAGAGCAAATCTGCCCTTGCTCTCCCAGAAACAAACCAAGCAACCAAACAATTTGCTGCCTCCCCATACTTCCATCATACAACTCATGTGATGAAGACATAACGAGTATCATAGCAACACCATGCATACATACTCTATGCTACTCAATGATGCAAGTATCCGGCCATCTCTCCTCCCCCCTCCGACTCTTAGGAAGAGTGTTTGCCAAGAGATGGCCAAACTCTTTCAAGAGTAACCAGCGCAGCCAAGCCTCCTGCTGCCTTGTGTCATAGATCTGCAAGTAGCCTCCTAGCTCCTTGCTCATCATCCCCATCCACTCAATCACTTGTGGATGCCTCCTTCTCCTCATCCTGGTACTCCTCCCATGAGGGCTACCATCCTTCCAAATCAAATTTCTGATTTTGCACTTCATGGGATTTTGGAATATAAACTTCTCAAGGATCAATGAGACCCTATCAAGAATCAAATAGGTGGTAGGCAAAAACCTCCCATCATGATGTGTATGGCTCAAGGGATGTCCAACACAAGCATGAGAGATGTTATCCATCAGAAGATGTCCTCCATCTTCTATCTGCTCTTGTGAGAAGGGAACCAAATCATTGTGTTCCATAGCCCGCTCCACCGAGTACCAACTCAAAATCTCTCTCCATCCAATCGCAACATATGGATGCTGAACCCTGTACAACTCTGATCGTCTCATACCGCTATCTAAGTCAACATATGAGATCTGACTAGGTGGCTCTGCCTCTCTCTCTCCAACGGGAAGAGATGACTCAACAGCACCGCCAGTCCCATCCATGCATACCTGAAGGGGAATGATCTGACGCTCCAATGTGCCCTCTGGTTGTACCATCAGGGAATCCAGCTGTTCCCCAATGTGGACCAACTTGGCCGCCGACTTGGCACAAGTTGCTCTCATACTCTCCAGCTCCTGGTCCTGCAACAAAAGGGTCTCCCGTACTGACGCGGCCTTCTCCCTCAAAGCTCGAAGGTCCGTCCGAAGCCGATGATACCGCTGTCTGCGACCATTATCCGGTACCTCTGTATCTCCCAGTGCCTCATCAATAGTGGATATATCCCCTGATATCTCGCCCATCTGTTGTGTGCTACTACCACCCGAAGACTCGGACATGGCTCCAGTCGTCACCTTAGTGGATGGCTCTACCGGGGTAGTCTCTACCTCCTCCACTACGATATCAACCGGTACGGTCAAGGATGTCTCCAATGAGGGTGAATCCTGTGTCACACTAGGTGTAACCTCAGACTCCCTGCAATCCTGTGTGTCCTCATCCTCCAAGTGCGAGGTAACCACTTTAATGGTTTCCCTCTCCGATACTCGGTTAAGCTGGAAAGAGGTATCCAACTTGTCCACTGTGCGCTGTAAGCCCTTATCATGTGAGTGTTGGTTCCCTCTGTGAGAGTTGTGAGGTCTATTATCACGCTGGAGCTGAACATAATCTCTACTAGCTGTGCGGTGGTAGTCTCTACCATGATGATGCCGGTGCCCCTGGTGTTGATCATAGAGTCTAATGCCATACTGGTACAGGATATATCTCTCGAAGGGGAAATTATCCATGAATACCTGTCCGAAAGCCTGATACTCTGCAAGAATGTCAGCCATCCGAGCCGGATCTACCTCTCGCTGTACTATTATTCCTGTGTCCTCTGGCAAGAATGTGGGCATAGTGGGACGTGTGGGTGTACATGACTCCCTATGCCGAGTGGCATCATACCGAACGATCTGAAAACCCCTAGGGAGTTCTCTCCGACTGACCTCTACGGCTGCGAGCCTCTGTGATATATCCTGCATGTGATGGAGGAGTGCATCCAGTTTCCTACCTACGTCTGCCATCGGGTCCCACGCTCTGTGTCCCTCACAGGCTCCTCAGAAACTGCACGGCTGCTGCAAAACCATAATGCTGCTTAACTTCGACCTCCAATTTACCCATTGAAAACTACTCAGAAGATTCCAGGAATTTGGGAAGGTGATCCTTGTCCAAAACCCAGAAAAACCCAGAAAACGTTTTTCCTAATTCCAAACTTCAAAATTTGACCTTTTTTATTTTGGCCCTTTTCCCAACTGCGTTTCTGGTATTGCAACTGCTATTGCTCTCCAAAATTCCAGCAACCCTCTGTATGATCTCTCTCTCAATGTCATAGACCACAGGCTGAGCCAGAATTATGCTCTGATACCACTGTAATATCCCCAAAGGGAGATAACCAGTAATAAACAGAAATATGCCAGACAGATATAGAAAACACAATGCTGAACCAGATCATGGAACAAATACACATGGAGTGCCAGAAAACTGAGCCATTTTATTAATCTGAAAGTACATAGAGCGGAGTACAAGAAAATCATAATGAATGCACCTATCCTTGCCCAAAGCAAGTGGAGGTCCTCTCAGACAAATAATGGCTGCAACAAGGACATCGTCCTAGTTGGCTGAAAATTTACTCACAGTAGGCTCTGGATATTCGGAAAATGACTGTCAAGTCCCCTCTAACACAAAGCCTGCTCTCGGATCGGCGTCCTGCACGGTGGATGCGCACTCCGTGTCTCGGATCTGCCGGATCGAAGCCTCAAACCGGATGCGTCTGGCCCTCCGGATCACATTGTCCTCCTAGATCCCCGGATCTGCTGCAAACGCCAGGATCTATATCTTGGATACGACAATATCTCTTCGAATCTGCGACCCCCAAAATTCTTTCGATGTTATCTCTTCAGATCTAGGCTGGATCTGCCAATATCTCCTCAGATCTGCAATCTCCCAAGCTGGATCTAATGCTATCTCTCCAGATCTGCAACCTACAGAACCAGATCTGCAAACATCTGCTCAGATCTACAATCTCCAAGGCTGGATCTATCAATGTGCCTTCAGATCTGCGTCCTCCTTTTCCTGATGGAACAGCGTCCTCACTCCAAGACTGACCTGCGTCCTTCCTCCTCCTGGAACAGCGTTTTTCCTGCTCAGATCTGGACTGCGTCCTCCCTGGAACAGCGTCCTCACTCTCCAAGGCTGATCAGCGTCCTCTCCCTCCTGGAACAGCGTCCCTCCTTCTCAGATCTGCGCAGCCACAAGAGGGCTTCTTCCTCTCCAAATCTGCACCTGAAAATGCTGTCAATTCCCACTGAAACTGAAGGGTGTTACTCAGAAAATAACCTTACTAGGGCGGGCACTCGAAGTCCCCCGAAGCTAAGGGTGAAACCAGAAATAACCTTACCAGGGCAGGCACTCGAAGTCCCCCGAGGCTAAGGGTGAGATCTCCGACCGGAGACACTCGGTTGCACTAAACAGTGCTGCAGACCGACTAAACAACCGGCGTGCTGAAGCAGACAGAAGTCTAGCTCTCGATATCAATATCAAATCAAGCATGTCCAAATGAGGTGAGAACCCCACCTTTTATAATGCTAAACTCCCTCCAAAACCTTAACTGCGTCCTTCACTCTCCTTGGCCTGCACAGTTAACCTTGGGTCAGCCTGATGCCTCCCCATCATACTCATGTGGACCCCCAAGGCCCCCTCTCTAAGTTATAACGTCCATCAACTAGGAAAAGAACACTTTATTTATAAAGTGAGGTGACCCCTCTTATTTCTCACTTTATTTATTATTTCTAGCTAAAGCAGCAAAATAAAGTAAAAATGAAATATTCCAATTAGCAAAGCTAATTGGGAATATTACAGGGAGAATCCTTCTTGAAAGGACATTCTCTAGCATAGTGTCCAGGCCTATGACAAGTGAAACACTTGCCCTTCTTTCCTTGGGCCCTTGCTCTTCCTTTGTTCTTAGGGACCACCAGAGTTATTCTTTCTAGAATGAGCAGCGTAGGCAACATTTCTGTCGTTTTCGTATTCCTTCATTCTTGTCTCTTCTTGCATGCATCTTGACAGTAGCTCGTCAAAGTTAGGAATTGTATTATTATTGAGAATGGTAGTGTTGAATACTTGCCATTCATATGGGAACCCTCCAAGTGCGGTGAGTACCATCTCACGATCAACTATTGTCTCCCCAATAGCCAGCAAATTGTTCCTGATCTCGGTCAGTTTCAGAAAGTATGTTTGGACAGATTCATCCCTGCCTTTCTTCAGATTCTTCAATTGATTCTTGAAGAATAACACCTGGTTTGCATTGTTTACTTTGAACATTTGTATCAGCTTATCATACATCTCTTTGGATGTGCCTAGCTCAGATATGTAGGCAACCAGACTTTTATGTATGGATTCCCTGATCATTAGCTTTGCTTTGATCTCCCCCTTCTTATACTTGGTTTTAGCAGCAGCAGTAGCAGTGGATGGAGGTTCTTGTATCTTACCCAGTACATAGTCCATGAGATCATGGTCTTCCAGTTTGAGATCTAATATCATCTTCTAAGCATGGAAGTCATCCCTTCCAGTCAGCTTGTCATCCTCCTTGAAGCCATAACTTGTGGAACTCATTTTTCTCAGTTGGTGCTTGCTATAAGTTAGGGCTTGTCTTCACCTTAGCTCTGATTCCATGTAAATTTTTGTAGATGTTCTATGCTTGATGCAACTTTACTTTTATAACAGCAATCACATAAACAATTAAGTAAAAATGCTGATAGAACATACCAGTGGATCTATAGAAGACAAACCAGAAACGGGAGAATGTGTTGGTGCGTTACGGCGGTCAGCAGGATGCTTCAACCAGCAAAGTCTTCTTGGTCGGCCAACCCAAAATGTGTCACAATAGTCTTCAAATCAATTATCCAGTCAATTCAAAGTCAACCCCAGAAAAGTCAACGCAGGCTAGAAAAAGTCAACGCAGGGCAGCAACAATAAAGTCAACGCAGCTCCAACTTTGGTCAACCTTTTGACCTCGATTTTTGTGCCAATGAGTACGGCCTTCAAAAATCGAACTCTCCACAAAATTTCAGCTCAAACGGACCATGCGTTGACCAAAGTCAACGCTGGTCAAACTTGCCCAGAAACCCTAACTGCAGAAAATTTCGTCCAGAAACCCTAACTGCAGAAATTTCGTCCTTTTTCCAGCTGCAGCTACTTCGTCCTTTTCCCACGTGAGAACTGCTTCTTAGATGCTCGTATCCTATGAGAAGTGTGTGGATGAGATGAGTGAAAAGCTCTCCAACGTTGACTGTATTTATATCCATCATTGAGGTGTGTGACACATCTGTTGGGGGTGTAAAACCTTAAAGCCGACCTGCACTTAAATTTATTATAAATAATAAATTCAAAATAAATGTTCTGCTCATCAGATTAAAATCAATTTTATATCGATTTTACACCTCTCCGAAAGAGGAATCTAATACAAATATTGGAATCTTCATCTGAGCATCACAAGATAGAGTTTGGACCTAGTTGTCCAAATTTAACACCCTAGGACATTCATTCACTATACCAAACATGAAACATATGAAAAACCCTCACAAAGTCAAGATTTAATAAATTTGCATCTACCTCCATTAGGGTGGCAACTCTAGCCTCTTGAGCGAAAATTTTCATACATTATACATGTGACATAAATAAAGAAATAGATCATGAATAAGGCACTTACAAGTATAGCGAAATCATCCAATCATCAAGAGAGACAAAAATCGAAGCTCCAAGACCAAGACAAGAATTTCCAAACATAAAAATGCATCAAAGACATCCAATTCATCCTCCAGTAGCTATAGCGAAATTTCCAGAAGAAATAATGATCCAAATCCAAGCGATGATCAAATGAAATGATCATCGCATCAATATATATCCTCCTCTACGGGGTTCGATTTGCCTAATTAGGCCTAATGATGCCCCAACTACTAAAATAATGTGCAAATTAACATTACTTGGTGACAAGCCCACCAAGATAGCTCCATAATAGAAAAATAAGCCCTTCTCAAGAGGGAGAAAAGATAGATACTATAGGTCGAAGGGCCATTGAAGAGGTCTAGTGGAGTCCAATGTGTGCCAAAATGAAAGAATGGGCTCCAAATATAGTGACAAAGGGGGTGGCCCCTTGATATCCAAGCAAATGACTTGTGGCACCTTCAAGTGGCTATGAGGGCACAAAACATTCTCATGGGTCTCCAAATGGATCGAACAAGCCTGTATCCCATTTGTAAGGGCTGGAAGAAGGATGCAAGCCCTCCCATTGTCTCCCATCGTGAGACATATCCTCATCTAGGCCCTGTATCAGCTGCCAAGTGTGTGGTGCAAGATTGTAGCTGGCTGGGCAAGGTGGTCGAGGTGCATAATCATTGTCAAATAAATGCAACACAAGTAAGCAGTGAGTGGAACTGAAGGATCCCATGATGTGGCAATTTTCTCTCTGCTATGGTGGAGATCCATGGCTCTCAGTGCTCACCCTACAAATGCCAGTATGACCCTCTAGAGGGCTTAGACCTTGTATAGGTAGACCAAACCCAAGATGAAGACCCACCTGCAATCCTGTATAAGATACAATACATCCCCTCACCTTCAAACATTAGTGCAATTGAGTAAATGAGCTTACAAATCATGGAACCAAGTGGACACTTCATAGTGGCATGCCCTTCCATAATGGGCTTTAGAACATGCAAGTGTCTTCAAGTTCAAGAAGAAGGTTAGCCAAGGACCCTATTAGGTGGTTTTGGCCTCTAAGGGGAGTGACATGTCCATGGCACATCCATCAAATGGCAACTGCCATGGGATATTGTGATGGAACGAAGTAGGGCATTAAGGGAAGGCTCCAAGCCACATGACACAGTACAAGGGTAGCTATGATAGGGGAAGCCCACACTTGGGTGTATGAATGAAGGCGAGAGAAATTGTTAAGATTTTGGGTAGCATCGGATGTGCTCTAGCTCCGAAACTTTGTGGAAGGGCTAGGACACATGAGATATCCAAGACCTAGAAATCGTTTGGAGAAATTCCACCAGGTGTAAAAGTTATTCAAATGATTAAATTTTTTAATGGGGACCCTAAGTCTAACTTAGGGAAATAAAAAAATTAAAGCGAATTTTACACATGTGGGTGAGAATGTTCTAAGTAATATGGATCAAGTCTTTTCTAATCTTAGAGATTAGATCACGACCGTTGATTCCTTAACGAGAAAAGTATTAAAGGAAGGCTTGGGGTCAGTTGGAGAACACACACAGAGCGGTAGCACTTGAGCTAAGTAGAAATTCTAGGGCATGGTTTTTTGAGAATATTCGAGTGAGCTTGCAGTGCTTGAGAGGGGCAGATCGGCGAGGGATTATTCTAATCCGAGGCCAAGAATACAAAGGTAGAGAGGAAGATCCGTACCAGGCAGCGCAAAGACCAACAGGATGGACGCAACCCAGCTAGGCTCACGCAGAGGCAGCGTAGAGGCTGATGCAGGGCCTTTAGGGTGACGCAGAGGCAACGCTGAGCCTAGAAGGGTGATGCAGGGGCAGCCTGTGCTGCGCAATGGCTACGCTGGGCAGGAGAAGCTGACGCAGAGGCTGGAGGAGCAGCGCTAGGGTTCCAGTGGGCCAGAAAGGGCTCGTATTCAACATATTTCAGAGGAGTGCTTCCTCAGCTGAATCAACCATATTTTTTGTCTCCGAATGATAGGTATATTTGCCGTGAAATTTCTTTGTTGGGCAAACCATTACTGGTGTCCTTGATTGTATTCATATATTCTGCTTAATAAACAAACCCTCTAAGAGCTACTGCACCGATTTTCCCGCATTGGGTTTTTTCCGGGGACATTGTCCAAAAAATACTGTGTCCTTTGTCATATGTGTGCTATGTTTCAGTAAATGATCTATATGTATGTGTAGACCGCAGTTGTGTTTACTTTGATATTTTTTTGAATACTTCAGTTAAATAACTTGGTAATTAAATCGAACAAGTAGGAGAAGTAATCAAGATACTGCAGTAGGGTTTTTGTATTAAGAATTTTTCACATGGTATCAGAGCGATTGTAGATCAAGCTGAAGCCATCAGCATAGGGCTGAAGATTTTTTTGTTGCAGGAGAGCAACTGAAGCTGCACAAATTCAGAAAGAGGCAACGCAACACCAGAGGGACACCTCAAAGGTCCTGCAGGGGTAACGCAGAGCTAGTATGCTCACGCAGAGGCTGACGTAGAGCTTGTCAAGCTCACATTGAGCTGACGCAGGCCCAAGAGGGTGACGCAGTCCAAGGAGTGATACTGTGTCGGTTGCCATGGCCGGAAGTGCAGTTTTCTGATCTTTGAAGTTGCTGTTGGGGCATCGTTTCTGCCGGTGCAAAACAGTGCCTAACAGGGTTGACAAATTAAGGGGAAACAGTTCCTTAGCAGATTTCCTAGCCAAGAAATCTGAGATTCGAACAAGAGGAGTGATCGTAGAGGGTTGATTCGACAGAATTGGTGAAGGATTTATGGGAGGGAAGTCATTTGTCAGAGGGAGCATATTCTCTAAAGGGTTTCTATCACCAAGAAACCCAAATTTGGTCTTTTGTTGAGTGTAGCAGCAGTAGAAGGGAGAAGAGCGCTTGCTTCGACAGTTTGAGCAGAGATGGCCCCGTATGGACTGAGAGATCAGGATAGGTTAGACGGTGTGTCTAACTTCGCTGTCTGGAAAGCCAAAATCCTGACAGTCCTTGAGGAGTATGGCATCAGAGACCTTGCCGAGAACGTCCTAGCTGTGCCGATCGATGCTGATGCTCTGAAGAAGTTCAATGAAAATCAGGCGCGGGCTAAATGCTTGATCATGGATGGAGTGAAAGATCACGTGGTTCCACATATTGTCGAGAAGAAGACGACAAATGAGGTGTGGACAACATTAACCACGTTGTATCAAGGTAGCTCCGTCCAGAGGAAGATGCTTCTGGAGAATCAGATGCGGATGTTCCAGATGCATAAGGGAGAGGAGATCGATTCTTTCCTCTTTAGATTGCAGACTATTCGAGACCAACTCCTGATGATGGACTCATGAGAGGAGTGCCTTGAATGTAGTCACCGATGGGTGGGAGACCTTTGTCCAAAGTATCTTGGGCAGAGCACAACTCCCAAACTAGGGGGACATGTGGGCAATCCTTCGATAGGAGGAGATCAGGAGGATAACCAAGAGGGAATTCAACAGCGAAGGAGTCAAAATTAAGAAAGAGGAGGAGGAAGATGCAACCCTACCATCTAAGGAATAGAGGCAGCAAGGGAAGAAGAAGAAGGACCTATCCAAGGTCCAGTGCTTTAGATGTGGCGAATTGGGACACTTCGCCAATACTTGTCTTAAGAAGAAGGGCAAGGAAGATTCGGATTCCAAGGCAGCAACAATGAAGTAGATGATGGCAGCTTGATGTGGCCATGTGTGCTCATGTACCTCGAGAGAAGAGGTGGGGCGACATAGACGTGTAGATTGAGCTACAAATGGTGGTGGCGGGATCCTTGAGGTGCCCAAACTCTTGGATCACATATGAGCTACGGGAGCCTTAAGACAGTAGTAGGATGACTAGAGCAGTGGATGCATAGGATCATGGAAAGCCACAAGGCAGTGCTTGAACGCTGAAGACTGGAGAAACGCAGAGGAGAGGCAGCAGCAATAGCGCAGAGGTTGATGGGATTTCAGCAGCACAAAGGTAGTGCTTATGCAGTGCAGAGCAGCAGACAACGTAGAGCTTCAGAGAGACAACGTAGAGCAAAAGCAGTGGGTGCTTTAGTGATGAGATGCAACCGGACTGACTTGTCTGTTAGTTGTTGGGTGATTTTCCTTCAGTTGCTTACTTCTCAGCAATGTTATCAGAGCCGAACCGGAAAACCTTGTGGACCGAGAACCGGTCGGAACCGGAAAAAAAACCGGTTTACCAAAAACACATAAAATATTCGTATTTCAAACAAAAACCAGATATATTCATGTACAATCATATTAATCCAAACCATTTAAACACAAATATGCAAAAGTTTTCATTTATATAGGTGCAGATAGCCAAAATAACACTTAGTGCAAAACATCGCTGAACCAAAAATGTAACAAACATCAAGAAGCAGGCTCTAAAAGGCCTTTATAGTCCAAAATAACATGCTAGATCATAGTATTATACTATAGCCTACAATACTACAAGCTAAATATGATCAAATCATCAATCATCATCAGAATCACCATTCTCCTCATCCTCATCCTCATCTGAAGAATGAGTAGCATGATCATCCAAGTCTGCAATGGGATTATGGCTTGATTCCCCTAGCCCTGAAGCTACTACTAGTGCTTATGATGTATTTGCCTCTGCATCTTGTGGAGGTGGGTCCAAGTCCAACCAAGAAAGGTTTTCATTGTTAAACACTGGTGCTTGACTCTCCACAACCCATTCTAATGTTGGATCAAAGTCATCCAAGACAATGTTGCTTGTTTTTGGGAAAAAAAAAAACTTTGAAGTAGCTTAGAAATCTTCCAACCCAACAGCTCTCCAAGATTCCAATCAACGCTTCAAATTTGCAAAAAAACTCTCTAAGAACAACCCTGCAAAAATTCTCCTCACCGAAGTCAGCTCAAGAATTGCAAAATACTTGAATGAATAGTGTGAGTGAAATAGAGGGGGTGGGGCTCTTTAAATAGCATTAGGGGAGGGGGGGGGGGGGGTGCTAGGTTAGTTATAAAAAAAAAGAAAAAAAAGAAAAAAAGAAAAGAAGAAAAGAAAAGTAAAAAAGAAAAGAAAAGTAAAAAATCGATTTTTTTTTTTTTTCTTTGCCTTGGTCGTATGGCCGGGCCCAGTTGAACCGGTCACCGGATTGGTTTGGTACCGAACCGGTCGGTTCTGTACGGAAACCGACCGGTTCGGTACCAAACCGGTCTTTTTCGGTTCGGAGGGCCGGTTCAGACCGGTTTTGCCTCCAAATCGGTCGGACCGGCAGGTTTTGCAGACCGGTTCGATTCTGATAACATTGCTTCTCAGCAACTGAGTTGCAGTGAAGCAGTTAACAGTGGCAGTGCTCTAGGTAGCATGATGTAGCAATTTGAGAGGGAGCTACAGTACAAATGTGCCAGTGTCAGTCGCAGTGACATGGGCAGCAGTGCAGGGGATGGAGGGCAGCAGGCCAAGCATTAGTAGCGCAAGGGACCGATGCTAGAGATTAGTGTAATGCTTCTGGAGTGAAGTGTTGCTAGAGCACATTCCTTGCTAAGAGGGAGTGCTGAGATTTTGGGTAGCATCCGATGTGCTCTAGCTCTGAAACTTTGTGGAGGGGCTAGGACACATGAGATATTCAAGGCCCAAAAATCGTTTGGAGAAATTCCACCCAGTGTAAAAGTTATTCAAATAATTAAATTTTTTAATGGGGACCCTAAGTCTAACTTAGGGAAATTAAAAAATTAAAGTGAATTAATTTACCCATGTGGGTGAGAATGTTCTAAGTAACATGGATCAAGTCTTTTCTATAGCCGTTGATTAGAGATTAGATCACGACCGTTGATTTCTCAATGAGAAAATTATTAAAGGAAGGGTTGGGGTCAGTTGGAGAACACACACAGAGTGGTAGCACTTGAGCTAAGTCGAAATTCTGGGGCGCGGTTTGCTGAGAATTTTCGAGTGAGCTTGCAGTGCTTGAGAGGGGAAAATCGGTGAGGGATTATTTTGATCCGAGGTAGAGAATACAAAGGCAGAGAGACAAATCTGTACCAGGCAGTGTAGAGACCAGCAGGAAGGACGCAACCCAGCCAAGCTCACGCAGAGGCAGTGTAGAGGTTGACGCAGGGCCTTCAAGATGACACAGAGGCTGACGCAGGGCCTTCAGGGTGACGCAGGGCCTTCAAGATGACACAGACGCTGACGCAGGGCCTTCAGGGTGACGCAGAGGCAGCGCTGAGCCCAAAAGGGTGACGCAGGGGCAGCCTATGCTGTGCAGTGGCTATGCTGGGTAGGAGAAGCTGACGCAGAGGCTGGAGGAGCAGTGCTAGGGTTCTAGTGGGCCAGAAAGGGCTCGTATTCAACGTATTTCAGAGGAGTGCTTCCTCGACTGAATCAACCTTATTTTCTATCTCTGAGTGATAGGTACATCTACCGTGAAATTTCTCTATTGGGAAAACCATTACTGGTGCCCTTGATTGTATTCATAAATTCTGCTTAATAAACAAACCCTCTAAGAGCTGCTGCACTGGTTTGCCCGCATTGGGTTTTTTTCGAGGACATTGTCCAAAAAATACTGTGTCCTTTGTCATATGTGCGCTATGTTTCAGTTAATGATTTGTATGTATGTGTAAGCTGCAGTTTTGTTTACTTTGATATTTTTCTGAATACTTCAGTTAAATAACTTGTTAATTAAATCAAACAAGTAGGAGAAGTAAATCAAGATACTCTAGTAGGGTTTCTATATTAAGAAATTTTCACAGCAATCGTGGTACATGAGTTACCCCGACCTTTGTTTTTCCACCCTTCTTCATATGCCTTTTGCCATTTATTGATTTTTCTTTTATAACTGCTTAGGGCTACAGGGGATGAAAGCATGATGTGTAAGATATAACAGTGAATACCCCCTTAAGGTGGGGCAGTTTATCGCCCACCAAGGATTGGGATAATTATGGGTTCCTTAATGATGAAAGGGGCCGATATAGGGGGCCCTAGGTGTTGAGATTTTTGGGTAGCATTGGATGTGCTCTAGCTTCGAAACTTTGTGGAGTGGCTGGAACACATGAGATCTCCAAGACCCAGAAAGCGTTTGGAGAAATTCCATCTGGTGTAAAAGTTATTCAAATAATCTAGTTTTTAATGAGGACCCTAAGTCTAGCTTAGGGAAATTAAAAAATTAAAGTGAATTAATTTACACATGTGATGAGAACATTCTAAGTGACGTGGATTATTGGACACCTAATCCTCTATGGGTAGGTGTGGAAGCCGAATGGACAAAAGGAGTCCAAGTGACCTTGGAATGTGGAATCCAAGAGTCACACCATTGTATTATAAATGTACATCTATGGTGAATAATAAAATAACCAAATTTAGGTGTGAGACCAGTGCCTTATGGAGTTAATTTCTTGCTTTAGATCAATATGAACCAAGTGATCGGATGAACAATCACTGCCTGAATGCTTAACTATCCTATATCTATGAAAATCCTATGACTTAGGTGTGATGCGAGAATCTTGGTTATTTTTAATTAAATGCATATTCCAGGTGTGTCCTTACTCTTAACTATTTTGAAGCTAGTCTCTAGAGTAGGTTGTGAGAAAGAGCCCAAGAGGAAGCAAGCAGAGGCTTGATTAACGATACCTCCCCTTAGGTACTAACCACTCGATGCCTCCAGCGTTGCAGAGACTGTGGCTCTGACGACCGCAAGGTCACTGTGTTAACCACTAAAGAGGTTCTAGGCTCCTCACGCTAGATGAGAAAGGTTGTCCTATTATTTCTATCAACCAAGCTTATGCGTGGATGTAGGTTATTAAATGCAAGGCTAGCTTAGGATGAGATGCAAGGTGAATGAGTGCTTCTTGATGTGAGATTGTTTATGATTCCTTTAAGTACTTAGTTATTATTTGAGTTATGCCCACAAGTACTTATCAATGGCAAGTAAAAGACAAACTCATCAACAAGAACAAGTGCCAAATTCACAAGTGGTAACAAGAGATATCCTCGATACATTCAATCACCGATATGCTTAAGATAAAGATATTAACCAAGTAAAGAGACAAGAACACTTATCCACTTAGAACACTTAACCAATGATATAGGATGCCAATGATGATTATTTGAAAAAATTAGAGATCTTCCAAGATACTTCAACAAGATAAAATTCCAATATTACTTAACTTCAATTGTTCAATTATCATTCATAAATAGATAGAGGCAATAATGAAAACACAATTGGATACCAATATTCAATGAGCTCTTAGGTCTATTAACCATTCAACAAGATGAGACTAATGTGCTTTAGGGAGTGAGTTTGTTAGACGTGAATTATAAACTTCATAGATAATGATCTCACAAGGAAAACACAGTGTTAGCTCAATGTTCTTCACAATAATTCATAAATCATGAAATAGATCGTTTCGACACTTAGCTATTAGAACAATGAAAAGTATATGACCTATGTTAGATATTCAATGAACCACAACTGATTTTTATAACAACAAGGAGATAAGCCACTTTAGAGCCTCCTAGATGCAAAATGCAAGATGCATATGCTTGCCAAATATGGGAAATATGGACCCAAGTGTCAAAGCAAGTTTGCCAATATGAAATTATGAGTCAATTAGCCCTTTTATGATGCAAATACCATTGTATATCAAACATTATGCAGAGATGACATTGACTAAAACAATTAGATCTATGCCAAATGATGAGTGTGCAATTCATCCAATGAATTCCTTTATGTGTTAAACAATTGATGAATTGATTTTAGGGCACTTTTATGAGTGTTATAGCACTGTTAAGTAATGATTTGACTTGCTGAAGCAAAACAGTAAAGAAACAAAAGTTTAGAGATCGAACGCCTTATGGCCTTGGAGAAACTTGCCCACTTGCCCAAATTTTTTTCCAATGCCTATGGCACCCGAAAATAACAATTTGGCTAACTTCTCTGTAAAACAAACCACTATTAGCTTCAGGAATATTAATGGTAACCCACAGAGGCAAAGAGGGCAAATGAGGGAAAGGGAATGGCTAGAAAGAGCGGGCAACAAGGCCTTTTAGGCCCATGGCTAGGGAGGAAGGCCTAAATGGGTCTGCGACTAAGGCCTAAAGGCCAAAAGGGCCTCATGAGAAGCGTTGGGAAGGCTGTTGCTAGGCTAAAGGAGGGGCCGAGAGGCCCTAGAGGGTTGCGGCAGGCAAGCCGAGGCCTAAAAGATCC
Organism: Pinus albicaulis; assembly: GCA_034641835.2. Taxonomy (NCBI): domain Eukaryota; kingdom Viridiplantae; phylum Streptophyta; class Pinopsida; order Pinales; family Pinaceae; genus Pinus; species Pinus albicaulis. Next base: position 832,868,266 of record CM076574.1, read on the forward strand.
GCGGTAAACAAGAAAAGGAGGCCGAGGGCAACTAGGAGGAGGACAAAGGCCAAGCGGATGAGGAGGTAGACTGACCGGAGGGCTTAGAGGGCAGCGAAGGAGGCCGAGGGGGGAGGGATGGCCCATAGGGCTTGTGGCCAGGCCTTAGAGGCCTGATATGGCCCACGACAAGCCCTAGAGGGCTGCCGCCCAGCTCTTGGAGGACGCTGAGATCTTCAAACCTCACTACATGGGTAAAACAAGGAGGCTGTGGCCCTTTTGGGGCGGCGGTTAGGTCAAACAAGGCAACGACAAGGCTAAGAGGACGCTGGGCTTGGAGGCCCACAAAAATTTGAAGCCCTTGCCAAAAAAATTGAATTTGCTTCAAATCTTCAATTTCACTGCAAAATTTCTTGATGCTGGCCCTGCGAAAATTCTAGAGACCAGATCTTACCCTCAAGGGCCCTAGATCTAGCTCCATCCCAGCAGATCTTCTTGAATCTCACCCGCACAAATAAAATTACAAGTACCCAAAACCCCAATATATACAAAAATTCAAAGCCCCATAGCCCAACTGCAAAACAAGGGTTAGAAAAAATTATTCTACAAAAATTATTTTACAAAATTTATTTGCAAAATATACAAATATACAAATGTTTGAAAGATTTTTGAAGAATATATATATATTTTTATGATAATGACGATAGCTTGATGTATTTCGAAAGACAGATGTTAACCATAGTCTTAGCGGAGTAAGAAAATCACATCAAATTCTGAAGTCCAAACAAGGTCAACCTGTGCCCATAGTCTGTGAACTTGGAGCCCAAGGGCCAGGGAACCTACAAACTCTATATATTTCTTAAGAAAATATTGTTAGATCATACAATGAATCAGATCACCTAAGATAAGCCCAAAAATTACCAATAGAATGTTCCTATCATCTACAAATGAAATAACAATTCATATAATATTGAAGCACAATATAGGAAAGCACATACCCAACACATACCATAGATCAATGAGACAAAGACACCATGAATTGTACCCCAAAGTCTTTTATTAATGAATTTCAAACGTTCCCAGCAGAACAGTGGCTTCATACCAATGTTACAAAATTACATTTAGACTAGAGTCACTATCCTTTAGAAGACCATAAAATATTTGATTAAACTCTTCAACTGTCTCATTTTCTCTTTTCTTAATAGAGTTTAGCTCTTTAACCAAATATTTTCCCTCTCTTTATCCCCAAATTTATCTTTGAATGCATCAGTGAGGGCTCGTGAAGAGTTAAAAGTATTATCTGGCTTGTCCAGAAACCAATCCAATGCGACCTCTTCTAATGAAAGGACAAACAGATTCATTCTAACATCTTCATGATTGTATGTAGCCGCATGAGTATATCTTTGCAGAAAGGTGTTGAACTTTTTTATGTGATCTACAACATTGATTGCATTGTTGTCGATCGATCGAGAAGATTCTTGCAGAGAGGGGCAGGGATAATTTCCGGTTGGAAGAGTTTCTTGATCCAGAGAGTGCAAAGCAGAGGAGGCAGTAAAAGCCACAGAGAGCAGTGCAGATCTAGCCACGCAGAGGCTACGCAAGGGTTGTGCAGAGCTTCAGAGGGAGTTCAAAATTCTGTTGAGGAAACAGTCGAGGGTCAGTGCCAGTAGCCGAAGGGAGTTTACGGAGGCTAGAAGGGCCTCGTTTCCAGTTAGCATAGAGATCCAGCTTAAAGAGAGAGGGCAACTTCTATTGTGTCGCAGAGAAGCTCATCTCGAGCTAAGGTCAGTGCCAGATTCTCGTGGCAGAGTGAGATCTTCTCATGAGATTTTATTTGTCAGTTTTCCTCTGTATGATTTGTCTGTTTCGACAATCATAGACTTGTACTCAGAAAATTACTGCATAATATACTAACCCTCAGCTGCTGCACCGGTCTTCCCGCATTGGGTTTTTCCGGGGACATTGTTACAAAAATAATGATGTCATGTGTCTATGATTTATTCTTGCTCAGATCTTGTTTCTGCACTTATTTATTTGCCGTAGTTAATTTGTGAAGGTTGTAGTGTATGAGTTTTCAATATTTACCATAGGACACAGTAAATAATTTGTTCAAGGAAATTAAAAAATAGGATAATTCTCATCAGTTGCTGCAGTAGGATTCTAGATCTAGGAATTTTCACAGTACCTAGCCATATCTTGTTTGCCATGTCATGTACATCCATAACATACATACCCTGTTTTCCATGAAGAGCCTAGCAATATCCTGTTTGCCATGTCTTATATAGCCATACCATACATACCTTGTCTACCATGAAGAACCTAGCCATATCCTGTCTGCCTATGAAGAGCCTAGGCATACCACTGTGAGAGTACTGCGATATCAAACAAGCCATACTTTGGTGGGGGACAAAAATATGAACCAACCATAATTGCAGGGATGCTTATAGGTAACGTTGCAAAGATGCCAATGTGTAATCGAAAGGATGTAATGTTAATTCATATGATGACCCAAAATGATGTCACAGGTTATATGATGCGAGGTCATGACTATAATATATATATGCGGTGCCATGACTTTGATATATATGTAATGCCAAAACTGTAATTTAAATACGATGCCAACACTGTGTGCGATGTATAAAACATACGTGATGACTGTAATGTATATGCAAAGACTATATGTGATATATAACTCAAATGTGATGACTGTATTATGTATGCCAAGACTATATGTGCTACAAATGTGACAACTGTTGAGTACACAACAAAACTAAGATGTCGATGTGGTTTAAACCATACATATACCTGCAATGTCATAGAATTGAGATGCCTGTGATTGATGCGAGAGTGCTAGCGGATTAGTCCCATACAAAAGCCCTGTGCCATGCCAAGCAAAATCTGTGCCAAGAGGGGCTATGCTATCAAAAGACTGTGCCATCGAGAAATTGAGACAGCGAGTTGTCGAAACCCATATCACCACAAACCATAGCGATGAACCCCTTGACCAAGAGTGAAAGCCTTAGTTAGAATAGAAATATGATGCCTAGACAAAACAGAGATGCGATGCCCAGTCAAGGGATGCGAAGCCCAGTCATTACAGAGATATGATGCCCAATCAAGAGATGATGTCTTTTTTCGGCCTATCTTACTTTTCGGTAAAACACAAAGATGATCTTTATATAGTATATGATAAGGTACCTTACATGAGGCCGACATTAAAACATGGAGGGAAATTTAAATTTGAATTTACCATTAATATTTATATTATTCAAATTCCCTTATAAATATTTGTTCAATTAATTCGTTTGACCAATATAATCCTTCTTGGGTCTCACGGGGTTGCTTTTGGAGGATTTGGGTTTCCCTTAGGTGAAATACTACCCGAAGCTGCTAGATTTCAACATCATCAACATCACTTCCACCACTGTTGTCTCCTCCACCACCCTCCTTTGTATCCAATCTAGTCTTTGCATTTGCTGGTGTGGAGGTTGACCCTTCAAGAGGATTGTTGATTTTCTAGTGCTAATTTAGACAAGCACAATTTTCTGCCATTGATGATTACTTCCAATGATATACAATCTTATTTTAGCATATTTCAAAACATCATTAGGCAATTACACTCAAAAAATTCAACAGAAATGCAATAAAACAATAAAGATCATAGTAGACAAGCCATGCACAATAGACAACAAATTTTCACTTGGGAAACCCAAAATCGGGAGAAAACCCTACAATCTTTCCTAGGAGAAATTGTTCAATTAATCAAAAGTACAATCTGATTTTCCAGTCAAACTGACCACAAAATCCACATAGGTCAAACCTGGTCAAACATGCCTAAATTCAGCCTCTTGCTGCTGCCCAAAATCTCGATCAAACTGCCTAGAGATTCAGTCAAATTTCCCAGTCAAACTGTCGGTCAAACTTTTCCCAAAACTCGGTCTAACTGGCTAGAACATAATTCAGTGAATTGCCTCAAAAGTTTGGTCAAATTGTGCCTCAGAAGACTTGGTCAACTGCCTTAGAATTTCAGTCAAATTGTGCCTCATAAGTTTGGTCAAACAACCTCAGAATTTCAGTCAAACTATGCCTTAGAATTTTGGTCAAACAACCTCAGAATTTTGGTCAAACAATGCCTCAGAAGTTTGGTCAAACAATGCCTCAGAAGTTTTGTCAAATAGCCTCAGAATTTCAGTCAAATTGTGCATCATTGGTCAAATAGCCTCAAAAAACGCAGTCTAATAATGGTCAACACTGGTCAAATTTCTTGGTCAAACTTTATCTTCTTCTTTCTATCTCCTTCGCACGTGTGAACAAAAGCACACATAATTTTATGTGTTATCTGAATTGTCGAAATGAGGGAGGCTGAATTGGTATATATAGTGGTCAAAAGAGGTGGGTTTGACCAAGTGTCACAATCATTCGCATGGTGGGGCCGACCTATCATTTTGGGGCCTACATGTGCTCCAAAATTTATAATTTAAATTTAATTTTCTTTTTCCTTCAAGGGCCGACATATGTAGTTGGGGAATATCGACCGCAACTACCCAAAAAAATCAACACTCCCTCTTAGCTAGGGAGGTATTCAATTTGAGTTCCTCAAATGTCCTCTTTGTTGAACAATTTATCCATCCCAAAGAAAGATTGATGAGCCCACTATGTAATGTATTCAACCACTTCATGTTCTATTCCAGAACCACGTGGAAAGCATCCTGCATCAACATCATGCAAAGGATCTTGTTACCCACTTGTCAAAAATCCTTTGCAAATGGATCTGGTCACCCACTAGCCAAATACCCTTTGGCGATATGGTCAGGTACCCCCTGACCGGAGTAAACACAAGACTAGTCTTGGGTCACCAACTGTCCAAGTCGTCACTTGGAACCAGGTTAGTATCCTTGACCAATCGTGAAACCCTGGGCCAATTTATCGTTCCTTCATGTCGTCACATGATACTTGAAAGGTAAAACACTTGCCTGATGCTATGCGGCACTCACTCTACCCACTAGCTAGGTAACGGCAATATGATCAGAACCTTTTGACGGGGGGAGCACTCCGAGCCTTGATGCTCTCTGGCCAATCTCCCTAGCCACATTACATGGCTCCTGGTCAATATCTTTGATCTAGTCAATACTCTTGACCTAGGGAGAATATCTGCCCTTGATGATACAACATCAACACTCCCTCTAATTGAGGGAAGCATTCTCAACTACCCTAAGCTTGTCCTTGAAGTAAACAAACTTCATCTGGGACAAAGGCTTGATGAGAATGTCAACAACCTGCTTATTAGTAGAAATGTACTAGAGCCTCACTGCTCCCTTCTATACCAAGTCTTGGTACTTGATCTCAATGTTCTTCGACCTGTCATCATGGTCGTCTCCAACACTTGGTCAAACAATCCTACGAGTAGCTTCCGATGCCACACTGCTTCACAACTTGCCAAACTGGCCCCAATATATTCAGCCTCTGCAATGCTGAGTGCGACAGATGTCTTCTTCTTGTTCATCTAGGATATCATAGTAGAACTCAAACTGAAGCAACACCCTGATGTGCTCTTCTTGTCTTCTGCACTCTTTGACCAATCTGAATCTTATTATCCCTGCAACTGTACTTCATGATTTGAGACATACGTCAATCCATATCCAATTGTAACATGCTGGTAGCTCAACACATGTTGTGCCGCATGTCTTGGCTCAACCATAAACTAACTGGCTTCCTACACTGAATCCATCACCAAAGTTGCTTTCCGGTCACCCTGACTGAGTGCTCCCTCTGATACTGAAACAGATCCAACTGTGGCAATCCTGACTGCTCCCTCTGCCACTGCTGTTTGAACAATATCACAGACCATCGGCTCTTCTTTAACAAGGACTTGCCACTGAGCTTCGGCCTCTTTCTACAGTAATAAACTTCAGAATCTTGGTCCTTCTGCAAAGGAATGTACCACAGGAATACGACCCATTCATCAAAGAAAATTTGGATGCCTTTTTCATGACTGCTCTTCAACTCTTCGCTCTGATACCATGTTTATTTTTCTTGGAGAATCAAACTAGAAACAATTTCCTTCAAACAGATAACTACTTTCAATGATTTTTGAGCATCAATCCCATATAACATCCAATATCATTAAGCAATTATACATAAAGAAATTTCAACCATTAAACATGAAGAGCAGTAGAAAATAACAGTGCGATAATAAAACAAGAGACACAGAAAATTAGGTCTGAGGCCAGGGCAAAACCCACAAGGGGAAAACCCAGAAATCTTTCCTTATGAGAGAGAGTCAATGTTCATCAATCCGTCAATGTTCATCAATCCATCCAGAAACAAAAACATCAAAATAACAGCTAACCAGTTCAAGAGAGACCTCCCACAAGTGCCAAGCCACATCTTCTCCATCCTTCTATTTTTTTCGTCCTTTTCTTCCTTCTAATTTCACTGGAACAGAGATCAAACTTGATATGATTCGATGTCCAAATGAGAGGGAGAGCGCTCATATTTATAGTCTTCAAAGGGGGTCGAATAGGTGCCTCCAAAGGGACCAGGTGACTTGCTAAAAAATGGGTCCGACTTGACACTTGTGGGGGTATAAATTCAAAACATTAAATTTTCCTTTTTCTTTATTGATGAAAATACCGACTATGGCTACTCTATTTCCAACAATACGGAAAAAGGGTAAAATATGTTTTTTCGAAAGGGAAACTTTCAATGAGACTAGTATTGGTGTGTGCAAATACTTGAGTGACTTATCGCTGGCCATGAACCATGTCTATAGTCATATACTGTAAATGTGGAGGCAATTTTTTCTGCACCTGTTTCTGTTGCATTGGTTGGTTGAGGATCCTGCAACGGTGCTTTCCTCTCTCATCACTTTATTCGTACGTTTCACATGAATTCTGGCCTTGTATCAGATATACACCATGCCTAACAGATGCTGTAACCTGACCACACAGTAGGATATGTCACTTTGCTAGAGTTGGATGATTTATGTGGTTGTGAGTTTGATGAACAAATCAAAAGAGAAAAGGAAGGTTTGTACACGTCTCTATAACTTAGGGTATTAGATTTTTTAGAGGATCAGGCTACAAAATATATATAGACAGAAGGTTGAAGATGACATGGGCCACTGATGCTCAGATCAAAGAAACTTGGCTACATATCAACGCTCTGATGAATTGTGACAAATTCTAGGAGAAATTATTTTGGGCAGCAGTTTGGACTTTTTCTAGGTCAGTTCAAGACTAATATAGTATAATGTAAAATTTTGGATGGTTTTAGGATCATGGTGTTTACTGATAAATATCAGTTGAACAGTTTGTCAGCTCTTATAGGAGTCAAGTAGTTTTCAGATTCATTTCATGTAAGGTTTTTGTTATAATGTATTGAAATCCACGTTTTAATGGTAAGCAACTTTTGCATTATTAGGAAGTGAACTTTGGATTTGGATATTCTGGTGTCAGTCTGTATGCCCTTTCCACTATGCACAAAAAATAGGCTGACAAATGGTCACTGGTATCTGATATAAATATTCTTTTCCTTGTTAGAGGATGCGAAGGTATTGGGGAGAATATTCATCGTGCAAATTGTTTAAAAAGTCTATTTTCATCTCGGAGATTATTTTTTGCCAGTATGATATTTTCTTATTGGGCTCCACCCTTAAGGTACTTATCAGGTTCGGACTGTTCAATCACTGTTTTTAATTTTGCTCCTTGACGTCTGAAAATTTTCACTTGATTAGCTTTATTTTAACTGCAATTTTATATTGTATGTAAATGAGATACACGAGACCTTCCTGTTTTTCAATTAAAGATACAAAGATGCCTTCATAATGTTGGCATTGCACTTCATATTCATTGCATACATGAGTTCCGATTCTTGCCTTGTTGTTTCAATGTGGAATAGCTTTTTTAGTCAGCAACAAAGTAGTACACAATAAGGCACTTTACTTCTTGGCAGATATTTATGTTCTTTCCAGCTACTTACCTCTTGTTTCCTATATAGTGCAAGTTGAGTTCCCTTACTCTAAAGTATGTCCCAGGGAAACCTGCTTTGTACTTTCCCTCATTCCGAGGATGGTACCCAGGGTAGACAGGATTTTGCAGAAGTTTAAGACTTTATCAACATTCTCATCATGATCATGATCTTCAAGAAACAGCTTATGAAGTGCATCATGTCACAATGTGGGATTTGAACCCAGGTGGGCAGGATAGCAATTTTTCTCACAACCACTCAAACTAGACCCACATGACATACTAAAAATAAAGTTCTAACTGTACTAAAATGTTTTAATTTTTTAAGGAAATAATTCTATATTAGCAAGGAAAATATGTACAAAGAAAAAAGCTATGTACAAAGGAATATGTATAAGAGATCTATATAAAATCAGACATCTTTCAAATATAGTAATTTACTTATTGTTTGTCATACGTCAATTTGGCATTTGGCTAGGCTGTGACCTTACATTTGTTTATTATTATTGTTATTATTAGCAGTGATGTTTTATTTATATGATGATTTTTTTTGGGTACAAGAAAGCTGTTACAATAACTGATACAATGAACCCTGACTACAGAACTCATCATATTACTTATACATTCACATCTTGTCAGGTATTTTATGGGCAACTTCTGTTAATAATGTCTAGACGAGGCCAACAGTTCTGAAACACAACCTTAGATGAAAAAGAGAAAAATATCAATAGGGTTTTCTATTATTCTTAACTTTTGGCCTTTAGGCTTATTAATTCTACTAATACAATTTTGAATTTTTATGACGACTTTTGACCTGTATAAATTTCAGGGTGTATGCATCGATACAAATGAACACAATGGTAGAGAGGAAATGAGAAACATAATTTTATTAATAATGTTGTATCATATACATCTCTCTCACACTTACATCATGTCTCATTGCAATATTTATAAAACCCCAACATGGTTGTGATGGTTTAACTACCTAAACTTTACCTTTACATTTATAATGTGCATAATCGCATATCATAACATAGACAATAACCCATGGCATTAAATAATCAACACACATATCTTTGTGTGTTCTTTTATCCCAACATCCCCCCTCAAGACAAAACATGTCACATGATTTGGATTCGACAATGATAAAATTTGATTCCAGTTAGAATTTTTCCATGAGGTTTGGATAAGGTTCGTCATTAAGTTCGAATCCCTATATATATATATATATATATTATTAATTTATATTCTCAAAATACTACACATACATTAACTTGTATAAAGTGCAATTAACTTTTAATATAAAATATAATATATATAAGTTATATATATTGTAAATTATACATTTTTACAAGTTAATGTATGTGTGATATTTTAATATATATATCATTGAAATATAATTTGTATGGGGCAATATAATATAACTTTACATTAACTAGTATAAATGTATAATTTAAAATATATATATATATATATATTTTAAATTATATATATATATTTTAAATTATACATTTATACTAGTTAATGTATGTGTGATTCATTTAATAATATATATATATATATTATGTGTGATTCATTTAATAATATATATATATATATATATATATATATATATTAGTGAAATATAATTTGTATGTGGCAATTAACTTTTAGTATAACATATAAAGTCCTATAAAATAAAAAATAAAGAATAGGAATCATGGTTTGTGGGCATCAACTTGTGAGGCTGTGCCCATAGTCTGGAACGGGTCAGAATAATTGGGACCTTCACCCATCATCCGCTGCAAAGTATGGTTGCTCGACAGCACAGGGATGGAATTCCCAAATTACCAGTCGCCCAATGGAGTAAATTACACAATGCCATGTTAGTTTTTGTAGCATTGGAAGGTGTTTTTGCCTCGAAACCTTGCGGAGAGGCTAAAATACAAGAGTTCTCCAAAACCTAGAAATTGTTTCTGGAAATTCCACCTAGAGATGACTCAATTAAATTAATTGACCATAATTAAAAATTTGCTAAGTCTAACTTAGGAAAAATGGTTAATTAATAGGAATTAACTGAGAAAAGTGTGAATTTTCTAGAAACTCACACAGATTGACTTAGAGATAATCTCAACCATTGATTAAGATTTAATATTGACCACAGGAGTCCCAACTGGAGATTATAAGAAGAGGTCGATGGGTAGATGAAGAACACACATTGCAAATGCTCAGTGATTTGGACAATTCAATACTCTTCAGTGCAGGTGATTAGCGAGAGAGATCGAGTCAGAGATCAAGTAGCAAGTGTCAAGAGGGCCACAGATTGATCCATAGGAAGATTTCGAGTTCCGGGGAGGCAACAACAAGTGATAGAAATATTCCACTGTGAAGTTAGCCCAGAACAGTCATAAGAGTCGTGCGGATTTTTCTGACGGGTCGCAGTTAGGGTCGTGTAGGTTTTCCCAGTACAACTGTGAGGATCGCGCGGGTTTTCCTAGCATAACTAGGAAACTACATGCGCAAGGATTGGAAGGCCAGTTTTTAGAGGGAGACAAAGGCCATGGTTTGTTTGTGGTGGGAGAGAATTCTCTCCAAATATTTTTGTCAGGTTCTTGCTGATTGGATAGCCAGCTCGACTTCCAACGATTGTACTCAAAATTCAGTGCTGCATAATAAAATAAGCCCTCAGTTGCTGCACCAGTTTTCCCACATTTGTGTTTTTTCGGGGACATTTGTCTAAAAATAACGGTGTCAATATTTTTGTGTGTGCTAGCATTTCTCAGTTCTTGTTTTTGCTTTTGCACTTAATTTTTATGGTGAAGAAATTGCAGTGTGAATATTTCGTTATTTTGCTGTAAACAAAATAAACTTCGTAATTAATTTATCAGTTAGAAGAAATATTTCCAGTTGCTGCATTTTGAGGAATTTTCACTTGGTATCAGAAGTGTATTTGACGAACATGAAGCTCAAAGACGAAGAGAAAAATTTGCGGCTTAGAGGGAGTTGCAGCACAATTTTTTTGGAGGGCCACGCGGTTTAGCTCATAATAGCCGCAAGGAACCTCGCGAGATTTTCTTATACAAACGCTTTAATCGTGCGAGTTTAGACTGAACAACCACGTGAGTACAAAAAAAGCCGCGAGTGCAGCGTAGGTAGAGTAGCAATCGCTCAAAAATTCACATAGCGGATTCTTGTCTGGGCACGGAGGGTTTGCAGCGGTTTGTTAGAGCAAATTCAGTGCTGGGTGGAAGAGAAGGTGCACACACAGAAGGAATTTCTCTCAGAGGGTTTCTAGTTCAAAAATCGAATATTTCAGTTGCAACAGGCAGTAGTAGTAGGTAGATTTTTTTACTCCAGAAGGGAGTGCGAATAACAGAGCTAGCAACCAAGCAGGAGAAAAAGGGAGATTTTAGCTCTAGGTAGAATTTTTCAGAGATGGCCACAGTCGGGCTTAGAGATCAAGACAGATTGGACTGTGCCTCCAACTATGTCATTTGGAAGGCCAAGATGTCATTTTTCCTTAATGAGCATGGTTTGAAGACCTATGTAGAGAACGTTGTGGCAGTTATTGGTGCATGTCAACTGAAAGAATTCAAGAAGGAAATGGCCAAGACGAAGTGGATGATCTTGGATGGAGTCCGGGACCATATAGTCTCGCATATATCGGCCAAGAATACGACCAAGGAGATGTGGGCTGCTCTCGCAGTGCTATACCAGAATCCTTCTGAAGAGCGGACGATGTTCTTGAAAGAGAAGCTGAGAAGTATTTGGATGCATAAGGGGGAAGGAATTGATTCCTTTCTCACCAGAATTCAGGAAATTCGGGATCAACTGGCAGCCGCAGGAGAGGTGCCTCAAGATTCATAGCTTGTGCGTTTGGACCTGAATAATGTCTCAGAGGATTGGGAGATCTTCATTATTGGTATTTTGGGACCAGATACACTACATAGGTGGGACAAGATGTGGTCAGACCTGCAATAGGAGGAAATGAGGCTAGCAATTGTGAAGACCTCCATTAGCCGCAACAACAACAAGGGATCAGAATGTGTGAAGGAGGAAGATAATGTAGCCCTTGCATCAAAGGGTCCCAGTTAGGGACAAGGTTCGTAAGGGGATAAGAAGAAAAAGAAGGATCTATCTAAGGTCAAGTGCTTCAGGTGCGGCGATTTTGGCCACTACAGTACTCAGTGTCCTCAATGTTGATTTTATAGCATCGGGAAGTGTTCCAAGTCTCAAATTTGGTGGAGAGGCTTAGATAGCAGTTATCCAGAGAACCCATAAATCGTTTGTGGAAATTCCACTCGGGTCTTGCTTTATTAAAATAATTAATTATTTTAATGTAGACCCTAAGTCTAAACTTAAGGAAATTAAATAATTAAAGGGTATTAATAAAGCAGGGTGAGAATCTTCTAGAAAACGGAGATCAAGTCATCTTTTAATTTGAAGTATCGATTAAAGATATGATCCTGGCCGTTGATTCATCAGCGAGAAGATTATAAGAAGAGACTTGAGGGTCATTTGGAAATCAAGCCGACCACATTCTCAGTACCCGAAGGAAATCGATTCTGAAGTAAGAGAATTCGATTTCAGTGGGTGAGTTTGTAGAGGCGGGATTGCAGAGGCAAAAGGAGGGAGAAGTCAGCTGATAGAGAAGCAGAAGGTAGAAGGGTGAAGGGAAGGCAGTTCTGAGAAACAACATCAAGCCCTCCACGTAGAATTGCTCAGTCCAGGGAGGGTCTGCGTAGAGAAGCTACGCAGGATGACACAAAGGGTGTAGAAGGACATCCTGAGAGTCGTGAATACTTCCAGAGTGTCCGAAAAATTCATGCCAGGTGTATGCTATTTTATTTTTCTCACCAAGACTTCTTTAAAAGATCTTTTCATTGTTGAAGATAAATACAAACCGTCATCTACTGCATCGGTTTTCCCACATTGGGTTTTTTCGGGGACAATTGTCCAAAAATAACTGTATTCATATGGTTGTTTCTATTGTGCTACATGTGTTATTTCTGTTCTTCTGCTTTTGATTAGAGTCAAGTACTGCAGCTGTGTTTATTTCAAAATTTACAGAAGCATCTGTAAATAACTTATGTAATAAGTAGGCGAAATAAATCAATCATTGCAGTAGTAATTTTCAGATCTGAAAATTTCACATGGTATCAGAGCAAAAGGCTAAAGACGGGAAGGGAGGATTTTCCATGGACCAAATATCCAACATTCGGAAGGGTTCATATAGTCAGAAGGACTCACACAGTCCTCCAGAGCACTTAGAAGCGCAAAGGGAACATGACATGACAGTGCTGGCATCCATACTAGAGGAGGATCTCGCTTGTGTGTCAAGCACGACTCCTCCAGGTGTTTGGTATATTGACAGTGGAGCATCTGCTCATATGACGGGGGTTCGAGAATGTTTTTCGAGCTACCAAGAAGAACAGATGAATTTCCAGATTACTATGGGAAACAAGGCCAAGTGTACCCCCGTTGGAAGAGGTACCATACTATTTCAGACAAAAGCTAGCAACAAGATTCGGGCCACAAACGTTTTGCATGTACCAGGGTTGGGAATGAATTTTCTCTTAGTGTCTCAACTCCAGAACAAGGGTTATGACGTATACTTTATTGGAAACAAAGTTTATGTCAAACATCCTAGCTGTAGCAAGAAGGCACAAATCAGAGTAAGGAGTCATAAACTATATAAGCTCCAGCTTGAATCCCCCGTGCCTCTGATTGGTAGTACGGACAAAAGAGATCTGAATGAATTATGGCAAAGAAGGATGGGGCATCTACATCATGGAGCCTTGAATATTCTCAAGAAGATTGTCATAGGAGCTCCAGAACTCAGCACAAGGAGATATGAAGTCTGCAGGGGATGCGTACTAGGGAAGTATGCTAAAGCAACATTTTTAAGAAGCAGCAGCAGCGCCAATAGCATATTGGAGTTGATGCACTCAGATATTTGCGGTCCAATGTCCACAACCACTCTCAGTGGTGCAAAGTATTTTGCTACCTTTATTGATGATCATTCCAAAAAGACTTGGATCTATTTTCTCAAAACCAAAGATGAAGTCTTGAACGTTTCAAAGAATTCAAAGCGTTGGTTGAAAATTCAACAGGAAAGAAGATCAAGAAGCTGTGGTCAGATAATGGTGGAGAGTATATCGATAAAGACTTCACCAGTTTCTGCATAAAGGAAGGCATCAGGAGAGAATGGATAGCTCCATACAATCCAGAGCAGAATGGAGTTGTAGAAAGGAAGAACTGGACCATTGTAGAAGTTGCAAGGGCAATGCTATATGACAAAGATATGCCCAAATTTTTGTGGGCAGAAGCCTGCAATACATCTGTGTATGTGCAGAACAGAGTACCCCATAGAGCATTGGGGAAGGTAACTCCTGAGAGCGTGTTCATAGGCAGTAAGCCGGAGGTGAGCCATATTAGGATATTTGGTAGCATGGTATATTTCCACATTCCAGATGAGAAGAGGAAGAAGTTGGATCAGATTGCGGAAAAGGGTTTTCTTGTGGGCTATAGTGAAAATGCGAAGGCATATCGCATCTATATTCCAGAAAACATGAAGATCGTAGTAAGGCGGGACGTGAAATTCATGGAGGAGAGAGCCTTCAGGAAATCCCGAGAAATGGCTACAGATACGCAGATTGAGGAGGATCCACTAGTACAACCTCAATGGCCTACAAAGGATGGGTCAAGTGCCTCTCCTTGGCACAAGGATTCTGAGGAGAGTTACTCCAAGGAAGAACAAGCAGGAGAGTAGGTAAGACCGCCCACCACTTGTGGAAGACCGAGTAGAGAACTCCAACAAATTCTAAAGGATGTAGAATAATTTGTTGGAGCCCCTAGTGATGGGAAGAGGGTACGGAGGCAACCTAACAGATACGAAGCCCTGGTAGCTCAGGTTGGAGAACCCTCCAACTTTCAGGAGGCAGCTTAGCATTAGGTGTGGGTGGATGCCATTGTGGAGGAGTATAGCTCCATCATGACAAACGATGTCTGGGAAGTAGTCCATAGACCACAAGACAGATCAGTTGTAGGATCAAGGTGGATCTACAAGATCAAGTATACTGCAGACGACAACATAAAGAAGTTCAAGGCCAGATTTGTGGCTAAGGGTTACGCACAAAAGGAAGGGATAGATTATGAGGAAACCTTCGCCCCTGTAGCTCGCTACACTTCTATCAGATCCGTCATCTCTCTAGCAACGCAAATGGGATGGGAGATTCACTAGATGGATGTCAAGACAACGTTCTTGAACGAGGTGATAGAGGAGGAAGTGTACATAGAACAGCCAGAGGGCTTCGAGCCACATGAGCAGAAGACTCATGTTTGCATGCTTAAGAAAGCCTTGTACGTTCTAAAACAAGCCCCCAGAGCATGGTATGGGCGAATTGATATCGATTTGCAAAAGATGGGTTTCGTCAAGGGTGACGCAGATCCAAGTCTCTACTACTTGAGAGTAGGGGATGAGCCGTTAATCATGGTATTATATGTAGATGATCTGTTTCTTACTGGATCATCTAAGCTCATCAAGGATTGCAAGGAGAATCTGGCTACTGAATTTGACTTGAAGGATCTAGGGCAGATGCACTATTTTCTTGGTTTGGAGGTCTGGCAGCAAAAGGGAGAAATCTTCCCGGGGCAAGGAAGATACACTACAAAAATCCTAAAAAGATTTCAGATGGAAGACTGTAGACCCATGGCCATGCCCATGATTACAAACTGGAAGAAGATAGATACAACAGAGGATGATGAGGTTGATTCCACCTTGTATAGGCAGCTCATCACATCATTGATGTATTTGGTCAATACTAGACCAGACATTTGTTATGTAGTGAATACCCTCAATCAGTTCATGGTGGAACCAAGGAGGGCTCATTGGGTGACAACCAAACATGTTCTCAGATATCTGAAGGGGACAGTCGAGTATGGATTGAAGTACACCAAGGGCAATGAGGTCCAATTGTGTGGGTTTACAGATGCAGATTGGGTTGGAAGCACAGTGGATCGGAATAGTACCAGTAGGTATTGTTTCAGTCTCGCATCAGGAATGACCTTCTGGTGCAGTAGGAAACAGAAGTCCGTTGCACTAAGTTCAGCCAAGGCAGAGTATATGGCAGTAAGCATAGCCTCATGCGAGGCCATATGGCTTTGTAAATTACTCTTGAACCTACTCAAGAAGAGGATGGAACCAACCGGGATTATGTGTGATCACTGATAAGCAGAGTTGCATCAAGCTCTCTAAGAATCCTGTGTTTCATGATCGGTCGAAACACATCGACATTCGGTGCCACTTCATCAGGGACTATGTCCAACGGGGAGCAGTGCAATTGAGGTACACTCCTACAGGAGAACAGGGGGCAGATATCCTCACCAAGGCTCTGAGTAAGATTAAGTTCACTTACTTCAAAGAGGAGATGGGGATGGTCGAGAACCCCTTCCATTAGAGGAACGGTTGGTCTACAGAGTCAGAGGGAGCTGCAATACGGATGAGGTAGTGGCAGAGATAGTGTCACAGGCAGCAGTACAAAGCGCAACAACGTAGAGATGAGGGGCAGTAGCCAGGACATCATTAGCGCAACAGGTGTTCTAGAATAAGAGCAGTACAGTGGTACCTTGCTTGAACACTTTACTCGCTTAGAGAGAGTGTTGATTTTATAGCATCGGGAAGTGTTCCAAGTCTCAAATTTGGTGGAGAGGCTTGGACAACAATTATCTAGAGAACCCAGAAATCGTTTGTGGAAATTCCACTCGGATCTTGCTTTATTAAAATAATTAATTATTTTAATGTAGACCCTAAGTCTAAACTTAGGAAAATTAAATAATTAAAGGGTATTAATAAAGCAGAGTGAGAGTCTTCCAGAAAACGGAGATCAAGTCATCTTTTAATATGAGCCATTGATTAAAGATATAATCCTGGCCGTTGATTCATCAACGAAAATATTATAAGAAGAGGCTTAAGGGTCATTTGGAAATCAAGCTGGGCACATTCTCAGTAATCGAAGGAAATCAATTCTGAAGTAAGAGAATTCGATTTCAGTGGGTGAGTTTGTAAAGGCGGGATTGCAGAGGCAGAAGGAGGGAGAAGTCAGCTGACAGAGAAGCAGAAGGCAGAAGGGTGAAGGGAAGGCAGTCCTGAGCAGCAACATCAAGCCCTCCATGTAGAATTACGCAGTCCAAGGAGGGATTGCACAAAGCAGCTACGTAGGATGACACATGTAGAAGGACATCCCGAGAGTCAGGAATACTTCCGGAGTGTTTGGAAAATTCATGCCAGGTGTATGCTATTTTATTTTGCTCACCAAAGACTTCTGTAAAAGATCTTTTCATTGCTGAAGATAAATACAAACCCTCATCTGCTACACCGGTTTTCCCACATTGGGTTTTTCTGGGGACAATTGTCCAAAAATAACTGTGTTCATATGGTTGTTTCTATTGTGCACATGTGTTATTTCTATTCTTCTACTTCTGATTAGAGTGAAGTACTGCAGTTGTGTTTATTTCAAAATTTACTGAAGCATCTGTAAACAACTTATCTAATAAGTAGGCAAAATAAATCAATCACTGCAGTAATAATTTTCAGATTTGAAAATTTCACACTCAATAGAAGGACAAGCAAGAGAAGCAAGATCAAGCGACAACATTTGTAGAGATAGATAAGTTATCCTCCAAGCTAGAGGAAGACTTGACCATGTTTGCAGCTATACCTCTAGGAGTGAGGTGGGGCGATATGGAGCATTAGTGCCAACGCTGCGCAAAGGTTTGGGTAGGGTTCATTGAGGTTTACATTGGATGGTGTCTTCGTCATGGATCATTACCTTGCTATAGGGGCCCACAATATTCAATAGTAGAAGGATCAATGTCAGTTGATGCAGTCAATTCCAGAGTGACAATTGCACACCAATTGCAGTTAGATGCTGAGAGGCGCGAAGCAGTGTTGATGGCAGAGCAGGAGGCTTAGTAGAAGAGTCAGCAACAACGCAAATTTCTCAGTGGACATTGTAGAGGCTAGTAGTAGTCAGAGACTCAGGAGATAGTAACAACACAAAGACACAGATGTTTCAATATTTGCAGTGGTTGCAACAACAGTTGAGAGGGAGTTGAGTTGCAGTGTAGATGCAGAGTTGGCAACAATACAAGATTTACAGTGCAATGTCAGAAACAACACAAATGCAACAGTTTGGTTTAGTTACAGTCAATGGCAGATGAATCAAAGTTAGCGCGGTAGTTGGTGGACAGTGGCAGGCAACTACAATTGTCAGACATCAACATGGTTGGAGGATGTTACAGAGACAGGGTGTTGTGACAACTATGCAACACTAGTTGGAGAGAACACTTTCCTCGCTAAGAGGGAGTGTTTGTTTTTGTAGCATCGGATGGTGTTTTGGTCTTGAAACCTTTTGAAGAGGCTAAAACACAGAAGTTCTCCGAAACCCAAAAATTGTTTTTGGAAATTACACTTAGAGATCACTCAATAAAATTAATTGACCATAATTAAAAATTTCCTAAGTCTAACTTAACAAAAGTGGTTAATTAATAGGAATTAATTGAGAAAAGTGTGAATTATCTAGAAACTCACACGGATCGATTTAGAGATAATCCTAACCATTGATTAAAATTTAATCTTTGCCGTTGGAGTCCCAATTGGAGATTATAAGAATAGATTGATGGGTAGATGGAGAACCCACATTGCAGATACTCAGTGATCTAGACAGTTCGATACTCCTGTAACCCACCACTTCGTGGGTGATATCCCCAGGAGAATTTTTTCTCCATGATGGACCTCGATCGATAGCCAACAACCCCTTACAACCTCCTACTAGCTCATTGTGCCATTACTCTGCCACCTGAGCTAGTTGTTGGACATTGGGTTCAACGCCCCCCGTGTGTTACACGACATGGACTAACTGCCTCTCGTGTATTCTAACTCTGGCGATTGTAGCGGAGACTAATGCCTGTGGGTTTTGGTCTAACGACAATCGTGGTTCCAACAATTGGATTCAGAGCAACAGGTCTCGAGTTCGAAACTCACCCGACTTGCGTTGGGGGGAGATTGTTGGACATTGGGTTCAATGCTCCCCGTGTGTTTCGCGACATGGACCAACCGCATCTCATGGATCCTAACTCTGGCGATTGTAGCGGAGACTAATGCCTGCGGGTTTTGGTCTAACGACAATCGTGGT
Source organism: Pinus albicaulis (assembly GCA_034641835.2). Classification (NCBI taxonomy): domain Eukaryota; kingdom Viridiplantae; phylum Streptophyta; class Pinopsida; order Pinales; family Pinaceae; genus Pinus; species Pinus albicaulis. The sequence goes on from CM076574.1 coordinate 832,887,386, forward strand.
TCCAACACCAGCCATGTGGTCCCTCACCCACTTGTATTGATCGTATGTTTGAAGGTGGGCTGCCCGAATCTAGAGGTATGTCTTGTCATTTGGTAATTGAGTATTGGGTTTACTTATCATGGATACTTATGGGTATGGATTGATGGGGGGATTTGGCGGAAAGAGTGGGCTTAGTTTGTGATCTTGACCCCTTTATCTCTTTTGGGTGTTACCTTTGGATCTTAGTCCCGTGGGATCTCTTTTATTGACCATTTGGTTTTAGGATGGTACTACTTGGGAAAAACCGACTTTGGGTGCATGGTCCCGCTCCCCTATCCGCATATATTACTCCCTTTCCACTCATTATATCCCCATTCATCATTTATCCCACCTGGGTCCACATTTCCATTCTGGGTCCACAGAGGGTAAACTTCCCTATCCCCTTGCCCTCACCTTGGGTTAGATTTGAAACAATGCCTCAGAGGTTGATGCAGCTAAAAGAAAAAGGAAAAGCATAATTGGCCACATTTAACAGGAAATTGTACCACAAAATCCAAAAGATGGTCGAGACAAAAATAATTAGCACGTGGGCAAAAGTCAGTACATGAGCTCTACCCAATCCATGGCCATAACCCTGGTTCCATAGGCCCTAGATGAGCCTCCTTTATCATTCAGAAACCCATGATTGCCCAACCCTTGGAGGGCAATGAACCGCCCTACCTAAAAGGGGGTAATTAACAAGGTTTTGAAAATCGTGATCGGGATTAAATCGGCGAGGGGAAAAATCGGAAAAAATCGTAAAAATCGGGAAAACATCGGTAAAAATCGGGAAAAAATCGGCACATACAAAAATATTCATTTTTTTCAATTTTTTTTAATATCTAAAGCATCTACAGCATAAAATAAATGCATTGACACATAAATATGAAAAAAAACGAATATATAAGATGTGTAATGTCATGTCTAGTGCTACATCACACATAAAACTGAATCCTGTCCTGAATACTAAGTCCTGAGTCTCAAGAGTCAACTCAGCCTCAAAATATCAACAAAACATATAATAATGTATCTCATATCATGAGTCATAATGTCATATACAAAGGAATGTCAATGCAACATATAACCTATGGTCCTATACTACTGATTTCCTCTGCCCCTCTTGCGAGAAAATACAACAGCTTTGCCTTTCTCTCTAGATGAAGAAGCTGGTGGGATTGGAAATGGGCTTTGTCGTGCTCTAGAAATAGAAACTGAAGCACCAGAATGGGAACTTGAAGCACTAGGAGCTAAAGGAGGCAGACCACGTCCTCTACCGGTAGTAGTGGTAGGTGGTGTCACCTCCTCCTCCTGCTCCTCCTCCTCCTCTTGCTGCTGCTGCTCCTCCTCGTCTTCCTCCCCCTCCACTACCTCCTGCTCTATCCAATCAGGGGCTGACTCCATGACAGGCCTCTCAGCCTCAACTCTCCATTCAGCAGTGGTGTCAATCGCATCTAAAGAGATGGCCTCCATATCAGGTGTCCTCTCAAGTTCTCACGCACAATCTAAGATTGTAGTAGACGTAAACCATGTCATTGAGTCGCTGGGCCTCTAACTTGTACAAGGGTCATAAATTAATAAATTAAATATATATATATATATATATATATATATATATATATATATATATATTTCCTTGGCATGTTGGAAACTTTGAACTTTGAACGTTGAAATTTGAACCTAGGGCACAAGAAAAATTGCAAGTTAAAAAATAAAATTAAAAAAATTACAATTTTACATACAACATTTTGATTTTTTTCACAAAAAAACCCTCAATTCAATGCAAAAATAATGAGAAAAAATAGATGTTGAAACACAAGCAAAAATAATGGGAAGAAACTAAGAGCACAAGAAGAAATATAAAAAACAAAATTTAACAAACAATTTTTTGTATTTTTGACCAAAATAAACCCTCTCCTCTCAACCAAATGCAATCACAAATGATGAAAAATACATGGGTAATAGAAACCCATGGAAGAACAAGAAAAAAACAAAAAAAAAAGGGTCAAATTTGATGCCCATCCCTGGAAAAAACGTTTTGACGGAGACACTTGGTCCAAATTCGATTTTTGTTCGCTTGGCTTGCAATAAATTCTTCACTTTTGTCCAATCTTGGGCTTGTAGATCACGTATCTCCCTCCTTGGCTCTCCTCCTTCACTCCTTAGCTCTCATAACCAAACCTGTCCATGTGAAAATGAAAAAAAAAACCATCAAAATCACATTTTAACCTTGTTGTTTTCCCTTGCCACGATTTTTCATATCGAATCGCGATTTTTTGCCGATCGGCGATTTTTTCAAAACATCGGGGAAAACATCACCGATTAAATCGTTCGCCCGAAAAAATCGCGATTAAATCGCGATGTTCGCTTCACTGGTAATTACTGCTACATCTTACACATCATGCTCTTATCCCTTCAAGCCTCGAGCAGTTAGTTAAAATTCATAAAAGGCTAAAGGCATAAAAGGAAGGGTGGAGAAATCAAGGCTGTTCTCCTCATGTACCACGATTGCTCCCTCCTCCACATTATATACCCAAGTGTGGGCTTCCCTCCATCTGGCTACCACTATGCCCCAATATGTGACCCAGGATTGCCCCTCTCACTCCTTGTTCCATTCTACTTATTTATTACTTGTCACCCCCAATAGAGCGATGTACCTTGGACATACTGTCCCCTTTAAGGGCTGAAACTACGTAATAAGGTGCTTGGTTAACCCCCTTTGGAGCCTGGAGACACTATCACACGCCAAAGTCCACTACAAAAGGGCATGCCATTGTGATGTGCCCATTTTGTCATCCATGGTTTGTAAACTCTATTACACGATTATTCTAATGACTGGTTGTACTGGAAGCCTAGGGGGGCACATTGGATCTTATGCAGGATTACAGGTGGTTTCCATTTGGGTTTGGTCTCCCTATACGGGATCTTGACCCCTGAGGGCTATATTGGCACAGATAGGGTGTGTATTGAGAGTTATGGGCCTCAACAGCAGTAGACAACGCTTCATGGACCCCTTCATATGTTCAGGAATTACTAGAGATCCACTCTTGGACGAAGAAGATGCATCGTGCCCAACCAACCCCACAAGTGCACCACACACTTGGAGGGTGCCCCAGGGCTTGTATGAGGACCTGATGACATTTATTCCAACATCTGAGCCTTCACAAAGAATCTACAGGCATCTTTGATCCATTTGGAGACCCATGGGATCATTTATGTGCCCCCACACCCACTGGGAGCACCACAGGTCTACTGCTTGGAGAACAAGTGGCCACCCCCTTGTCCATCATATTTTGAGGAATTTATTCTTCATTATGGCACTTCAGGATGTTACTAGGCCTCATGGAGGGCCCTACGACATGTATACATCGTTATTTGGCCCTTCTGTGGCTTATTTTTACATCTATGAGCTAAATTGGTGGGCTTGTCACCAATAGGGGTATTATTTATGCATTATTTTATTATTAGAGCCATTAGGGGCCCCTTAGGATAATTCGAGCTCCTTAGGAGCCTATATATTCATGTTAGTTACATTCATTTGTATCATCACATTTTGGATTTGATATATCTCTCTTAGAGAATTCGTACTTTTTCATTGGAGGAGCTTTTTTGGAGATGGATGAATTTTGATGTATGGATTTGGGCTAATTTTCTACTCTTGGAGCTTTGTTATTGTAATGAGTTGCTGGTTGGATATACTCTATGGCATTGTAAGTGGTTTTTGATGTTATTATTCTTGTTGCTGCATACTGATGATTTATGCTATAGTAGGGCTAGTTGCTGCATGAATGTAATGTGGAATTGAGCATGTTTTAGCAAATTTTGATGTATGTGCCAATGTCATATGTATGAAATGTCCTAGAGATATGTTTTCTTGATAAGCTTGCACTCTTTGCTAGAAGTATAAATGCTTGAAAGTCTCTTATTCTTTCTCTACAATAATATTGAATGATGTTGATTTTTCAAGCCTCCTTGACCAATAAACCAAGTTCTTACTCATTAATCATCATTGACTGCAGCTCCCCAACTGAACTAAGGCACTGATCCATATAAGGGTGATCATTTTATCCATAATTTTGCCCCCTTTTTTACTTTTTCCAAGGTCTAGCCCTCAAGGGTCACTTAGGGAATCAATTTCCCGAGAATTGACCCAAGGAAAATTTTTGATCTCCTACAAGCTACTGCGCTGGTGGGTCCCCTCCTCCATAAATTTTCAAGCCATTTCCATAGTGGGATCTCCGGGAATCTTGAGCTCTAGCTCTAAGATTGAAATCTGCCTAGGCATCCCCAAGGGTAGACCTCAATATGAGCAATTTAACCTTTTGAAGTGAATATTATTTTCTGATCCTGTCCCCTCACCTTGTCCAGGATAGGAACACTATGTGGTGCCCTAAACCGGGCAATTTTAACTAGAAATTTTTTTACTGCAAATTGAAGCAAAATCCTTTATTGTAAAGGCTTAATATGAAATTTTAAACAAATAGAAAATTAAATCACAGAAGAATACCTGGGATGAATTGGAGGTGTTCTGGATTGTGGCTCTTCCTGCGGATGCAGCTGATGTGGTTACCAAACCAATCTTTACCTCCCAACGTATCTGGGATCTACCTATACGGTTCCTAGATCCAGAAGACAGATCTTGTGGCCCCCATGCCCAAAATTCCAAGAACAATCAAGCTTTTCCCTCTGCGGCTCGTCTGTGAGTTTCTGCTCTTTCTCTTTGTGTTCGTGAAGTAATTCTCCCAAACCCCCCCGCTCTATGTTTCATCTCTGCTCCTTATATTTCCCCAAGGCCACCGCCTCCCAGTGTCTTACTTGTTCTGTTATCCTTGCCCTTCGACACGTGGACATTCAGTTTGTCAAGTATCCTCCTTTTAGAGGCGGTCATATATGCGTTGAGTTTTCCAGATATGGTTAAATGCTTATAAAATAATTTACTTAATGTTTGTTTCATAGGTATCATAATTTATTTATTTGATTCATTATATATTTCTTTTAGTTAGTTTTCTTTAGCTCTTTTATATTAAATATACAATTTTATTAACACAATTGTCAATTAATTAGGGTAATATTATATTATTGTTCCCTTTAGTCTTATATATATGTATTATAATGTCCTTAGTATAATGCCATATTTACTTTTTATTTGGTATAATATATTATAGTTAGATGTTAAGATGGTGGTAGACATATTAAATACCCCAAGCGATCATTAAATCCTAGTGAATTAGGTATTTACTTCGTATTTTCAATAATTATTTTATTTATCCTACACTTGGACCTCTTCACAATTGGTTTGAAAATATACTAGTGCAGAACATGCGACGCATGCATATGTAGCTATCATGTGCAGGTATCGCATGCATGCTAATAGTCAAATTCTATGTGGAATTCGAAATGGGTCATTACACATTGTTGGTTGCTATATTCCATCCCTGAACCTGGACTGGGTCCACTTGGCCCCATGTGGTCCCTCTTCTCATCAAAGATTATTTGTCAAAGGCCATTTGTGAAAATTTTTTGTCCACACTTCTGCACTCTGCTTCTTGGAATGTTGACATATGTGGTCAATAAAGTGCTTTCATTTAATGGTTTAAGGCATTCTTGTGATCACATGTTAGATTGGATAATTGACTAGTTGTGATTGTATCCTTGTTCCCCTGCTTCATCTTGGTGGTTATCTCTTGCTCCTAGCCCAATGTAACTGTCCTTGAGGTTTTTCTTTCCACTATCTAGGAGGGTTACAAATAAGAGGCCTTGATTGATGATGCGCGCCCATGTATTTTCCATGTTTTCCACTTTCTGCCCTTTCCTATCATCTCCCTTCTTTGAGTTGATTGCTTATTGCCCACATTCCTTGGTTTCCCATCTGTGCCATGTCATTGAGTAAGTGCGCAGAAACTGTAATATCCCCAAAGGGAAATAACCAGTAATAAACAGAAATACACCAATACAGATATAGAAAATATAACAATGAACCAGATCACTGAATCATAGCACATGGAATACCAGAAACTGAGCCATTTTATTAATCAGAAGGTACATAGAGAGGAGTACAAGAAATCAGAATCAGTGCACCTATCCCTGCCCTAGGCAAGTGATGACCCTCTCATACAAGAAAATGGCTGCAATAAGGACAGCGTCCTGGCTGCTCTGAAGATTGGAGGTGAACTGCGCTGAAACTGGGCTGATCTCAAGCTGCAAACCCTCACAGATGGAAAACGCTGTCTCTGCTAGTGACAACGCAGAAACAGGTGAAGCACAAGCCCTCAACCCTCCAGTCAGATAAACCTGCTACAGAATGCTGGAAAACGCTGATGAGCCCTTCTCACAATAGCCTGCTCCTCAGATCTGCGTCCCACCTGATGGATCTGAAGCCTCCAATCAGATCTGCGTCCTTCACTCCCTGAACTGCGTCCTCCAATATCAGATCTGCTGCCAAACCCTCAGATCTATGCTAGATCTGAAACTATCTCTTCAGATCTACAGCCTCTAGGGCTAGATCTGGTGTTTCCCCTTCAGATCTGGACTAGATCTATCAGTATTTCCTCAGATCTGTCACTCCTCCAACTGGATCTAGTGCAAAACCTTCAGATCTGCAACATACAAGACTAGATCTGCAACATACAGGACTAGATCTGCAAGATCTATCCTTTCCCAAGCTGGATCTAACAACAACCTCTCGTATCCGCAACCCTTACCTCCCGAACGGGATGGGCCGTCTTTTCGAACAGGGCCGGGCGCCCGTCTTCCGCCGCCCTCCCCAAATGGGGCCGGGCTCTGTCACCGGGAACCGCGTCCTCCTCCTCCTCGAAGGATCGGGCCTTCCTCTCCGTACGAGACAACAGCCCTTCTCCTTCAAGGATCGGCCGTTCCTTCTTCCTCGTTCGGCGTGCCCACAAGAGGGCTTTTCTCCTCCTCGCACATGTCGAACTACCGCTCGCTTGCCGCCGAAACTATGGAATAAGGCAATTTCAAGTCCCCAAGCTAAGGGTAGAACCGTGGAAACCTTACCAGTAAGGTGCACCCTCGAAGTCCCCCGAGGCTAAGGGTGAGATCTCCGACCGGAGACACTCGTGCACTAAACAGTGCTGCAGACCGACTAAACAACCGGCGTGCTGAAGCAGACAAAGTCTAGCTATCAATAAGAATATCAAATCAGGAATGATCAAATGAGGTGAGAGCCTCTCCTTTTATAACATCAAACTCCCTCCAAAACTTAACTCTCCCTGGATCTGCGCAGTTTACCTTGGGTTAGCCTGATGCCTCCCCCATCACATCCACGTGGACCCCCAAGGCCCCCTCTCTAAGTTACAACGTCAATCTACTAGGAAAAAGAACACTGACAGGCGTGAGGGGGACTAAAGTGAGGTGACCCCTCTTATTTCTCACTTTATTATTGTCTCTATCTAAAGTGTTCGAAATAACACAAAAACGTAATATTCCAATTAGCAAAGCTAATTGGGAATATTACGCTCTCCTCGTGCTAAGAAACGTTGCTTGTCCTCAAGCAACGAAGTGAGGGATGCTGCAAGATCTTCTCATCCTCCCAAGTGGCATCCTCATCTGGCAGATTCTTCCATCTCACCAGAAACTCTCTGATCTTCCTGCTACGCAGCTGTCTCTCCCTGGTGTCAATAATGGCCTCTGGCTGTAATACCAAGTGCCCCTCATCATCTGTCGGAGGTAGCTCCCCGGTGACTGTCACATGCTGGCCCAGTGCCTTCTTCAGGCATGATACATGGAAAATGTTATGAATCCGGCTGCCCTGGGGCAACTCCAACTCATATGCAACCTGTCCGATCCTACGAATCACCCTGTATGGTCCATAAAAACGAGGCTTAAGCTTCTCTGCCCCCTTCTGTTTGAGTGAAGACTGGCGGTATGGCTGCAACCGCAAGTAGACCAAATCCCCTACCTCAAAGTGTCTCTCCACTCGGCCCCTGTCTGCATATAACTTCTGCTGATTTTGGGCGGTGGCTATGTTGTCCTTGAGAGTCCGAAGGATGTCTTGGCTCTCTTGGATCCATAGTTTGGCTCGTGGAGCCCTGCTAACCCCAAACATCACATCCACAAAAGACAAGGAATGATATCCATATAACGCATAAAACGGTGTCATGCCGATAGACATATGATGGGTTGTGTTGTAGCAGTACTCGCCCAGATGTAGCCATTTCAGCCACGCTCGCTGCTGCCCACCGACGTAGTTACGCAAGTAGCCCTCCAGCCACTTGTTAACTATCTCTGTCTGCCCGTCCGTCTGGGGATGATAGCTGGTGCTCGGTGTCAACTCAGTCCCTACTAGTCGAAAGAGCTCCTGCCAAAATCCACCCATAAAGCGGCTGTCCCTGTCACTAACAATGGTCTTGGGTAGACCATGCACTCTGAAAACCTCCCGGAAAAACAACTCTGCCACCTGTGCTGCTGTGTAGTGTGCCGAAATGGCAAAGAAGTGAGCATACTTCGTTAGCCGGTCAACTACTACGAAGATGCAGTCCTTGCCCTGCACTGTGGGCAAACCCGTGATGAAATCCATCGAGACACTCTCCCACTTCCCCTCAGGAATGGGAAGCGGCTGTAACAACCCTGCGGGATGGTTCATCTCCCCTTTGTTCCGCTGGCAAACCTTGCACTCCCTGACATGCTGGAGTACGTCCTCCTTGAGGCCCTTCCATGCAAATCTCTCCCGGATGGCCCTGTACATCTTGGTGAACCCCTGATGGCCCGCCAATGGTGAATCATGAGAGGCGTGGAGTATCTTCTCCTTGAGCTGAGATCCCTCAGTCAAGAAGATCCGATCCCTGTAATAGATGACCTCATCTGCCACCCTGTATCTGCTATCTGCTACCTGTCCATCCAACACCTCGCATGCAAATCTATCCTTGGAATACTCAACCAGTAGTCGAGCCTTCCAATCGGCGTCCAAGCTCATGAGGGATAATGTGGCTGGTCTACGGGAAAGGGCATCTGCTACCACATTGTTCTTCCCTTTGACATACTCTATGTCAAAATCGTAGGCCTGGATCTTGCTGATCCACTTCTGCTGCCTCTCCTGTAACTGCTTCTGCTCCAGAAAGTACTTCAGGCTGTTATGATATGTCCTGACTCGGAATCTGCCGCCTACCAAGTACTGCCGGAATTTGGCCAATGCATGCATGATGGCCAACATCTCCTTATCATAGATAGGATAAAGTCTCTCATGTGGAAGGAGCTTCCGGCTCTCGAATGCAATCGGATGACCCTCCTGCATCAAAACTGCTCCAATCCCTTCCCCCGATGCATCGCACTCTAGGATAAAGGGCTGAGTAAAATCGGGCAATGCCAGCACCGGACAACTACTCATCACCTCCTTGAGCTTATCAAAAGCTCGCTGGGCGGTATCAGTCCAACTGAATGCCCCCTTCCTCGTCAGCTCTGTGAGGGGTGCAGCAAGCTGTGAGAAGCCCTTGACGAACTTCCTGTAGTAAGTACAGATACCAATGAACCCTCTACACTCTGTCACATTTCGCGGCTCGGGCCAGTCCCTGATAGCCCGGATCTTCTCGTCATGGACTCGCACTCCGTCCACTCCTATGATGTGTCCCAAATACAACATCTCTGTCAACCCAAACTCACACTTGGAGAGTTTGGCAAAGAACTGCTGCTCCTCCAGAATGCGCAAAACCGTCTCAATGTGCTGGAGGTGCTCCTCCCAGGTCCTGCTATATATGAGAATATCATCAAAGAAAACTAGCACGAACTTCCTCAGATGATCCCTGAAGATATGGTTCATGCAAGACTGAAAAGTGGCAGGTGCGTTGGTCAGTCCAAATGGCATAACCAAAAACTCAAAGTGCCCATAATGACACCTGAAAGAAGTCTTGGGAATGTCCTGTTCCCTCATGCGTATCTGATGGTACCCGGACCTCAAATCAATCTTTGAGAAGAATCGTGCTCCTCTCAACTCGTCCATCAACTCATCGATCCTGGGAATGGGGTACCTGTTTTTCAGGGTCTTCTTGTTCAGAGCCCTGTAATCAATGCACATGCGTAATGTGCCATCCTTCTTCTTCACCAGCACTACTGAAGAAGCGAAAGGACTGGTGCTGGGTCGAATGTGCCCAAGGGCCAGCAGCTTTTGAATGGCCCGCTCTATCTCATCCCGATAGGCTTTGGGATGCCTATATGGGGTGGTGATCACTGCCTGTATCCCCTGCTCCAACTCGATTGTGTGCTCAAACCCCCGATCTGGTGGCTGTCCTGGTGGAATGTCTCCAAAAACTACTGCATACCTGTCGAGAAGAGTCTGTAGATCAGGGTGCACCGCCTTTCCCGTATCTACTATCTCTGAAGCCCGCAACTCGACTGCCCACTCTATATCTCCCCTGCGGAATGTCGCATCCATGCTGTGTGCCGATACTGTCTGGGGCGGATATGTGTTCTGACCTCGGATCTTCTCATGCCTCCCCGTCTTGGGATCATCCCACTCCATCTCCAAGGCTTTCCAATCTGTTGTGACCTTCCCCAGAGTGATAAGCCACTGCACTCCCAATATCACATTGGTGTCCGGAATGTCCACCACAAAGAAGTGATCAGTCAAAGTATAGGTGCCCATCGTCACTGATAACTCTGGCACATATCGAGCACAAGCCATGGTCTGATCTCCTGGGACCAAAACAGAAAACCCATCGAAGCTCTCCGTGGGTATGCCTCTCCGTGCGACCATCTGGGCATCGATGAAATTGTGGGTGGCCCCACTGTCAACTAGAACTGAGACACGCTGTCCCCGCACTGTCCCGCGTACGCGCAAAGTCAGATACTTGGGGACTCCTCGCAATGCTGCTAGAGCTCCCCCAGTAGGTGCAAATGATGCCCCTCCTGCATCGGGTGGCGGAGGCGGTAAAGCACTCTGCGCTGCATAACACTCTCCTGCCTCCTCATCATCCAACTCATCCTCTTCTCCGCTACCCTCGGAGAAGACCTCTATGAAGTGTGCCTTCCCTGCGGTGCACTTGTGTCCCGGTGCCCACGGCTCCTGGCAGGTGAAGCACAATCGCTTCCGTCTCAGCTCTCTCCTAGCCTCATCATCATACTGTCCTCGTCCGGGATTCGCCTTGGGAGGCGGAATCCTCATGTCCTTACCCTTAGGCTGGAAAGCCTGTCTCTGGGGATAAGGTGGCCGAGTCCTAGGCAACACATCCTGTAGGTCACGGGCCCTGCCGATAGCATCCTGAAGTGTAGCCGGTTTGTTTGACCGGACTAGGCCACGAAGTGGTTCTGACAGCCCGTCCAAGAACATCGTGATCAACCGAGCTGCTGATATGTCAGGTACCATCACTGAAACCCTCAAAAAGTCTGAGATGTATGCTTCGGCACTACCTGTCTGTTTGAGCTTGGTTAGCTCGAGGAAAGGCTGATCCGGGTCCTTCTGATCAAAACGTTTCACCACCCTCCTGGTGAACTCAGCATATGTGGTCACTGTGGAATGTCCCAGTGTTGTTAACCCATGAAACCACCAGTTCTGGGCCTCACCCTCTAGATGTAATGCAGCCATCTTAATGGCCTCCTTCTCCGGCATCTGGTTAAGCTGAAAATAGAGGTCTAGTTTCTCCACCCAAGACCTGGCTGTGGTCTTTGGAGACCCATCAAACATTGGCAAATGAAATTTGCTGGCTGCACGATTACTGTCACGGTGGGAACCCCGTCCCTTATTTCGATCATGAGGCTTACTGCCGCTTCGGAACTGCAGATATTGGTTGAAAGGGAGAGCATCCATGAATTCCGGTCCCATGCTTCGCCAATCTGCAAACCAAACTGCATGAAGATCGAGACCCTCATCTCTTGATGCCGTTTGCTCCACTTCCTCTACCGGAAAAGTAGGCATGGTAGGTCGCGTGTCCATGGAATCGGCCTTCTGCGCTGACATAATGGGAATAGCATCTGGTATGCAACTAGACGTTCCCGATCCTTCCCCTACCTGAAAGACCCTAGGGGGTTCCTTCTGCTTCCCTTCTGCAATCTTCTTCATATCCTGCATAAATACATCCATCTTCTCTGCAAACTTGGCAAACATGGCCTCCATTGGATTTTGTCTCTCTGTCTCTGAATCAGAATCACTGCCCCCAAAGAAACGGGGGTGACCTCGGGATGTCATAGACTGCTAGCACCACAGGCTGAGCCAGAACTATGCTCTGATACCACTGTAATATCCCCAAAGGGAAATAACCAGTAATAAACAGAAATACACCAATACAGATATAGAAAATATAACAATGAACCAGATCACTGAATCATAGCACATGGAATACCAGAAACTGAGCCATTTTATTAATCAGAAGGTACATAGAGAGGAGTACAAGAAATCAGAATCAGTGCACCTATCCCTGCCCTAGGCAAGTGATGACCCTCTCATACAAGAAAATGGCTGCAATAAGGACAGCGTCACAAATTTGCTACGAAGATGTAAGGAGGTGAGCTAGCAGCGAAAACTGAGGCCGATCTCAAGGCGCAAACCCTCACGGATGGAAAACGGCTGTCTGCACTGGTAGCCAGTGAGCGCGCAGTCGCTTTCAGCCTCCTTCCCTCGGTCAGATGCTTTGCTCTGATCTTTGGAAAACGCTGATGAGCCCTTCTCACAATAGCCTGCTCCTCAGATCTGCGTCCCACCTGATGGATCTGAAGCCTCCAATCAGATCTGCGTCCTTCACTCCCTGAACTGCGTCCTCTAATATCAGATCTGCTGCCAAACCCTCAGATCTATGCTAGATCTGGAACTATCTCCTCAGATCTACAGCCTATAGGGCTAGATCTGGTGTTTCCCCTTCAGATCTGGACTAGATCTGACAGTATCTCCTCAGATCTGTTACTCCTCCAACTGGATCTAGTGCAAAACCTTCAGATCTGCTACATACAAGACTGGATCTGCAACATACAGGACTAGATCTGCAAGATCTGTCCTTCCCCAAGCTGGATCTAACAATAACCTCTCAGATCTGCAACCCTTACCTCCTGAAATGGACAGCGTCCTCACTCTAGGGCTAGACAGCGTCCTCCTGCCTCCCAAACAGCGTTTTCTCTGTCAGTCTGGAACTGCGTCCTCCTCCTCCTGAAGGATCAGCGTCCTCTCTCCAGATGAGACAGCGTCCTTCTCCTTCAAGGATCAGCGTTCCTTCTTCCCTTGCTCTGCGCAGCCACAAGAGGGCTTTCTCCTCCTCGCATGTTTAACCATCACATTATCGCGTGAACACCCCTGCTAGGGCTGCACTGTCCCTCTGGGCCATGCAGAACCGAAACTCACTGCAGCAAAAAGCACTCGAAGTCCCCCGAGGCTAAGGGTGAGATCTCCGACCGGAGACACTCGTGCACTAAACAGTGCTGCAGACCGACTAAACAACCGGCGTGCTGAAGCAGACAAGGTCTAGCTATCAATAAGAATATCAAATCATGGATGATCAAATGAGGTGAGAGCCTCTCCTTTTATAACACCAATCTCCCTCCAAAACTCAACTCACCCTGGATCTGCGCAGTTTACCTTGGGTTAACCTTATGTCTCCTCCATCATATCCACGTGGACCCCCAAGGCCCCTCTCTAAGTTACAACGTCAAGCTACTAGGAAAAAGAACACTTTATTATAAAGTGAGGTGACTAAAGTGAGGTGACCCCTCTTATTTCTCACTTTATTTATTATTCCTATCTAAAGCAGCAAAATAACACAAAAATGCAATATTCCAATTAGCAAAGCTAATTGGGAATATTACAGAAACTTGACCCTAAGAGGTTGATGTAGATGAAAGAAGGATAACATCCTATATAGCCACTCCAAATGAAAAATTGAAAAAAGAGAAAGATGGCTAGGACAATGTGTAACTGTTTGGACAAAAGGCTAGCCTGAGCTCTTCCCCGTTCATTAGCCCTCACCTAGTGCTTGGCATAGCATATTGTGACTTATCTTAAAAAGGGAATTTTGAATGTCCCATCTCCCATGAGCAGTGAATCACTACATCTTAAAATGCATCTTATTGAAACTTGCAACCCAAGCTATCGATACAAAGAGAAGAATATTATTGAAGAAAAAGGCACACTCGAGGGGTAGTAAAAATATGTAGGAATTTACAGGGTAAGTTCCGTAGATCAAGAACCAAAGGTCACCGCTCACAAACAGATCACAAATTAGTACACCAGTATAATCACATGGTTAAAACCCTCAAAGAGGGAAACAGTCCACGCCCTAAGCCAACGCGGCCACTTCAGGGAATTTATTAATATAAAAGAAAAGGACCCTCCATGCTCTTTAAATAGAGATCATGGACCAATCGGGTGTTAAGCCACGGATCAAGTGTTGTTAATACCGAGGTGAGAGATAACCGTTGGATCACTACAAATCGTGACTGTCGGATTATAAGTTACAAATGTACATGGTAAAGAAACACACTTTACTTAACTCTACACTATACCAAGTTATATTTAACTATTTCTTATGTGTCTAATATCCTACATCCCCCCTTAAGAACAACTTGGGATAGGATTGAAGGATTACAAAGGTGACACAAAAAGAGCCTATTTCCTATGTGTCGAAATATCCTAACATCCCCCCTTAAGAAAAAATTGGGATAGGATTGAAGGATTTACAAAAGTGACACAATAGGAGAAGGAAGGAGGCATTAGAGCCTAACCCCCCTTAATGACAACTTTCTTGAACTCCAAGCATGGATCGAAGTTTGGTAAACTTCGCTTTTGTGAGAGCCTTTGTAAAGATATCGACTACTTGATCATTGGTTGGAAAGTACTTCACTTCAAGAACACGATCATGAATGAGCTTTCTGATGAAGTGTGTGTTGAGTTCAATGTGTTTCATACGCTGATGCTAAAATGGATCTTTACATAGCTGAATGGCACTTTGATTATCACACCAAAGTGTAGTTGGACGCTGCTGATGGAGACCAAATTCAGACAGGATCTGATGAAGCCACATGGCTTCCTTGCTGGCTTCAACTACACCACGATACTTTGCTTCTGCTGAAGAAATAGATATGGCACTTTGTTTCTTACAAGACCAAGTAATAGGTCATGAACCGAGAGTAAATACATATCCTGCAGTCGAATTTCGGTCATCGGGGTCACCAACCCAATCAGAATCAGTGAAACTCATCAACAATGGAGATGCTCTTGCACTGTAATGAATCCCAAACTGAATTGTACCTAGAATATATCTAAGTATTCTTTTAGTTGCTTTCCAGTGACTTTCATGAGGTTGGTGCATAAACCAAGCGACAAGACCAACGACAAAGGAAAGGTCAGGACGGGTATGGGTTACATACAGAAGTTTACCAACAAGTTGACGATATAAGGTAGCATCAACTTCAAGGGTAGTACAAGTGATTGAAAGCTTGACTCCAGACTAAAAGGGAGAAGGGGTTGGCTTACAGTCTTCCATGTGAAAGTGGTGTAGAAGATCACAGGCATACTTGGACTGAGAGAGGGTAATGCCTTCCTTGGATTGCAAGACTTGAAGACCAAGGAAATAATGCAAGTGTCCTAAGTCTGTCATTTCAAACTTCTTTTTGAGGCTAGACTTCACATGGTTTATATGATTTGGATCACTACCAGTAAGGATAAGATCATCAACATAAAGAACAAGGATGGTTATGGAATTACCCACTTTCTTGGTGTAGACAGTGTTGTCAGAATGACACCTCGAAAAGCCATTATCTAAGAGAACTCTATCCATTTTGGCATACCAAGCTCGAGGAGCTTGTTTGAGACCATAGAGAGACTTCCTAAGGCGACAAACAAGGCTAGAGTCTTTTTGGATAAGGCCAGGGGGTTGTTCCATGTAGATTTCTTCATGCAAATCTCCATGTAAGAAGGCGGATTTAACATCCATCTGATGGACTTCCTATTTAAAGGAGGCAACAAGGGAAAGAACAAGGCGGATAGAATTCATTTTGGCAACAGGGGAGAAGGTTTCAGTATAGTCAATGCCTTCAACTTGTGAAAAACCTTTAGCGACAAGACGAGATTTATGTCTATCCACTTTTCCATCTGGTCCAAACTTTGTTTTGTAAACCCATCTGCATTTGACAAGTTTTCTTCCTTTTGGAAGAGGAACAAGATCCCAAGTATTGTTTGCCAATAAGGAACAATACTCTTCATTCATAGCTTCATCCCAATCTGGATGACCGGAGGCTTCTTCAAAGGTTTCTGGATCAAGTTTTTCTGGAACTTGAGCTAATAAGGAAGAGGCTCTTTAGAACTGAGAATGTGTACGTCGTCGATCGGCAGGGTCATCTACAAGAGAACCTGCTGCATCCTGAGTAGAGCGGACCCATCTTGGAAGCGGTGGAGTATAAGGAACAATTTCATGAGCTGGAGGAGAATTGTCATCCTCATTGTCATCATCTGAACTAGAAGGAATGCTATTAAAAATAGAAGAGAGAGAGAGAGGTGGAACATATGCCGAATCAGGCTCGCAGGCCAAAGGTGGCACATTTTCCGAACTAGGCTCGTAGGCCGATATATTTTCATCAAAATTTACATCTCTTCTAACAATTATATTTTTTGATTTTGGTTGAAGAATTCTATATCCTTTGACATCTTCAGAATATCCAACAAAAATAAATTTTTCACTCTTAGGTTCTAAGGCTTTATGTTTTGCATCTGGAATATGGGCCCAAGCATCACTTCCAAAAACACAAAAGTGACTTACATCTAGTTTGATTGAGCTCCAAGCTTCTTCTGGAGTTATATTCTTTAAAACCTTAGTAGGAGTGCGATTTACTATGTAATTTGCACAGTTAATGGCTTCTGCCCAAAAATTGAGACAAAGTCCTTTAGATTGAAGCATACAATTAGCCATTTCTTTTAAGGTGTGATTCTTCCTTTCAGCTACACCATTTTGTTGTGGAGTATATGGAACAATATGTTGCAATTGAATGCCATGCTCAGTGTAGAAGTTGATAAATTTGTTGTTAACATATTCTCCGCCATTGTCTGATCTTAACTTAAGAATTTGATATCCAGATTGTTTCTCAACAAAGGCCTTAAAGGCCAAGAACATGT
The DNA here is from genome assembly GCA_034641835.2 of Pinus albicaulis. Classification (NCBI taxonomy): domain Eukaryota; kingdom Viridiplantae; phylum Streptophyta; class Pinopsida; order Pinales; family Pinaceae; genus Pinus; species Pinus albicaulis. The sequence continues at coordinate 832,904,439 of CM076574.1, forward strand.
TAAAAACTTCACTCTTGAGTTTTAAGAAATATACCCAAGTGCGTCTGGAAAAATCATCAATGAAGGTTAAGAAGTACTTGCAACCAGAGAAAAAAACAACAGGAAGTGGACCACATAAATCACTGTGCACACGCTGCAAAGGGGCTGAAGCGTGCCAAGAGGCACGTTTCTCAAAACTATCCCGATGATGTTTTTCGAGTACACATCCGGAGAAAACACCATCTCGACAAGATACCATAGGAAGGCCCATCACCATATTTTCCTTACATAGAGTTTGAAGAGAGCGATAGTTTAAGTGACCAAATCGCTCATGCCAAAGTTTGCTCACATCATCATTATGAGCAACAAAAACAGAGGGAAGAGATGATGACCCAAAGTTGTCAAACTTATACAACCTTGTGGAATCATCAGCAATGCCAGTAGCTAAAATATGTTTAGGATCTTTGAGGTTCTTGATTACAACATCATGAGGTGAGAATTCTACTATTTTCCCTTCACCTGAATGAGTTATCTGATAAATAGATAGAAGGTTGCATGACAAGGTAGGAACACATAGTACATCATTAAATTGACCATTATCTAGATGAATGGTTCCAGATCCTACAACACTAAGAGATCTATCATCACCAACATAAATATGTTTGGTGTTACAATCATTTAAAAAAGAAAACATGGATTTATTTTTAGCCATGTGGTAAGAAGCTCCAGAATCAATGAGCCACTCATGAGAAGGAGAAGAAGAAGATACATTTAATGCATAACTAGATCTTGATGCTTGACAACCACAAGCAGAAAGTGCCATGCCTGAAGATGAAGGTGAAGAGTGCTCCAAATTGATGTTGTGCTTCTTCATTGCTGCTTCTAAGGCTTCCATCTTCTTAAAACATTTGGACTCTATATGACCATCCCGGTTGCAAAAGTTGCAATGTCTCTCTGTCTTCTTCCCTTTGTTTTGATTTGCCTTATTATTTTGGTGATTTGATTTTTCAGTTTGCGGTTGAAATTGCTTAGGGCCCTTGTTTGGTTTAGGACCATATTTTTTAGGATACTGCTTCTTGGGATTCTTTTGATATGGTTGTTGTTGGGCTGCTAAGGCTTTCTTAGAAGCGTTTCCAGCAGTGATAAGACCAAGGTGTAAAAGTTTTTCTTATTCTCTTATCAAAGAATCACAAAAGGCATCAAAAGAGGGATTCTTGTAGGTGGTTCCTGAAGAAATGATGGCTTCTCTGGTGGAATGGAAGGCGGAAACAAATACAGAGTATGCAGGACCAAGCTTAGCAAGAATGCAATATATGAGGCTACCATTGTCCTTTTTGATCTTACAACCTTCTAAAAGAATTTGGAGGGTCTTAAATTTGGACAAAAAATCTTCAATGGAGGAGAAATTATTGGGGTCCAAAGTAAGCAACTCATTTTCAAGCTGGTGGGTCCGGATTTGATTTTGAACGCCAAAAATAGTTTTTAGATTTTCCAGGGCCTCATCAGGGGTGTCAATGTCAAGGATATGAAATCGAAGATCTTGAGCAATGGACATTCCTATCAACTCTCGTGCTTGATCTTGTTTATTTTCCCATTTAGCAGCTTTATCATCATCGGAAGGTTTAGTTTCTTGTCCTGTAGCTATTCTATAGAGCCCTTTACTTCTAAGTATATCTACCATGTGAGGTAGTCATTGGAAATAATTGGTGCTGTTATGAATAACCGGGCATGCACTTTCCATTTAAAAAAAAAAAATTAAGCTGAGAAAAGCTAAAACTAACTGCTCCAATGGAAAGATCTCGAAAAATTAGGCCATTTCAAAAAAATCGGCTTGAAAAACTGCTTCTGGATGAAGAAGTTATGCCTTTTGAAAAAAACGAGTTGTAGATGCCGAATAGTTACGGGAACGGGATGAAGTGCGGCTTTTTTTAAAAAAAATTCTGCCCCTTTGAACAAAAACTTTTTACAAAAGAAGCTTGAGAATGAGACTTGAACCCAAGACCTCTATTCTCATAAACTAACCCCTCACCAAGCGAGATAGTAAAAGGATCATGTTATTTTAGAAAGGAGGAAGGGGAGATTATTATTATTATTATTATTATCATTACTCTTCGGTGTGCGTGCCTTTTCCTGCACAAAAAACACAAAAAACGAGCAAAAACAAAATGAAATGCAAAGCCTTACGACAAAATGTTATATTCTCGGTTAGCCTTACCGGCAACTATCACTTTTTTCACTATTTCTAATTTCCTGAGATCGCACAAAGACGCGGGGAAAGAGCATACATAGCAAAAAAATCCCTTTTTCCTGATTTTGATTTGCCGAGATCGCACGGAGCGCACAACAAAGAGCATACACAGAGAAGAGGGTATAGATCCGGCAAATAAATAAAACCTTAATACAGAAAAAAAACCGAAATAAACAGAACTATTAACAAATATAATTGCAAAATAGATGCTTTATACCTCCATATCTAAACTGAGATAACTTGGGCAGCCGAAAACCTTTTCGCAGGAAATGAAAGGCGTTCCTCACTGTAACAGACGCTCTGGACACAACCGAGTAGTTCTCCAAGCCCAAAAATGTTCAAAAATAGTAGATCTACAAAACGACATTCGTATGCAGTCAAACCGGCTTCGGATTTTGATCAACAACGAACGCGGCCCTCAAATTAGCTCCGATACCATGTAGGAATTTACAGGGTAAGTTCTGTAGATCAAGAACCAAAGGTCCACCGCTCACAAACAGATCACAAATCAGTACACCAGTATAATCACGTGGTTAAAACGCTCAAAGAGGGAAACAGTCCACGCCTTGAGCCAACGCGGCCACTTCAGGGAATTTATTAATATAAAAGAAAAGTTACATATGTTTCTCTCATAAACGGTTATTGGACAAATGACCCTCCATGCTCTTTAAATAGAGATCATGGACCAATCGGGTGTTAAGCCACGGATCAAGTGTCGTTAATACCGAGGTGAGAGATAACTGTCGGATCACTACAAATCGTGACCGTTAGATTATAAGTTACAAATGTACATGGTAAAGAAACACACTTTACCTAACTCTACACTAGACTAAGTTATTCTTAACTATTTCCTATGTGTCGGAATATCCTAACAAAATATGCCGAGGAAAGGGGTAACTTAGGTCACACGATTGCTCCCTCTTCACATCATAATGTTCAAGGACATTGGCTGCATAAATAGTACACCATAAGGCATCTTCCATGAAATCAAACCCCAAACCATTTCACCCTTTCACTTACACCTTCTAATTGATGGGGTGGCCTGGGAACTATTCTTACCCTTGAGGTTGGGAGCACCTAATAGGGGTCATTGATAACCTTGCCATACTTAAGTGGGGCAACTTGTTTACATGTCTTAAGCTAGAAAGATTTTTGAATATGAGGCTTGTGTGATGTACTTTAATGCCTTGTTGCGTTAAATACAACCCACTTTGATACATTTATGGCTTGAGGTGTTCGTTTTTTTAGCATCGAACAAGTGTTCTAGTCTCGATTTGTGTCAGAGAGGCTAAGAACACGAGATATTCATAACCCATAAAAGGTTTCGCAAGATAAGCTTGTGAAACACCTTAATTAAGTTAATTAACCATCATTTAATTTTTTCCTAAGTCTAACTTAGGAAAACTGGTTAATCAATAGTAATTAATTAAGGAAATGTGAGAATGCTCTAGAAACTCACACGATTGAGTTTGAGATGATGTTAGCTGTTGTTGGAGATTTAATCATGGTTGTTGGTTCATCAACGAAAGATTATAAGAGCAGGATGATGAGGATGGATAAGACACATCTTAGGGAGAGTTCAACATCTAGTTGTAGTGATTCAGATCAAGGGCACAATTGAGCACTAAGAGGGAGATCGAGTAGCAAATGGTAGCAGAAATTTGGAGCTGGAGAATCCAACTTTTCCAATGGTAGTTTGTCGGAGTGTCGAAGGCATTTTTCAGTCCACAGAAGGGGCTGCGCAGAACACCAGTAGAGGTAGTTTGTTTTAGCTCAGGAGGAGGTCGATTAAGTTGCATGAGGTTGGGATAATTTTCTAGAGGGTCGGAGGATCACTTCTAGAGCAGCAACAGTGTGTCAGAGGCAGATTTGAGGCAGTTTCGAGCAGTTCTAGTAGAGGACTATGCAACATCTGCGCAAAGGCTTGTGCAGGGGTTCTTGGATAGCCAGTTTGAGAGGTCGAATTGCTTGTGGAGGGAAAAATTCCCTCAGGAATTTCGCCAGTATTTTCTTAAAAGGGGCTTTCTAGTTTAGGCACCCAGTTGTACTCCATAAATTGCTGCATAATAATAAAACCCTCATCCGCTGCACTGATTTTCCCACATTTGGTTTTTTCGGGGACTTTTGTCCAAAAATAACAATGTCATTTTACTGTGTGTGTACTCTATTTTCTCAGTTCCAGTTTATTTTCTGCAGTGCATTTTATTTTTGGTGAAAATTGCAGTAGTGATTTATTCGTTGTTTTTTGTAATAGCAAATAAACTGCACATAATAATATTCAATTAGATAATTTCTAGTTGCTGCAATAGTGAAAATTTCACATGGTATCAGAGCAAGTTGAAGACAGATCAGTGGCTCAGTTTCGAGGGAGAAATTTTGCAGCTTCAGAGGGAGTCTCTATGCAAAATTTTTGGATTTGCGCAAACCACCAGCAGGAAGTGCAAATTGGCAGAGGTAGGGTTCGATTTTCAATTTGCAGGCAACAGAAAATTCGAAGAACCTCAGTTGTAGTGATTTGGAGGCAGTGGTGTTACCGAGAATTAGTTCTGGTGAGCAGATCAGTAATTTCATTGAGCAGATCTAGGCGTAGTTGATTTGTAGCAGAAAATCAATGTTGGGTGGAAGAGAAAAGCACACAGAGAAAGAGTTTTCCAGAATTTCCTTGAGGGTTTCCAGATCCAATTTTTTGGAGAAAAATTGAGTTTTTCCATAGCAAAAGGCAATAGCAGAGGAGATTTGCGCATTCCAGGAGGGAGTGCGAATAGCAAAGCAGGAAGACGCGCACGAGAGGGAGGAGATTCCTGTTTATTTTCCTATATTTGAGTTTTTCATAAATAGCTTTAACAGGGCTTCGCGATCAGGATAGACTTGATGTGACTATTGTATCTGGAAAGCTAGAATGACTTGCCTGCTATATGAGTATGGTCTGAAGATGTATGCAAAAAATGTTGTATCCATACCTACAGATCAACAACAGCTAGAGAACTACAATAAGGAGATGGCCAAGGTGAAGAGGATGATCCTTGATGGAGTTCAAGATCATATAGTCCCTCCTCTAGCTGGCAAGAATACTGCCAAAGAAATGTGGGATGTTGTCGCGAAGCTTTTCCAAGATCCTTCCTAGAATTAGAAGATGTTCTTGAAAGAGAACTTGAGGACCATCGAGATGTAGAAGGGTGAAGGAATCACTCCTTGTCTCACAGGAATTCAGAATGTTCGAGATGAGCTTGCAGCAGTTGGAGAGACACCTCTCGACAATGAGCTAGTGCGTACAACTCTCAATGGTTTCACAAAGGAGTGGGCAACGTTCATTTAGGGTATCACTGGACGAGATCGACTACAAGTTGGGATTGGTTGTGGAGTGATTTCACTCAGGAAGAGATGAGGCTTGCTCTTGTCGATGGTAATATCAGCGACAACAGTAGCATAGGACCGAAGAGTGTGAAAGATGAGGAGAATGTAGCCCTTGCATCTAATAAAGGGAAGTCAAAGAAAGGTCCCAGTCAGGGACAAGGCTTAAAGGGAGAAGAAAAGAAGAAGAAAGATCTATCAAAGATCAAGTGCCTCAAGTGTGGTGAGTTTGGTTACTACAATACCTATTGTCCCAAGAAGAAGAAGGACAAGAAGGAGAAGCAGGAGCAGGCAACAACTTCGGCAGAGATCGATAATTTATCCAACGGGTTGGAGGTTGAATCCACCTTGTCTACAACTATTGCTCCAGGAGAGAGGTGAGGAGATCTTGAGCTCTAGTTCCAAGAGTTGCAAAGATTTGGTAGGGTCCAAGGAGGATAGCATTGGACAGGTGTTTCCTCATGGATCAACACCCTTGCTATAGGGGTCCACAACTTTTCAGTGGCAGATGGATCACGATGTTCAACATGGCGCAGTCAGATTCTGAGGGACAGTGGCAGAGCTAACAACAGTCAGTTACTAAGGGGCTCAAAACTGGTCGGGGCATAAACAATTACTCAGTAGACAGTGCAAAGACTAGTTGTAGTCAGAGACTCAGGAGATAGTTGCAGAGCCAATACAGGGACACAATTGATTCAGAGATTGGTTCTCAGCTGCAGTAGTTGTAGCAGCAACAACAACATGAGGTCATTTGCAACACAAAGCAGAATTGGCAACAATTCAAGAGGCACATTGCAGTTGTCAGCAACAGTGCAGATACAAGGTGGTTCAACTACAGTGTTAGCAGGTGAATCAGAGTGTGTGCAATAGCTTGGTGGGCAGTGACAGGTTGTTACAGTTGTCAGACATCAACAACGTGAAGGAAGATGTTATAGGTGAAGACGATAGAATACCTTCGTCGCTAAGAGGGAGTTTTAGTTTTTGTAGCATCAGACAGGTGTTCTAGTCTCGATTTGTGTCAGAGAGGCTAAGAGCACGAGATCTTCAAAACCCCGAAAATGTTTCGTGAGATAAGCTTGCGAAATGCCTTAATTAAATTATCTAACCATCATTTAAATTTTTCCTAAGTCTAACTTACGAAAATTGGTTAATTAATAATAATTAATTAAGGAAATGTGAGAATGCTCTAGAACTCACATGGATTGAGTTTGAGTTGATCTTAGTCGTTGATGGAGATCTAATCATGGTTGTTGGTTCACCATTGAGAGATTATAAGAGCAGCAAAATGGGGATGGAGAAGACACATCTTAGCGAATGTTCAACATCTAGCTGCAGTGATTCATAACAAGGGCGCAGTTGAGCACTAAGAGGGAGATCGAGTAGCAAAGGGGCAACAAAATTTTGGAGTAGGAGAATCCAACATTTCTAGTGGCAGTTTGCGGGAGTGCTAGAGGCATTTTTCAGTCCATAGAAGGGGCTATGCAGAGCACCAGTAGAGGCAGTTTGTTTTAGCTCAAGAGGAGGTTGATTAAGTTGTAGGAGGTTGGGATAATTTTCCAGAGGGTTGGAGGATCACTTCCAGAGAAACAATAGTGTGTCAGAGGCAGATTTGAGGTAGTTCCGAGCTGTTGCAATAGAGGACTCTGCAACATCTACGTGGAGATTTGTGCAGGGGTTCTTGGATAGCTAGTTTGATTGGTTGGATTGCTATTGGATTGCTTGTGGAGAAGGGAAAAATTCCCTCAGGAATTTCTTCAATATTTTCTCAGAAGGGGCTTGCCAGTTTAGTCACCCAATTGTACTCCATAAATTGCTGCATAATAATAAAACCCTCATCTGCTACACCGATTTTCCCATATTGGGTTTTTCCGGGGACTTTTGTCCAAAAATAACGGTGTCATTTTATTGTGTGTGTGCTCTATTTTCTTAGTTCTAGTTTATTTCCGTAGTGCATTTTATTTTTGGTGAAAATTGCAGTAGTGATTTTATTCGTTGTTTTCTGTAATAGCAAATAAAATGCACATAATAATATTCAGTTAGAAGAATAATTTCCAGTTGCTGCAATAGTGAAAATTTCACATGAGATACATTTGATGATGATGTCACCTGATCTGATGAGCTGTGTTAGGTATTTGGTCTAGGTTTCATTGGCCATCCCTTGAGGGATCTTAGCATTATTCTTCAACACTCTAGAGAGGATGCTCAACCCACATGTGATTCCACCAGAACACTTATAGATAAGTCATTGGACACTTTTTGAGGGACGTTGGGCAATGTGATGATTCAACAACATAGATGATGTCAGCCTCTTCCTCCAACACCTTGGAGGCCGAGCATTAGATTTGGGATGTTGCCTCAACAAATGATGTACCCCTCCCGGATGCGGGGGTTTGGTAGTGAGACAATGGCGATGGGACAGGGGCGCGGCAAGGTGGATCGACACCTGCTCACCCAAGACAAGTATCATATCGTGCCATCATTTACTAGATCTTCGCATTTATTCATCGCAGAGTTCAAAGGCACGGAAAATGGGGAGTTTAGTGTTCACAACATGGTATCCGCTCTGAATTCCGCCTTCGCATGCTTTGGCATGCCGGAGTCTGCATTTTTCATCAATGCGGAAATTATGAGGAAGGCTTTTCGAAGTAAGAAAGGGGAGGTTAAAGAGCAGGGAGGCGCGGAGCTCTCTGTTGAAGTTCAGTCGCACTGCTCCCTTTGCTGTGAGGTTTTGCTCATCCAATCTGTTCAGTCGCACATCCACTCTGTTTTCCTTGTGTCTACTATCGATTATACAGTTCTTGCAGCCTTTCGCTTTCTGGTAGCTGTGTCTGCTGTCGATTGGGAAGCTCTCTTGGGGTCTTGTTCTGATCCTTGGGCGAGGTCGACTGCCACCCCGCCCACGCTCGCTTCCTCCATGCCTCAGTTGCGCCATCGGATGAGGAGCCGCAAGGGCGGCACCAGGGGTCGTCCTCCCAGTGCGTCTTCCAGCCACTCGTCCGATGCGCCCTCTCGCTCTAGCGGCTTGATAGCAGGTCATTATCCGTGAACCCGCAGTGGGAGAGGGCGCTTCATTCCTTCGGCCTCTGTGCCTTCGCCCACCACTGGTAGCGCGCGTTTCACCTTCGACAGCGCCCTGAACTGTCCAATAATTTCTGTTCTATTCTCTGTCATCTTTCAGGAGGAGGTCCAGCCGGGGGAGTCCAAAGCTCATCCAACTAGCCTCGCCCAGAACACTGCCCATGGGTCAAATCTTTAGAGGGGAGCTGACAACGTGCCAATACAACCCTCGAATGTTCCTGCTCACAACGTTCCTGAAGTGGTGATGGAGCCTGCGGAACAGAGGCCTTCGGTTTCTGAAGATGCTCTGACAAGGGATTTGCAAGCATTTGGATGGTGCCGCGTTGTGGAAGTTCCTCCCGATGAATAGTTTGTTCAATGTGGTGCATTCCTCTTTCTTTTTGGCCCATTCATTGGGGTTTGTTTATGTTCAGACGTTTTAGTGGATTTTGGCCAGTCCCTGGTCTTTTTTGTATACACTCTGCATTTCCAAGATGATTATGGTGTTGAACCCTTGCGTGGGTCTTGGTCTTCTTTACCAGGCTAGTCCCCCTGTCAAAGGGCGATCTCTATATCTGTTTCTTCTTGTTAGTTTTGCCCTCCCCACGGCAGTAGTTTTTGACCTCGGTCATATTGTAATTTTACACACTTGTTAATAGATCAATCTTATTTAGAAAAAAATAAAAATAAATGATGTACCCCATGACTCCACAGATGCCCCCAAGTTGTCTTTGACTCTTTATATCCTTCTTGATTGATGTTGCCCTTTGGATGTTGGTTTGATGATGATGACTTAGTGGGACCACTTAGGAGTGGTTTGAACACCTTTTGGATTGAGCACGTTGCTTCCTTGAGCTATGACGTCATCATGTTTGTGCTTGTAAATGTGACGTGTATACCCATTGGCTTGATTTCTTGGAGATGATGGACCACTTAATGCTTTTGATGGTCTCTTGATGATGGAGCACCTTCCATAGACCATGGAGATGGCTTGAACACATTTCGAGGTGCAACTTGCTCCTTTTGATGAGAGAGAGGCTCATTTAGAGCATGACATCACCTTCATTTTCCTTATTACTCACACATGCGGGTTAAATTAAGGTTTTCCGTTATGTTTTAGAGTTGAGGTAGCTATTATGTTTGGTCAGAATGTGACCTTAGCACCATGTTTTATGGATTGTGTTTATGTTGGGGGATTTTTCTATCCTTTTAGTGAGGAATAGGCCTACCTCTTGGATTGTATAAATAATAATAATATTAATAATAATTTATTTTTAGTGTCGCGACCAAGCCAAACACCAAATTGGTGTATGAGACCCCCTTGTTTGTGGGACAACTGACCATATCCGCACAAGTATTGGATTGTTAAAGTCTACATAGGTATATACTATACATACTCTACCACCAACTAGTTTTGAACTTGTGACCCTTTTAGAAAGAAACACATGCTCTTAGTAGGAGGTCAAATTCCTTCATTGGGTCATAATACACATTTTCTCTTGTATGAAATTCTCTTGAATTAGTGCACAATGGAGGCCTAGTTGAGCGGCTAAGCCCAGGGTTTATCTTCTTGTGGATTGAGATCTTCTGAAAGTCTTTCTTGGTGAATCTTGGATCTTTCATGTATCGTAAGTTCGTTTATTTGCTATGCTTAGATATTTTTCACGGGAACTGTTGCTACTCTTCTTAAGTAGGTTAATTTGACATTTGTGTGCATGCTCCTTGTTGAATTTGTCCTTAATTTCTAAACATTTGAGGAGAAGAGTAGGTTAATTCTTCTCGTTTGAATTTCTAGAGAATTGAGAACCCTATTTTAAATCCTACGACAAGTAGGTTAATTTTCCCTAGTGTGTTGGAATTAGGTTTTCTCCTTTTAGATTACCTTGTTTTTGTTTGTATCTTAGACTCCATTGTGCTCGGTGGAGAAGGCACTAGTCTTTCTTCATCAAGTGGATAAGTTTTAGTTTTATGGTTAATTTTGCAAAAACCTAGTTTAATTGGTATTAGGGATAATTTTCACCTAAAACATCTTCTATTTGTTTAGTAACAAAGTTTGATGAATGTCCTTTGGTATAGAATCTTTTTAAAGTGCATTGGAGAGGCATGTCAATTCTTTTCATGAAATTTTCTGCAATTTATTAGGGTTGACATCAACATTTGAATTGCATTTATTGTCTAATTAATTGTGGAAAGTTGTTGAATATATTTTCCTAGGTTGCTAGTTTTCTAATCTTTCAACCCACGTTCTTTTCGTGCAAATTGAATAGTTAGTTTTGCTGCTGTGGTAAGGTGTTGTTTGCTCTTCAAAACTGCACATTTTTCCCTACTTATAGCAGCCTTGTGTCTAGTAAGCTTTGAGTGTTTCAAGACTCTATTTGATACTCTCTTGGTTTAGAATCTAGATAGCCTTAGGATTGACCCATAGGCCCTGTGAACCCTATTGCTTGCTCTTCACACAATCTTCGCCTTACCCGGGCCTTTATATGCTTGAGTTGGTGTGTTTAGTTTGCAGGATCCTTAAGGGGTACTTAGCTTTAAGCCTCTCAAGGTTATTTAATCCTTGAGTCCTACTTGGATGCCTCCCTTGTGGTGGCTAGTTGTCACCACTAAAATAGAAGAGGGGTAGTTGCTGAGGTGACAGTGGTGACACCCATGTCTTGTTGTGCAAGTTCCTTTCTTGGTGAAGGCTTTTCACAAAGGTGCAAGATTTTGCAGCAACAGTGTAAGATTATTATGGGCATATAGGGTCTATGAGGCCATGATTTATTGAGCCTTTTCTCAAGTGGACTAGGCAAGCTAGAACCTTCTATTCTTGCTGTCCGCAAATATCGAACTCTGATTTCAAAGCCCTAATGAAGGTTAATTTATCAAAAATGCATGAGTGAATGTTCATGACTAAATAATGTAAATTTCAGTAAGATTTAATCAAGAAACACGACTTTCATTAATATTTTCAGCTATGAGAACACAAATTTAAGAGGAAAATTAGCTGGAAGTAAATACTCGTGGCCAAGCAACAACCCAGATCAAGCCCTCATAACACATTTGAAGAGATCAAACTTCCAGCATTTTGTATTCAGCCAATATCATCCAGTAACATAAGCCTCAAGTTCCAAACAAGCTACAGCAAAATCTCAAGCGATATTCTACTATGTTTCCACAAATTTTGAACAACCATAACAATAAGAGGAGCTTCTTTTATATGGAGAACAAGCATAAAGGCTAAGACCTCCTCTCAATAAAATAATAATATCCGAATCAAGGCCCTCGATCTATCCTAGGGAGAAGTAAATGAAAGATATTCCCCAATTATCTCCCAAGTGACAAGTCAAACAAGTAATAAACGATAAGTTATAACCATTATCAAGTGGGAAAGTGTAAATTTATGTAGATGTTCTATGCTTGATGCAACTTTACTTTTTACTACGGCAATCACATAAACAATCAAGTAAAATGCTGATAGAACATACCAAAGGATCTACAGAGACAAACCAGAAACAGAAAAATGTGGTGGTGCGTTACGGCAGTCAACAGGATGCTTCAACTAGCAAAGTCTCCTTGGTTAGCCAACCCAGCATGTGTCACAACAGCCCTCAAAACAACCACTTGGTCAAATCAAAGTCAACCCCAGAAAAGTCAACGCTGTCCAGAAAAGTCAATGCAGGGCAACAACAAGAAAGTCAATGCAGCTTGATCTTTGGTCAACCTTTTGACCTCGGTCCTTGTGCCAATGTGTACGGCCTCCCAAAATCGAAGTCTCCACCAATTTTCAGCCTCTTTGGACCATGCGTTGACCAAAGTCAATGCTGGTCAAACTTGCGTGGAAACCCTAGCTGCAGTAAATTTGTCCTTCTTCTTGGCTGCAGTAATTCGTCCTTCTTCCTACGTGTGAACCAAAATTGCCTCCAAGAAGCTCGTACTAAATTAGAAGAGGAGAAGATGTATGATGAGATGAGTGAAATGATCTCCAACTGTATATATATCCATCATTGAGGTGTGTGACACATCTGCTGGGGTTGTAAAACCTTAAGGCCGACCTGCACATATTTGAAATTATTAAAAATAAATTCAAAATAAATGTTAACTTGATTAGATGAATTTACTCTCGATCTCTCAATGAAAGATGAACTTGATAAAAATATTTGTATCTTCATCTGAGCATCACAACATGGAGTTTGGACCTAGTTGTCCAATTTTAACACTCCCTCTCAACTAGGGAGAACTCCATCCACCTGTGCAATCAAACATCGTGCGTCATCCCGCTGTAACTTGCTTTGCTAGCCTCTTTATTTCAGAACAGAAGTGGGTCAGTCACAAAGACATCATTCCCCAGTTGACAGATTCAACCTACAGGTCCGAAACCTCTATTAGACTCACAAAGAGTCTCATACCAACCCGAAGTTGGTTTACCTGACCCGAAGTCAGTTGGAGGTCTGAAACCTCACTATACTTGATCCCAGATCAAGTGGTTGGACCGTGCCATCCTAGATAGAGAGTACGACAATCTTTGATGCGTCCATCAGTCTTTGCTACTAGTCTCTAGCTTTTCCCACCTCATTGGCCAAATGAGAGGTACTTCCCATGAGCCCTGAACTCAATGGGTAGGATGCATATGGGGCACAGATAATGAGAGGTGAACCAACTCAAAATCACAACGGTGGGGCCCAAACACACCAACAAGGTTCGGCAAGCCTAGCCTTGTGGTTGCTTATAGCTCCGAGAAGCTATCCCCAAAGCCCCCCAGAGCTCCCAGAGCTCATCGTCCAACAGGACCCACATCATAGGGTTGTTCCATGATACCAAGACTCTCACGGAAGGTTAGGAACTTGACCTTCCCCAGGGGCTTTGTGAGAATATCCGCGACGTGCTCATCAGTTCCTATATGATCGAGCCTTACGACGCCTCGCTGTACCATATCCCGGATAAAGTGGTACCTGATATCAATATGCTTGGATCGATCGTGGAACACAGGATTCTTGGACAAGCGAATCCCACTCTGGTTATCACAGAGTATCACGGTGGTATCTAGCACATGTCCGAACAACTCACTGAAGAGCTTTCGCAACCAAACTGCTTCACAACAGGCCATACTCGCTGCAATGTAGTCGGCCTCTGCGGTGCTCAAAGCCATCGGCTTCTGCTTCCTGCTCATCCATGAGATCGAAGCAGAACCAAGATTGAAGCAGCATTCCGATGTGCTCTTACGATCCACCACACTGCTAGCCCAATCGGCATCAGTATATCCAAGGAGTGTCACGCTCCTGGCAGTGTATCTCAGCCCATGGTTCACTGTGCCCCGAAGATATCTCAGAAGATTCTTGGCACCAACCTAGTGAAAATGATGAGGCTCAACCATCTGTTGACTCAAAGTGTTCACTGCAAAACATATATTTGGACGGGTGTTCACTAAGAACATCAGGGCCGCTAGGAGTTGACGATACTCAGTAGGATTTGACAATACGGGCCCAGCAACACTGCCACTCAACTTCTTGAAGTTGAGCTCCATTGGTGTTGACACTGACTTGTAGTCCACCATACCAAATATTTCCAGAAGCTTCACAATGTATTTTCCTTGAGAAAGGAAAATCTCGCTAGGTCTCTGCTAGACCTCCAGGCCTAGGAAGTAGTGCATCGGTCCTAGGTCCTTCATCTCGAACTCAGCAGCGAGTTCCCTCTTGCACTGATGAATGAGAGGGTCAGCACCTGTCAGGAAGAGGTCATCCACATATAGCACCAGGACGAGAGGCTTTCCCTTGACAACCTTGAAGTAAAGGTTCGGATCAACATTACTTCGAGTGAAGCCCAGCTTCATCAATTAGCTATCTATCCTCTCGTACCAATCTCTGGGTGCTTGCTTCAGCCCATAGAGGGCTTTCTTCAACCTGCAGACATGGGTGTCCTGATCCTGGACTTCGAACCCCAGAGGTTGCTCCACATATACCTCTTCCTTTATCGCACCATGCAGAAATGCGGTCTTCACATCCATCTAATGAAGACTCCATCCTTGCGTAGCAGCAAGGACTATAATAGATCAAATGGTGGTATATTGGGCCACAAGTGCAAATATGTCATCATAATCTATGCCTTCCTTTTGAGAGAAGCCACGGGCAACGAATCTTGCCTTGAATTTTTCAGCACTTCCATCAGATCCATGCTTGATCTTGTAGAGCCATTTCGAGGTGACAACTGCTTTGTCCTCTGGTCTTGGAACCACATCCCAGACATCATTCTTCATTATGGACTCATACTCTTGTTGTGATATTTTTCGGACTTTTATGCTTCTGCATTCCTCAAAGGATCCAGGCTCGGATTGTACAATATTACTCATGGCTATTAGATACCCTTGGTATCTACTCGGCTTCTTGCTTTCATAGAACGTCCCCCTTGGGGCCACATGACCCTCAGAATCCTCGAGAGTGTCCCTAGGCCATGATGGTCTCTTTCCCAGTGAAGGAGGTGGATCAATCTGGTCCATTGGTACTTCAACATTAGGCATCATCTCATCCTTTGGTTCCTCTTGATTTCAAGGCCTTGCTTCATGATCTTCCTCAGATCTCGGAAGATTTACTACTTTCCTCAGGGAAGCATCTTCGTGAAAGGTGACATCGTGGCATATCTCCACTTCCCTTAGGCGGGCACATAGACTCTATAGCCTTGAGGGTTTCACTATAGCCCACAAACATTCCTTTCTTCCTAGAAGCATCCAACTTGCTCCTCTTTTCTTTCGGCACATGAAAGTAAACAGTACATCCAAAAACTCTAAAATGTGAGACGTCAGGTTTCTTACCAGAGAAAACCTCTTCGAGAGTTTTGGATTCTAGAGCGGAATGCGGGCATCGGTTTTGTATGAACACAGCAGTGTTCGCAGCTTCTCCCCATAGAAACTTCGGCAGACCTTGGTCACATAGCATGGCACGGGCAGCTTCCACAATGGTCCTGTTCTTTCGTTCAGCAACACCATTTTGCTCGAGAGTATAGATAGTTGTGGTCTCCCTCTTTATGCCAGCTTCTCTGCAAAAGTTCTTGAACTCGTTTATCTCATATTCAGTGCCATTATCAATTCTCAAAATCTTGATCTTCTTCCTTGTCATATTTTCCACCAAGGCTTTGAATGTATAGAACCACATGAAAACCTCATCCTTCTTCTTTAAGAAGTATATCCAGGTTTTGCGAGAGAAGTCATCTATGAACGTCATATAATATGAACATCCTCCCAAGGATGTCACGGGCAGCATACTAGATAGATCAGAATGGATCAATTGCAATACATTAGATGTCTTTGTGACACTAGAGGGGAAAGGTCCCCTTGTATGCTTTCCTTCGGCACAACCCTTACATACACCTTCATGATTATTTGGAAACTCGGGCATCCCTGTCACCACCTTCCTTGCTTCGGGAAGGGCTTTGTAGTGAAGGTGTCCAAACCTTCGGTGCCATAGTTCAGTTGGTCGGATAGTATCACATGTCATTGCTCCTAGCGGACTTCCTCCAACCTGGTAGAGTGTATCAACTCTAAACCCAATCGAGATAGCTTCCTTGAAGCTCTTCTTCCATATGAGCACTTTTCCATCAGTGAATGCCACATTGAAACCTTTGTCTTCCATGGTTGATATAGACACAAGGTTCTTCTTCAAATTTGGTACATAGAGTACATCCTGCAAGTGGAGGACTTGACCTTGAGATAAGTGGAGGGCCACAGTCCCTGTCCCTTTCGCAGGATATGTGGCATTATCTCCAAGGATAATTTCCAGATTAGTATCCTTCTCAACCATATCAGAAAGTGCTTCCTTGAACCTAGTAATTTGCCTTGAGGCACCATTATCTATAACCCAGACATCCATAGTGTCGGGTGGGGATGTAACAGAGAGGGCAGATACAAGAATGTATTCATTTCTTTTATCAACAACATGTGATTCCTCATACCTGGAGTTTCTTGACCTTTTGAAAGGTTGATCATTTCCGCCGGAGGGAGCCTTCCTTTTTCCCTTGAACCTGTTGTTCCTTTGATTGCCATTCCTCCGGTTGTTGTTGTTATCATCACCATCGGGAGAATCCTTCTTGAAAGGACATTCTCTAGCATAGTGACCAGGCCTATGACAAGTGAAACACTTGCCCTTCTTTCCTTGGGCCCCTGCTTTTCCCTTATTCTTCGGACCACCAGAGTTCTGCTTTCTAGAATGAGCAGCGTATGCAGCATTTCCATCATTTCCATACTCCTTCATTCTTGATTCTTCTTGAACGCATCTTGACAATACTTCGTCAAAGTCAGGTATCACATTATTATTTAGAATGGTAGTGTTGAACACATGCCATTCGGATGAGAGCCCTCCAAGTGCGGTGAGTACCATCTCTCGATCAGCTATTGTCTCCCCAATAGCTAGCAGATTGTTCCTGATTTCAATCAGCTTCAGAAAGTATGCTTGGACAAACTCATCCCTGCCTTTCTTCAAATTCTTCAATTGATTCTTGAAGAATAGTACTTGATTCGCATTGTTGGCCTTGAACATGAGGATCAATTTATCATACATCTCTTTGGATGTGCCCAAGTCAGAGATGTAGGCCACCAGGCTTTTATGAATGGATTTCTTAATCATCAACTTTGCTTTGATCTCCCCCTTCTTGTACTTTGTTTTGGCAGCAGCAGTAGCAGTGGATGGAGGTTCTTGGATTTTACCCTGCACATAGTCCATGATATCCTGGTCTTCCAATTTGAGATCCAATATCATCTTCCAAGCATGGAAGTCATCCTTCCCAGTCAATTTGTCATCCTCCTTGAAGCCATAGTTTGTGGAACCCATTATCCTCTCCGGTGATTGCTACAAATAGGGCTTGTCTTCACCTCAGCTCTGATACCATGTAAATTTATGTAGATGTTCTATGCTTGATGCAACTTTACTTTTTACTACAACAATCACATAAACAATCAAGTAAAATGCTGATAGAACATACCAGAGGATCTACAGAAGACAAACCAGAAACAGAAAAATGTGGTGGTGCGTTACAGCGGTCAACAGGATGCTTCAACCAACAAAGTCTCCTTGGTCAGCGAACCCAGCATGTGTCACAACAGCCCTCAAAACAACCACTTGGTCAACTAAAAGTCAACCCCAGAAAAGTCAACACTGTCCAGAAAAGTCAACGCAAGACAACAGAAAGAAAGTCAACGCATCTTGATCTTCGGTCAACCTTTTGACCTCGGTTCTTGTGCCAATGTGTACGGCCTCCCAAAATCGAAGTCTCCACCAATTTTCAGCCTCTTTGGACCATGCGTTGACCAAAGTCAATGTTGGTCAAACTTGCGTGGAAACCCTAGCTGCAGTAAATTCGTCCTTCTTCCTGGTTGCAGTAATTCGTCCTTCTTCCCACGTGTGAACCGAAATTGCCTCCAAGGAGCTCGTACTAAATCAGAAGAGGAGAAGATGTGTGATGAGATGAGTAAAATGATCTCCAACGTTGACTGTATATGTATCCATCATTGAGGTGTGTGACACATCTGCTGGGGGTGTAAAACCTTAAGGTCGACCTGCACATATTTGAAATTATTAAAAATAAATTCAAAATAAATGTTTTGCTCATCAAATTAAGATCAATTTTATATCGATCTTACACCTCTCCGAAAGAGGAACCCAATAAAAATATTGGTATCTTCATCTGAGCATCACAACATGGAGTTTGGACCTAGTTGTCCAATTTTAACAGAAAGCCGTATGTCATAATCTCCAAGCAAAACACATCCTCATGATAGAACACCTCCTCCAAGTGTAGTAGTATAATGATGTCAAAATGCTCAAAGGTCCACTTAGAAAAGCCTCCGCAAATGCACCCTTCTAGATCCTTAACCACACATGCTAAATATAGAAAAATGGTTAGGGTTTAGGATGAGTATAACAGCCATTGCCTCAACATGTGTGCAGAAATCAGCATAACAATGGGTTGTTCCATTAGGAGAATGGACAAGTGAACATACATATCAGCCAAATGCAACTAACTCATCTCCCAATGCATAACAACACTCAGTAAGTGTGCCAACATATAGCTTCAAGGAATCGAGATGCATGCTAGCATAAAACCATGTGCAGAGTGGTTGTAACTTGTAACTCCAAGTCAAAAGAAAAGAGGACATCCCCATCAAAATATGTCATGTGTACAATAAAACCTTCATAGATGTGCTACCAACTAGAAACAAGGGGAGTGCTCTATGGATTAAGATGTCAACCAAGTCAAAGATGTTATCCAAGGATCAAAATAGGCATATAACCTAGGGTGCACCATCACTGCTTAAATCAATGAATAAAATATGCATCAAGTAGTTGTTGGAAGACTAGATACCATAACAATAGATGCGAAATAGAGTAGTGCTCCACACAAGTGATGAATAAGCATGCCATACGTGGCATCCAAATGCTAGAATAATCCATATCTCTAAGGGTTTTAGCTAACTCTTCATGGAAACTTGTTCCAAGGGGAAAATGAAATTTAGAATATCCCCATGCCTATGAATATGTGAAAGATGACAAAAAGAAGGGGACTCCTATATTCCACCACATGAATAACACCTCGAGTGATAACATACAAATGTCAAGTTGTTAAAATCACCTAGGGCATTCCCCCACAAAGGAACAATATGTCTAGGAACAAATGTATTATGTATCACTATAGTTTCCATTAGGCTAGACGACCACAAGTAAGAGTGGATATATTTAGTACTCACCCGAAATAACTAGAAACCATCATGAGTAAGCCACCAACGAAGAACGTAAACATCATCACACCAAGGCATACAACAATAATCCATTGGAAGATGTTGGTGATATGTGTAATAAACATCATCACACCAAGGCATACAACAATAATCCATTGGAAGATGTTGGTGATATGTGTAATATCCAAGGAAGTTTTGCCGTTAGGGTTCTTCTGTGACTAGGATTTTTTAAAATAAATCAGAAAGACTATGTAACAACAATGCACATTAAAACAATAGTGGGTATCCTTCTATGTATACATGAACATAAAGATTTCCACAGTAATAAGATTCTTTAGCTAGATCACAATCATTTAGGGTTGATTTCCCAACAAACAGTGAAAATATCCAACCTATTAATTCCTATATACAACACTGATTTTGCAATTGTTAAGTTAAGTAAACCAATATTCGACAGTGGCTAAACTATACAATCCAATTCAATTGTTATTATCCTAGCTTGCTGTCTATTGTGCGGTTCTGAGATTACTTTATTGGGGCCAAGTCTTCTCCCTGTGGGTAGCTGTAGAGGAAAACTTAACAGCTGCAGGATTACCATCACAGGTGGCTACAGATGTCACTGAGTGCCCAGTGTTAGCCGCTGCCACATTGCAGATGGTTGCCTCAGAAAACTGACCCTTAGTCGCAATAGGAGATTGCCCTTCCAAATGTAAACAGTCTTCCGTGCCTAGGGTAAATCCGTATGTCTGTCTCCTGCATTATTTCGTGCCCTAGATGCACATTGATACCACAGAATGATCTGCTGTGCCACAGAAGTTTCTGATGTCAGTTCCAGGGGAATAAGAATGGCTGTCCCACAGACTAGGAACTGTTAACTTATCTCAGGAGTCAGGACCCTTTTTTGGATAATCTTCACCATCTGTCCAGAAATTCGGTGGCTGGGAAATTTGGCTTGTTGTCTGGATTAGGGCATTTGCTGGCCCTTGTTTTGCATCTGGTTCAAGATTATAGAGGATCTGTTTTAATCATATTCCCAAGGAAGACTTCCTCCGCTAGAGTTTGCTAACCAAATAAAACATCCACCGAAAACCTTCTTCCTGCAAATCAAAACAAATACGAGCTGCTTCCAAAGAGAAAATGCTGTCCCAGAAAAAGGAAAAGAGGTGTCTAGGTGGGGTGGGATCAGCTCCACCGAAACTAATCAAGAAGAAGGGGTTTTAAAACCTTCAAAGGCTCAGGCTCAAGAAAAACAGAGACAATACAACGCAACTCGATGATCCAAAATGATTCCAACTCTCCTTTATTTATTGATTTCCTCATGGGGTTTCCTCCTTAATCTAATTTGAGGGGTTCATGTGCAACCCTCAATTTCGGCTTTTTGCCCCAGCTACCCCAAATTTACCCAATGTCGCCCTAAATTATTGGATAATGGGTTTCTCCCTTTATCAATGACTATAGCCTATGCAGTTGGATAGGCTAATTTGTCCTCCCTTGGAAAATTATTCCGTAGGGAACATTACAATATGCCATAGGAGTGATAAGCAAATAAGCGTGCAAATACGTTTCTCCTCTAGACACTTTACCACCCACCATTGGAAGTGGTTTACAGTGTCACATGGTAAGTGTTGAGGAAAGTGTGGTCACTATAAACAATCCCCATGTCTATTAAATGCCATATCAGCATCATCCTACAAACCTCTGGCATGTGCGATGAAAATCACAAGTAGAACTGTATTGTGATGAAAATCACAATTGTCATGATGAAAATCACAATTGTCATGATAAAAATCACGACTATAAGGCCTCATACCATGTGAGGGGTAATGACACCAATAGCTACTATTCCACACAATATATGCAAATACTCTTAACTGAAAGCTACTGACCTTCAAATTTTGCAAGGACATTTAACATATGTGACATGTCAATTGACAAAGCTACAACAATGTGTTCTTTGTTCGTCCTAGTAGCATCCCTCAGAATCGAAGACTTAAATTTATTCTTCATCAAACAACTGGTTAGAACTTTCATTTGAGATTCCAATAGCATCAGTTACAAAAAACTCTAAGAATTCTCACAAATTGGCTAGTTCTTTTCCATCCTTTTTACAAGATATATTTCAATCAATAGTGTGTTTGTGCTTTATTTCTTTACTCTTTGATTGAGAAACAAAGTAATATATTCCTTATTCTACTTTGTGCCTTAGAAGTATTTATATTCTCAAAATGATGGGAAGGGGAATCTTCACAACTAAGTCCTTGAACAGTATCTTTCTCATATT
This sequence comes from Pinus albicaulis, assembly GCA_034641835.2. Lineage (NCBI taxonomy): Eukaryota > Viridiplantae > Streptophyta > Pinopsida > Pinales > Pinaceae > Pinus > Pinus albicaulis. The sequence continues at coordinate 832,926,057 of CM076574.1, forward strand.
GGATATTATCGTGTCTGTTTACAGCACATGCTCTAGGTGATCCTACGGTGACTATTGAAGATGTGACACGACAGATCTCCCCCACTGGGGAACTTTTTCAATCTGAGGCAAGATTGCTTTTCCCGGATTAATCTTTTTCCTTGCATGTTTAAGGGGATAATGTCGGAAACAATAAAATGAAAAATAGAGAAAAACTGCAATTCTGTGATGTACAGATGCCACTATGTCAATGCCTAAATAGATTTGCTCTTGCCAGGAAAGAACTGTGGAGATTTTTGAAAGGAACACCTATTCTGTGGTGAATATTTTTGATGTAACCCTACGCCCGCAATTGAACATGACAGGAATGATTGAGGTTAGTATTCCATCTGACAAATATACATGGATACAGGGTTTCTTCTCTTGAATTTTGTTTTATTTTAAATTAGTCTTCATTCACATCAGAATAAAGATGCATTAAAGCTGGCTTTTCTTTGAATGTGACAGCAATGATGACATACATAATTCATAAAACCCTTGCAGTCTGTGTAGTCACTGCCATTCACATTTTTTATGGATGTTTTATATCATGTTATTTTTATTTGATGATTATCTATGATGATAGTCCAATTTGATTGCCAATTCTCTTTATAATTCGAGTATTTTTGTCCCCAGGTTCCTGAAGGAAATGGTTCTGGAGTAGTCTGGGATGAGCAAGGGCATATTGTGACCAACTACCATGGTAATAATGAGAGTGCAAACCCTTTAGTCAGAAGTTCTAAATTTACATTTAGAATATAAGGGATAAAAGAAGTTGTTGGGGATATTCAGTAGTGAAGCTGATTTGTTGCTGCTAAATACCGCGAGATTCAAATTTTCTGAATTCCATAACCATCTAAAGAATTTCAACGTTGGTACTTTGTTCAGCTGTCAAAAAAACATTTTCTCTTTTTGTTATAAACTTGGGCATAAAAGTTTGATTCGTCAGGGGAATCATCATCTTTGATTGCATGTTACTTTGGTTGAGCATCAAATTGTGTTTGCTTTGTCAAATTTCTCAGTGATTGGTAATGCCCTCTCAAAGAATCCCAGGCATGGTCAAGTGGTTGCCCGGGTTAATATTCTTGCATTCGATGGGTGAGCCGTTATTATCTATACTCATCATTTTATGTATTGAAGAAAAATATTCTTATTTATTCAAATTTATTCTGCACTGAACTCAATGAAATTCAGTATGTTTCTCCATTCTTTGATCAAGGGTTCAAAAGAGTTTTGAGGGTACATTGGTTGGTGCAGACCGCACAAAGGATCTTGCTGTCTTGAAGGTATTTATATATACATTCTACTGCCTTATCCTTTTTGTATTTGATACTGATCTCAATGACTTCAAATATGCGTACAAGATGAATTCGTAGATAGGCATATTATGCCTTGTAAAATATCCAAGGATAAAACGTAATGTTGTTCTGCAAATGAACATTCTTTTTGTGTATCTTCAGGTGGATGCCCCTCAGGAGATCCTGCGGGCAGTTGAATCTGGGGAGTCCTCCAAACTTAAAGTAGGTCAACGATGCTTTGCAATTGGTAACCCATTTGGTTTTGATCACACTTTGACTGCTGGGGTACTTAGTGGATTGAACCGTGAGATATTTAGTCAAGCAGGCGTGACTATAAGTGGTGGTATTCAGACTGATGCAGCCATTAACCCAGGCAATAGGTTGGTAATTAAACTTAGGGACCCACCTGCATTCATTTCTACCACTTCTCTACAAATGAATTTATAAGAGATTTCTACCATATTATAATTTATCCCTTTAGTTCGTGTTTTTAATCAAATCTATCAACTGGATCAATAAAAGGCTTCTATTATTAATTAGATGTAAGGATACTATTCTGGTTCTCTTCTGATGGAATATACACATCTAGATTAGTGGCTTTCTTGGAAAAATAATTTGTTAACTCGAATCTGTGGATCTGAGAATTGTTCTCATTTTCAAATCACTTGTAATAGTATACAACTTGCTAACAAAGAAATGGGCACTGTAAAGACAACTTGTTACCATATTATTCTCTAAAAGTTAAAACAAACATGCAACTTGTTGACATTCTAGTGATGTGATGACTAGAATAGTTTTTCACAATTGATAACTACTCCTATCGATACAAACAGTTCTTTATACTTTAGTCAACAAGTAGCTATACATGAAAAACTTCAACCAATAATTCTTCAAAAAGAGCAGTAAATAGAGATCACAGTAGACAATGAACAATAGACAGTAAGCAAGAGACAAGAGACACTAAGATTAGGCTCACAGCCAGGGCAAAACTCACAAGGGGAAAACCCAAAAATTCTTTCCTTGTGACGGAGAGATTCTGTCCATCAATAGTACATCAGAATGTTCCAATAAATCCAGAATAGTCAACAATGAAATACCCAGTCAAAGTCTGCTCATGAAGAGGAGAGAGATTCTATTTCTGTCCAATGAATAAGGTCTGCAAGGAGGCCGAAACTTAGGCCTGTAATCACTGTGATAGTGGGCTGAAGTCCTCACTGAAGTTAACACAAAAATCTGCCAATGAACTTGTCAAGAATTCAGCCTTAAAACCCTTGGTCAATCTTCAGGAGTATGTAACATAAAAGAATGAGCTTCTCTGTAGCTTCGGCCTCAAAAGAATAAACAAAACAGAGATTAAGATGATCCCAAATTTTCCCAAGTCACTGTAGTCAACGAACCTTGGAAGGAGATCCAAACTGCAGTCAAAAGAACCTTCTTTATCTTCTGTGCACGTGAGGATATCTCTGTAATAGAAGGCCGAATTTATTTGTAATTGTAGACCGAATTGTTTATGCTTGATAGTGGATGAAATGAATGCCAATGATGTCATATAAATAGGCATCCTAGTAGGGCCGACATGATGTCTTCTTGGAGCCGATTTGTGGACTTAAGATGGGCTGACTTGTAGAAGTCAAAAATTGATTTCTTCTGTGTATGCAATGAAAAATGCTGACCATAGCTACATTATATTTCATTCTCTCTCAAAATCAATCTTCCCGACCAATCCATAGGTCTCACGGCCCACAACTTAAGGAAGATAACACAATCCAAGTTTCTCTCTCTCAAACTCATCATAAGGAAAGATACATAGCATCCATCTCAAAGCATCTCCCTGACCATGAGGTCTCATGGCACACAGCCTAAGGGAGGAACCAACAATGCATCTCCTGGACCACAAGGTTTCACGACACAGCCTATAGGAGGAATTATCAATACATCTCACAGACAACAATGTCTCATGGCACACAACCTACAGGAGGAATCATCAATACATCTCCCGGACAACAGTGTCTCACGGCACACAACCTACAGGAGGAATCATCAATACATCCCTTAGACAACAATGCCTCATGGCACAACCTATAGGAGGAATCATTAATACATCTTCCAGACAACAATGTCTCATGGAACACAACCTACAAGAGGGATCATCGATACATTTCCCAGAAAACAATGTCTCACGGCACACAACCTACAGGAGGAATCATCAATACATCTCCCAGACAACAATGTCTCACGGCACACAACCTATGGGAGATGGTCTATCCATGATGGTATGTAATCAATGCTCCGTCTTCAAGGGGATTCTCAGCCATTCCAGTTTCTTCACATAAATATCAACAACCAGTTCATGATCAGAAATGTAGCCATGGTGGATCTCAAATATTTCAACAAACAACAACATTCAATTGTTCATCCAGCTTTAGCCGAGGCTTCTCTCAGAAGCAAACATTAACAATTATCAAGAAACAATAATAGATTTCAGCAGTTCTTCTCACAGAAGCAATCA